>OX578285.1:18143838-18879602 GCA_951217055.1 Gerris lacustris
AATTATTTTTCAATAGAAAAATAAAAGCATAGGATAAAATGTTAAGGTTTCCACATTTCAGACATTCCTAAAAACCCTTGTGCCAGTCTGTCTGTCCTTCCATCTACAGATCTTATTATTTTAATAACTGAATTATATACCTAAATTCTTTTATTTTTTATTATACAATTACAATTTGCGGTCATATTTACTGATCTTCTGGTTAAGTTCAATATTCAATAAACAGTATTATCAATGATCAAATCAAATTCACTACTTATTTCACTCAGGCACCTAATAAGTTAATTTGCTTTTATATAGCTAAGCAATTAAGCCAAACTTCACGGGATTAACAATACACGGTGCAATACTATCTATTATATATAATATATATATATATATATCTCTTCGGAAAGCAATATCATATTTTGTAGTGGAGTTGTGGTTGGAAGCTTGTTGCGTAGGTGGGTAAGATATAGCAATCTCATATTTTGTGGTGGAGTTGTGGTTGGAAGCTTGTTGCGTGGGTGGGTAATAGCTTTATATCAACAGGTGGCCTCTGGCTAATCCCCCTCAGTGCCAACCAGCCAAGAAACTTCATAAATGTCAGTACTTGCAATCATATAACTAGAGAGGAAAGTGACCCTGCACAATCTACCCGTATATTACACAATGGCCCACCTACAGCCATAAACTGATCGATAGGAGTCTGCATCTAACACAAGACTCAAATGAGATGGAAGAGAGGGAGAGAAAAGAGTAAACTAAATTATACTTTATATGTATAGCATTTGTGACTTTTCTTAAAGCACTAGAGACAACTCCACGGTATTTCTTTACAGTCAGTAACACTAAGAATTTCGAGGGTAAGAATTATGTAGATAAGGGTGATAGAGTGTAACGTTTTAACCTTTTCAGCCCGCAATAACAATAATTTCGAGATCATAATATATAAATTTACAACAAAAACAGCCCTTCGCGCATAGGCTGGGGGCACGGCCGCCTGCTACCCTACTAAGTGCGAAGCTATAACGCATAGAACATGCTTTTCCTAATGTCTATTCGTGGTGTAAAGGTACTACATTGCCAGGCCCATTACCCCAGGTTTAGGCCACAAGTCCTAGGCCTTATACCCCATGTCCCAGGTCCCAGGGCCCAAAGTTACCGGCTATTGACCAAGGTTCTCAACAATAGATCCCGCTTTCCCACACCCTCCCACCTGCCTCACTTGCTAAGATTTCAAGGAATAATTGGATTCGCATTTTTTTCAGGCAAGTTAGAGGTCTTATTAAATGCGTTATAGGTAGGCGTATGATGAGATCACTACTTCCGGTTATAATTGCAACCCTCGACGATCCCACTCACCCAGTTTAATCCTCATAATTGCCCCCTCTCCGTGTCCGTAACCCTGGTTCCCTTGCTCTTATACGCTCCCCTTATTTTAAATAACGTATATCCTCGAAATGTAACCCTTCGGCATTACTTGCATTTTAGAAGGTCGGTCTGAAGTAGGTTAACATATTAACGTTTCACGTTTGAAGCACAAAAACAAATTAAGTTAGGTGTTAAACAAGCCTTTTGTTTATTTTGCGAATTTAGTTACTTAAATTAAATGCCCTGGTTGCAAATACATATTTATTGAAAATAGCTTTTGTTTCTCATCTGTTGGGTTGTCCTTAAACAATGGTTTTATTCAGTTATTTGATATGTCCTCATAATAATAATAACTGTGTGAAGTGTGAACAATTTAAAGCTCACGAGGCGAAATATAATAAGTATCAAATATCTATAACTATGTGACTCTTGTTTCATCACGGCATAAAACGTAAATTTTCAATACTCTATACTATTACGATATTTGTTATAAATAGCAACGATTATTTTCTATTGGTTTATATACAAGTTTATCCCAGTCAGTATTTCATATTCGAACTTGGAAAAATACGGTATAACAATAACAATGTATAGCAACAATATAGTAGTAGTGGGTCCTAGTACTAGAACTAGACGGGTAGGACGAACCACTTGGTTGAACCCAGCAATTAGACCATATTTTAGGCCCATTTTACTAGCCCCGTAATAGAGAGTTGCAGCCACTTCACACATAGGATCTCAATATAAAGCAAACTAGGCCAAACACATAAGAGCATAAAGTATGAAAGGTAATTTCTAAAAAGGGATGACCGTGAAAACAAGATGACAAACGTTAAGATAGAAATAACCGATGGAAATAAATTTAATCATATTATGAATAATTTAAAAATATGTAATAAGTTCAATTAATTTAGTTTTATAAATAATATATACTATAAACAGTGACTGATTCATCCCGATATCTTTGAAACCACTGGACCTATGTGGATGTAATGTTGCAGGTATATTGTGCTCTTAGTCCCTAGGTGCTTTTAAAAACATATTTTCACAATCCGCTACCTTGAAAGATGGCATCGCTCTACATGCAAAATTGGAAATTACGATATCTCCTGAAAAAAAAAGATCACTAGAATTGAGAAATTTGGAATTTAGCTTCCTTTTATGACAAAAACAACATAAGTTAAAAGGTTTTCCAATCGGCTTTTTTGATTTAAGATGGCGGCCGTACACTTATTTAAACCGTGTCCCTTCAATAACATAAGTATCTCCACTATTACAACTCATCAGTATTTAACTAGAGTTAGATGTGTACTGCTCGGTGTTTCGTGAATTAAATTATGAGTTTCAACAAATATCTCCACATTTTTGGGGAGTGGGCATTTCTCCTATTTGAAGAAACCGATGGGAAATGAACAGCGCAAAAGTTCGAGCGCAAGAAGTGTAGGCATTCGAGAAAAACTGTAAACTTAGCTTCGTTTATAAATTGAAGTCCTAAATATTGACGAAGTCAGTACAGTCTAGTGCTAATATATGATACTTTATAAATGAATAAAATCATGAAAATTAATAAAAATAAAAACAAAATATAGAAGTTCAAAAAGTCAAAAATACATTTATTAAAAACAAAAGCACAACAATGAGTTTTTTCCTATCAAAATAATAACGGAATTTCCTACGTAAATTCACAGTGACATTGTGTTTTATGACATTTTTATCAGTCTTTAAATTACACAATTTATAGATAAATGATTAAATTGACATACTCAGAACTCGGAAGATTTGTTTACATTCAGAGTGAGAACAAGAGTTAGGTTTTATAACCTGCGCACAGCAAACCATTCTTAAATCGTATTTATATTACAATTGTATTTTATTAAAAACGACAACATGACAATAAAAAAAAAAAAATAAAAAAAATAAAAAAAAAAAAAAAACACTAGCCACTCCTCAGATTGCCATCTCTTCTTGTCGACCTCTATTGTCCTTTTTTACTATTAATATCTCCCTCTCCAAACAACTGACGAGGAAAAAATTGACATCCATATCCATAATATTACGCAATGTTCTAAACAGTGCAATACAATCATCACTTCTCATGGTTTTCATAGATTTTATAATTCTGCTGGATCAGTATTCACATCGAATAAACTCCTTATATTGAATAATAATATTATAAATAATCTCCTAATATCGTAAATGAAATATCTTTTTAAATGCTTCAAGAAATGTAAAGCATTTTATTTGTCTTATTTAGGTGATTTAATAATCAATTTTAATAAATACATATTTAATTATACTAAATTATATTACACTTAATTATATCAGTTACGTTATATTATTATATTTATTATTTTTTATTTAAGTAATTTAACTTTGAATTTTTTCGTTTATTTAAATTTATCCCTCAGTTCGTTTGACCACAAAAAATGGCTGTCATGCGGTGCGTGTGGAACTCACGAAGAATGGCTGGCAACCGCGATTATGACTGCTCCAATCGCTCAGCGATCAACGTTAGCGACTTCAGCGATTATCGCTAGCGTCGCTCAGTTAGGAAATCGGTAAAACTCAGAAGAGGAGCCCTCAGCGATAGCTGGTCTACTATCACTAGAGTCGTGTCTAAAGAAAACGTACCTTTACTCCGCTGATCATTAATAGAAAAGACATTTTTTTAAAAAGTATATCCATTTTGACTAGAACCATAAAACTTTTACATAAAAATGTTCTTTTACATAAAAAATATTCTTAAAAACTGACCCTTGAGAGACTAATTAAAGGGGGAAGTAAAAAATAGGGTGATTAAGTCCAGCCCGAATCAATTCTTACTAGAAAGTTTATATTTTAGAAAAGACTTACTTCTGAGAACAGAGATAAGGTTTTTTGTCGATATCAAGTTCTACAGAGTATAATAAGGAGGGAAGGAAAAGAAGGCTACGGATTTGAAAATTTAATCCGCGGTTTTACAGCCCAAAGATGGCTTGGGCCTGCCATACAACTACTATGATAAGTACCTAATCCAAAGTTTTACAGCCCAAAGGCGGCTTGGGCCTGCCAAACAACAATATATGTTAGTATGAAGTAAGTCCATAGATCAGCATTTAGTACGCTGCCACGGTTGGCAGTATTATGATGATTGAAAGTGGTGAATCCATTAAGTAGGACTAGAGTACAACTATTACTAGAAGGAAAATCGATATTTTGGAGAGCGCCGCGGGAACGTAACGAATATAGCTCCTCCTGTATCCCATACTATCTCTCCATGCAAAAAGTTGACGATTAGACTTAAGGCCCCTATCATACAAGATCCGGGAAATCTGGACGGAAAAATCGGATCCGGTAGATGTGTCTGAATTTCTAGATTGTTTGTATCGAAAAACTGTCTTTTTTTCTGCAAGCAGGTTGCTCTGTCGATACGATCGGATTAGAATTTAAAAGTCAATAGGTTCTCCGAAACCGACCGCTTGAAAAACTTTACTTGTGTTGAAATCGTCGGTCTAATAGAGTCAGTCGCTACATCTATATGTTTTACGTATTTATTTCTAGTTTAGTTACAGGTCCCTCCCCCCTTTTAGTTCAGTTAGATTTAGAAGTGTTCAAAATGGCTTGGGAATATAGTCTTCGGCTAAAATTTTTACTCCGAAAGGAGGTTTATTTGCTTTTTTCCAAGAACCATTACTTATTACGCACGCGTCTCTTTCGTGTATTTCATTGCTGCCATCTAGTGGCATCTAGCAGCCCAATAATAGTCAGCAAATCCGGATAAACCGTAATAAAATTATTTATTATCAAATGCACACTACAAAGTATTGCTGCCTAACAGAGCAGCGAGGGAGACATACAGAAAGCACGGTCGGACTGTCTGCGAGGTCGAGGGGGGTATTCAAGCCAAATCCAGCAATCCGAGCAGATCGGCCGGATCCGTTTTCCCGTTCGGATTTTCCTAATCGTGTCCATACACGTTCTTATCCGCATGGGCCATTAGAAATATACTCAGATAAAGATATTCACCTAGGAATTGAAAGATATCGTTCTCGGCTCTATAATGGTTGAGAGAGTACTGGAAATGGTGGAAGGATGTCGGCTGACAGGCGAACATGGTCGACGCTGGCTGCTGCTTCGATTCGTTAGGTGCATGTATCTCGCACGACATGACGTCTCCCCCTCGCTCCAAACCGACGACTGAGAACACCCCTCTTATCGAGTCATCATCCCAGCGAGTGTCTGACCCACGCGCCCTCCGTATCAATATTGAATATTTTATACCGATAAATCTCTTGTGGAAGAAAAAAATGAACACATTTCTCTTAATAATCAATCTATTTAACATTTATCACGGACTAATTAGCCGGACCGTACAAGCTCTTAACTAGTGGAAAAGAATAAAAAATAGTCATATCTTTACTCTCATTTTGGAATAGAAATATTCCAGAACTATCATTTCGAAATTAATTCCTTGGCTCAGCATCCCGGTTCTTTAATGTCCCATGTTGAGCAATTATAAATTATATTTAACTGTGAATTTATAAGAACATTTGTAAATAAAATTGTTATAACAATTAGAACCATAATAAATACACTACTGAGGCTAATACTCACCCTTCCAGGCATGATTCAACAGCCTGATCTTTATCTGAAATCTCGTATCTGTACTCTCAGTAAACGATCCAATTTTGTAGTTAAAATAATTTAATCTCAAAAAAAAAAATTGTCAATTTTATTGATTTTTTAATTATATTTATACATTTCTACTTGAAATGACGACTCTTAAATTAGCTCTAATATTGTTGAAATACAATTCTGTAGAATCTCTTATATGCTCTATTTCCCAGAACCAACCATATTATTATAAAATCCTATTTTTACAAATATTATTGAATGAGCGTATTGAGTTCATCATTTCAGGGACTTTTGTGTTGGTTTGTCTAACAATGACTGGCGTAAAAATTGATGGATTTGAACGAAATTCGGCACAAAGCGCATCTCATAATTTGTCATCTTATATAGTTAATCTCATATAGTTATCTCATATAATTATCTCATATAGTTAGTTTGTAATCTATAGTTTTTGAAAATTCCACACCAAATATTTACAAAATGGTGGATGACTAAACAACAATTTTTTAGTCAGCATGACATATTATATATCAATTAAAAGGTCTTGACGAGTAAATAAATAATATGTAACTATAAAATTTCACACCTGATATTATCAAGATGGATGCAAATATGGCCGGCCAACCATATAAAATATATTTAGTCATGGCATGTTGTACAGAGTTTTAAAGGTATTTAAGAGTATAAAAAGAGTAAATAATTTCACATATAATATTTTCAAGATATCGGATTAGGAGGACGATTAATAAAAAAGGTTTTGACCGGCATTGGCATGTTCGTTAAAAGGCCTTTAAGAATAAGAAAAGATTTCGTAACTATCAAAATATTTTACTTAACATTTTCAGGATGGTGGCCTATATGATGGACGACTGAAAAATGTTTTAGTCAGCATATGTTATACATTGTTTAAAGGTATTTTAAAGGCCGGTTAGGATGGGGGCAATCTTTACTTAAAAAGTTTTTGCAGGCTCGCGTGTTTAGATTGCTTGGTCTTGTCATATTTGCCTTGCATTTGTTGGCAATCTTTATTTAAAAATGTTTGCAAGCTCGTCAGTTTATACAGAATTTGTCGATAACGTTATTGCCGGCTTGGTGCGCTCACCTGTTTAGACAGCTGAGTCTTGTCATATTTGCCTTGGCTTTGTAGATTATCATTATTTTATAAAAATTATAGCATGTTCGCTACGCTCGCCTGTTTATACAGCATTTATAGATAATCCTTATTTGAAAAAGTTGTAGCTTTGCTAAGCTCTCCTGTTTATTTAGTGTTTGTAGATAATGTTATTGCAGGCTATTTATGCAACGAATGCTGCATAGACATGCAAGCGTAGCGAGTCTGAAATATCTTTATTAAATAAAGAATAAGTACAAATGGTGTATAAACCGGCCACTGTTGCAAGCCAGAATTAACTTTACCAAATAATTATTCTACAAATGCGAGCGCAGCGAGGCTGCAAATCCTTAAAAATAATGTTATCCAATATTCCAAGAAAAATATGATAACGACCAGCTAGGCAGCCAAAACGGGCAAGCGGAGCGAGCCTGCAATTTTTTTCAATACATAACAAATATATTCAATAGCTGTATAAACAGGCGAGCGTAGCGAGGCTACAATAACTTTATCAAATAAACATTATTGACAAATGCTTTGTAAACAGGCGAGCGTAGCTAGCCTGTAATAACTTTTCTTAAATAAAGATTCTCTGTAAAAGCGCTGCAAAAATAAGCGAGCGTAGCGAGCCTGCAATAATATTATTAAATAAAGATAATCTACAAATGCTGTACAAACAAGTGAGCGTAGCGAGCCTACAAAAACTTTGAAAAAGAGATGATCTACAATTCAAGAAAAATATAATAAAGCCCAGCTGTCTGGCAGCGAGCCTGCAATAAATTTTGTGGATGACGATTATCTAGAAATGTAGTATAAACAGGTGAGCGAAGTGATCCTGTAAAAATATTTTTAAATAAAGAATATATACAAATGCCGTAACAACAGGCGACTGTAGCGAGCCTGTTGTAATAACTTTATTAAATATTATGTACAGATGTATGGAAAACAGTTTTTTTCTCCCAAGAACCAGCGACTTAGAGCGAAATTCGGCTCATTATATATTTGACAACATTAAATTTTAGATGCCAGCGAATACTGGAGACGACCAAGTTTTTAGTCAGCATGACATGCCATACATCGTTTTAAAGGTCTTGAAGAGTGGGATATGAAAATGTAACTAACAATATCTTACCTCTATATACATATATATCTTTTTACAATGGTGTGGGTGAACACCCTTAATAAAGCTGATGCTTAAGCTGATGCTTGAACCTGGGGGCGGCTAGGGAATAACGTAAGTCATTATTCCTTGAGCAAAGAAGTTGCTACTTGAGGCGATGCCGAGGGAATTAGATGACTTTTTAACACGCTAATTAGCTCCCGAGGCCCATCCGAGGGAGATAAGTATCGCGAGGGGAATTATAGCACTTTACTCCCGAGGTACATACAATATTTTATCTTCAGTAGGGAGAAAACGCATCTTCATCTATTGGCAGTTTTTATTTATTATTTTAATGAATAGCAATAATAATTGTTAGCACTTTTAATAGCAGATATAAGAAATTCAATATGAAAAAACAAATAAGAATTTCAATTAAACTCAAATAGAAGATAATTTAGATGCAGGTTTAAACAATGATAAGCGCAAATAACAAAGAAGGTCGAAAAAGCAGTGTCGCCAACCTGATTTCAACAACTTCACTACATTAGCCATTCATTCTCTACTATTTTATTGATTTGGCAACCCTTCTTTTTCTCTCTGGTTTTACTTTTTCTCCCTACTTTTTGAGTTCAGGGAAGAAAAGACTTACTTTAGTCCCTCTAAACTAATCAACTCCAAAATCATAACCAAAACCCTCCAAAATCATAACTTTGTCTCCCTTCTGGAGATAAAATGATTTTTCCTACAGTTGACCGATAAAGTGGTTGTTACCGCACTCAAAATAATAAGCAAAACAACAGATTCCTGCCGATATGAGCGTACAATTCTATTACAATTCTATTCGAGTTCTTTATCTATTACCCCCTAAACATAATATCTTTCACGTTTTAATGACCTAAAAGGGGAGATTAATATTGAAAAAAGTATAAAGTTAATAAGTAGTAATCAGGTAATAACGCACTCGGGGTTCATGGCCTTTAACCTTTTTTTTGTTTGCTTCCCTTTTTGTAACACACGTCTGTAATGTAAACTCGATAAGATAACCGATGCAAAACTAATTCATGTTTAACCTCTTTGGGATCCCGACAACCCAATACCACTTTTTTAACGTACAATACTTAACCACAGCTTATATTAATATAATTTATATAATCGAATAGTGTCTAGATGGCGACGACTCACCTCGAAAAGATTTGTTATTGCAAAGCTAAGGCAACCTCATTTAGTCCAATAAAAATAAATGTTTGTTTTGATTTGTTGGTCTTCAATTATCTAAATAGATATTTAATAGTACATTACGCGTCTAGTGCGGAAAGTAGCATTTTGCATGCGAGTGTGGAGTTTGCACTCGAGTGACAGCGAGGGTAGTAAAACCCTACGAGCAAAGCAAAATGACGTTTTCGCATGAGTTACCGTCCTTTATCTACGATTGTTGGATTTTAATAATAAATACAGAAAAAAATGAATAAACTTCCAGTGTGTAAGTTCGTATTTCACTTTTGATAAAGATGGCATTAATTCATTAGTTGTATTTTGTGCCTAATTAATTATTTCGGGAGGAGTATTATTCTCCTCATTTTTGTCATAATTACTTAAATAACTCATTGTTTTTTACTATAAAATTCGATATAAACAGTTACTTTAGTTAAACAAACAGCAAATTAGTTTTGTTAAATGTAAACAAACACGCAAATCGTGCGTTAAGGTGAAGAATGCTTCTTTTTTTCCGCACTAGGTCGGAAAATAAAAAGAATTATGAACGCGCATGCGCATTGAATACAACTACGAAAAGGAATTTATTTTATAAAATGGACTATACCTAAAGACAATAGTGCTATACCTATTCATTTACTCCCCTAGGTTTGCGAGGATTCTTGTTTCTAAAATTTCTAATTTTATAGATTTTACTCCACGTAAACATCACTTAATATTGTCTAGTTTAATTAGTCTGAAAGACGACGAGGTTATGGGAAGATTCTACGGTCACATTTTATTTTCCGAAGCTTGAGTTGTTTTGATTGGTTTTATTGATTACATTCCAATTAACAATATCAAATTAACGACATAGATAAGGAATACATGTTTGACTCGTATTTTTATTTACATTTAATTATTATTTATATCTATGTTTCAAATTTTAATTTAACTATGATTATCTTATCGTAACATTAAATGTATGTTATAAACAAGATATTTATCATTTATGATATTAGGTAACTAATATTAGTCACTAATATAGTTAATATTTATTAGGTTATTGTTAAACAAATAATTATATTACTAGAAACTATTTCTTAATTCAGAAACTTGGTAATATGACTAGAATATCTTTGCTGTTGGTATATACGTGTGTATATAAAAATCAATAGACTTACAAGAGAATAATAAGTTCATTATTTACTCCACTCCAATGAGTCTTGTTTCTTATAGTTTTATTTGTTTGTTTGTTTGTTTTGTTTTTTTATTTTTATTAGTTACCTCCTTATACTTATATATGTAGTACTAGCCTTCACACAACCTCCCGAGTGGGGCTCATGCTAGCAATCAGTGTTAATGTCTCCTAGTGCTAATATCCTGACTCTTTTATCATGTAGGCCAAACATTAATGAAATTATTGAATAGTTTAATTTCCAAACCATTCATAAAAACCAATGGCGACTACATTATTGATAATTGATTACATTCTTATTAGAAGGTCTATACTCTATAGGGATGAAGAAAAGATAATTATTTTCCTAACTAAGCTATATTTCGCCCATACCTGGACATATTCTGGTTTGAACTGAACTATCCTGAAAATATCATCTATGGCAGCGGTTCCCAAACTGTGGTACGCGGGATCGTGTCCACTAAATATTTGTGGTTGTTGGGAGTGTATTCATCCCTTATATAACTCAAAACCAAGTATAGAAACAGACTGTCTTGCGTTGAGGATGATTTGCGTTTAAAACTCAGCCCCATCACGCGAGACATTGTTAGTTTGAGCCAATTATTGCAAGCATATCCATCCCATAATTAACCTGCCTAACCACATTAAATTCTTTCATTATGTTCTTTCATGAATGGTTTTTTTTTTTTTTTAAAAATACAATTTTTATTTAGTCCTTTTTAATTTAACAATTATACTCAAACACCTACTCTCTATCAAGGGGATTGAAGGTAAAAAAAAAATGATACAGTACTCTGGTCTAGTATAACTTAAATTTAAAAAAGTTATTGCATTAAAAAAAAAAGTAAAGCTGTGCGTAAATATTCAATTCTAAATTTTTCTAAATGGAGCAACTTGGTAAATAAGTCTAGTAACTATTATTAGTTTTTATTACACGCTTTTAACTTTACTTACTTGTGAGGTAACCTTTTTGAAATCAAATTTTCACCCACTTTCTGACTCCCTGCAAAGATGAAACTTTCATGAATTATGTTTTTTCGATGACAATGCAAGTTAATCGAAAAAGCACGAATTTCTTCAAAAATAAAGTCGGATAGCTCTTACTAAACTTTTCTTATACGAATATGTATAATTAATTGGTTTAGTGTTTTCCATTTATTAGTTGAAGCGAGTTTTCATGGTTAGATTTATTTATTATTGAACATGTTATCAAAATTTACCATAAAAATATATTCCCCCCGGTGGAAAATCGAAACCGGTTTCTTTTCCCAGGTAAACGACATAAGGTTATTCGTATTTAAATAGACTAAATTACAGAATATTTTAATTAAAAACGTCGGAAATGTTCGAGAATTGTTTTATTTAACATATACATACTACGTATCTAAGAATGTATAAAATCTTCGTAATAAAATCAATATTCGTGATTGTTTTTTGTGAAAATTTTAAAACAAATCTTTTATCTTTTAATTTATTGAATAACTAAGGTTCTACTCAATTTGTTCCGATGAAACAAAGCCCCCAACATCGACCAAATGTTAGCGTGCACCACAATACACAAATTAATGTATTTCGTTGAGCTATAAAGACGGACCTCTGCCCAGGAGCACAGAAGAAGGTTTCGACTTCTAACATGTACCACCACGCAATCTAGTTTCTAGGATATTGATGAAAATAAATTTGATTTAGCTGATGATTAATAACGATAAATAAGCAACCACCTGTATGTACCTGGAATGTATTAAATTATATATTACTGTTGGATTTAGATTTATATTCACTTACTATGTACGTATGAGAATGTTTTGTTCCAGTATCGAATAAATTAACGAACGTAAAAGTGTAAATGTCACTTTTTCGTTACGTCGAGCAGCGTGACCTTCAGTCACTCTTAACCAAAAATTTCTATCCCTCAGTCAGAGCAGACCCGCCATGTAGGATTACATTTTGATAAAAGACTGACTTGGGCTACACACACAGAACATAAACGACAACAAACTAATCACTATACTTCTAAATAATGAATCAAAACTCTCGCTATCCTTGTCTATAATTCTATTACAAACCCAATCTGAACGAACGGACTTGAGTTGTCGAGAACAGCAAAGCATTCCAATTTAGAAAGGCTCTAAACACTCCAATCTATTATACTCCACAAAATCGCTATCTTTTTTCGCTTAGATCGCTTATCTATTTTTATGTTTCCAGCATAATCCTCCACAATGACTTCAATGGAACATTGAAGGATAAAAAAATGAGAGTATATTTATATGTAATAATGTTTATGTTTACACAAACGAGCTAGGGAGTACAACTACTGAGTTGCTTCTTCCACCATGTCATCATGTTCTTATAAACTTAATTAACAATGTTACTTGTTACATTAATTTTTATATAGTTGTAATATATACTTTAAAAATAAAAATAAATAAACTGTTTGGTGGACAAATTAAAAGTTCTTTAGTTTAATTGATTTGGATCGGTATCGATCAGTTTTGTGGCATTGTAAATTGAAAGAGTACAGGAACCGAAATAAAAGGCATAAAACTTTGGTTGAAAGTGCTGTGATGTGAGTTTTGGTATACAGGGTCGGACTGGCTATACGGGAGTTCGGGAGTTTTCCCGGTGGGCCGGTCTGGTTAAGGCCTAAAATGGGCCGGTCCCTTGGCCAACTCAAGGCTTGAGTTGATGGTGAAACTCCTGGGCCGAAATTTCTTCCCATCCGACCTTGTTGGTATAAATATAAGGAAGATGTCGATAGAAAATTAAGAAACGTGTTGTCCCTAAAAATCAATGTTCGTGTCATAAAAGTTCCTAAATGGTTTTGGTGGAACTAGTGTTCCACTTCTGCACTCCAGATTTAGTCCGTTATATAAATATTTCATTTTTTCACTAGCTGAAAATCGACCTCTTCCTCGAGAAAGTCCGGGACGTATCCATTATTGACAAAGGCGTGGTTAACAGCATGCCTCATTTTCAATAATCAGGGCAACCAGCAGCAACAAGTACACCCTCTATGTTATATATCATGACTGAGTTTACTAGTTATATTCTGGACGAATGCATTTCCCGCGGTGCCATCTAGCTTTTCCTGACAGCTTTGCCATTTGGCCTTGCCAACTGGCACATTGTGGCATAGTGTAAACTCGGCTTTAGGTTTAAACATAAATATATTCTAACTGCATTCCTTGTCCATATAATCAATCCTAAGGCTATATTTTTCTTTATTTTGTAATAAAATTTCAAGTTTGTAATTAAATACTATATAACAATCGAGAGAGATATCATTGACATTGGTTTAATCTTAAAAAGTCTTATTTCGAGTGTAACGCATCGTTAAAATCTCCTTTGTACGCGCGCCCGCGAATTCAGCTTGTATATTTTTGGTCTGACAAAAAGAGAAACCACTTACATTATATAAACGACCCTTTCCTCTTCACATATTTCTTCGAGTAATATAATTTGTTTTTTAACATAATATTATTTGAGTAGGGTAGAAGTGTGGTTGAGGCCCCAGTAGGCTGACACTACTCCCTACTTACCTATTAATATCCCTAAATAGTTAGATCATGATTGTTGTTTCGTTCATTTTTAGTTAGTCACAATTACAAAATTACGTCTTGTAAACGTAATGCTTTTTAGAAGACAAACAATGTGTGATATTCCATTAATTTCCCGGCGGGAAATCGAACCCGACCTCTCGAAATCGAACGACCTGTTACCAAGGTAACAGGTCGTCTTGGGGAAAGTAGAGGGGATGGAGAGGGGAGAGGGGGGGGGGGGGGGGGGGCAAGTGAGCCAATATTCAGTTGCATAGCTACCTCTGTTGTTGAAGGTTCTTCCACATCAACGGTAATTTAATTTTTTTTAATTTGCCTTACTTTATTTAATGAATAACTCTTTTGTTTTATCAACTTATAAAAAAAAGGTTAGTTAAGTTATAAGGTCTTAATTCTTAGCGAACCTTAGAAGGACCAGCATGTCATTTAGTTATATCAGGACCAATCGTGATATAACTGGATATGTGAGGAAAAAGTAAAAAAGAATATGTGATGCCTTTATATATCACGACTTGTAATCACATAATTTAAGAAATTCCTTTTTCTTTTTTTTGCGCATTTAAATATTTATGTTGGCACAACATCTTGAGATCAAATTTTATTAAAATTTATTAAAGGGCGGGGCACCCCCTCTCCCCTCATGGGCACCCCTTTGACCTTATTACCTTAAAACTCTCTTTTCCTTAAAATCAGATATTACCTCCTCGTGTTATTCTGCTTAATTCTATTATGTGTGCCATTTTAAACATTTTATTTTTTTCTTTGATTAACTTGACGACTATCCCCGTTATATCGTATAGGGTGTGGCTACCCTTCCCTCTCCTTTTCCCTTCCCATTTCCCCTCCCATTCCCATTTTCCCTTTGTAGCATTTTGCGTAAATATTTCACATCAGAATTCCATGCTGTAATTTTTACTACGTTTTTATTAGCTTGTCTTCTTGTTTGTTTGTTTGTTTATCCAGTACAAATCTTGCAATCGATTTTTAACTAACTTCCCGAGTAGCTAACATTTTAAACTTTTAGAATAGCTCAGAACACGATGACAATGCATTATTTTAATTCTTTTAGCTATCTTTCAGCAACATTTAATTCGTTTTCAGCAAATTTTGCTGTTTGGAAAGTTAGTTCGGAAAAAAACCGCAAGTTATTTTATTTGTTTTGACATATCCCATATTTACGATCTTCATTTTGTCGTGTTTCAAATTTATGATTTATGACAGAAAATTTAAAAACGTAGTATATAAAAAGTTCTTTTTATCTTGTAATTATTATTATTATTAATAAAAATCTTCCTATTTACAATAGACTTTTATTTACTTTTTTAAATTTTGCGAAAATATAATATAACTATTAACGACACTGTGCATTGTATAAGCCACACCCATAATCTTATAACCTGTGCTAGAGGTTACATAAGGGTGGGGCACCTACCGCCCTGTTACTCCCTCTCCATTCTAAACTACTCTGCGCACCCTTCTATGCATAGACATTGTAGAGTGCATGAAATATGCTAGAGTATATTGTTAGGAGTAGTTAGGAGGTGCACATACTAAAAGTCCCCACCCCTGGGGGGTAAGCATAGGGTGGGAGGGTGGTTAGAAGGTCCCAAAATTGGGATTTCCGATTATATCTATCGAAAACGGTGGACTCTAGAAAAATATGTTAGAGATGTTACTTTTTGCGCCCCCTCCTATTATACAAAAAAAATAAATTAAACATTAAAAAAAAAAAATTGATTGAAATACATTCATAATAATTTCATTATTATTATTATTATTATTATTATTATTATTATTATATATATATAAAAAATTATTTGTGTTTACCGGAGCCATAATGTTATTTTGAGAGGGGTTATTTTGTGCCATTTTTAATTTTTGATATTTTGTAATGGATTGGAGCTTTTTAATCAAAGTTTTGGAAGGGTGTAATGGACAATTTTGGATTATATATTTTTATTTTATTTTATTTTAAAAAAGGAAGATTTTGATTGGATTTTTATTGGGGTTGTTTGCAGGTTTACCTGCATTATATTATATAGCTTCAATTATAATGGTTGTAGATTCATTTGCATCTTCATTGTAAGTATTCGCATAGTAGAAGTACAGACTACAAACTACATTTTTACTTTACACGCTAGTATGAATTAAAATAACAGTAAAAAGTGGGGGTAGAATAGGGTTATAGAAAGATTAAAGGAACTAGAGTTAAGGGACGTGATAGTTTAGGTCATGTATAAAATTATTTTGTTTGTTTGTTAATAATTAATATAATATTATGATGGCAATTTTGTGTTGTTGCTTTTTATTAACCTGTCTAGTTCTAATTATGAAATGGTACCAAAAAATCTCAGTCAAAACTACCAATCATTTGTAAAAGCTATATTTACTATAAATAAACGATAACCCATACTAGGTGGTTTCGGTATAAATTTAAAAATTAAATTTTAACGTGAGAAACTTCAATAATTTTATACGCAATTTTTAATTCTATTTATTTTAACTTATTTAAATATACTAAAGAAATAATTAGCTCTTCTTATAAACTTATAATTTATATCTAATAATATTATTATTATGATCATCTTTTTTAAATTATACTTTTCTGTAGAGATATAGAAAGTATACATTTAAAAATATCTGATGTTTGTTTGAAAGATAATTACTTTTCTCTAACAATGGAAAAATTACAAAACAAATATAAACGATTTAACAAGAAAAATTGGGTTTCGTTAATTTAATACATAATCATAATAAGTTATCTAAAGAAGTTGCAATAGGTTTGCTTTTACCATATAATATTACTAGCCGGATCACCTTATCCGTCTAGAAGTTGGCGCTGTGTGTAAATAATAATTAAAACAATATATTTAATATATCTTTATTGTCACATAATTTCATATTTTAGAAAACGTAGGTTATATTATTTTTTTGTGCATTTTCATTTATTATATTTTTTACTACCTTCAATTTTCAATTTTAGTTACAATGAGTCTATGTAACAAATTTAAGATCTTTAAATCCACTGAAAGCTAAGATAATATTATCTGATTAAATCCAAGATGGCGGCCATATGTTGAAGTGGAAGTACCTATAATTTTCTTCTTTAGCTACCATAGGACTATGTACCAAATTTCAGATCTCTAGGTCCCCTAGAAGCTGAGATAATAGAGTTTTATTAAATTCAAGATGGCGGTTATAATTCAAATACAGTGGCCATATGTTGAAGTGACAGTGTCTTAATTTTTTTTTAGCTACCATAAGTCTATGCACCAAATTTCAGATCTCTATAGGTCCATTGGAAGCTGAGATAATAGAGTATTATTAAACCCAAGATGGAAGTTATAATTTAATATGGCGGCCATATGTTGAAGTGATAATACCTTTAATTTTAATTTTTAGCTACAATAAGTCTATGTACCAAATTTCAGATCTCTAGGTCCTCTTGAAGCTGAGATAATAGAGTGTGAATAAATCCAAGATGGCGGCTATAATTCAATATGGCGGACATATATAGAAATCAAAATGGCCGCCCTTTTCTATTTATGGTACACTCTATCTATGTACCAAATTTCAAATCTCTATTTCAATGGGAAGTAGGAGAATTTTTGATCAGTCAGTCACTGTCACTCTTAGTTTTATATATATAGATTATGATTATTATTATGAATTGACATCTGTTTTTTTGAAGTCTGACTTTTATTTGAAAAAATAATTTTTTTTAATCAATACACATATATTGGCAACCCGATCCCCGACACAGTATATTCTTTAAGGTTGATATCGATATATCAATTATCAATGCTGTATTTTCGTCAGTGTACTCGTGTCGAGTTTCAACTATCGATATGCAACTGACGATTTCAAATTGTCCATATAATATATTTCGATATACATACAGTCGGTGGTATCGAATGAAGAGTTTTTAATATCAAAGTATCGATGTGCTTGTGTCGATTTTCGAGTATAAATGTACTGTGGTGGGTGACATCAAAGTATCGATGTTTCATCCTGACAGATATTTTATACTTGAGTGGTGATTTTACCTACTACTAAACGTTTTTTTAAAAAAAATTAATTACACAAAAATTTATTTTCTGGTACAATTCCCATGCGGTATTGAAAGTTGAGGGTGATTTTCAGTTTTTTGAGGGATCTTCAATTTTAAGTTGTATATATAAGTTGATGGTTATTTTTAAGTCTCACCCTTTTATTATTTTTGAAAATCGAAATGAATAGATCCATTTTTTCCTTAGCTGACCCCTTTATATTTAGTAGTATATGTTTATTTGATCCCTGAAGACTTAAATAAAAATATTGAAACAAATAGAGATTGAGATAAAGACTTAAGATTAAATAAAAACAAATGAGTTTCAGATTTAGTACATATTGAAAAGAGTATTAAGGATAACTGAAGCTGGAAGCATAGTCATCTACCTCTGAACCAAAACAAATCACAGGGATGTACTAGTATCCAAGTACTTTTTAGGGTTTCATAGATTATTAAGTACATATTATATACGTTATTATATTATGAAATAACATTTTTTTTATTTCCCCATCCTGCTCTAAAAAATATAAAGAAGTTTAGGCGGAAGGCCCTAAAAATCAAACAAAAAATTAAAGGTTCCAAGGTTCGATCCCCCGGGACCCCCCAATGTTTTATCAGTAATGACAAAGTAAATGAAATTTTTTCGGGGAATTTTCATCGCCCTATAATAAGTACATTTGTAAGAATAATTTCAAAATTTTAGGACTGGTCGTTATTGGGATGTTGGGGGAGAGGGGGGGGGGGGGTATCTTTTAACTCAAAAAACCAATAAGGAATGCAACATTTAATAAAGTACATATATTGGTAACCTAATAAGGTATTTGCATGAATTATTTCAAAATGTTTGGTCAAGCCGTTATAGGGAGGTATATTTAACTCATCAATGTAATAAAAAATGCAAACTTCAAAAAAGCATATAATATGTATTTGTAACCTACTTATGAGCAGCTTTCATTTGATACCCCCCTTGGAAAATTTAAAAAATAGAAATATTTGTTATTAAAGATTATTAGGTAGAGGTCCCCTGTAAGTTCTTATGTTGAATTTGTTGGGTCTGTGAGGGGTGAAAAAATAATAAAAGTGAAGAACTACTTCATGAAAAAGTGGCTATATTTCGTTCCTTTAGCAACATCTTCAGGCCTGTGAACAAAGGTACTTTTTTTATATATAATATAATAATTTAAGAACAATTTGTCAGTTACAATTATTAAACTATCTTCCAATAATGTGAGTTGGGAGGAATACTAAATTCCCTCCCTAATGTATGAAAAATTTTTAACAATCTCTATGTTATCAAAAATAAAACGTAATTTAGCTGAAAATTTTTTATAATTACCTTTTTAACATCTAGTGTAGTTAATACATAAAATAGGATTTAAAGCATTTTTAAGAAAAATTTGTCAACAGTTAATAAAATAAACAACTAAAACTACTCTTCCACACAGAGGAAGCAAAATTATTACTATAAAAAGTTTCTATTTAACAATTAAAACACACACAATAACGGAAATACAAAAAGCAACATTAATTAAAAAGAGTGAGATTTGGTAACTGAACTATTAAAGCAATTAATTAAATATATGTAGTCCAGATTCATTAAACAGAATTACCTAAATTGTATTGATGGTTTCAATCAGGTGAATCTGAAATGCTTGTTTATTTATAAATAAGTATCCTGCTTATAAAAACTATTTTAAGTTATACTTAATATAAGATTTACTCTCACCAAACTAAATAACATAAATCTTATCAAGTTAAAAATTTATTTACTAATGAGCTGTAATAATAACTGTAAGAATAATAACTGTAAGAATTACATAACTGATGAATTACATTATGAATTACATGGTGATATTACTAATATCACCATGAATTACATAACTGATCAAAAAGACATAAACAAGTATTATTCTGGAGTTTTTAATAAACAAATTATTACTTAATCCCAGAAAACACTTATATGCGTTTATATATAATATACCAGTTGATTTAACAACAATATCTTAAAGTATCTGTACCGTAATATCATATTGTTATTTTTAAATTTTATATACAATTATAATCTTTTAAACTTGATTTAAATACTGAACAACTTTTAATGTGGGTAGATTTGGCTACTAATTTTATTTATTTAATTACATATTTATTTATTTTTTATTTAATTTTTTATTTAAATTTATTATACAGATTCTTAATTTTTATAATTACTTTTTAATTAAATTGAATTCATTTTAACCTTTCAGTTTTATATTATTACAGCTTATTAGTAAATAAATTTTTAACTTGATAAGATTTATGTTATTTAGTTTGGTGAGAGTAAATCTTATATTAAGTATAACTTAAAATAGTTTTTATAAGCAGGATACTTATTTATAAATAAACAAGCATTTCAGATTCACCTGATTGAAACCATCAATACAATTTAGGTAATTCTGTTTAATGAATCTGGACTACATATATTTAATTAATTGCTTTAATAGTTCAGTTACCAAATCTCACTCTTTTTAATTAATGTTGCTTTTTGTATTTCCGTTATTGTGTGTGTTTTAATTGTTAAATAGAAACTTTTTATAGTAATAATTTTGCTTCCTCTGTGTGGAAGAGTAGTTTTAGTTGTTTATTTTATTAACTGTTGACAAATTTTTCTTAAAAATGCTTTAAATCCTATTTTATGTATTAACTACACTAGATGTTAAAAAGGTAATTATAAAAAATTTTCAGCTAAATTACGTTTTATTTTTGATAACATAGAGATTGTTAAAAATTTTTCATACATTAGGGAGGGAATTTAGTATTCCTCCCAACTCACATTATTGGAAGATAGTTTAATAATTGTAACTGACAAATTGTTCTTAAATTATTATATTATATATAAAAAAAGTACCTTTGTTCACAGGCCTGAAGATGTTGCTAAAGGAACGAAATATAGCCACTTTTTCATGAAGTAGTTATTCACTTTTATTATTTTTTCACCCCTCACAGACCCAACAAATTCAACATAAGAAATATTTGTGTTTAAC
Organism: Gerris lacustris; assembly: GCA_951217055.1. Classification (NCBI taxonomy): domain Eukaryota; kingdom Metazoa; phylum Arthropoda; class Insecta; order Hemiptera; family Gerridae; genus Gerris; species Gerris lacustris. The sequence goes on from OX578285.1 coordinate 18,165,036, forward strand.
ACATTTTTGCGAATTGCGCGTGCGCATATTAAATTTTCATCTTCTCTATATCTTTCTTATTTGTGGGTCAAAAAGTTACGCCAGTATTTCAAATTTGAACTTTATTGCTTAAACGGTTCGGGAGATATGATGGACAGACAAATAACCCTTGGCATAAGGGTTTGAAGAAGGATCAACAAAACCCTAACAAGGGGCAAATTCGAAATTATCCTTCCCGTATACCTTGGGGTCGTGGGTGCGATCCTCTACTAAGTCCACTTGTAAATATTACAATTATATTTTTTGCTTGTTAAAAATGATTAGGCAGCTTTCACACTGCGCGCGACTCCGAGCGAGACAGAGCGTGTCCGATTCCGTTTCAGAAACAATCACATGTATTAGCATGGGGCTATTTACCAAGGATGTTAAATAATGGGGATGGAGCGTTGTGGAAAAAAAGTGACCCCATGAAGATATAAAACATTTGAGCCCTAATTAAGGATCTTATATAAAGGGGATGGAATGTTAAGAAGGGGTTTAGTTGAGCATTAGTTTAGCAGTATATTGGACTTAAAGTTTCAATTTTAGCACGTTCAGAGCTCTCCAGACGGCAAACTAATGCTCGGAGCGAAAGATTTCCAGGAGAAATAAATCTTATTTTTAGCCATATACCTAATTCAAATCCAGTCTTTAAAAATTTGGCTTCCTCTTCACTTTTTTTAATTATGTAAATAGCACACACTTTTACAGAACACAGAAAATGTTCAGCATATGTTCTGGAAGCGCATTTATTGCCATTATCGAACCCTGAAAATCGCATCTTTCTATCTATCATGGTTCCGGAGATATTTCGCTGTTCCATATTAGGTGGGACACCCTGTACAGTAGTGTTCATGTAAGTTAGTTAAAAAATAATCATTAGTTGTCATTGTTATTATTATTATTTAATATTTGTTTAGATGTATGTTCTTTATGTTCGTAAGTTGGAACGCTGGAGTATGGTAAATTAAATTGAGTGCGGTAAAGTAAAACGAGTGTGGTAAAGTAGTAAGTGCAGGAGTCTGCTGTTTTGCGTACTGTTTTGAGTGCGATAACAACCACTGTATCGGTCAACTGTAGGAAATATCCTTTAAGAAAGCCTGAACTTCTGGGGAAATTCGGTATACTTGTTCAAAAAATCATACCTCGAGGCGAAATTGAAAAATTAATTATAAATAATCGGCAGTAGTAAAGACCCATTGAAATCCATTAAACAGTTTTCATGAGATCTTTACTTGAGTTGAGTAGTGATAGACGTTTTTAGGTGTCAATAAAAATAACAGTTTATCACATGTTACTCTGAGACGTTTCGACCCTAAAAGGTCATCTTTAGTCAGTTTAATAATTAGAACAACCAATAAGAATCAATTTTTACAAATCCGTTGTTGTGCAAAAATAAAGTAATTTCTTAATAAATAATAATAATTTAAAAAGGCTTTTTGATTAAACAAAAAATGATCAATAATTATGTAATATTAACGGGGTCAAGTTACATACATTACTGATGTTTAACGTTGTATAAATGTGGGATACGTATAGAGTAAACAAATCTTTCTCGAAAAGAAAGCATCGATATTAAAAGTTCTTATATAAACCTAATCATTAATTGGACTAAATTACACAACATTCATGGTTACTATATACTAATTCTAACTATAATCAATAATATAATATAATCTAACAAAACAATCATAATACTGATATTAACGTTAAGTTTACATTACTTAGTACAACTATAAATAATTAAATTAAGTATGTATATAATTTAATAGGTAAATATTTAGTGAGAACATTTCATTTATTTTTTTGTAATACATACTAAAAATTAATACCCAATTTGTTATAATTAAGCTAATTTTATAGAAATAAAAAATGTCTCAAGAATTTAAAAATTAAATTTATCAATCCTATTTATAATTATTACCTAATTTTGATATTATCATGAAGGATAATTAAAAAAAAATAGTAGTGTAGCGACTGGAGCTAGTGGGACTGGATGTGTTTAACTAACAATAAAATAGTGATACGTTTAATCTATATTTTATCAGATATTATATATATTTAAATGGTTTTTCTTACTAAGTAGGTTGAATAATTAATTCTTTTCATAAATTGGTTAAATTAAGTTAAATTGATCAATAATTAATTAATTTAACATTATGTGAGTATGTCTGTTAGTTATAAAGAAAAAGGGGTTGGACTATTATCGTTATATAGGATGTGTATTTTAATTATTTAACTTTTAAATATTATATATATATATACCTTGTAATTTTTATTAATATTACTTTCATCTCATCATTTTGAACATTTCTTCCAAGGAGGTAGGGGACTAGTAAAAAGAGATTTCACGTCGAATCATAATAATATTTCATCATTGTTTATATGGGTATCTATAATATTGTTTTTTAATTGTTCTGGGTTGTTAACATCAAATGGGTTATTTTTGTTTAAAGAATCTAGAGTGGGGTTTAAGAAAGCTGATAATTTTTCAAGTGATTAGTATTGGTCATCAATAATGGGGCGGAGGGGGTATTTTAGTTTATTTAATTTAAGGCGGTCATGAATCCTAGGTAAAATGCTATGGTCAATATTATCACTTCTCAACTCAAATTATTATAACAAGGTGTTCTTTAACTAAATGTTTATCAAAGTTTAAGAGATCTTTTCTTTAACCCGGGCTCAGGTGACGCAGGGAAAGGCAGCACAGTTATTGTAACCCAAAATATGCGAAACTCCATAAATTGAGACTCAGAGTTTGGCAGGGCAGTACTACGCCACACGTGGCCTACCCGACGCTTGTGGATCTGGAGCTCTAAATTTGATTTGTCTCATATATTTCAGCGGTTGGATAAACTTTGCTGCCCAGCCCTTCCTCGCCTGCCTCTCAATGTGCGCGCGACCTTAAGGTATGGTGGCTGCATGTGAATTATCTTTACATGTGATTGCGTATAGTTTTTACTACCATAAAGCCTTGTTTACACGATGATAGTTGACGCGATAGTTGCGGTCACGATAGCAACTATCGCAACCACTATCATGGACTACTTGATAGAACTATCAACCATCACACTATCTTGTCTGACGAGATAGTTGAGTGTTCTATCACAGCAGTCAGAGTACTCATGCTGCAGATTTAACAAACTACCATGCTAGATTCTAGACGCTGATTGGCTTATTGTTTGTTTATACATTTTTATCACGTGATAACAGATCTACATGGCAGCAAATATTATAACTTGCTTCATAATTGATATCAGATTTTGTTGTTTTCGACAAATTTTAAAAATATTCCGTTACCTGTATATGTATTATAATAGTCAAATTGTAAATTGTTACCGCAAGTTCGTAAGTTACTAAATGAGGATATCCCTACCGTCGATACTTGCATGTTCTGGAGATCACTGGACCGGTTTCGGCTAAACTTCATCATCAGCAGAGTCGAAGTCTCTCGTAGCACTCATCGAGTCTACATGAGAGAACTTCATTCTCTCATGTAGACTCGATGAGTGCTACGAGAGACTTCGACTCTGCTGATGATGGCGTTTAGCCGAACCCGTTCCAGTGATCTCCAGATCAAGCAAGTATCGACGGTAGGGATATCCTCATTTGGTAATATTATAATATATAATATAATTAATCCTCTATTTCTGTACCCAAGTCAGAAACGTAGGATATAGATATCATTTTGAGTGCAAGACAGCAAGTATTGACCTATGTTAACTCTCGCCGTGTGGGCTGTACTCCTCCGCGATAGTTCTATGATGTAGACTGACACTGTGTAAACGGGGCTTAAGTTACACCTCGATAGTAGTTAGGCATAGCGCAAACACTTTAAAAGTCGCTGTTAAAATGTACTTAGACTTTTTTAGCAATAAATGCAAACTCCGTGCATACAACTAACATCTCATATAGAACATAATACCCAGATCTGCAATTGACTTAGAACAGTGGTCCTGCACTAAGCTCTCCCACGCCTACCGTATCTAATTGTGGCATTACAACATCCTCACAACCATTGCTAATTTACCCTGCTACGTCTTAAAACCAAAATAAACATAATCATTCCAGCCATCCTTCTGTCCTTCTTATTGCTATATTCTCTCCACTTTCTCATTATTTATTCATTCTCCACTTACGAGTATCTACAATACTAAATTTATATATATATATATATATATATATATATATATATATATATATATATATATATATATATATATATATATATATATATATATATATATATATCAGCAATGTAATACCGTGTTTTTGCACACTGCAATAGGCTACACAATTTGTGAGAGACACCAAGGGATGTGCCACGCAAGCGTGACCCATAGGAACTGTTCCAACATCAGACATTGCGTCATTAAGATGTTGGCTCGGCATTACGCCATGTCCTGCATCGTTTCGTCGCGTCCGACTCATCAGGGGCCCTTGGTGTCTCTCACAAATTGTGTAGCCTATTGCAGTATGCAAAATCACGGTATTACATTGCTGATGTGTTTTGCTAGCCAAGCAAGAATGGCGGTATGAGAGCACGCTCGTCTCTGATAAGTCCTATATCTGATCTTCTTGATCTAGTATAGGTCCAGAGTTGGGTGGGCATCGTCGGGCCCCTGATGAGTCGGACGCGACGAAACGATGCAGGACATGGCGTAATGCCGAGCCAACATCTTAATGACGAAATGACTGATGTTGGAACAGTTCCTATGGGTCACGCTTGCGTGGCACATCCCTTGGTGTCTCTCACAAATTGTATATATATACATATATATATATATATATATATATATATATATATATATATATATATATATATATATATATATATATATATATATATATATATATATATATAGACTGCGCCTGGATAAGAGGTCGACTTCACTGCCTATTTCTGTTCCCTATAATAATCAGATCCCTACTATAATAAAAGATACTGACTGCTGTGGTATCGTGAACACTTTTGTGTTCGGTACGCAATCTAAACGAAATTACAATATTGAAAAAATGCATAAATATACATATTATATTTGAAGCGTTTATTTTAAGTAGATGAAGTTAGAGCCCTTGGAGTACACACAAGGATTAGTTGTTTGGTCCTAAGATTCGAGGTACATTATTTCTCTTTGTTTTCGATTACAATTGTGCCACGGAGTTTAGTTTTAGGGTTTCATTACAATAATATTTTATTATTATTTAATGTGGTTATAGTTGAATGAAAACGACATATTTGCTCTCTGAGTGGGTCGACCAGGGGCTACGAACTTTCGAGTCAGCACTATCTTTCTATTCCGATGTAATTTTTAAAAAAACAAAACAAAAAACAATCAACATTTTCTGGAACGACCAATGTGACAAAGCCAAATACCTCTTTCATTCAATAATACGGTTCAATAACAATATATTTATATTCCTACCTAGTTTCTATATTATCTCCGGCGTCAATCGATATTGATTTAGTTTCCTCCTTTTTTTTATACGCCTTATAGCACTGCGAATGTGCTACACGGTGGTTAGATGAGGACAAAAACTTCAGATTGCCAGGTTAATAAGTAGCGTTTTTCAAAAGTCAGAATTTTGGTAGTTTTAAAGCGACCGAAGCGAAATCGGTGCTTAGTGGTTAGAGTCGGACACAGGTAGCGAAATATAAATACGGGTTCTCCAGAAATCATTACGTTATTGTAGTTTTGATCAAAACATCAATCATTCGACTGAAATTGGAAATATTTTTTTAATCGGTAAATATCTCTGTATGTATCTGCGGAAGTGATGTTTCACAATTTGAAATTAATATCTATGATAATTATTAATATTACTCTATAATAATTAATACTATCTTTAAAGAGAAAAGGATAAATACCGAATAAGAAGACACATAAAGGAATTTTACGAAAATAAATTATCATTCGATTAAAATGATACGCATTTCGTTAATCAATTACAATTTGACTTTCTGCAATTAATTGTTTTAATGAAATTTTGTGGTCGTATCTTTTGTCGGTTATCGCAGTTCACATAATACGAACATCTGAGGTAATCTAAGTCAGTCAGTATTCAATTGCATTAGCTATTTAAACTTTTTCAATAAACCGGAATTAATGACTTGCCTCTGTGGTTAATTTGTTACTTTCATATACAGGTAGTCCCTGAACGAAACCTCACTACTTCTTGTGAGAAATTTGACGCTGAACAAAAAACAGCTTCGTTTTCTAGATGCATATTCGCAAAAACACATTAAAAATTGACGTATTCACACAAACCTTCAAAAATAATAGTTTTTTTTGGAGTTTATCCTTGAAGTTCTCCAAAACTATGCTTCTTTTCATGAACATAGTAGAGCCGAGAATTTCTCAAAGATCTAATAAATAGTTTTTTATTTCAGAATAAATGGTTAATATTAATTTTGTTTTGTAGACAGACCGAGTACGAAATCTTTCGGATTGTCTTTAATATATGTAAGCGAGCATTAAATAGGCTTAAAAAAAAAAAGAAAAAAAAAAAGTTTTCTTCAATATTACTTTAGAAATAAGTACATCTCTCAATAAGATTATATTTCATCTATTATTTTAACATAAATAGTTAAAATAAAGGAGCAATTCCAAATCATTATACTACTCCTGAATATATTGCATTAATATAAAGATAAAATTATAGTAAATACAGTATTCGTTAGGTTATAATGTTGTTCTCTGGAACCCAAGTACTATGACAAACAACTTACACATTTCTTGCATTCTCAGAGAGCTCAAACAAATACCTCACTCTATCCATCCATCTTTTAACCAACTTTATTATATTTCCCTGTATAAAAAAATGTCATTCACTGAATTTGAAGCATTAGTACTCTTACGGCTTAGCAGTAATTAAATGGTTTTAATTGTTTGAAAGCACAAGATAAAAATATACTTTTCCTACAGTTGACCGATAAAGTGGTTGTTATCGCACTCAAACTGTACGCAATACAGCAGATTCCTGCACTTACTACTTTACCTCACTCGTTTTACTTTACCGTACTCATTTTACTTTACCGCACTCCAGTATTCCAACTTACGAACATAAAGAACTTAAATCTAAACAAAGATTAAATAATCCAAATTATAATAATAATAACAATGACGACTAATGATTATTTTTTAACTAACTACATGATTTAAACACTATACTCGTATATCAAATATATAATAATGTTAAAATATAAAAAAAAGATAGATAATCGAAAAAAAAGAATCAAATGTGATGAGTAAGTGTAATGATGAAAAATAATAACAGCGCTTGGTCAGGTTTGCTGAATCAGGCAAAAAAAGGCTACACTGGCTATAAACAGAACAGCTGGTTTAGTTGATAGTGTAAACCCTTTTACATGTTGATGAACACTCTATTATTTTATATTTTATTTACAGATTAAAACTAACTGTAGGAAAAATTTAATGTGTAACTCGAGCTTAAAGTTTCTTTGCTGCACTCGAGAAACCTTTCCGCCCTCGCCTGCAGCTCGTGCGTAAATATTTCTCTCGAGTGCATCAAAGTGCCACTATGCGCACTAGTTTGCACAATTAACTATTACCTCCTTTAAAATTACTATACCAACACTGACTAATCCGGCTCGAATCCCAGAAAGGTGAAACATGTTTCTCACTCTTTTAACAAGTAGATGTGCAAAATGATGTATCCCACCGTTCCATAATTATTTAATATTGTGTCGCCGTGGCGATGCATTAAGTTGATTTGTTTGTTGAAATTGAATTTATTGTGACAGTCGTAAGTCGTAAGAATAGTGGTTCACGGAAGAAAATTCGTTCTTTATTCCACAGCAGTAAGAGGGATACAAGGCAAGGTGGTAGTAGAGCGAGTTTCAATCTTGAACGCAGGTATTAAGATTGACAGAATGTATAGGAAAGATCTGAAGAAAAGAAAAGAATATCGTAGAGGTAGAAAAACTAGAATATGACAACGGGAAACGTATGAAAAGCCTTATGCCCAGCAAAGGCTCTGCTCATAGAATGACTTCGAACAATTAAGAATGCCGAAGAACGCCGAAATGGACAAACAGTTAGATACAGATGACATTTAGAGAAATTAGGAAAATTTTCTTGACACGTACTTTAAACTGCGAGGGTAAAGTTAGAACAGCTAGCTGGGGACGACAAGACAGAACTAGCAAAAAATGGTGATGACTTTGAGCTTCTGTCTTGAGCAGACAGAATTTCGAATTTCATTGAAGTAGACGAAGTGATGTGTGACTTAAAACGTGTAAGAAGTAAATCAATTAAAAAGGCAGGGGAATCCTAATTCAGTTCAAAGTACTAGGTATATTATAAAACTTCCAGAACTAGTGATTTAAAAATTTAAAGGGTATAGTTTGCAATGGACAGGGTTTTGGTATTCTTTTGAGGCTTCGACTCACTCAAGATCAGATTATAATAAGGACCATCTACCGGTGGAAATGCAATCATACGCAGACGCAGGGCCCCAATCATAAATTCAAACCTTCCATTCAAGTTTATCTGAATTAAATTTATTTATTTAAAATTGTTTTGCCATGCCAATTACATAGACACTAGGTGAAATATTTAAATGTGTGAGAGTTCTTCTGAAAGGTAAAATGTTATCGTTCGGTCAGTTTTATGTGGAGTTATGCCGTGGTAGTACGGTAAAAAAGATGCACAGCATATTCTTTTTCCATACACTTTCAAAAACACTGTTTCTCCTGTAGAATTCTTATTTTTTACTGTCTTGAAATTTTTGAAATCGGGATATAAAAATTGTTTTGTCACTTTTCATCAGTTGATCCCTTATGACTATTTTAGATTTCCTTATCCTTTTGGTCTTCAGGGATAAAAATTTGAAAAGAAAAATACGTTATTTTTACTTAAAATTTTGCTATATTTCGCCCATACCTGGGCATCTTCAGGCCTACAATAACGAAACAATATTATAACATTTTTAGCTTAATTATAAATAACAATTATTACATTAAAAAAATTTAGTCCAAACACATTAAAATAACTATTGTACCTTGAATGTAAATAAAAAATATCATTTTTTTGTTTTGTTTTGGATAGAATACATTGATTTACATTCAAGGTACAATAGTTATTTTAATGTGTTTGTGCTAATTTTTTTAATGTAATAATTGTTATTTATAATTTAATTAAGATAAAAATGTTATAATATTATTTTGTTGTTGTAGGCCTGAAGTGAAGATGCCCAGGTATGGACGAATATAGCCTAATTTTAAGTAAAAAGAACATTTTTATTTTCAAATTTTTATCCCTGAAGACCAAAAGGATAAGGAAATCTAATTGAAAATGGTTTGTTCTTCAGAACTATTACATATCTTCCCTTTCCTGTGGTAAGCTTGGAAGAAAAAGCGTAGTCTAAACTGCAAAAAAACGTGGATTCGGAATACATACGAGTATCAAATTTCTATCTTATAATAGAGAATTTCTCATTATGTATTCTCTAAAAAAATTAATTACCTATTGCGAAACAAAAGAACTATCATTCGCTAGGTAATTGAATAGGACATTTAAAAAATTTGGGCCCAGCCGGCAATTGTGCCGATTTAGTGTTTATGCATCCTAATTTAATTCAAAGAATCTAATTCCATCGACAAAATCAGGGCAAGCCGCCACTTGTGGTGATTAAGTGTATACACACCTTAATATGTATAATACTAAATTAATTCCTTTTATTGGCAAATATATACAGATAATTCGAATGCATCTGTCATTACTGTTTAAAATCTATTAACGTTGAAAATAATTAATCCATCTGCTCTCATTTTTCTGTCTCATTTCTAAAGGTATACATAAAAGGTATACAATTTTATATCCAACTTCCCTTCTAATTACAGGTTGGACAGGTTTACGTCGGAGAGGGTACAATGAATCTTTCTCGAGCCCCCAGTCCTTCACTCGATGAATCAAACACGCTCGTCGCCGATAGCTGGTGTAATTCACAGGTCAATTTAGTCTACTTTAACTATTTATGGACTATTAGTAACTTTAGCTTCTGCCCGGAACAGGTGGGTGATGTCCTTCTATCGTCCCCATTCTCTCCTAAGGCCAACGATAAAATGGTATGGCGTTTACGTCTGTACCCGAAGGGATTGGATGGGGAGAGTTCCAAGCAAGTTTCTCTATACCTCGTGCTAGAAAAATGTGATAAACCTTTTGTTTTCGCTAAATTTATATTTACCCTACTAAACACCAAAAGAAAGGATAACAAAATAGTAACTAACAGTAAAATATATCGTTTTTTCCCATCGAAGGATTGGGGCTTTAAGAAGTTTGTGAGACAAAATGTACTTTTCGATGAATCCTCCGGGTACCTACCAGACGACACCCTAACAATTTTTTGTGAGGTAACTGCAGTAGCTGATATTTCTGTAAAGTCTGGACAGACCAGTAATGTCGATCCAGTTGATTTTAGAATACCCGAATGCACACTTGCTGAAGATTTAGGAAGTTTATTTGAAATGCGGCGTCTTTGTAATGTCAAGCTTTGTGTAGACGGCAAAGAATTCTATGCGCACAAAGAAATTCTAGCGGCTCGCAGTCCAGTATTTGCCGCGATGTTTCGACATCAGATGCTAGAAACCGAGTTGAATTCCGTCATTATAACGGATGTAGATCAGGAAGTGCTTGAAGAATTGCTTCGTTTTATTTACACTGGTACAGCTGGCAATCTCGAAAGAATGGCCGAAGAACTCTTGATTGCAGCGGATAAGTATGCAGTAGATCGGCTAAAAATTATGTGTGAAAGATCTCTGTACTCCAATTTAGATGTTGAGAATGCTTCTGATGTTTTAATCACTGCGTATATGCACAACTCAACCAAATTAGAAGAAAAAACCATCGACTTCATTAACACTAATGCGAATGACGTAATGGAAACAGAGGGTTGGAGATCAATGGTATCGTTTTATCCGGCACTTGTAGCTAAAGCTTTCAAAGCTATGGCCCTACAGCGGAATTTTCCAGTCGGACCATTGAGGAATCGTTTTTTCCACAACTCCACCCACAACCCTTACTACAGGACATAGCCGATGGCTCTTTCAGCACTCTCCCAAGTCTGCTCCACTTTATAAAACAAAAAAAATAATTTGAAAGGTCCTCAAAAAAAAAATGTACCCCTAAAGTAATTTGTTTACCCCCTTTCTTTATACTATATATATATATATATATATATATATATATATATATATATATATATATATATATATATATATATATATATATATATATGTGTGTGTGTGTGTGTGTGTGTGTATTAATTTACTTTAAAAATAATAATTTATCTATCTCTTTATTATAATTTCTTTTTTTTTTAAATAATAGTAGATGTTGATAATTGTATGTAATAAAAATGAAGTTAGCTTAATTTATCATTAACTTGTTGTATTATAAAAAACCCTCTGGGACTTTAAATCTATGACTAAGTAAATTGCAAATAAGTATAAGTAGTAATATTTTTGTTCACTCAAAAATAAACCAACTATTGAATAGAGGATTAGTCGCTAAAGCCTTAAAATAACCCAAGACATATCTTAATGAAGATCTTAATGCATGTAAACTGATTATTTCGAATGCCAGTTTGTAAGATAAAAATTTGTAGAAAAGAAGTATTGGGTTATTAAAATATTAATTAATTAAAAACATATCATTTCATTAGACAGTAATGACTAAATTATAAAATAAACATGATTGCCGAACCGATGTCGATTTTTCGTGAAAGAACCAAAGCATGAATTTCAGAAAAAACCATTCTCAGGGTGTCAATTTCCGTGAAAATGAATCAATAATTTTCACTTGGTATCCGGGTTACCAACTGTCTGGCCACTATCCCCTCCCCCCCCCCCCTCCCTTAATAAATTAAATTGAGTAAATGCAATGATATAATTTATCAGTTTATCGTATAAAAAACATAATGAAAATACTACAATTGGGTGATACTCTCTCGATCTCTACAGTCCTACCAATAACCCACAAAATTAGGGACCCTACCCTTCTAATATTTGTCTAGTTTATTATGAATTGACTTAAATGTACAAGATTTATTAATATATTTAATTTTGGTATAAGATTTAACAATTTCGATACAAGAGATTTGTTAATTACAATTTAAAATTAATTTTGAATGTATTAATTTTTACCCGAGTCAAACTTTCAATTGTCTGTGACAAAATTATTGAGACTTGACAGTTGAGATGTGTAATTCATTCCTCGTAATTCCAATCGACTGAACGAGGAATTTTTCTTCAGAGGGTCGCTATTGTAAAGCTCTTTATATACTTATCACGATCACAAATGAATCGGAGTCCGGAAAGATCGGTGTGGACTGGACTATTGACCACACCTTTATTCCACTGATAACAGAGTCTAGAACCCACCATACTTAGTTCGGTGACTCGACGAGCAAATTTGTTCTTAATGGGCAAGTCGAACAAAGATACCCAAGATCTAAAACAACCCCCATCATAATTATAATTTTTCTAAAGGCCTACTTACATTATTATCCCAATGCATATGACCCTTGTAGCACAAATATGTACCTTACTTATACTGTCCGTTTAATTTAGGAGTATTACCACAACCATCATATTTTATTCATTTATGATATTCTGTTTAAAATTAGTTGCTTGTTGCGATATTTCGTGCAACTTACTCATACTACGAGTTTATACTCAATCGAAACAAACAAAAAACAATATCTAATGAGATTGCTTCGAACACTTTAGTTGCTTATCATGATTTAATAATGATTAAAGCTAGATCACTGAAGATCAACAGCGGTGCACTGATGACCAACCAACAATTATGACGGACACATGTCAGTTCTGAGCATATTAACATTAACTATTGCTTTTCTCGGCAATAAACGTGTGAATACTTGATCATCGAGTTTCATTCAAAACAATCTTTTACATCAGTGATTTTCAAACTACTTTAGCCCGCCGGCACACTATTAAAAAAATAGCCAATAGCCATGGCACACTATTAAAAAAAATATTCAATAGCCGCGGCACACTATTAAAAAAATAGCCAATAGCCACGGCACACCTATTACTTTATGCAGGGCCGCTGAGAGCTATCGTTGTGTGCTTGGCCCATATGCACGTCTACTGGAAAAATTACGAGAATTTTATGTCTCGAAATAACTTTTTGCGCTATTTTGGCTTTCACCCATAATAAACAATTACCATGAATTATATGGAAATATTTATTAAAAGATTAAATAAATACTTGATAGTATGACACGTAATTAACTTGTGCTTGATTATTCGCTGTTTGTTTCAATACTTCTTCAGTACCTTCATCAGGCCTAAGATGAATAAATATAATTTTTAGTTCAAGTGTACAATTTTTGCTACTTTTCTATTAATTTATTGAATAAACAGCTTGGTTTTCCGGTGGAATCCGCGTCATGAAGGGTTAAAAGTCTGACGTTTCGCCTCCATTACTGGAAGAATCTTCAGGAGTGTGGTTCATCGTGATCAACAAAGCATACTGTAATGAGCATGTCTTGTTGTTGCTTCAAGTAAACATCACGATCCACCACAGCCCCTGAAGATGCTTTCAGACTTCCAGTAGTGGAAGCGAAACGTCAGACTTCAAACTCTCAAACCCTTTGTGACTCGGATTCCATCGAAAAATCAATGTTCTACCCGCGGAAGCATTCCCACCAAGTTAATTTATTGAACAGTTTCATTTTATTTTATTTACTCTGGATCTTAACGTACACCGCCCGGCCTCACGGCATACAGTTTGGGAAACCCTGATTTACATGAAGCATTGTCAATCTAATAGAATTAAAACACTTACAGTCGAGCTAAATCTGTAAGTTAAAACGAATCCAGTTCAACTATTAAATAAATACAAGATAGTCCAGATAAGAGCCAATCTCTTGCATAATTACCAGTTGTACTATCACTCAGAGTCACAAACAATTAATCATATTTGACTATTAATTAATTTTTTTTTACTTAATTATGAATATTTTACTTAATTGTGAATCATTTACTTAATTGTGAATATTTTACTTAATTGTGAATATTTTACTTAATTGTGAATATTTAACTTAATTATTTAATTATATAATGAATTTAAAAATGAATAAGTAAACTTAAGTCAAAAAAGAACTAAAATATTATACAGATTTAGCCTAAAGAAAAAGAAAATGTTGTTTGAACATCTATATAGAATGGAAGAAAACTGACTCACAAAGAAAATATTTAATCAAGCATTTAACAGAAATATCAGTTGGATAAAAACCACTAAATTCAATTTGATATATTTTTTAACTCACATAAATGTAGAGAAACATAATATATCAAATAAATTAGAAACCTTGGAGGTTTTAGAAATAAATTAGTCAAGACTAATAAGAAACTCGGAGGAAATTAGAAGAGATATTGGCTTATATAATGAACCTATAGAATATTAGCTTATCGTAGTCATTTAAATGAATTAGTGTCTTTGCCAATTATTTTATTTTTACCTTTGTGCTTTAAATGTTTATTATAAATATTACTATTGTATTTAAGTATACTTTATATTATAAAATTATTCTCGTATTGAAAAAAAAGAATAATAATAATTCCAATTATCGGATTTTATTTTGTATCGAAGAAATGCTATTTGTTGTTTTATTTGTTATTGACGATAATATAAGTTTACTAATATACAAGTTGTTCTTTTTTATATTTTATTTTTAAATAATATATTTAGTATTAGGGAAAATATTTTTAGTACGGTGTAATTATAGTATATATTGACAGTCGAATAATGAATAATAAGGTGTTTTTTTTTTATAATATTTTTACCGAATTTTCAAAGAAAATTACGCTATTGCAATGGCTTCAAAATTTTTGTAATGCGAATTTTTGAAAACTTTTTCCATGGAAATCCGTTTTAGACCATTCTGAATCGATTCCTAAAATTTAACACTTTTTTTTATGTATGTATGTATATATGTATGTATATATGTATGTATATATGTATGTATATATGTATGTATATATGTATGTATATATGTGTCACTCCAGACGATATCTCCCCTTAGGATGCACTTAAAAATTTCAAACAAATTTTAAAATGTCAATAATATCAAAAGAAAGGATGAGTTCGTTGGCCAGAATTTTTGGAGTTCATTTAGGGGTCACATTTTTACAATTTAGGGTCAAAAATAGCATAAAAACGTGTTTTTTCCATTTTACCCCCTTTTATATGAAAATATGATAAAAGTGTACATAACAACAATTACTGTACTCTTAAAGACCTTTCCAACGACATGCATCTTGAAGGGTAAATACTATTTTGACTTTTGTACCCCGTACCCCTATGTACTAATTTCTTTTTTTCACCCATCCAAATTCTAAACCAAAATTTGTCTATATTATCATAAGCCAATAATACGCAGATTTCTTTGAAAATTCGCTCATTAAGTCATGGTGCATGACTGGACTTTTTTCTGATCGGATCTGTTAAGTCCAATTGTTATTTGACTAAATAAGAAACAACTATTACATCATGTATTATATATAGTTTTATAAACTAACCTTGAATTGCGATTCGTCGCATCATTATTTCCGCATTTACAAGTGAATCTCTCGCCGATGTTGCACTGTCCATTGCGTTCATTTCAATAACTGTTAAACTATTTTTTTTTTCTCAAATAAACAGACACATGGGACACGTTTTAATTTTACAATTTAATAAATAATACTTTGTATATTGAACCGAATTATACAAGATTTGTTTTCTTTAGTTGGATCTGGCCCGACGTATAAGCGTGACCGAGGTTAACAACTTTGCACTATTGGAAACGTCAAACTGAAAAATTTAATTTATATAATGAAACATGTTTTTTACTTTAAAAAAATTGTATTTTTCCATTAAAGGAAAACAATGGAGTTGAAATAAAAAAAAGATTATTTGCTACGACTAACTCTGGAGTGGCTACTATCAAGTGAAACCAGTCGTTTAATCTGCTACTTGAGTGATTAGATAACAACGCAACCGAAAAAAAAAACATTTCTTCGACGAGCCGTCATTATAAAAGACTAACAAGATTTGTCATATTGAATAATTCAAAAGAATATGAAGATAAAAAATAAATAAATGCTGTTACAGCTTTTAAAAGTACATCCTACAGCGATCGTTTTTTTTAGCTGACATTTTTGTTAAAAAAAAATAACGTTAACTTTTTTTTTTAATTTAATTATTTTATATCTTGTATATTAAATTATTTCACAATCTTTCTCAGAATAATTTCAAAACTTTTATGATTAATTGTTATTCATGTAATATACTTTTTAAGTTTAGAATTAGTTATTTTTGTAGTTTTATAGGTTTCTTTAATAATTTATGGATTCCATCGATTTTTCTTTTCAAAAGTATTTTTAATTTTATAAATTTACAATTTTGTTTTTTATAGGGCATACTTAAGGCCCCCATAAATGATGTTTGCGCAAACCTGATGTCGGGCAAATTTAGGCCATACACGTCAAACATCATGTTTGCGCAAACATCAAACAGCCCCATACACGGTTAAAATGTTTGCGCAAACATTTTAACCGTGTATGGGAGCCTTTAGGGCTCTATTTTGAAACTCTGTTGAGATTGAGATTTAATGTTAAGTTTGAACTAAAGACGGTATTACTCAAAATCGGTTTAACTTGGTGTTTTCATTCTCAGTTTTGTTGGAGGCGCCCATTTCGCAAGTTTTAAATTATTTGAATTTAAACATAACGCACTCATATATTTGATTATTTATATTACGATAATTAATTACTAAAGAACAGATCACCATGTTGAGCTATCGATAGGCATTAGAAAAATAAAATAACAAGAACAACAGAGAAGCGATTTGGAATCAAGACCGAAGACAATTGAAGAGGAAATAAATTACTTCTAAAGAAAGATTTTTATTACTTTTATATTATTTAATCTTCTTTTTGGATTCGTAAAAATAAACTTCCTTAATAAATTAATACTTATTGTATTTAAACAAAAGTTATCTTTTAAAATCGATCAGTTAATGTCTAAATTAAAAATTCGACTCCAAGTAGATGCTTTTTACGGAGCACTTAAATAATATGTGTCAACATAATTCAAATTTAATCTTATAATGCATCTTTACAGTGAATAGATCAAAATATCAACAATTTTTTGATTCAAAACAAAAAAGATGAAATACTTATTTATGTAACTAGACAGCAAAATGAACTTTACTGACGAGTAATGAGGTTAGCCACCGAGCCGAAGGCGAGTACAGGCTAGTAAAATTACCTGTCAAGGCGAAGCCGAGACACGTAATTTACCTAATTGACTGCCTCACTTTTAATGAATTAAGGAAGTAAGTAATTAGAATAAATCAAGAAAAGCAGCTAGTCTTATCTAGAATGAACTTTAATAATAACATTAAAAATGTTTACTCGAAGCTGCAGTGTTACCAGTTACTCAGCAGATTTTTTTTTCTTTTTAATTGAAGACCTACTAATCATTTAACTTATTTAACAGGATTAATAAATATTAACAAATTGTTTAATGTATAAACAGGTTATTAATTAAAGTGTACTGATTAAACTATAATATCCGAGCCCTTAGGCTCGTACCAAAGGGCTTAATTTTATATTTCGAAAAAAAGTAAAACAGTAAATTAATTTTTTATCCTTACAATAAATAATTATCAACAACTGATTCATGTTAATTGTTATTATCGTCTTTCGACATAAAACTGATTAAGTATACTCTCAAAATCTTATTCTGTACGTATCATTTGACTAAAAATGGCTGTTTTAAACAGTTAGTTTCTAGATACGAGATTAGACAGATAAAGGCAAACTCCGACTAATAGCTAGTTGATTTCGGCGTCCTGTAAGAATTCCTACACATAATATTTTCATTTATTTCATGCCAGTGCCTGAATGACATCTGTCCACGCACATTTAGCGTGACTATTACTCACTGTCTCATTAATATCTCTATCACTAACTCGATAAGTGACATAACCAAACCTTCTCACTTATTATCTTTAATTATTTCCACTAAGACAAAGCTGGATTGTCCACAAACCGTTTTCTCTCCCCCCCCCCTCCCAGTATCCTGTATAGCATTTAAAATGCTATACAACTGGTGGGTTATTCAATAAATATGTCAATATCCCAACCTATCAGATATGTTAAAACTACAATATTATTTTCGAAAAGAGTGTCATTTATACTGTAATTTTCAATTTACTTATAAGTGGATCAAATTGCTGTTAATAGCTGTTGGATTAAACAGAGCATTCGAGGAGCGAAATATTTTTAGAGTAAATATATTGATAATCAACCTACATATAAGTATGCATAAGAGTAGAGTGCATATCTTAAAATGTATTTAATCGAGTAACATTAAATTTATCCAGAAGAAACATTTTAATCGCCAAATTGTAGAAGATATGAGAGTAAATTCCCTACTAACCGAGTAAGGGGCATTCTTTTGACACTATTAGCAATATAAAAACTCTATTGGAGAATTGTACCAGGGTTGGAAGAGAGAATGCTGTCGACGCTTCAGCATTTGTTGACACCTTGAAAAAAATGTAATATTTTGTACATTAAATTTTTGGTAGGTGATATGAATTTCGATTCGGAGCCTATGTCATTCACGAGAAAGTTTCCTAAATTTTGGTTTCACAAATTTCATATTTTATCAAAATAATAAAACAAGGGTCTCCAACTGATTGTCGAACAAGGGAGATTTTTTAATTCATTTACATTATATTTACAGTAATGACAATTTCTTTTATAAATATTTTTATTTAAAAACATATTTTTTATGAAATTACAATAATCGGCCTGAAGAAGCCCAAGTTGTTGGGCGAAATTATTGCTGCAATAAATTCAAGATATTGAAAATGGAAATTTTCCGAATGTGGGAAACAATATTAAAAAGAAACCTTGAAAATACACAAAAAACTTCTACATCAAAACAAATCGGAAAATAAAAGGAAATTAAATTTTAGATTGTGTAGAATAGGTTTGGGATTTTCACAATAAACATTGATAACATGGTAAGTATATGTTTATTACTTGATTCCTGTGTTTTATTAATATGTTCGATTTCAAATAATATGTTTAATGGTTAGTACCTACTCTACAAAGGCCAGTTTTGTATCTCACCGAGGCCCATAGTGAAAAACAACTATATTTATTAAATTTGTTCCATTAATACCTCTTTTTCTTACATAACTTTTCAAGATGTCCTAATAACATAGTGATAGTGTAAATATAAAACTTCCAATTCAACCATTTTTGACGAAAAAGTTCCGTTAACTTATTTTGATGTAAAACCTCTTACCTCAACTTCTGCTTTTCAATTTTGTTGGTAAAAATTATTTTGAAGGAACTGGCATTGAATCACAAAACCTCGTGTGACTAAATTTGAATGAAAAACTATATAAACAAATTGTTAATACTATTTTAATGTGATACACCCTTGTAAGTAATAGATGGCTGAAGAAGTGTAATAATGGACGTAATTAATATTACATTTACATATGAGACGTTTCGATCCTGTTAAAGGTCATCTTCTGTCGTGGTTTATTAACATAATTTGCATATTTTATGTCTCTCTGTAGTTAACATTTTTTTTTGGCTATGCATGCTACAATTTATTTTGTGTGATATTTTAATTTTAACGTTTTGTTTATATTTGATGCTTTTCCAATTTTTCCAAGTTTTCCAATTTTAATATTTCGACGATATTAATAAACCGCGACAGAAGATGACCTTTAACAGGATCGAAACGTCTCATATGTAATATTAATTACGTCCATTATTACACCTCTTCAGCCATCTATTATTTATATATGAAAATCTATAAAAACTTGTATGAAACTTTTTCCTTGTAATGCATTCTACTTACTTAGATTTTCGTCCACGTTTAGAATAACTGATTTATAATAGTTATAAAATTGTTTTATTAAGATTAAAATTACCAGTTTTATTGTAAATGCTAGCCTATGTATTTATATTTGATTAACACTCTAGGTACCATTTATGAAATACATAATATAATCGACCTGAAGAAGTCCAAGTTGTTGGGCGAAATTATTGCTGCAATAAATTCAAGATATTGATCATGGAAATTTCAAAAGCTTTTTTTTAAAGCTTTTAGTAATGATTTTTTATTAGAGTGCAAATGCAATTACTTGAATTGAAACATTCTTAAAGGTAGTTGTCTATTATCCATTATTATGAATATTATGATTTTTACCATTCATATTTTTCACAATAATCCTATAATATTATATGTTATAATATTATATTATATTAAAAAGTTATTTTAGCTTTTATTATTTGGATAGTATATTATGATATTTTGTAGTAAGACACTGTAGGAAATTAAACATTAATTTTAAAGTATTTATGTTATGATTAAGTTAGTTTTACTTCTTCTTTTACCGAAGAAGTTTGTTGTTTTCTTTTTTGTTGTACAAAACCCCATATCTTCTGAATAATAACAATTTATTTTCCTGGGATCTGCTACTGATACGTTACAGAATTGAATCTGCAAGCCCAAACGTTGAGCACAAGAATTAAAATCGATGAATAGGGTTTATTATTTTAAATTTTTTAAAAGAATATATATTTTTTAATTTTTTTTTTTCCTCCTTAGAAAAAAAAAATTCTTGCCCATTTTTATTGTCAAGAATGTTTCTTGAAGTCATAACAATCTATATATTTGGTTATTTTTATTTAAAATTTTAAAAAAATCTTGAAATTTGGCATGAAATGTTTCTTGAAGTCATTAAAATCGATGTTTTTTTTTTTTTTCTTGAAATTTCGCATGGTTATTCCTGAAGGCATTAAATCAATATATATATATATATATATATATATATATATATATATATATATATATATATATATATATATATATATATATATATACAATTTGTGTAGTGAGAGACACCAATTGGTGTCTCTCACTACACAAATTGTGTACCTTATTGCAGTGTGCAAAAACACGGTATTACATTGCTGATATATATATATATATATATATATATATATATATATATATATATATATATATATATATATATATATATATATATATATATATACATATATATATATATATATATATATATATATATATATACATATATATATATATATATATATATAATGTTTGTTTTCTGTTTTATATATTTTAATTTTACATTTAAAACAATCTAGAAATTTAGCATGGATGTGTTTTAAAGTCATAAAAATAATTAATGTCTATAATTCTCTAGATATTTTTTTTCGATTAATTTTTTAAAAATTTAATTGTAATTTAATTACTACTCACCTTTTCAAATGAACACCCCGAATTCGGGTTCTACCTAATTTTTTAAGACTTTTATTATTTATTTGTATTTCTTTAATTTCATTTATAATGACAATGACTGTGCACCCTCCGACTATACTCCGATTCTTGAACTCGCTGGTTGTCTCAGGGTGGTTATGCTGAAATATGTTCCTGTACCAGAACATTCTATTATCCTTTTTCTTTACTAAAAAGTTTTACTTTTCTAACTTGGTGATCGACTATAATCATGTAATTTACTTCATAGCTAATCGAAAATATTGGATATTAGTGGCTTGTACCTCCTTTAACACCGAGGATGGCTGACTTACCTCTTTAAAAAGTAACACTGTTGCTTCCATTCTCAAACATCAATTTTTGATTGATTTCGGTGAAGCATTTCTTATAAATGACTGTAGAGAAATGTAAAGATTCGAAGTTCTATTGTCTGTTAGTTTGTATGTCCAAATAAACTGTCAATTTGGAAATATAGTATACCACTAGTGCGTTTTTTACGACCATCGATTGCTTAATTGCCCGCCGTGGACTTAGTGTGAACATATACACGATTGTAGTACTAAATTTGTAGGCGCTCGTCTTTTTTTTTTAAATAAGTATATGTTTTTGTATTGTTTTTGTTTTTTTGATCTTTCACTTTAGTTTGCCATAATAGGCAAAGAAACTTCGCTGTAGCCAACACAATTTGTAGCTTGTAGATTATAGCCTAGCATGAGTGAATAGTAGGTTGTGCTTGTGCTTGACTTATGAATCATTATCACATTATGGTTATTCATATTTGCATACCATCGTTGTTTCTTTCATATTCAAATAATTTTTCATCTTATTTTTATTACCACATCAAGCGGTTATTGGACATCCCCGACTTTATGACGACGCCTTTGCTGTCAACATTGGCATATGCCAGCTTGGCTTTTTACCATTTACTTTTTACCATTTATTTTCTAATTTATTTGTTATTGCATATTTCTGTTAACATTGGCATATGCCAGCATTGCTTTCATATGCCAGCTTTACTTTTTACCATTTACTCTTTATTTCTTGTTAAAATTTATTCGTTATCGCTGGTAATCTAATTGCTTGTATAATTTTTATTTAGATCTAATTTCATCTTTTTCTTTCCTGCTCTCTTTGGTCTGTGAATATCATCGAAATACTCCATCATTCTGTCTTCTAAAAAAGGTAATTTTCTATTTCTTTATACTGGTGGAACCATATTTTATTTTCTATGTATCTTTGTGATTGTCCTTTACCTTCTGGCTGGTTTAACACATTAAGTACTTCTACGTGTGCGATATCTCCGGCCGCCTTAAGATTCGCTGTCTACGCGACGGTTTGGCAGGACTCCCGTGCTAGACTCCGATCTTCGATCTTGAACCGTGAGTGCCATTTGGCTTTTTTATCAAACTTTCCTTTCTTACCTTTTACTTGTGTTTACCTTTTCCCTTGCAGGAATATGACTGAGGTATACTCACTATAATGTTATCAATTTATTATTACACCGACCGTTTCTTGAATTAAATTTTTTTTATACACTCTGAAAACTAAATCCAGCCTTAACTTCTTCATGTCTGTCTGTATGTTTGTCGCCACCAGTCTGACTTTATAGGCGCAAAACTGGTTAAATAAAATCAATTTATTTTTACGCAGAGTTGTGCTCAAGCATGTTGTGCCGTGAAGCTCCATTCAAAGTTAGTTAAACTAAAATTAATACTGAATTTAACAAATTTAAATCGCGATAATTTAAAAGCGATAATTCTCAAAAAGACATATTCTCAAAACAACCAGTTCCATGTATTTTCAACCAGACATGTTGAATGGCTTTTCCTGGAAATTGAGATTTAGTCAGGTTCGATTTATTTGATAGCATTTTGTAGTATCTACTCAAATTAATAGTGTGTTTCACACATTGTTTTATTATAATTAAACATAA
Organism: Gerris lacustris; assembly: GCA_951217055.1. Classification (NCBI taxonomy): domain Eukaryota; kingdom Metazoa; phylum Arthropoda; class Insecta; order Hemiptera; family Gerridae; genus Gerris; species Gerris lacustris. The sequence goes on from OX578285.1 coordinate 18,188,361, forward strand.
GAAATAAAATAAAATAGATATATCCTAAAAAGTTCAAAGGTTAATAAATAAATGTATATTTTGATTGTGCAAATTATTTTATAATTATTTCTCGAGCATTTCAAACGTAGCCAACCTAAGGGGTGCAACACTCTTCAATCAATTTTGTCACTCTCTTTGTCAATTTTGTTATTAAGCTCTGATTTTGTTGATTATTACTAAATTGGCGAATAATTATGATTTTATATAATAATAATAACAGTACAAATCGTGGAGTCAAAACTTTTTTAAAATAAGTGAAAGTGACATAAGAATATGTCAATTTTACAGTTATCCTTAGGACCCCCATACTCTAATTAAGGACCTAATTAAGGACCCCCACAACATGATGTTTGCGCAAACATTTTGACCGTGTATAGGGCTGTTTGATGTTTGCGCAAACATGATGTTTGACGTGTATGGCCCGAATTTGCCCGACATAAGGTTTGTGCAAAATGTTTGATCGTGTATGGAGGCCTTTAGATATCCAATTCTGCTTGTTTGAGTTAGCAATTGATTCATCAATATAATAAGTCCAGCAGATGATGGTGATATAAATTTGGTATCTCTACCCCTCATGTTCCCTATTGGAGTGTTGTCTTTACTAGGCTCACTGCTACAGACATACAATTGAAGGTTGTTTACTTTATATAGTTAATCCATGCTATGCTTTTAATACCTATAGAATGGTTCAAATTTATTCCCTGACTACGAAAGGGCCGTGGATTGACTTCCTAAGTTTGTGTTAAATATTATTATGTATAATTTTTCTTTTAAATATAGCTTTATTATTATTATTATTATTATAATTACCTTAATTTATTGGTACTTCTAATAATTATTTTAGAGCCTTTTCACAAAGTCTAAACTTATTAATTATTATCTCTAACTTATGACCCTATGTAAACAATTATTCTCCCCTTTATTTACTTTTTATCATATTCAAACATAAGGAGTACTTTTACTTAAGCTCATTAATTAACGTAAAGAAAATAAATCTACACGAGAAGTGACTTGTGGAAAATTATACAAAATATAATATATTTCTGCCGGAGCCCTCAACAAAATAAAACCTTGCTTAGATGGAGGAAGGATCAGGCAACCTGGAAATTGGATTTTAATTTTAATTTTTTAGATGTAGCGAGCAAGATGAAGCCTCTTGAATGGAGCAGTGTATGAACCGAGCCTTTTTAACAACCCTTTTCTCTTCATATTTTCAAGTGGGATTTTGTTTTGAATTTCTAAACTCTCTCCTTACAAGCTTTTTTCCTAAAGTTTATAATTTATTACTGAATGAGCCCTTAGGCTTATAATTTTATATTTTGAAAAATGTAAAATCACGTAAATTAATTTAGTAATTTTTATATATAGGTAATTAATATATATAAGTAAGTTATTATATCTATTTGAAGATCTACAAATTAAAACAAAGATTTATTTTTATTGGAATAAACGGGGCTGACCTAGCTTAGCAATAACAAATAATTTCAAGGTGCGTCGTCGTCGGGACACTACTACTACTCGACTATATGAATGATGTTACTTGCTTCTATAAAATAATCGTGGATTGCTTACAGTTGATACTTTTAAGTTGTAAGGTAAAATTACCTTACAAATTGCTACAAGATTTCATAATAAGAGAATGTTTACCGAGCCCTACAAAAATAGCATTTATATCTGTATTATTAAATTCTATGGTCTTTATCTTGATACGCCACTTCCACCAATTTTATGAAATATTGTAAACAATAAAAATAATATCAGGATAAAAGGTAAAAATCGAGCTACAAAAAATCCATTGGGTGTTTTCAATGGACTCGTTTCGAACGTCAGATAACATTCTGTATCTGAGCATTTTAATTCAAGTAAACTCATATTAGTATTTATAAACGCAGTCAAAACCAGTCAGACTAGAAAGTCATAGAACAATCATTAACCATTGGTTCATTAATTACTAGTCTCTTCTCAATAAAGCTGCACCAGTAAATATTTAGTAACTCTGGTTCATGGACGAATTAATAAAATAATAAATACTCGATTTTTATTAGTATAAGAGCATTAGTGTGTCTCTTATGGCGTAAAACAATTGAAAAGAATTATAAAATTTAGCTCTATTTAAGGCTTCCCCGTTACAAAGGTAGAACCAATGGAGGTACGACAAAAAGTAATAGACCACAGTTGTAGATCTTTTAAAATCAGTTACCGCTGGTGCAATCTGCGTTTCAATACGACTTACTGTTTAGCTGCAATAAGCTTTCAAATAAACTTTAAAGTTGCGTACGCCATCTTTTATTTTTTAAGGGGGGTAATATAAAAAAAAAAAATAACTTATCGGATTTTTACAGTCGGTTTAGGCCATTTTAAGAGTAAACGCAAAAACCCGCGTTTCTAGGTGGTCTAGAAGTACCGAAACATTTTGATTTGCATGTTCGTGGGTTTTGTCACTATCTTAGTCTTAATACACTTAATATACTTAGTCAACCTATATTTTTTATTTTTTTTTATATACATAAAATAAGTAATAACTTTGGTTCTACTCAATATTTTTCGATGAAACCAAGCCTACAACAGGCGTAACATGTTGGCGCTCACCTATGAAAATAAATTAATCTATTCTATTTAGCCATTTTCGCGTCTATAAAGTCGGACTGGCGGTGAAAGACACACATATATATACGAAAAAAGTTACGCCCGGATTCGGTCTTCGGAATGTATGAAATGGAAAAGTATCTAATAAAATCAATGTAGGTACACACAAAACTATGTACACTAACTAACTAACGTCACAGCACCTTCTTATACATTACCTAAAGGGTCATTTCTGTAGGTATACATTCATCATAATGTAATTTTAAAGTGTTAAAAAAAAGAATCTCCTAAATGATTTACGCTGAATTAAACACAAAAGCGCAAAATTGACCAATTTCTTGTTCGAAAACCACTATTAGGTTGGCCAATTTTCATGTTCAACCAAATCAGTTTACTTGTGTATCACTAATTTACTGATAATGACTCTCTCTCAGGCAATAATAACCCTAGTAGAAACAATTTTTTTTATAATTTGAAGCATGCATAATTGATGTTTGTCTTTTAGTCCGAACACGATAATAGTTTGTGTATTACAGACTCGTGATTTACACCATGATACACTAAATCTGACTAACTAATTCATTTTGTTAATTTTATTACACGTGCTTTGCAACGGATTTTGTTTGTTACTTATTCATAAATATAATACAGTAGAACCTCGCATACACGACCCTCAATCACACGACAACCTCAATTTCATGTGCAATTTTCAAATCCCCTTGAGATTGCCATAACACATAATGTTAAATTAACCTCTATAACGCGACTATTATTAGCCAAACAACCTCAATAACACGAATTTTTTTCCAATTCACAACGTAACTCAGAACCTCTATAATAAGTCGTTTTGAGAAGCCAACCTCTATAACGCGACTCTATACAGGAATGGGTCGACCTTGAACAAGTCTAGACTTGAAAACCCCGTCCTTAACCTCGATAACACGACTGATAGCCACAATAACCTTGATAACACGACCCTCAACAAAAAGAGCACCTCGATAACAAGACTTTTTCCCTAATCCCATTGAGACACTTCTTATCGAGGTTCTCCTGTATATAAACTTTTCTAATTACTGTTAATTTCAAAATCAGTATAATCTGTAAAACATATGGGTGTTGCGGGTTTGTATGTACATGTAGACTAAAACATTTTATTAAAACTTAAGGTAAAACGTTCCACCAAACCTAATATTGTGAACGTGTAAATGAGAGTTTTAATACTGGTCAGCTTAATTTGTAACCCTAGATCACTAGTTCAGTTAACTGGACAACTGTTTACTTGTGAATGAATGTCCTGGTTTGAAATATAACTGTTTCACACCAATGTTTCATATAATTTAATCAAAAGTAACGTTATTTGTATAGTCTCTTTGATATACTGCTGGTATAAGGTTTTAATATCAATGTTAGAAACCGAGTAAAACTTAAGTGAAACTTTAAATCCCGGTAGGCTCCGATTTAGGGTAAGCTGCACCCAGGGCAAAACCTTTGTTAGCCCCCCCCCCTTCACACAAAAAAGGACTGAGGACTGATATTTGTGATTACTGAATAGTATTTTGGGGTTACCTCAATGTGGGCTGATACCATATACTGTTGTAAAAATTACGTATTAGGTATTAACCCGAAATGGTCTGTACTGTTAATAAATAATTGGTAGGCCTATATATTTATTTTTTAAATAATATTAATTTTTTGTAACTACGTTTTTAGTGCAAACTGCAAACAAACATCAACATAAGTTTGAAGGTACAAGTTGTATATTTTTTAAAGCGTAAAATCAATTTGTTTTTAATAAATAAACACGTGGATTAAAATTGTGTTATAACTTTTATTACCAAAGAGAACATACACGAAATAGATACTTAGATATGAAAATGAAAAATATTACCTTTGGAATTGTTCACAGCTCGTGATTGAAATAAATATTAATATTTTGAAACTGAGGAAAATGTCAAATTTTTGATGAAATGAATTACAATAAGTGAATAGGCAGTAATATAATCATTTTCTATACTTTTCTTGAAAACTTTTAGTTAACATAACTACATGGACCTTTTTCTTAGCAAACTCGGTAAGAACTTCGGAAAAATGCGTGGCCTACGCAAGTTAGTTGTTTCTTTCCCGTTTTTTTTTACCGTTGTTCTGGAAATAATAATAAATAAATAAAATTATCCGAAAAATGTCCGCCCCTCCCTCCCCACCCTGAAATTGCCGCCCTGGGCCATTGCCCAATCAGCCCATTGGTAAATTGAGGCCTGAATCCCGGTACTTCTTTAGATTGTTACTCCCCTATGTTTTTATTAGAATATAAATGACTGCCTAAATAACTATTAATAAAAAGTGATGATTGGTCCAATGTACTCTAGGGCAAAGGAATATGACACTTCTGTTTTTATAAGGGGAGTAACAAACTAAAGAGGTGCCTAAATCCCTAGGTAATTGTATTAGTTTATTACAGAAACAAAAAATGTAGTAAACCATAATCCCCACAGTTATTAAGCTAGAGATTTGAAACTTGGTACAAAAATCAGTCCTTACATGAAAACGGACTTCCCGGAAAACCATATTTATGATGGCAATATCCCATTTCGCTGAGTTAGTAAAGATTTAAAAATATTCTTTACAAATTGAAACATTTTCCGATAGCGCTGAAAAATGCACCAATTTTAGCTCTTTACAAGACGTAGTACATTACGCGTCTAGTGCGGAAAGTAGCATTTGTCATGCGAGTGTGGAGTTTGCACCCGAGCGACAGCGAGGGTAGTTAAACCACAAGAGCAAAGCAAAATGCAGTTTTCACACGAGTTGCGTACCGTACTTTATCTATGACTGTTGGATTTTAATAATAAATGCAGAAAAAAAAAATTTAATAAACTTCGTGTATGTAAGTTCGTGATTCTCTTTTGATAAAGATGACATTAATTCATTAGTTGTACTTTGTGCCGAATTAATTATTTCGGGAGGTGTATTATTGTCCTCATTTTCGTCATAATGACATAAATCAATCATTGTTATCCACTAAAAACTCGATATCAGCAGTTACTTTAATTAAGCCAACAGCAAACTAGTTCTGTTATATGTAAACAAACTCGCAAATCCTGCGTTAAGGTGATGAATTCTTCTGAGTTCACCTTATCAACTGATAAGGGCCCACTTCGGGGGCCTCACCTTATCGCCCGATTATGAAACGCTCATGCGCAATTAATACAGCTACGAAAGGAATCACTTTCCTCGCATCTAAATAGAGATAAGTATAATGTTTATATATTTCGTATCAATTTCGTTTATATATTCCGTAGATAAAATTATTTACCTATTAACCCTAACAACGACCAAATGATTAACCATATAATAAGGATTCACCACAAAAAAAAGAATTTACAAAATACATTTACTCTATTTTAAGAACTGCAGTAAGAATATACAAAAAAAACTCATGTTTTGTGGTGATCGTCATCTTCAGTCATTAAAGGCAGTAAAAAACAAATTCTATATTACTAATAAAAAAATAATATAATTCTATATTACTCTATATTACCCTATAATTATTACTTGTTCATTTAACCACTATATATTGTCATAAATAATAAATAAATTAAAACTCTATATTAAAATAGTAAAAAATGAAATTCAATCAGGTAATCTAATCGACTGCTAAGGCTTCCGGAAGAATAATGTTGAATACATTTAAGTATATTTTAACTTGAATTTGGTTTTTGAATATATTTGTTATTAGAAATCCTTTGAAGAGCGATTGCCTTAAAGCTATTTATGCATTAAATATCATTAAGCGGTGGAGCACTCAACATTGCCCGAGTACATTTCATAGAGTATTAATTGTAGCCAAATGATTTATGGAATGTAAAGCAATCACCATTTTAACTTTCTCATATAAAGAGAAATTATTGTGGTTTCGCGGAAAATCAATTTTGAGACTTCGATGGATTTACACGTTACGAGATCCCTTGAGTCCAAAAAAGTGGATTTTAAAAAATGTCTGTCTGTAGTCTGTGCAGACACGTGGAGCCTAAATTACAGCGTCGATTTTGACGAAATTTGGCATTCATGTTCAAAAAATAACTACCCTGAGGCAAAATCGAGAAATTAATTTTAGCCCCACATTTGGGGGCGCTAACCCCCAAAAACTCTGAAGAAACGTGAAATAAACATTGTTTTTGGAAAAACGGTTCCGACGATATTAATTAAAAATTCTAAAATAAAGTCCAATGAAATATGAATCTAACGATATATGCAGTTTTCCCGGGAAAAATCTATAATACATCAGAAAAAAGCTTTAAACGCGGTCAGAGGAGGCCTTGTTCGATTGCCCGCTGCTAAAAATGTTTTTCTTAAGATGAATTTGGATGAAATGTTCAATTCAATAATAATTAAATGTACCTACAAAAACTCGAAAACTAATAAATGGAAAACACTGGGCTATGTAGTTATGAACTCTTATATGAGAAAGTTTGTCTGAGTTGTCTGGGACCGATTTTTTTTATTCTTTTGTATGATGATCATATAGTTTTTTGTTACACATCATTATAACATTAATTTCCGTCGAATGTTTCAACAAATTTACTAAATTAAAAAAGTATTACAAATATTTAATTTAGTCATTGTAAATGTATTGTGTGTTAACTGCATTTGGTTAATTGCTAATATGTGAGAATGTTTATTATTTATGATTGTTTGAATTCAGATATTATCCAGGGTAAAAGCTGTCACTTGGGCCAACAAACTACTTGGCAACACCAGTTTTAATTCCAGGAGTTATTCACCGCAGTCCAGTCGTGTTTTTAAGACCTTCGACGATCCATCCTAGGAGTGCCCAACCTATATCGTCCCTCACTTCTCTCCAGGTAAATTATTTTTAACGTAACTACCAATGATTAATAATTGTTCTCAGTTATATTTAACCTGCGCCCTTAAGTTTTCTCGTAGCTTTGGTGTTACTCCCGACTGAGAACTCGTCAGTGTCAGCATTATATTTTTTAAATTTTGATAAGTGTTCGTTTCGACAACTAGAATTATTTTTATGTCGGTTATTTTCCACATTGTTATTTTTTTTAGTTACAAATGGTATAGAATGATTTAGCATAATATTGACGATAACGGTCTCTTAGTCAATTGTATAATTTTTGAGGAGTATAAAAAAATATGAAGTATTATGAAGAACCCTTATAGCGTTTATAAGTATTAGATTTTGCTTCCAAGCTTACCGAAGGTAACTGAAGCATTGTGTTCACATTTGTGAACGAAAAACTTTTATACCTCCGATTTTAAAAATTCCAAGACAGAAATCCGTTTCAGACATCAGGGAACATTTTTGGTCCCGTGTCTATCTGTCTGTCTGTCGCTCTGTGTGTCCGTGAATTATGAAACGTGTGACGATAACTTGAGCAAATGTCGACCGATATTGATGAAATTTGGTAGACTTGTCCATTTTACCAATGCCCAGGACGAGTTCGTTGGACAACGTTATCCGTCTAAGCGTTAACGAGCAACTATTCAAATTTAAAACTTTAATTTTAGGTCGGAAAAAAAAAATCTAACTTCATCTATTCAATGAGACAAATATTTTTTTCAAATACAATTTTTTAGTAAAACCAACAGTGACCCCGCTATGAAGTGTTAAAGATCGGTAAAACTATTAATAGTTTTTATACCAATGTATTGAAAAGAACAATGGTTTTCCTGACATGGTAAAAGATAAAGAATTACATTATTTAGTAAAAGATAAATGTAGTTGTAATGATCACAAATACCATCAGCCAATCATATCTGGTGCTCAGACTTCCGCAAGGATTAATTTTGTTTTGACTTAGACTGTTTAAATTAAGTTGAGTTAGTTAAAGTCAACTTAGGTTCGTTGGTCTAATCTAAAAATGTTCTCATTAGACATCCTTCGAGGAGCGGTCGACCCTTTAGACGGTTAACAATTTGGTATTTTATGGTAAGATCTAAATAAAATATAATCACATAATAACTAATTGGTGGCACTGAATCGAAAAATGTATTGTAGTTATATTCAAATAGAATTTCGCGGCAGCCAATCTTAAGTAAACGCTAACTTAAGTACCAATATGATATTATTCATTTATTATATTATTAATTCATTTGAGATAATTTTTTTAGTATAGGGTATAATTTGTATCTAGTATCTCCATCCACATTTGGCACATCAACTATGTCAGAACAACCAATCATTTCTCAAGAATTTCACAGAAAATGTTTCTTCCATCTTTTAAAGGCTGCTTTTTTGTAATGGAATAACAAAGCATATACAAGTATACATTATTATACAATAGGTTTTATTTTTTTTTAATTTTCAAAACTAATTATCTTCATGAGTTACCAATAATACGCAATACGCAATCAAATGATTAACTACATTTATCAATTCTGTTTAATTGATTAAGCAGGTTATGATGTTCTGTATTTATGAAAGCAAGGTTTCTTTTTATTTTGGAATGACCTCAGTTTGAGTCATGTTGAATAAGCAGAAACGGCAGTTACTAGGTAAGATATGTTTACACGCTGTTAGTTATATCACGTGAGAACTTCGCGCATCGATGAACGCGAATGATTCGTTGCTCGAGATATGTTTAAACTTCAAACATATCCCATGAAAAAAATCACCGACAAACTCCAACTTTTTATTCGTAGCATTATATTTTGCAGGAGAAGCTATTTATTTCATGTAGATTGCGCAAGTTGAAGGGCCAGCCCGAAACCCGATAGATAAAGAGAGGAGCGTAGCCCAAATTTTCATTAGTATTATCTCAAGAATATAGCCGTATTTTGGTGGAAATATTAAAAAAAAATTACCTAAATATTTCAGTGTGAATTTAAAGACCCGTTGATTTGTAATTAAATGAACTCAGTCAAAATAAACAATTTAGAAAGAAAACTGATTTAATATTTTGTAAATAGGTAAGAGGTTCCACCCGTGAATCAGTGCCGTATAATTTTATATTTATAATATTTTATCCAGAAAAAATTGAAATCTTAAAAATAACTTCTTCTTTTTAGGGTTTCGAGGTCGTCCTAGAAACCCTTATGCTTTTGGTAGTTCGTCCGTACGTCCGTCCGTCCGTCGAATCTTGGAGTACATCTCCCGACCTACTGAAGCTATAGACATGAAATTTGGTTTAAAAGTTAAACTTTTTTCCCTAAAACCAAAAAACCTATTGCGAACTTAAACACTCCAAATTTCTGCGATCTTCGATCAGTTGCGAATAGATCGCAATATTTTATATTTTTGTAATTTTCAAGTTAGGTGTCATTTCAAAGGTATTGAAATGTAGATTACAAATATAAATCGCATTTCCGAAATGGCGGCCATTTACCCCCCCCCCCCCACACACAAAAAAAATTCCAGTCATGTTTAGAAGACCATTAAAGACCGCCGACAAAGTTGCAACTTAGACGATCCTTCCTTGAAGTGGCCAACCTATAATCATCCCTCACTTCTTTCCAGGTCAATGGTTTTGAATGTAACAACCAATAATTAATAATTGTTCTCAGTTATATTTCACATTTTTACCAAATTTATATGAACATCACGGCAAATATAAATTATATAACTACATTAACTACAGAAACTACTCTGGTTTTATCGTTGTTTATTTTCGTTAAAGAATCAGGTGCGAAGGCTTCCAAGGGTGCAGTTTCAAGGCGAGGAGAATTTTGTGTTGTGATTTTGAATCAACAAAAGTTCTCAGCTGCCATGAAAATGTTCCCAATATGTCGAACTTCATCTACCTTAACCAGCAGTGATTTTATGAAACGTATGCATTTAATTTTTAAGTTTTTGGTAGTTTTCATACTACGGAAAGTTTAAATTTTAAATTTAAGTCAATTTATAATTATTATTTACTACGGGAAACAGACAGTGAAAAATACACTCCAGCGCCGGGATTTGAACCACGGGTCTCCTGTATTTCCAGTACAGATGCTCTTGCCAACTAAGCTAAAAAATCATTCTCCTGCGTAGCTTAGTTGGCAAAAGCATCTGTACTGGAAATACAGGAGACCCGTGGTTCAAATCCCGGCGCTGGAGTGTATTTTTCACTGTCTGTTTCCCGTAGTAAACGTATGCATTTATTTCTTGAGTAACTGTATCTAAAATGAAAAACAAATTATTTAATTATTAAAGGTGCGTTTACACCTGACATTTATCGCACATTTATGTCAGACAGAAATCTCAGTAGTGTAAACACCGAAAAATTTATGTCTGAGATTTATGTTTCTACTCTCAGTTATAAGTTTCGACACATCTATAACAACAGATGTAAACACCGATTATTTAAAATTTAAAACTTCTGAGAGATATCGCGGAAGTTGACCTCCCGTCTACTTTTTTCATTCTGCGATAAGTATCGAGTAAATATTGGTGACCAGACGTCTGTCATTTTCTACAGACAGTCCCGAATTTCAACTATTCGCCCCGATTTTGTATTGTCCGTATAAGGACGCTGATTTGTCCCGAATTCTGAGGTTTTATAAAATTAATGTATAAAAAACACGTTTTGAAATAAAATATGAAGAAATTGTTGTGAGAATTTTTTCCTAACCTAAATTTTTTTTATTACTATCTATCAACTATCATAAATGTTATCACTATCTGTTTTTAATTAGAATATTAAAAATTCATGGCTCAGAATAATATGTCAAACTAAAAATTTTTGTTTTTAGATTTAAAATTTAAAAACATATGTTAATACCTGATATTAGAAAAAAATAATATTACTTGACTTATTTTCTTACGTTACCACTGTAATACGACAGTATTATTATTAATAATAAAACTTAAATGTACACATTTGACTTCTTATTATACTTAAATTTAAAAAGAAATGATTTTTTTTTATATATATTATAAAAAGTTGTATTTAAATTTTAAATTATTTTAAAAATTATTATTAAATTTTTTTTCCTATATATAAAAATTTATATTGGGGGGGGGGGGGGGGGTCTCTATTGAGCCCCTCTCCCCCCCCCCCCTCAACTCAATGTAAACTTTCGGTAATTCAGGTCAAAGAAATCTGGTCACCTAAATATGAATGTTAAAAAAGAGTGGTTGAAAGTTGAAGAATTATTTAATATGTACTACAGCAAACCTGAACTGTATAGAACGGTACATGCAAAATTTATATAGACAGAATAAAAAAAATCCTTAAGTGAAATGGCAATAAGAATAAGATATAGTACGGCAGTAGAAGAGATTCAGAGAAAAATGCATAACTTAAGAAATCAATTAAACAGTGAATTGCCAGGGAAAAAAAAAAATGCCAGGGCACTGATGAATTAATTGTATGTATCAAAATGGCCGTACTATACTTTGCTGTTACTTCTATATTGACGATTTCTGTCTGACATAAATATCATGAAATAACTGTCAGATGTAAACGGGTCGTACATTTATTGCAAATTTATGCATTGCGAGAAGTGTCAGACATATATCTCCGACCTAAATCTCAAGCAATTGCTCACAGATGTAAACACTCAAAGCGATTTCTGTCTGACACTTGACATTTATCGCTGGAGAGAAGTGTCAGGTGTAAACGCACCTTAACACATTTTTTATTAGGTAGAAATATTAATAAAACAAAAATAGACTGCCAATTAGTGTGGCACATAGCTTCCTCGCATCCTATCATGTACTTTATTGTTATATTAACATTAACATTATTGTTATATTGTTTATTTTGTAAAAACTATTAATAGTTTAAGCGATCATTTACACTTCATAGCGGTGCCGCTGTTGGGTTAACTAAAAAATTGTATTTGAAAAAAATGTTTGTCTCATTAGATAGATGAAATTAGATTTTTTCCCGACCTAAAATTCCAATTTTAAATTTGAAGCTCACGTTTACGCGAGCGTTGCTCGTGAACGCTTGGACGGATAACTCTGTCCAACGAACTCGTCCTAAGCATTAGTAAAATGAACATGTCTACCAAATTTCATCAATATCGTTCTAGATTTACTCAAGTTATCGTCGCACGTTTCATAATTCGCGGACACACAGACCGACAGACAGACAGACAGACAGACAGACAGACACGGAACCAAAAATGTTCTCTGATGTCAGAAACGGATTTCTGTCTTGGAATTTTTAAAATAGGAGGCATAAAAGTTTTTCGTTCTTAAAAGTGAACACAATGCTCCCTTTACCTTCGGTAAGCTCGGAAGCAAAAATTAATTCACTGTGAATTTAAAGAGCCATTGATTTTATTACAAACGAACTCAGTCAAAATAAATAATTGAGAAATAAAACTGATCTAATACTTTGTTGAATAGGTAAGAGGTTCCACCGGTCCGTGGACTAGAGCCGTATAATTTTATATTTATAATATTTTATGCAGAAAAAATTCTGCAATTGAAATAAATTTTTCTTCTTATTATTTATGTAAACAGCATACTGAAGTACAGAAACAAATACCTAATCCATATTTTATTATATCCATTCATCCTTAATTCTAATAATACATATTATTTCATTGGTCACATTATTACCAACATGGCAAAAATAAAGTATATAACTGCATTAATTACAGAAACTACACTAGTTTTATGGTTGTTTATTTTCGTTGAAGAATCAGGTGCGAAAGTTTTCGAGGGTGCAGTTTCATGGGCGAAGAGAATGTTTTGTTGTGTTTTTGAATCAACAAAAGTTCTCAGCCGCCATGAAAATGTATCCAAGACGTCGAACATCACCTACCTCGACCAGCAGTGATTTTATGAATCGTATACATTTATTTCTTGAGTAACTGTATCTTAAATGAAACATTTTTTTTATTATTATTTATTTATTAACACATTTTTTATGAGCCCCCAACGGCAAAAGCCACAAGTGCTAAGAAAAAGGAACAAATACCTAATTCCAATTATATCCATTCATCCTTAATTCTAATAATACATATTATTTCATTGGTCACATTATTACCAAATTTATATGAACAAAATGGCAAAAATAAAGTATATAACTGCATTAACTACAGAAACTACACTAGTTTTATGGTTGTCTATTTTCGTTGAAGAATCAGGTGCGAAAGTTTTCGAGGGTGCAGTTTCATGGTCGAAGAGAATATTTTGTTGTGTTTTTGAATCAACAAAAGTTCTCAGCCGCCATGAAAATGTATCCAAGACGTCGAACATCACCTAACTAGACCAGCAGTGATTTTATGAATCGTACACATTTATTTCTTGAGTAACTGTATCTTAAATGAAAAACAATTTATTTATATATTAACACATTTTCTACGAGTCCCCAACGGCAAAAGCCACAAGTGCTACCAAAAATAAATGAAATTAATAACATTAAAAAGGTATTGAAATTTTGTTCCCAACAATAAATCGTGTTACCAAAGTAGCGGCTATTTTACCCCCAAATGATGACTTTTAGAAGACTTTTTACACATACATATTTTTGTAAAAAAAAAAAAAATAATGTACTTATGAATTCTTATGACCGAAGAAACCCTTATAGTAACTTGCTGGCAAATACTTGACGGGAATTTTATTTATGTAAACAGCATGCTGAAGTACAGAAACAAATATCTAAGTTCAATTATATCCATTCATCATTAATACAATTAATACATTCTATTTCATTGGTCACATCTTTACCAAATTTATATGAACAATATGGCAAAAATAAAGAAATAAATATATAACTACAATGACTGCAGAAACTAAACTAGTTTTATCGTTGAAGAATCAGGTGCGAAAGTTTTCGAGGGTGCAGTTTCAAGGTGGGGGAGAGTATTTTGTTGTGTTTTTAAATCAACAAAAGTTCTCAGCTGCCACGAAAATGTACCCAAGACATCAACTTCCACGACCAGCAATAATTTTATGAAACGTATACATTTATTTCTTGAGTAACTGTATCTTAAATAAAAAACATTTCATTTAATTATTAACAGATTTTGTGAATAAGAATAGCAATGTAATATAGGAAACATAACTATAAATATAATAAAAATTTAGATTATAAAAATAGGAAACATTTCAGATCACTCCAGAAAGGATAAAATGGAGAACGGAGATTAGACTAACACGAAAAATCAGAACATTTAACCAGATAATTGCAAGACGAAACACATCTCACCAAGGACCATAATTATAAAAAAAGTAGTTTGTCAATAAAAAATAATATAATAATTTTTCGAAATTTCCAAAAAGTGGTATCTTACTTTTGGTCGAAGAATGATCAGGATTTTTTTTTTTTTTTTCAGATTTTTTGCTCTTGACATAAGCGAGATAGAAGGAGGGACATTTTTCACACCCACTTCAAACTTGCCTAAGCTCGCCCTATCATAGTTATAACTTTTTAACCAAAGAATTATATATTTTTGTAATCAGCTCGACGTACCCTTTATTTGATTCCCCTCACGGTGTCGAAAAAAAAAAATTCACCCTTAAGTTTCTTTAGCCTAATGCTTTGGATTTTTTTTTTTTTTTAAATCGCTATATTGTTAATATGTGTGGGTAGGTACAAGACATATACATGCCAAATTTCAAAGTCATCGAACTAAAGGTGTACCCGTGAGAGCAGGCGACGGACGGACGGACAGGACGCAGGAATATATAAGGGTCCTTGGTTTGCCTCGGACTCTAAACACTCGTCGATACAAGGACGAAACTGGCTGAATATTCTAAATGACTAGACTTTGTTAAGCCATGGACATTCTATACAGAAGCAAAATATTTTAGTAAATGAAGAGTAAGTGATTTGTAGAGGAAAAGAAATCACTAAAGAGAGAGATAATGGGTAATCCTACGAATTAGACCAAGGGGCTGGTGCAATCAGCGTTTCCATACGACTATAGTTGCGTACGCCATCATTATTTTTTTAAGGGGGGTAAAAATAAAAAATTAAAATTTCAGATTTTTCCAGTCACAAAACCCGTGTTCATAATGATGCCGACAGAGGAGGCCGGGTGCCCCGTCCTCTCTGGATTGCCCGCCGAAAAGGTTTTTTTAGTTAATTTTTCTTTGTATGATAAATTCTGATGAAATGTTCGATAACAATTAAATCCATCAACGAAAACTCGAAAACTAATAAATGGAAATCACTGGGCTATGTAATTATGAACTCTTACATGAGAAAGTTTGTCTGAGTTGTCTCGGACCGATTTTTTTTAGTTTTTAGTTCGATGATCATATTATTGGTTTAAGTTACACATCTTTTTGACATTAATTTCCGTCGAATGTTTATAAAAATGTACTTCTTAATTAAAAAAGTATTTAAAATATTTAATTTAGTCTTTGTAAATGTATTGTGTGTTAATTGCATTTGGTTAATTGTTATTAAATGGTAATGTTTATTATTTATGTTTGTTTGAATTCAGAAATTATCCTGCGGAAAAGTTGTAACTTGGACCAACTAACTTCTTGGCAACACCAGTTTTAATTCAAGAAGTTATTCACCGCAGAACAGTCGTGTTTTTTAAAGGTCTTAAAAGACCTCCGACAAGGTTGCAACCTTAGACGATCCATCCTAGGAGTGGCTAACCTATAATCATCCCTCACTTCTATCCAGGTAAATTATTTTTAATGTATAACTACAAATAATTAATAATTGTTCTCAGTTGTTTTTAACCTACGCCCTTAAGGTTTCTCGTAGCTTTGGTCTCACTCCCGAATGAGAACTTGTCAGTGTCAGTATTATATTTTTTTAAATTTTGATAAGTGTATGTTTCGACAACTAGGATTATTTTCATGTCGGTTATTTCCCATAAAGTTCCTTTTTTTTAGCTTCAAATAGTATAGAATGAATTTGTATAATATTGACGATAACGGTTTTTTTAGTCACTTGTATAATTTTTGAAGAGTCGCCATTTTGGATTCCCCAGTTAATCAGATCTAATTTCTATTCTTAGTTCGTCTTTGGTCCATCAGAACGCACATTTTGCATTTTTTTTTTTTATATTTTTAGTAACTGCAGAAATATATAATTTTTAGGGAGGGGGCGTAACATTTTGAGGTTTTTTGACAGTATATCATGCAAAATTTAACACTTTCAACAAGAGTATTATATCTTTGTAATCTACTCTTCAATACCTTTCATTTGATACCCCACTCAAAATATTAAAAAAAAAAAAAAAATCCATGGCAGGAATTAACCTCCATTTTGAATTCCTAGTTGATCAGATAAACACTTATCTACAAATGTTATATATTTTAGTAATCTACTCTTCAATACCTTTTGACACCCAACTCAAAAGATTAAAAAAAAAAAAAATTCCCCCCGTGCAGGATTTCTTCTCCATTTTGGATTCCTAGTTGATTAGATAAACACTATCTACAAATGTTATATATTTTAGTAATCTACTCTTCTATACCTTTTGATACCCAACTCACAAGTTTAAAAAAAAAAAAATTTCCCCCCTGCAGGAATTAGCCCCCATTTTTTATTCCCAGTTAATCAGATCAAATTGCTATTCTTATATTTTCTGGCCAGCTGACCGCACATTTTGCATATTTTTAGTAACAAGCGTAATATAGTTGTAGGGGGGTAGAACGCAAAATTTTGAAGTTAATTGATAAAATGTGGCGAAAAATTATACACTATCCACAAATATAATATATTTTTGTAATCTACTCATCAATACCTTTTATTTATTACCCCACTAGAATTTTTAATTTTTTTTCCGCGCGACGTGAATTATCCGCCATTTTGAATTTGAACATCTGATAATTTTAAGTTCGCTATATTTTTTCTGTGAGCACGTCAAAACGATCTTTCATAATGTGAAAGTTTATATTCATATCTCTATTGATTAAAAAATTATTGGAACCGTACAGAGTAAAAGACAAACAGACAAACAAAGGAACGAAACAATAAGGGTTTCTTTTTTTTGTTTCTATTTATTGGGGTGGGACGCACTATTTTTATGTTTTTTGAGAATATGGTGCGGTAAATTAAACACTATCCAAAGGTATTATATATTTTTGTAATCTACGCGTCAATACCTTTCAATTTATACCCTACTAAAAATTTTTAAAATATATTACTTTCGCGTGACGTGAATTATCCGCCAATTCGAATTTAAACAGCTGATATTTAATGTTCGCTATATTTTTCCTGCGTGCATTTTCACTTTTGATTTAAAAGTTATTGGAACCGTACAAAGTGAAAGACAGAAAGAAAGACAAAGTAACGAAACTATAAGGGTTTTTCCAACGAAACCCTAAAAATCAAATTAAACAATCACTTGTAACCATTTTACTTGATAAGAAGTAACGTATTTATAAATTTAAGGTTCTATTAATAAATTTATATAGAGTAAAACCAAATAAAATATAACTTCTTTAAAATAATCCACTATCATGGAGTCCTGTAATGTGGAGAGACAAAAAAATTAAAAATTGTTTTCCAGTAATATTTATTATTATTCTGATAGATTACTTATCTCATTGCACTGCGTACGTATTCAACTGAAACAAGATCGTGCATCTTAATTACAGTATGTAAATAAAATAAAAATATATATATAAATTAAGGCTCCATCCAAACAGTACGGAGATAAAGCAATCATAATAATTGGACGGTAATGGCCGTCGTATTGAATCAAATTTTTACTAAATTTGTAATGAGCAGCCAAAAATTAAGTAAATAACTACAGAAACTACATTACTTTTATCGCTGTTTATTTTCGTTGAAGAATCAGGTGCGAAGACTTCCAAGGGTTCAGTTTCAAAGGCAGCATGAATATTGTGTTGTGTTTTTGAGTCAACCAATGTTCTCAGTTGCCATGAAAATGTATCCGAGACGTCGAACTTCACCTACCTCGATCAGCAGTGATTTTATGAAACGTATACACATATTTCTTGAGTATCTGTATCTTAAATGGAAAACATTTTATTTACTAATTAACAGATTTTTTATTAGCTTGAAGTATATAAAAAAGCAATTTACTGTGAATTTAAAGACCCGTTAATTTTATTACAAACGAATTCAGTCAAAATAAATAATTTAGAAATAGAGGGTGCAGTTTCAAGGACGACGAGAATCTATTGTTGTGATTTTGAATCAACAAAAGTTCTCAGCCGCCATGAAAATGTATCCAAGTCGTCGAACACAACCTACCTCGACCAGCAGTGATTTTTAAAACGTATACATTTATTTCTTGAGTAACTGTATCTTAAATGAACAACATTTTTTTTTTTTTTTTATTATTTTACTTCATTTTTGGCTGATTATTACAAAGGTATTATATATTTTTGTAATCTACGCGTCAATACCTTTCAATTAATACCCTACTAAAAATTTTTAAAATATATAACTTTCGCGTGACGTGAATTATCCGCCAATTCGAATTTAAACAGCTGATATTTAATATTCACTATATTTTTCCTGCGTGCATTTTCTCTTTTGATTTAAAAGTTATTGGAACCGTACAGAGTGAAATACAGACAGAAAGACAAAGGAACAAAACTATAAGGGTTTTTCCAACGAAACCCTAAAAATCAAATTAAACAATCACTTGTTAGAACCATTTTACTTGATAAGAAGTAACGTATTTATAAATTTAAGGTTCTATTAATCAATTAATATAGAGTAATACCAAATAAAATATAACTTCTTTAAAATAATGTAAGATTAAATTAAAAAATTACTTATTAATTGTGAATAATAAGGTGTAACGATGGAAAAAAATGTGTCCATATACTAATTTTATAATAAATTTTACAATATTTAGAAAATAAATTCTGTTATTGGTACTGTTATTATAGTTAGTATAATTATTGTTTATATTTTGTTCATTATTATGTCAATGTTTCTTTTGCCAAGTTGTTTAGTTTTAGTTGATATCGATTTTTTATTAAAGGCCTTTATTGAATAAAAAGAAACATATTAATACATAAATAATATTTTAGTACATGCAATTGATTTATTTTTATCGATTTTACATTTTAGTACTAAATAAGGTTATCTCTCCACTAGAGAACATGGAGTTCTGAAATGTGGAGAGAGAAACAAATTTGAAATTTTTTTCCAGTAATATTTATTATTATTGTGTTAGATTACTTATCTCATAGCATTTTGTACGTACTCAACTGAAACAAGATCGTGCATCTTAATTACAGTATGTAAATAAAAAAAAAATATATATATAAATTAAGGCTCCATCCAAACAGTAAGGAGATAAAGCAATCATAATAATTGGACGGTAATGGCCGTCGTATTGAATCAAATTTTTACTAAATTTGTAATAAGCAGCCAAAAATGAAGTAAATAACTACAGAAACTACATTAGTTTTATCGCTGTATATTTTCGTTGAAGAATCAGGTGCGAAGACTTCCAAGGGTTCAGTTTCAAAGGCAGCATGAACAGCGCCGGCGCTACGCACAGGCGGAGCAGGCGGCCGCCTGTGGCGGCCAAACTCAGGGGGCGGCCGTTGACGCCCTCAGTTTGTTTTAATATATGAATTGAAAATCAAAATCTGTAGTAGCAAAACAATATTAATGTGCGTAATCGTCTTTTCCATCATACCTCATATCTATATTTTTATTTATTCACTTAACTCTTTTTTTACCCCTTTATATAGCTGTTATATTTTCTACTCTTCCCTTAATTTGTTAATTGTTATATGTATCTCTCCTAATCCTAATAAAATAAAAATCGGTCCGAGACAAATCAGACAAAGTTTTTCATATACGAGTTCATAATTACTTAGCCCAGTGTTTTCCATTTATTAGTTTTAGTAGTTAAATTTAATTATTATTTAACATTTTCATCAAAATTTAAAAATAACTTCTCCTCGGCTCGGCGGGGAATCGATCCTGGCCTCTCTCCGTCCGCGGTTAAAGCTATTTTCTCAGGAACTAGATTTTTCCAGGTTAAACGGCTTTTACCGTTAAATTCGTATTTAAATGGACTATAATTTAGAATTTTTTAATCAAAATCGTCGGAACCGTTGTCAAGAAATATTTTTTTTACGTTTTATTCAGAGTTTTTGGGGGTAGGGACTCTAAATTTGGAGCTAAAATTAATTTCGGGTATGATTTTGCTGAACATGTACGCCAAATTTTGTCAAAATTAGCCCAGTAGTTTAGGATCCAGGCGTCTGCACAGACGAAGAACAAAACGTGTAAATTTATCAAAATCTCAAGATCGAATGTTCTTCTTTAGACTGTTACTCTCCCCCACCCTTATAAAAACAGAAATGG
Source organism: Gerris lacustris (assembly GCA_951217055.1). Lineage (NCBI taxonomy): Eukaryota > Metazoa > Arthropoda > Insecta > Hemiptera > Gerridae > Gerris > Gerris lacustris. The sequence goes on from OX578285.1 coordinate 18,209,153, forward strand.
GATATTCCTTGGTCCCAAACTACATTGGACTAAACATGTATTTTTCTTAATAGTTATTTAGTCAAAATCATTTTTTTTAAAGCAATATGGGGGAGTAACTATCTAAAGAAGAACCCTTCCTCTAATATTGAGTTTTTAAAAATAGTCTACTTTACTTTATTACTCAAAAACTATCATAGATAATAATAGTGACATGCGCTATTTTAAAAAGCAGTCAGGTTATATTAAATAGACTTTGTTCAGCCCTCTGTCTCTGTCAGGGCGATTGAAAGTGGAAAAATTATTTTATTTTAAAAAGTTTAAAATACTTTAAGTTTTTATACCTCAAGAACAAGAAAGGCGAGACTGTCCGAAGTTAACAAACGTTGGCTTGTTAGTAAAAATTTACTTTTTAATTTAATCTAAAATAAAGTATCAGAGGAGGCGTGTTTCATTGTGATTCACAATATAATGTCCACTAAGGATAATATTAAAAATATGGCCATAGAAAATTTCAGGGCCCCAGGAAAAACTAATTTATGTATGATTATATTTAAATATTATATTTTTTTCTTTAGATGATATTAATATAATAAGATTTTAGACATCCCAAATTCAGTTGCATAGACGTTGTAGTGACAGTTTAAGCCTATTTTTTTATAATATCAATACTATTTTTACCAACTTAAAATAGGAATATTTTAGATTAAATAGTAAAATATTAAAGCTTACCAACTTATAACCAACTTTTGTTGAATTTGCATAATCTCTAGGTATATCAATTTTTAGGGTCTGTAGGCGAAACCAAACTGAGGACAATTATAATTTATTGCGTTTGTCTGACTTTGCCTGAAGGGCAAAAAAAGGTTCTTTATTCCCGAAAGAACCCAACACAAAAATTTGAAACTTTCTAGTTATTTTTTGTGTAATAACCCAAACACATAAATGTTGGAAATCCCCAAAAAATCACCCTTCTCCCACTCAACCCCCCCCCCCCCCCGGTCAAAAAAATGCCTATTTCAATGGGGCGGCCAAACACCGTCTTGCCTGTGGCGGCCAAAAGTGTAGCACCGGCGCTGAGCATGAATATTGTGTTGTGTTTTTGAGTCAACCAATGTTCTCAGTTGCCATGAAAATGTATCCGAGATGTCGAACTTCACCTACCTCGATCAGCAGTGATTTTATGAAACGTATACATTTATTTCTTGAGTATCTGTATCTTAAATGGAAAACATTTTATTTACTAATTAACAGATTTTTTATTAGCTTGAAGTATATAAAAAAACAATTTACTGTGAATTTAAAGACCTGTTGATTTTATTACAAACGTTCTCAGTCAAAATAAATAATTTATAAAAGGGGGGTGCAGTTTCATGACGTTGAGAATATTTTGTTGTGTCTTTGAATCAACAAAAGTTCTCAGCCGCCATGAAAATGTATCCATGACGTCGAACATCACCTACCTCGACCAGCCGTGATTTTATGAAACGTATACATTTATTTCTTGAGTAACAGTATCTTAAATGAAAAACATTTTATTTATATAATAACACATTTTTTATTAGGTAGAAATATAAAAATAAAGCAATTCACTGAGAATTTTAAGACCCGTTGATTTTATTACAAACGAACTCAGTCGAAATAAATAATTTAGTTGTATAACTGATCTAATACTTTGTAGAATAGGTAAGAGGTTCCACCGGTCCGTGGACAAGAGCCGTATAATTTTATATTTATAATATTTTGTGCAGGAAAAATTGAAATTTTAAAAATAACTTTTTCTTCATTTTATTTATGTAATAAGCATATAGAATTACAGAAACAAATACCTAATATCAATTATATCCATTCATCATAATTATAATAACTCGTATAATTTAATTGGTCACATGTTTACCAAATTTATATGAACAACCGCAAATTTCGCATATTTCTATTTATATTTTTAGAAACAGCAGAAATATATTTTTATTTTTTGGGGTGGGACGCAAAATGTTTATGTTTTTTTGTGAATATGGTGCGGTAAATTAAACACTATCCAAAGGTATTATATATTTTTGTAATCTACGCGTAAATACCTTTCAATTAATACCCTACTCAAATTTTTTAAAATATTTTACTTTCGCGTGACGTGAATTATCAGCCAATTCGAATTTAAACAGCTGATATTTAATGTTCGCTATATTTTTCCTGCGTGCGCGTCAAAACGATCTTTAATGCTAAAAAGTTTTATATCATTTTCTCTTTTGATTTAAAAGTTATTGGAACCGTACAGAGTAAAAGACAAAGTAACGAAACTATAAGGGTTTTTCCAACGAAATCCTAAAAATCAAATTAAACAATCACTTGTTAGAACCATTTTACTTGATAAGAAGTAACGTATTTATAAATTTAAGGTTCTATTAATCAAGTAATATAGAGTAATACCAAATAAAATATAACTTCTTTAAAATAATGTAGGATTAAATTAAAATATTACTTATTAATTGTGAATAATAAGGTGTAACGATGGAAAAAAATGTGTCCATATACTAATTTTATATTAAATTTTACAATATTTAGAAAATAAATTCTGTTATTGGTACTGTTATTATAGTTAGTATAATTATTGTTTATATTTTGTTAATTATTATATCAATGTTTCTTTTGCCAAGTTGTTTAGTTTTAGTAGATATCGATTTTTATTAAAGGCCATTATTGAATAAAAAGAAACATATTAATACATAAATAATATTTTAGTACATGCAATTGATTTATTTTTATCGATTTTACATTTTAGTACTACATAAGGTCATCTCTCCACTAGAGAACATGGAGTCCTGTAATGTAAAGAGAGAAAAGAATTTAAAATTGTTTTCCAGTAATATTTATTATTATCCTGTTAGATTACTTATCTCATAGTATTGCGTACGTCTCAACTGAAACAAGATCGTGCATCTTAATTACAGTATGTAAATAAAAAAAATATATATATATAAATTAAGGCTCCATCCAAACAGTAAGGAGATAAAGCAATCATAATAATTAGACGGTAATGGCCGTCGTATTGAATCAAATTTTTACTAAATTTGAAATAAGCAGCCAAAAAAAATGAAGTAAATAACAACAGAAACTACATTAGTTTTATCGCTGATTATTTTCGTTGAAGAATCAGGTGCGAAGACTTCCAAGGGTTCAGTTTCAAAGGCAGCATGAATATTGTGTTGTGTTTTTGAGTCAACCAATGTTCTCAGTTGCCATGAAAATGTATCCGAGACGTCGAACTTCACCTACCTCGATCAGCAGTGATTTTATGAAACGTGTACATTTATTTCTTGAGTATCTGTATCTTAAATGGAAAACATTTTATTTACTAATTAACAGATTTTTTATTAGCTTGAAGTATATAAAAAAACAATTTACTGTGAATTTAAAGACCTGTTGATTTTATTACAAACGTTCTCAGTCAAAATAAATAATTTATAAAAGGGGGGTGCAGATTCATGACGTTGAGAATATTTTGTTGTGTCTTTGAATCAACAAAAGTTCTCAGCCGCCATGAAAATGTATCCAAGACGTCGAACATCACCTACCTCGACCAGCCGTGATTTTATGAAACGTATACATTTATTTCTTGAGTAACAGTATCTTAAATGAAAAACATTTTATTTATATAATAACACATTTTTTATTAGGTAGAAATATAAAAATAAAGCAATTCACTGAGAATTTTAAGACCCGTTGATTTTATTACAAACCAACTCAGTCGAAATAAATAATTTAGTTGTATAACTGATCTAATACTTTGTAGAATAGGTAAGAGGTTCCACCGGTCCGTGGACAAGAGCCGTATAATTTTATATTTATAATATTTTGTGCAGGAAAAATTGAAATTTTAAAAATAACTTTTTCTTCATTTTATTTATGTAATAAGCATATAGAATTACAGAAACAAATACCTAATATCAATTATATCCATTCATCATAATTATAATAATTCGTATAATTTAATTGGTCACATTTTTACCAAATTTATATGAACAACCGCAAATTTCGCATATTTCTATTTATATTTTTAGAAACAGCAGAAATATATTTTTATTTTTTGGGGTGGGACGCAAAATGTTTATGTTTTTTGTGAATATGGTGCGGTAAATTAAACACTATCCAAAGGTATTATATATTTTTATAATCTACGCGTAAATACCTTTCAATTAATACCCTACTCAAATTTTTTAAAATATTTTACTTTCGCGTGACGTGAATTATCCGCCAATTCGAATTTAAACAGCTGATATTTAATGTTCGCTATATTTTTCCTGCGTGCGCGTCAAAACGATCTTTAATGCTAAAAAGTTTTATATCATTTTCTCTTTTGATTTAAAAGTTATTGGAACCGTACAGAGTAAAAGACAAAGTAACGAAACTATAAGGGTTTTTCCAACGAAATCCTAAAAATCAAATTAAACAATCACTTGTTAGAACCATTTTACTTGAATAGAAGTAACGTATTTATAAATTTAAGGTTCTATTAATCAAGTAATATAGAGTAATACCAAATAAAATATAACTTCTTTAAAATAATGTAGGATTAAATTAAAATATTACTTATTAATTGTGAATAATAAGGTGTAACGATGGAAAAAAATGTGTCCATATACTAATTTTATATTAAATTTTACAATATTTAGAAAATAAATTCTGTTATTGGTACTGTTATTATAGTTAGTATAATTATTGTTTATATTTTGTTAATTATTATATCAATGTTTCTTTTGCCAAATTGTTTAGTTTTAGTAGATATCGATTTTTATTAAAGGCCATTATTGAATAAAAATAAACATATTAATACATAAATAATATTTTAGTACATGCAATTGATTTATTTTTATCGATTTTACATTTTAGTACTACATAAGGTCATCTCTCCACTAGAGAACATGGAGTCCTGTAATGTGGAGAGAGAAAAGAATTTAAAATTGTTTTCCAGTAATATTTATTATTATTCTGATAGATTACTTATCTCATTGCACTGCGTACGTATTCAACTGAAACAAGATCGTGCATCTTAATTACAGTATGTAAATAAAAAAAAAATATATATATAAATTAGGGCTCCATCCAAACAGTACGGAGATAAAGCAATCATAATAATTGGACGGTTATGGCCGTCGTATTGAATCAAATTTTTACTAAAATTGTAATGAGCAGCCAAAAATTAAGTAAATAACTACAGAAACTACATTACTTTTATCGCTGTTTATTTTCGTTGAAGAATCAGGTGCGAAGACTTCCAAGGGTTCAGTTTCAAAGGCAGCATGAATATTGTGTTGTGTTTTTGAGTCAACCAATGTTCTCAGTTGCCATGAAAATGTATCCGAGACGTCGAACTTCACCTACCTCGATCAGCAGTGATTTTATGAAACGTATACACATATTTCTTGAGTATCTGTATCTTAAATGGAAAACATTTTATTTACTAATTAACAGATTTTTTATTAGCTTGAAGTATATAAAAAAGCAATTTACTGTGAATTTAAAGACCCGTTAATTTTATTACAAACGAATTCAGTCAAAATAAATAATTTAGAAATAGAGGGTGCAGTTTCAAGGACGACGAGAATCTATTGTTGTGATTTTGAATCAACAAAAGTTCTCAGCCGCCATGAAAATGTATCCAAGTCGTCGAACACAACCTACCTCGACCAGCAGTGATTTTTAAAACGTATACATTTATTTCTTGAGTAACTGTATCTTAAATGAAAAACATTTTTTTTTTTTTTTTTTTTATTATTTTACTTTATTATTTTACTTCATTTTTGGCTGCTTATTACAAAGGTATTATATATTTTTGTAATCTACGCGTCAATACCTTTCAATTAATACCCTACTAAAAATTTTTAAAATATATAACTTTCGCGTGACGTGAATTATCCGCCAATTCGAATTTAAACAGCTGATATTTAATATTCACTATATTTTTCCTGCGTGCATTTTCTCTTTTGATTTAAAAGTTATTGGAACCGTACAGAGTGAAATACAGACAGAAAGACAAAGGAACAAAACTATAAGGGTTTTTCCAACGAAATCCTAAAAATCAAATTAAACAATCACTTGTTAGAACCATTTTACTTGAATAGAAGTAACGTATTTATAAATTTAAGGTTCTATTAATCAAGTAATATAGAGTAATACCAAATAAAATATAACTTCTTTAAAATAATGTAGGATTAAATTAAAATATTACTTATTAATTGTGAATAATAAGGTGTAACGATGGAAAAAAATGTGTCCATATACTAATTTTATATTAAATTTTACAATATTTAGAAAATAAATTCTGTTATTGGTACTGTTATTATAGTTAGTATAATTATTGTTTATATTTTGTTAATTATTATATCAATGTTTCTTTTGCCAAGTTGTTTAGTTTTAGTAGATATCGATTTTTATTAAAGGCCATTATTGAATAAAAAGAAACATATTAATACATAAATAATATTTTAGTACATGCAATTGATTTATTTTTATCGATTTTACATTTTAGTACTACATAAGGTCATCTCTCCACTAGAGAACATGGAGTCCTGTAATGTGGAGAGAGAAAAGAATTTAAAATTGTTTTCCAGTAATATTTATTATTATCCTGTTAGATTACTTATCTCATAGTATTGCGTACGTCTCAACTGAAACAAGATCGTGCATCTTAATTACAGTATGTAAATAAAAAAATATATATATATATATAAATTAAGGCTCCATCCAAACAGTAAGGAGATAAAGCAATCATAATAATTAGACGGTAATGGCCGTCGTATTGAATCAAATTTTTACTAAATTTGAAATAAGCAGCCAAAAAAAATGAAGTAAATAACAACAGAAACTACATTAGTTTTATCGCTGATTATTTTCGTTGAAGAATCAGGTGCGAAGACTTCCAAGGGTTCAGTTTCAAAGGCAGCATGAATATTGTGTTGTGTTTTTGAGTCAACCAATGTTCTCAGTTGCCATGAAAATGTATCCGAGACGTCGAACTTCACCTACCTCGATCAGCAGTGATTTTATGAAACGTGTACATTTATTTCTTGAGTATCTGTATCTTAAATGGAAAACATTTTATTTATTAATTAACACATTTTTTATTAGCTTGAAGTATATAAAAAAACAATTTACTGTGAATTTAAAGACCTGTTGATTTTATTACAAACGTTCTCAGTCAAAATAAATAATTTATAAAAGGGGGGTGCAGTTTCATGACGTTGAGAATATTTTGTTGTGTCTTTGAATCAACAAAAGTTCTCAGCCGCCATGAAAATGTATCCAAGACGTCGAACACAACCTACCTCGACCAGCAGTGATTTTTGAAACGTATACATTTATTTCTTGAGTAACTGTATCTTAAATGAACAACATTTTTTTTTTTTTTTTATTATTTTACTTTATTATTTTACTTCATTTTTGGCTGATTATTACAAAGGTATTATATATTTTTGTAATCTACGCGTAAATACCTTTCAATTAATACCCTACTCAAATTTTTTAAAATATATTACTTTCGCGTGACGTGAATTATCCGCCAATTCGAATTTAAACAGCTGATATTTAATGTTCGCTATATTTTTCCTGCGTGCGCGTCAAAACAATATTTATTGCTAGAAAGTTTTATGTCATTTTCTCTTTTGATTTAAAAGTTATTGAAAACCGTATAGAGTGAAAAACAAAGTAACGAAACTATAAGGGTTTTTCCAACGAAATCCTAAAAATCAAATTAAACAATCACTTGTTAGAACCATTTTACTTGAATAGAAGTAACGTATTTATAAATTTAAGGTTCTATTAATCAAGTAATATAGAGTAATACCAAATAAAATATAACTTCTTTAAAATAATGTAAGATTAAATTAAAAAATTACTTATTAATTGTGAATAATAAGGTGTAACGATGGAAAAAAATGTGTCCATATACTAATTTTATAATAAATTTTACAATATTTAGAAAATAAATTCTGTTATTGGTACTGTTATTATAGTTAGTATAATTATTGTTTATATTTTGTTCATTATTATGTCAATGTTTCTTTTGCCAAGTTGTTTAGTTTTAGTTGATATCGATTTTTTTTTTAAAGGGATTATTGAATAAAAAATACCATATTATTACATAAATAATATTTTAGTACATGCAATTGATTTATTTTTATCGATTTTACATTTTAGTACTAAATAAGGTTATCTCTCCACTAGAGAACATGGAGTTCTGAAATGTGGAGAGAGAAACAAATTTGACATTTTTTCCAGTAATATTTATTATTATTGTGTTAGATTACTTATCTCATAGCATTTTGTACGTACTCAACTGAAACAAGATCGTGCATCTTAATTACACTATGTTAATAAAGCAATCATAATAATTGGATGGTAATGGCCGTCGTATTAAATCAACTTTTTACTAAATTTGTGATAAGCAGCATGCGAAAAATAAAGTAAATACTACAGAAACTACATTAGTTTTATCGCTGTTTATTTTCGTTGAAGAATCAGGTGCGAAAGCTTCCAAGGGTGCAGTTTCAAAAGCAGCATGAATATTGTGTTGTGTTTTTGAATCAAAGAATGTTCTTAGCTGCCATGAAAATGTATCCGAGACGTCGAACTTCCCCTACCTCGACCAGCAGTGATTTTATGGAACGTATACATTTATTCTTGATACATCTATTACCTAATAATGTTAGGTAAATAAATAAAAAAGATATACTGTTGGTGTAAAAAGATGGTGTATATTGTTGAGGTTCAAGTTGATGATTGTAAGCGAGTGGAGTTGGAGTATAAGATTATCTCGATAGTATCATGTTGTTAATTCATTTAATTTATATTATGTAATAATTATTAAAATTGAACTTACAATATGTTTCACATTAGAATAAACTTTAAAATTTATATTTAATCGAATAATAATAATGTACGAAAAGTTAGTGATGAACGAAATACTTAAAACAATAATATTGCAATGTTTTTTAAAATCCATGGTTCACGCACGTTTCCAAATCAATTCGGGCCTTATTTTGAATTTATTAGCTATAAGGTACAGATAAAATTGTATTCGTTTATATCATAAAAATAACTTCACCTCGGCATTGAAACCGGCTTCTCTCCCTCCGCGTTTATGCTATTTTCTCAGTAACTATGTTTTTCCCGGGAAAACGGCTTATATAAAAAAAACAATTCACTGTGAATTTAATGACCCGTTAAATTCACAATATTTATATTATATATATATATATATATATATATATATATATATATATATATATATATATATATAATTTATGGTTCAATCCAAACAGTACGGAGATGAAGCAATCATAATAATTGGACGGTAATGGCCGTCGTATTGAATCAAATTTTTACTACATTTATCATAAGCAGCAAGACAAATATAAAGTTAATAACTACAGAAACTACATTAGTTTTATCGTTGTTTATTTTCGTTGAAGAATCAGGAGCGAAAGTTTTCAAGGATGCAGTTTCAAGGTTGAAGAGAATATTTTGTTGTGTTTTTGAATCAAATAATGTTCTCAGCTGCCATGAAAATGTATCCGAGACGTCGAACTTCACCTACCTCGACCAGCAGTGATTTTATGAAACGTATACATTTATTTCTTGAGTATCTGTATCTTAAATGGAAAACATATTATTTATTATTTAACACATTTGTTTTTAGCTTGAAGTATATAAAAAAGCAATTTACTGTGAATTTAAAGACCCGTTGATTTTATTACAAACGATCTCAGTCAAAATAAATAATTTAGAAAAAGGGGGTGCAGTTTCATGACGTTGAGAATATTTTGTTGTGTCTTTGAATCAACAAAAGTTCTCAGCCGCCATGAAACGGTATCCAAGACGTCGAACATCACCTACCTCGACCAGCAGTGATTTTATGAAACGTATACATTTATTTTTTGAGTAACTGTATCTTAAATGGAAAACATTTTATTTATTAATTAACACATATTTTATTAGCTAGAAGTATAAAAAAAAGCAATTTACTGTGAATTTAAATACCCGTTGATTTTATTACAAACGAACTCAGTCAAAATAATTAATTTAGAAGTAAAGGGTGCAGTTTCATTACGTCGTAATATTTTGAATCAACAAAAGTTCTCAGCCGCCATGAAAATGTATCCAAGACGTCGAACATCACCTACCTCGACCAGCAGTGATTTTATGAAACGTATACATTTATTTTTTTGAGTAACTGTTTCTTAAATGAATTTTTTTTTTTTTTTTATTATAATTTATTAACACATTTATTATGAAGCCCCCCACGGCAAAAGCCACAAGTGCTAAGAAAAATGGTTGAAATTAGCAATTACTAATTATAAATATACAAGGAATAAAAATAACAATCAGGGACCTTATTTTGAATTTATTAGCTATAAGGTACAGATAAAATTGTATTCGTTTATATCATAAAAATAACTTCACCTCGGCATTGAAACCGGCTTCTCTCCCTCCGCGTTTATGCTATTTTCTCAGTAACTATGTTTTTCCCGGGAAAACGGCTTATATAAAAAAAACAATTCACTGTGAATTTAATGACCCGTTAAATTCAAAATATTTATATTATATATATATATATAATTTATGGTTCAATCCAAACAGTACGGAGATGAAGCAATCATAATAATTGGACGGTAATGGCCGTCGTATTGAATCAAATTTTTACTACATTTATCATAAGCAGCAAGACAAATATAAAGGTAATAACTACAGAAACTACATTAGTTTTATCGTTGTTTATTTTCGTTGAAGAATCAGGAGCGAACGTTTTCAAGGATGCAGTTTCAAGGTTGAAGAGAATATTTTGTTGTGTTTTTGAATCAAATAATGTTCTCAGCTGCCATGAAAATGTATCCGAGACGTCGAACTTCACCATCCTCGACCAGCAGTGATTTTATGAAACGTATACATTTATTTCTTGAGTAACTGTATCTTAAATGGAAAACATTTTATTTATTTAGTAACACATTTTTTATGAGTCCCCAACGGCATAAGCCACAATTGACAACAAAAGTAAATGAAATTATTAATTACTAATGATAAATATACAGTGAATAAGAATAACAGTGTAAAATAGCACACTTAACAAATGAAGCATAAAAAATAAAAATGAAGCTAATAAAAAGATGTATAACCAAATAGGTAAAATTTCAGATCACTTAAAAATGGATAAAATGGAGGACGGAAATTTGACCCACACGACAAATTTAACCCACAGAACATTTAACCTGAGTATTATATCTTCGTAATCTACGAAAGGTATACATTTATTTTTTGAGTAACTGTATCTTAAATGGAAAACATTATATTTATTTATTAACACATTTTTTATTAGGTAGAAATAATATAAAATAAAAAAAAGTAATTCACTGTGAATTTAAAGACCCGTTGATTTTATTATTCACGAAGTCAGTCAAAATTAATATTTTAGAAATAAAACTGATCTAATACTTCGTAGAATAGGTAAAAGGTTCCACCGGTCCGTAGACCAGTGCCGTATAATTATATATTTATAATATTTTATGCAGAAAAAATTGAAATTTTAAAAATAACTTTTTCTTCTTTTTATTTATTTTAACAGCATCTCCATTATATCCATTCATCATTAATTCTAATAATAGATATTATTTCATTGGTATAGAATGGTATAGAATGAATTTGTATAATATTGACGATAACGGTTTCTTAATCAGCTGTATAATTTTTTAAGAGTATAAAGAAATATGAAGTATTATGAAGAACCCTTAATAGCGTTTATAAGTTTGTATTTGAATTATTCTATTGTATTGGATTAACAGAATCAATTTATCATTTTGTAATAAGATCTAAGTCATAATAGGTTATTAAGAGCCTTTATTTTATTCTAAATAAAAAAGAAGCATCAACAGTTACCGAAACAAATTTATGAATCAGTGCCTGAGAAATACTTGACTATTGAATACGTAGACCCTCATCTTGAATTTAATATATTGGCTGTGCGTGAAGTCTCACGTAAAAAGGGTTTAGTTTGTATTGTGAACATGAAATTAGTATAACGGGGGTTTGGGGGGGGGGGGGGGAAGCAAAAGTTTGATGTTTTTTGACAAAATGGCATAAACAATTAAACACTTTCCACAAGTATTATATATTCGTAATCTACTCTTTAATACCTTTCATTTGATACCAAACTCAAAATGTAAAAAAAAAATCCCCATCACAGGTATTAGCCGCCATTTTGGATTCCCAGTTAATCAGATCAAATTGCTACTCTTATTTTTTCTTTGGTCCATCAGACCGCACATTTTGAATTTTTTTTTTTAATATTTTAGTAACAGTAGAAATATATTTTAGGGGGGGAGGGGGGACGCAATATTTTTATGTTTTTCGGCAATATGGTGCGGTAAATTAAACACTATCCGCAGGTGTTATATATTTTTGAAATCTACTCATCAATTTAATCTACCTTTCATTTGATACCCCAATCAAAATTTTTTAAAAATATAATTTTTGCGTGAAGTGAATTATCCGCCATTTAGAAATTAAAGAGCCGATATTTAAAGTTAGCTATATTTTTCATGTGTGCGCGTCAAAACGATCTTTAATACTGGAAAGTTTAATGTTCTTTTCTCTTTTGATTCAAAAGTTATTGGAACCGTAAAGAGTGAAAGACAGACAGACACAGGAACGAAACTATAAGGGTTTTACCAACGAAACCCTAAAAATCAAATTGAACAATCACTTGTTAGAACCAGTTTACTTGATAAGAAGTAATTTATTTATAAATTTAAGGTTCTATTAATCAATGAATATAGAGTACATATTTCCAAATCAAATATAACTTCTTCCAAATAATGTAAGATTAAATTAAAAAAATTACATATTAGTTGTAAATAATTAGGTGTAACGATGGAAAAATTTGTGTCCATAATAATTTAATTTTATGTTAAATGTTTACAATATTTAGAATATGAATTCTGTTTTCGGTACTGTTATTATAGTTAGTATAATTATTGTTTATTGTTTATTTAACTGTATCTTAAATGGAGAACCTTTTATTTATTTATTAACACTTTTTCTAGTAGGTAGAAATTAAAAAAATAAAATAAAATAAAATAAATAATTCACTGTGAATTTAAAGACCCGTTAATTTTATTATAAACGCGAACTGAGTCAAAATTAATAATTTAGAATTAAAACTGATCTAATACTTTGTAGAATAGGTAAGAGGTTCGTTCCACTGCGGCTTGTGGACCAGTGCCGTATAATTTTATATTAATTTATAAAATTTTATGCAGAAAAAATTGAAATTTTAAAAATAACTTTTTTTATTTATGTAATCAGCATACTGAAGTACAGAAACGAATACCTAATATCAATTATATCTATTCATCATTAATTCTAATAATACATATTATTTCATTGGTCTCATTTTTACCAAATTGATATGAACAATATGGCAAAAATAGAGTATGTAACTGCATTAACTACAGAAACTACACTAGTTTTATCGTTGAAGAATCAGGTGCGAAGGTTTCCGAGGGTGCAGTTTCAAGGTCCAGGAGAATATTTTATTGTGTTTTTTAATCAGTAAAAGTTCTCAGCTGCCATGAAAATGTATCCAAGACGACGAACTTCACCATCCTCGACCAGCAGTGATTTGATGAAACGTATACATTTATTTCTTGAGTAACTTCATCTTAAATGAAAAACATTTTATTTATTTATTAAACATGTTTTTTATGAGTCCCCAACGGCAAAAGCCGCAAGTACTAACAAATATAAACAGGTCAAGTGTGTGCTAGTCAGCACACAGTGAGAGTCCGTAGAAAAATCCTATTTTGTAAAATAGGATTTTGTAAATATCCGTAAAAAAATCCTATTTTGTAAAATAGGATTTTGTAAATATCCGTAAAAAAAATCCTATTTTGTAAAATAGGATTTTGTAAATATCCGTAAAAAAATCCTATTTTTTAAAATAGGATTTTGTAAATATCCGTAAAAAAATCCTATTTTGTCAATAAAAAATAAAATAATATTTTTTTTCGAAATTTCCAAAAAGTGGTATCTTTACTTTTAGTCGAAGAATGTTCAGGAATTTTTTCAGATTTTTTGCACTTCACAAAAGCGAGATAGGGGGGGGGGGGACACGTTTCACACCCACTTCAAACTTGCCTACGCTCGCTCTATCAAGTGTGGTGTGTGTGTGGTAATTCTTTGTTATAACCAAAGAATTATATATTTTTGTAAACAGCTCGACGTACCCTTTCATACGATACCCCTCACGGTGTCGAAAAAAATTAAAAAAAATTTAACCCTTAAGTTTTTTTAGCCTAATTTTTTTTAAAAATATTTTTTTAAGTCCCTATATTTTTAAAATATGTGGACAGGTACAAGACACATACATGCCAAATTTCAAAGTGATCGGACGAAAGGTGTAGCCGTGAGAGCAGGCGACAAGACGGACGGACAGACACACGCAGGAAAATATAAGGGTCCTTGGTTTTGCCTACGGACCCTAATATATGAAATAAACAATTACTAATCATATATATATACGGCGAATAATAATAACAATGTACAATAGCATTCATAAGAAATTAAGCTAAAAAATAATAATTTAGCGACTAGATATGTATAACATAATAGGTAAAATTTTAGACTAATCCAGAAAGGATAAAATGGAGGATGGAGATTTGACAGACAAATCAGAACATTTAACCAAAAAATTGCAAGACGAAGCACATCTGACTAAGGCCATCAGTCTGACAACTCCTTTAAAGTATAAAGGGCGACCAGCTGTCATACCTTATAGGGGTAGTACCGGGCGGACGAATGGAGAGATTATAAGGATCCCTTTAGATGTAGAGATGTTTATTATATTCGATAGTCTAATTGGCACTTTTTATCCTACAAAATGATTTTATTATTTTTTAAATGTACGTAGTAAAATACTCATATATTGTACATCTAGTATAGGTCACAATTAACTGTGCTTTATCGGGTCAGGAAATATGTCTTTTTCCCACTTATTCCAATTAACACTTTGAATTCCCCACAAGGGATCGACATTTCGATTAAACTAAGAAATTCAGGCTAGTAGTGACGGATGAGTGCACTCATAAAACACGAGGGTACAGAAATATTATGACCTCATCGTTTAGAAATGACAGCTGAAAGAAATTCCTTTCTTCATAAGAAACAGAATCGACCTTAAATAGCCGCCCATTCCGATCTTACATAGTAATTAGAGAGATATTCTAAACAATTATTATTACATAAAGAGTCTTAGCTTTAAATGCACAGCATCTGTTTGAGTGCCTAACATCTCGCTTTATATTGTTCTCGACTAATCCTGATTGCAAATGCCCTTAACAAACCAATCAATATTTATAAACTACTAGCTGAATACCCGTGCTTCGCTTCGGGGTGTTTTATTTTAAACTACCATCAAGAAACATTTAATTATTTTTAAAAACGAGAATATCTAGATTCTATCCCTCCCCCTTATTTCTATACCCCCTCCCCTTTGATAAGACAATTGGTTAATATCCCAAATTAGTAATTGATTCCGACTACTGAAGAAAAATATATAAAAAGGAAAAGCAGTGGTATTTTCCTTCTGTAACCCCCCCCCCCCTTCTCCCCATGTCATTTTACACATGCTTACATCCAAAATAAGAGCTCTTTCTCAAGTATTAACTTCCTAACTTTAGAAGATCGGTCTGTCCTTATGTTCCCCTTAGGGATAAACTTTTAGAAAATCTCTATTTTGGCAGTTATCAATATAATTTATAAATTAGTATACTACGTATACACTCGTAGATTTTATTTTAGCATTTTAAGAAGTGGTCATGATTAAGTCAGTAAAGGTTTAAGCACGGTAAGGCGTGATTTATTAACTATTGTCTTAATATCTAAAAATAAATCTAAATATTTTTGGACAGCAATTGAAAAGTAATTTCTTTAACAGTTCTTCCTACAGAAATTTCCACAAAACATAAAATATTGTCACTAGTTTCTTCTGCAATTTTGGTTAATTACATTTTTTTTTAAAAATGAAATTAGAATTTTGAAATCTAAGTAAGAATCCCCGTTATCCGTCCCATATAAAGCTACCAAAACGCTTTATAGCCCCCCGCAGAATTGAGCTTAACATTGTACCCAAGAACCTCCAAAATCTATTCAGCCATTTGGACGTGATTGACGCACAGACAAACACATATAACATTTTCTAAACTTAAATTCGTTGTCAGGACTACTCATTCAGTGGAAATACAAAATTTGAGCCCAATCGGATAAATGTACAGACACAACAATTTTTAGTTTGTTATACATATATATATTTTTCCATTTTATCCCCCTAAATGTACATAACAACAATTGCTGTACTTTTAAAGAGTTTTTCCACGGTATGCATCGTGAAGGGTTTTCATTACTTTGACATTTGTACCCATCAGTACCCCTGTGTACCAAAATTTAAATTTCGAAAATTCATGTAGACAGTGACCTTCCCCTTGCTTTGAATGCCAATTGTGCAAATTTTCGTCGAAATCGGACACAAAACTGTAGATTTGAATAAGGAACACACACACATACGTTGACTTTTCTACTATACGTTGACATTTCCTTTTTACCCCTCTCCTAAATGAAAATATGGCAAAAACGTACATTATTACAATTACTTTTCTTTTAAAGAGCCTTTCAACGATATGCATCATAAAGGGTATCAATTTCTTTGACATTTGTACCCCGTACCCCTGTGTACCAACATTTTAACTTCATAATCTCATGTAGGCAGTTACCTTCACCTTGTTTTGAAGGAAAAGTGTGTATATATTCATCAAGTTGGGATAAAACTGTAGATTTGTATAAAAGACACTCATAGACACTCTTCTTTTTTATATAAGATATAGCTATATTTTTCCATTTTACCCCCCTCCTAAATAAAAATATGACAAAACTCTACATAACAACAATTACTGCGTACTCTTAAAGAGCTTTTCAACGGAATGCATCATGAAGGGTATTCATTACTTTGACATTTGTATCCCTGTGTACCAAAATCAAAATTTCCCAAAATCCTTTCTTAGTGAAAAACCTAGACGCACCACGAAGTTTTTGTTTTTATGCACCTACCTACATTATGCTAAATATTCGTAGAGTTCAATTATACTAGGAATAGTATGTTATAGATTTTAAAGCAATATATCCTTGTCATTATTATTTTTAGATATT
This sequence comes from Gerris lacustris, assembly GCA_951217055.1. NCBI lineage: Eukaryota > Metazoa > Arthropoda > Insecta > Hemiptera > Gerridae > Gerris > Gerris lacustris. The sequence goes on from OX578285.1 coordinate 18,226,379, forward strand.
TGGAGGCTGGAGGACTTCTACGGTCAGTAGGTAACGCGAAATAAACTGCACAAGTTTATCGAGAGTACTAAGCGATGTCGCGTAGCCTAAAAAGTTCTAATTAGTGTCTCGATAAAAATTACTAAAGTAACTTTTTAAAAAATAGGAAATTACTTAAAGTTTTAAAGTAATTAAACAATTACGTGGGATATTTATAAGTCACCGTCAGTACAAGAATCGCCGTAACATTTTTGTCAATATTAAAGAGTTCCGTAGAGTAATTCTTCTCACGACCGCTAGGTGTCTCTACTATCCAATTCTGTGTCTCCATAATAAGTGGAAAACATTTTATATTCTTCACATTTCCTTTATTTTTTGACGAGTTAGAAATTTCCGATAATTAATATAATCTTATCATTTATTTTACAGTAATTAGATGTCTAACAATGTACTTACTAAGCAAATATAAGATTGGTTGAATTAACAGAATAAACTATTCGATGTTAGTGTAAATTCTTTTTTCTCGATGTTGCAATAATTCAAGCGGCTACACACCAGCGCCTGCATGTACATACTTTTAATATGTCTATTTAATATTACATATAGCAATACCGATAAAACATGATTAAAAATTTTAGTATGTACTGCTTAATCTCTAAACACAGGTAATCTTGATTTAATTAGGGTTAATTAGAATTATAATACCTAATGTTAGAAAATTTTACGTTGTAAGTTGTAACGTCTACACTCTAAGCCAGCATGAGTCTGACATTCTCCTCATTATAGATCTTATAGGTCAGTGAGTTTCAATCTCATCACAAAGCAATAAAACTTTTAAAAATTTTTTAGTGAAATAATATGTGTATATATTATTATATGTACATATAAGATTCTATAATATTTCCTTGAATTCCCTTATACATATTTCAATTTTATATGATTGCTATAATCTCATCTTTTATTTACTAAACTTACCTACTAGAACCTTATTTTATATGCACACACAAAGCTTACATACTAGAACCTTATCTTCTACCCACACACTAAACTTACCTACTAGAACCTTATTTTATATCCACACAGAAAGCTTACATACTAGAACCTTATCTTCTACCCACACACTAAACTTACCTACTAGAACCTTATTTTATATCCACACAGAAAGCTTACATACTAGAACCTTATCTTATACCCACACACTAAACTTACATACTTGAACCTTATCTTATATCCACTCACTAAACATACATTGATTTGTGCTATAATCTTACCACGTCACTATAATCAATTTTATTTTCTTACTCCAATATTATCTTACGTCTATATACTACAATAACCTTATATCGATAAAATAAGTAAAACCTTACCTTATATAGCGGAAGAGGGGTTGTGTAGAATTTATTCTTTTTAAGAGAAAAAGTGAGTGGTCCTAAAAGAGGAAGATTTTTATCTCGTACTATTTTCACCTATTGAAGAACTGTTCCATCTACGATTCCATACTGGCAACCTCTAGACCTTTTTTAAAATTCTCCACTTGTATCGTATATTTGAAATATTAACCTATTATATAAATGGACTATTACCATATGACCCAACTTCCACATAAATGAAATTGTAATTCACATCAGAGATTACCAAAAGCACGATTAAACAAAATCTTTTGTAATAAAAAAATTCTGAGCCAGTCCTATTTCGCTTCTCTATTCGCATATGTTTACTATTTAAAGATCCGATACCATTTTGAAATTATGTTTTATCATGAAAATCTTGGGCAAACTTTAATTAATTATCATTCTATTCCAACCATATATACAGTGGTAGCAAACATTGACAGAGTGCCGTCACATGCATCTCTTACGATTATCGTTTGACAGTAGAGGCACCTCAAACAGTATTGAGGGAACCCAGAGGAACACAGAACATGGAAGCCACAGTGGAATTGAAGAATCGGTGGATATCGAAGGCACTGAAAGTGCTTCCGATTCACTTTGTAGTAAAATAAGTAATCGGAAGAAGATTTTTCCAATATTGTATGAGCAATCTTTGCTCCAGATTTTAAAATAAGTAAAGACGAAGACGAGGAGATCGATTAAATGAAGAAAAGAATTTCAATGCTAGTACGGAAATTATTAGAGTAACGAGACAAGTGCGTTTCTTAGAAAATGCCCAAAATCCACCTTACAATACCCCTCTCATGTCACCGCAAGAACAGTTGCGAATTGTAAATACTCCTCCAGATTATACCCAAGGATGGGCCAATGGTAATTGGCAAAAACATATGTCTCCCCAGGCACAAGAATCTTGGGACAACATTGCTACAACGTGTCCAGGTTAATCTATCATGACATTCCTCTATTAAATAATTAAAATTATTTTCTTTTGTACACATACATACTTCAATAAAGTTACGATATATATCGTAACTTTAATATTACGTTAAAGTTAAACATGTTCTTCCTCTAATTTTTTAAATGATGGGAACAATGATAAAATAAAATACTTGTCTTCTTCAATTTCCTTCTTCCTCTTATTTTATTTTAAAATCTGGAGCAAAGATTGCTCATACGACATTGAAAAAATCTTATTTTACTACAAACTGACTCGAAAGCACTTTCAGTGCCTTCGATATCCACCGATTCTTCAATTTCACTGTCGCTTCCATGTTCTGAGTTCCTCTAATTTCCCTCAGTACTATTTGTGGTGCCTCTACTGTCAACGATAAGGGGCATCGTAAGAGATGCATGTGACGCACTCTGGAAATGTTTGCTACCACTATAATATATGGTTGGAATATAGTGATAATTGATTAATGATTGCCCAACATTTTCATGATAAAACATAATTTCCAAATAGTATCGGAGTTATATACGGTAAGCATATGCGAATAGAAAAGCGGAATAGGACTGGCTCAGAAATTTTTAATTACAAAAATATTTTGTTTAATCGTGCTTTTGGTAATATCTGATGTGAATTTCAATTTCATTTATGTGGAAGTTGGGTCATATGGTTTCGACAAGTGATTCCAATATTCTTTATAATGTCAAGTTCTTAAGGTTATTCGAGCAACATGAATTGAATGTGCCGGAAGACAGAGTTCTTCCAAAAGATGAAAATGCCATTTTTACTGCTTAGGGATGAGCCATTTGCGCTTTCACAATTTGTGCTGCGGCCATACCCATGATTGAATTTAGCTTTGGTGTTTTAGCCAATAAGTGAAGCCAATAAGAATCTTGCGTAGACCACTTCATACTAACATGGAATTTTACTGATTCTAGGGTAAATGCAATCACGATTTTTCATTAATATGTTGGAAAGAACGTTACACTTATGTAGTTTGTAGAAACATGATTCTTTTGAAGACACTCTGTATGAATGCCCAATGGAACCAATTCGTAATGTAAGAACAATAATCAACAATCAGGTAGGGTGCTCATTTTCATGTTAGAAAGTACATTGTAGATTGTTTCACTTCCCCTCAAGGGTGTAGCCCATGGCAATACCAAAAAAATTAAAATTTATATCGCTATTAATATAAAATTTTAGGAATAATGAAAACAAACACTTACCTTTCTCAAATTATTTGTCATCAAGGTCACTACAGTTTTCAATTTCAACTCAATCTACAATTACTTCTTTTAATTTTGTTTGCATTTTCCTTTAATTTTTTAGCGTACAAAGCTGGTCTCTTTTAAATTTCACCAATAAATAACTCGATATTCATTATTTAAATGTAGGCAAGTAAAATTAATAATCAAAACAATGCCAAGTGAATTCTATATTATTGATTATTATTTCTATGAAAGTTTAATAATTAAGTTAATTATTTGGTTTATGTGTCTACCTTGTTTTGACGTTCTCACGGCAATCACAATAGCAGTTGAAATAACCTAAAATGAGATTTTTGGCATTTTTTAATTGTCTCAACTAAAAAGCTGCTAGTTCTATTCTGGTAATTAAATAGTTGCCCAAAAATGTTGCCTAGTGAGTGCTAGGCTTTTTAATGTTAGGCCTGAAGCCACTTATCATTATAACGGTTGGCATTCTGGCGTTGCTGTGCGCTCAGAGCTTGTGTTCTCCTTTGAATCCTTCTAGCGGCACATTAAACCCTGTCACATTTAGCGATATCAGAGGTGTAATTAACATCCCTGAAATCCCCTATCCTTGAAAAAAAATTTAAAGGTTACATGCAAATAGTATTTAACGCAAAACAAAAAACAGGAAATAAGAAGCATTGAATACGTTATATTTTTTTCATACAAATACAGTTTTTTTTTGTTTCAGATCTATTACAAATTAATCAAAAAAAATAATACTATTTTCACTATCCTTTACATGTTGTCTATATAAAAATTTTGGTCCTGTATTCCTTTCTTTTATATATAAAAAAAAAATTAATTAAATAAATAATAATAATAATAAATAAAAAAGTAAAATCAATAACAATGAATACATAAATAAATTAAATGTTAACAGTTTTAATTTTAAAGAGTTTTAATTAAAAAGAAACCGGTACATCCAAACAGGAATTTGTGAATAATACAATATAATTTAACAATCGGAATTTATTTTCAGTCAAAATGTTTTGTTCAATTATCATTCGGTTTAAAAAATGTTTACTAACCAACTTTACAGATAAAATCAAAGTTAGATAGTTATACTTTAAAATAAATTGAATAATAAATAAGTAAGAGATAATGACAAATAATAAATAAATAAATAAAAATAAATAAACAAAAAATAAATTATACAAATATAAAATACATCGAATCACTTAACAAAATTTAATTTAAGTGAATTTGTTTTTTAAATTGAAATTAAAAATCAATATATTTCCAATAATATATCATGTGTGGTTCGAATAAATAATATGAATTTGATCTCAGTTTTGGAGCTGATGTATGTATATATATATATATATATATATATATATATATATATATATATATATATATATATATATATATATATATATATATATATATAATTATATCCTGAAATATGGTATTATTTTCAATAATAATTATTTTTTATATAATAAATTACTCACTAATTTGGCAAAATGAATTTCACTTTCAATTGTTTCAGGTAACTTTCGTCGTTTTGTTTTTTCCTACAAAATTACAATTAAAATAATTATGGGATTTTTTAAAAAAAAAAAAATAATTATCATTTATTTTTTGTTTACATATTCGTGGTTTATTATTACTATTGCGTTGACAATATATATAAAACAAAAATTATGGAATAAATTTAACACAATAAACAAATCAAACTAAATTTTGAAAATATTTTGTTAAATACAATTTATTTTTTTTCTTTTTTGATAGTTTTTAAAATCAAATCCATAATGGTCCTTAAAAAAAAAAAAAAAAAAAAAAAAAAAAATCCCTAGCCTCTGCGTTAATAAAAAAAGAAAAAAAAGAAAAAAATAAATAATTTAATGTTACATAATTCTTAAATCTAAAATAATAAATAAATAATTCTATTTGAGAGAGCAATGTATTACAAAAGTCCTTCGCACGTGAGAATCGAATTACATATACATGTGGACTAGAATAAAGTATGGCTGGTTGGATGCATAGGACTACAGCGCAATGTTCCCTGCAAAACTTACAGTTGGTTCATTTGCCGCCCAGAAATTCAACCATATTAAATAATTCCTTTCTTTCTGTGTTCAGCAGAAGCACATCCAGGCATCCGCTGAAGTACTCACTCCCGAAACAATCAGATCTGTAAAAAAAAAAAAAGATAATAAGCTTCTTTTCCGAAGATTGGAAAGGGTTGCATAAAATAATACTAATTGGTTTATAACTATGAATGTTGATAAGAGGGGAAAAGCTACAATAATTAGTCGAGTGGATGAAACGAAAGAGGATATAATAAATTAATTGGCACAGTCAAGTATCCACTCGAATTCTCATGCCAAGAACATAGGATTAATTTGATGGAGAGATTTTTAGGTCTCGAACCCTTATAAGTAAAATATCTTTAAAGTTTGCTGTTTTTCAATTGTTATTTTTCATTATTGGTTTTGATTATGTTTGGGGTTTCTTATTTATTAAACTATAAGCTTAAATGCTCTTCTGAATAACAACACGATTAGTTTATCGAAGTGCTAGGTGTTCCCGTGATGACCGGGCTTTAGTTAGTGTATATCCCAACTTCCACATGGGTGTACTGGTAATTCCCATCAAAGTGAATTCTGTTTCGTTGTCACTAGAATTTCCTTTGCACGCATTTACTCCCTTGACAAAGATGCATCCAGCATAAGGAGCGAAGCTTCAGACCTTCACGTAATGATATGTGATCATCTCTGAAAATATCTACACTTCGTTGTAATAAACAAAATCCGCGGAAGCCAACTTAAAGAGAAATCGCTTGGTGTATACTAACAATTTAGTATTACGCGGAGTTGAAAAGCTAGGGGATTTTAATTGATAACAGCTCCATTTATCCAGTCGTGGTTGCATTTGCCCACCCTTAGACTACTGCACACTTCGACCAACTACAAATCAAATAGCTGACAGGGCTTTGTCATCTGACTAAGTTTAAATGAACCACTTAAAATATACCATTTCTACATATTTTTTTCAAGCTCTTAGAATTAAGATAGTTATATATCAAAACAGAAGTCAAGTCAAAGAAAAAGAAAAATTAATGACATATCATTTTCTTCTTATTCGAAGGAGTATAATGTGAAAGAGGCATTGTAATTTCGATTCAATTAAAACAAATCATTTTGACTCTTGTCCGATACATTATTTAAACCGAAAATGTAAACGATTTTTTAATTTATCAAAGCCACAATTAATTTAATTCTATCAATCGAATAAAGTTAGAATGTGTATGATATACAGTGAAATAATCATGGTAGGTAGAAATAAAATCATTTATGAGATACAAGTTTTATTGAAACATCGGGTATGAATTAAACCACGCTATAAATTAATTATGTGGATGATGCGACGATGTCGTAGGTCTTATGATGATATTGTAGGTCATATGATGATATCATAGGTCGTAGGTAAACCTTTTATTTATGATTATAGTTAAAAGATTTAATTTATAATCGAGCGCTTAAAGAAGATATATTTTATAGTCAATTTATTGGATTTCTATGGGATGTCTTAAAGCCTATTCATTATTAACATGATTTAGGCCGTATTTAATAATAAAATATAAGGGATTAGCAACCAGTTAAATTTCGACGGTGTTCGTCGACGGTGTCAGCGATCTTGTTAATTAATAACCAGACAATTCCCCAAGAGATCTATTCGTACCAGGTGTGATCCGGCCGAATCAAACGATTTGGCGGTGAGTTTTTAGGATCTTTTAGATTGAGCCCGACATCTTATGTAAGCTTTAATCGGCATTTTATAATTTAATTCCTTAATAACAGTCCTTTTACAAGATACCGGGTGGCCATCTGGCAGTTAATTAAAAGTTAAGCCACCAAAAAAAAAAATATATATATTTTGGCAATAATTTGCCTCGAGCGATATAAAAATTAATAAAATATTTATATAAAATATATATATATATATATATATATATATGTATATATATATATATGTATATATATATATATATATATATATATATATATATATATATATATATATATATATATATATATATATATATATATATATATATATATATATATATATATATATATATATATATATATATATATATATATATATATATATATAATAAATCTGGTGGTTAAGAGGTTACAGTCGGTGCATTTACGAGGTTAGGAATATTTCATGAGCGTTTTTGCCGCTGTTTTCCAATTAACTCTTTGATCTTTTGTCGTGAGAAGCGGGTTTTTTTTTCGCCTCGAGCTTGTTTTTTTTTGTTCTGGATTACTCTCAAATTGGCTGCTAATCCCTTTATTATTCAGTATAAAAAGACATCGCACAGGATCGTTTGACATGATTTTATATTAATAAAGAAATTACGATTATTCAAGAACGAATCGACTGCAGTTAATGTTAAGGAGAAGACAAGTAGAGAAAATGTAATTGTAACATTGTATAAAATAATACACAATACACAGGTTTTAATCAAATCAAAAATATATATATTTTAATCGTATTTGAAAGAAACTTATAAACAAATGGTAAATGAGATAAATTTAGATCTTTTCGAAGTCCAATCAGAATTAGATCATTTCGAAGACTGGAAAATCCCGGCGTTTCGAAACCATTCCAGGGATCGTTTTCACGTTAAGTCATTAGTGATTCACACAGTTACTAATGATTCACTTAAAACCAAAACTGTAAAATAATAATTTTTTTATGAATACATGATAATAATGTTTTCCAGGTTCAATAGAAATTATATGAAATTTAATTAATTAGGTTTGGTAGCAAAAGTTTAGGTGGTTGCACTGCAAATTCCATATGCTTAAGCAAGATTCCAACGGCTTTTTAACTGTGTAGGCTTCCGTAATCAGAGCCTTAAAATCTAGGTAGTTATTAATAAAGCTAAATTGACTTTAGATTATTAATTCCCTTAAAGCTAAATCCGTATTTATTATTTCGTGTTGAAGCTGAAATTAAATTAAGAAAACTTAAATCATTTTGTTAATCGTAGATTACAATAATTAGTGTAGGTACATAATCGATGAAATATTCTTCTTCAACAGGTTTAAAATGGATTTGTCTCTTTGTCCTTATAGATTTTGTCGTTCGTTCTTAAAAGCCTTCCATTATTATTTTTATTAATGTTTATCCATAAAGTCGTGCACTTAAAAACTGCCGCTTACAGGTATCGCCGTTTGATTCAGTTTATTTAAAAAAAAAGAAAAATGTTTAAGTTGTGTTGCGAACCATTAGCTGGGCAAGTTGTAAGCGCACGCTTTGTCGTTTAGTCAGTGTAACCACGTTTGTAACTACACTGATAATGGTTATTTTAATTAAAAGATCCGGCACGTGTGAAGAGCATTATCTGTTAACGAAGCGATACATTGTTTTTATTATGTCAACTCACAATTGGAAGTTGCATCACGAGCCATGCGTTCCACTTTGAAATTAAGAATTACGTCCGATTAATCGGTGCATTACACAAAGTGGGCTTGACGCATACCAGATCGTACTCTTCGACATAGTAGTCTCATGATGCTGAACGTTCCGGGCTTTCTCGTTTGTCTTGGACAAAGCCACGGGGTCGTTTAGCATCTGTTTGACAAAGCCGGACCTTTTAAAAGTCCATATCGCACGTAGAAACAAACGACTTTCCATCTGATTGTTACAGTCGGATTAGTTGTTCAGGAACAAACAAGTCAACTTGGTTTCTACCGTGATCCTTCGACGGCAAACATTTCAAGAAAATAGTCTACTAAACCAAAAACGAATACAAAATAGCCTCTCAATTAAGTAAAGAAGGAGTTTATGATCAGAATTATAAGCGACTTTGAAAACAATGGCTAAAACTGTTTAAATACACGGGATATTACTTGTTCTCAGATCTATCGGTTTTTAGTCGAGATCTCGGTTTGTCAAAGGAAACCTAGTGACTTGTTTCTACGATTCTACGTGTCGATATGGATATTTGTTTTAAAGTTAGTTTAACATTGATGTTTTATCGGTTATACCTAAACCTCTGGCTCAGCACCATGTAACTGTTTTATCCACGTCTGTATGTTCTCCATCTCGTCTTGAAGAAGTAGCACGTCTAAACATCCTTTAAAGTAGTCTGTCGTAAAACAGTTTTTCCTATAAAATCAATAATAATCATATAATGCATACAGCAACAATAAAATTAAAAACAGCAAAACTAAATAAATTTAGATATTGGTTGAGCATCGATCCGTTAAATAAAACCCAATAGATAATAATAAATACAAATTGGTTGTTATTTTTATTTTAATACTCAAGATAAAGTACATAAAGGCCCCCATACACGGTCAAAATGTTTGCGCAAACATTTTGACCGTGTATGGGGCTGTTTGATGTTTGCGCAAACATTTTGACCGTGTATGGGGCTGTTTGATGTTTGCGCAAACATTTTGACCATGTATGGGGTTGTTTGATGTTTGCGCAAACATTTTGACCGTGTCTGGGGCTGTTTGATGTTTCCGCAAACATGATGTTTGACGTGTATGGCCTAAATTTGCCCGAAATCAGGTTTGCGCCAAATGTTTGATCGTGTATGGCCTTAAGAGAGTGTACAACAATAAAAAATCAAGGAATTCAAAGATTTCCCTGATATTAGTTCTTTAAAGCACAATAAGAATCAAGACGAGGAATGAAGTTAGTCCATTAGATTTAGACACATTTACATGTGACTAGTTTTTCCTTTCACTACAAAAACTCTCTCAGTATTTACCACACATTTGAATTATTTTTATAATAAGTATGTACTTTCAATTAGTTTTTAGACCTTATTAAATTTTGAATTTAAAGCGATAACACTGGAAACAACAAGGTAAGTTTATTGAAAAAAAGTATTTATTTATAATTATGACTAGAGAGGTTAATAAAAAAGTAATAGCATAATATTGTCAACAAAATTTTAATAAACATAAGCGTTTCGACATTTATACCATCTTCAGTGTAAGTGTTTGCATAGTGAGTGAAAGACTACTAAGTTTACTCACTATTCTAACACTTTAACTGAAGATGATATAAATGTAAAAACGCGTTTGTTTATTAATAAGAAATTGTGGTGACATTATTGTTGTGTTACTTTTTATTAATCTCTCTAGTCATAATTATGAAGTAGTACCACAAAATCTTAGTCAAAACAACCAATCATTTGTATTTATTTCTTCTGGTTATATACGGAATGAATAAGGTGTTTAATTAATCAAAACATTATTTAAGATATTATGAAATTAGCATAATTGACATTAAAGATGTTGTATTTCTATTTTAGTACGTCTTGCTATAAAACGCTTATATTTGTACAAATAATTTGATGACCACGCTTTTAGCTCGGATAGTTTTTCCCCCCTTTTTACATAGCTGAGGGTAATTTAAGCCAAGCCAAACTCTACCTGTAGTATCGATAGACACAGAAAAAAAAGGGAAGTTAATATAAAGGATTTAAAATGGAATTTCAGTTGTAAACAATGTCGTGAAATTAGATAATTTATTTTTGGATAAAGACTGATAAAAATACAACCAGCCGCTAAAGTTTTGACACAGATTTCGTGAGTGTGTCTTAACATAACTTTTTCATGTTCAAAAAATAAATAAATAAAATAAAAAAAAAAAAAAAAAAAAAAAATGGGTTCGACCCTAAAGTATCCAGTTAACCGTATTTTAAAGTAATGATGGCGTACTTAGATATGAAGGGTGGTCAAGTGGTCAGTCTGCATGGTAAGACAACATTTTTAATATTAAATCGCATTTTTATTTGCAAATTATAAAGAGTATAAGAAAAAAGGGTTATTTTGCCATTTTCGATTCTACTCGGATATTTGCACGAGTGTTGCAGACGAGTTATTCCGTGTTCTGTCCGTTGAACCCGGCCTGCATATGTTATCGACTCAGTGTAACAAATTTATTCCAATTAATTATTCGTGTGTTTCTTCTTAAGACGCGTTTATCTTTTCGCCTTAAGAATAATAATTTTCAATTCAATTTACCGGCAAAGGGTATGCAGCGGAGGTTCTCTAAACAGATTGTAACAGTCCTCGCAGATCCTATCCAGCCTCGCGAAGATGCTCTTATCGTAGACACCCTTGCACTGGAGGTCGAAGAAGGATCTCTTGTTGAGGGGATGACCCATCGTGAAGCGAGACGTGGGCCCTCCTGATATGCAAGTGACGAGAGCAGAAACGACCACAATACCAGCCAGAAGCGCTCTTTGCTGCTCAGGCATCTGCAACGGAAAACATTATACTGTGAAATAAAACTGAGACGAGATCTTATCCGTAACCTAAAGCATTAGGTAAAATCACACACAAACAACATAGGTCAACATTAGGTTTTAATCTGAAACTTGGCATTTGGCACGATAAAATAGGACACAATTTTTTTTATCGGTGTTAAGTTGGACGGAGCGTAATTGACAAAGAAGTTAGTAATGCACATAGCAGATAGTTGACTTTATCCCACTAGAAGCATGTACATCCACCATCGTCCCAATATCTCTACCGAGTTGATTTACCACCGTAAATATTTTCTTATCATTTACATAAGTCTGTGTTGTCTGTTTTTAATTAAAATAATATTTTAAAGCTTTTAATCGGTGAGTAGGACTGGAGAAAAAACGCTTAGACCATACATTATGTAGTAAATATTTAGTTTGACTGCCGTGATTTACGGACATTATAAACACCGATGAAATCCAAAATAATTTTAAATCGAATTAGTCGCTCTTTTACACCCATTTCTACACTAATACGTAATCCTTTCACCAATTTTTCATTTCTTCACCGAGATATAAGATACAAAATAACTTAGATAATAGCCGGAAGAAGAGTATTCATTTCTGGCAAACTTTGAGCAAGAAAATTAAGAATAGCCTCCGAGGAAAAATGTATCTGGATGGACTAATCCAAAGAGAAAAATCGTTGTAATATCGATGCCTGTGTTTTAACCTGTGAGACCCATGTAATTTAAACTGCTACCTTAGGAGACGCTCCTATAATAATCATTATCGATATCGGTAACGGGGATACCCTGCTTATCTACTAAACTAAACATCGTCGAGGACCACCAGATAATTTGGAATCTGAAACGTGGATTTTCTTAGTTAGATCAGTTCGTAACTGAAGCTGAGATCGCAATAACAAGTGCATAAATTCACACTTCACATTTGACAATAAACTTGGAATTTATATAGTAATACGGGTGGGATGTGATAAGACCAGCTTTTAGCATCAATCGACAATACAAGTATGCAGTCGGTTTAAAGTTGCGCTGGAGAAAAGCTTTTGTTGCAAAATAACGGGAAATTATTTTAATAGATAATAGGAGGGCGCTAACCTAGCACAGACGGAAGCAAGGTCAGGCCGAAGCAAGGACTCCGTCGGCCGACCGACCGACACCGACAACAACGGCACTAGCAATCTTTCACTCGGCAGAGATAGGTCGCCTCTAATGCTCTTCCAACTACCGTCTACTTGTTCCACTTCAAATGGTTATTCAAGACTGTTACATTCGTAACCTAGGTACTATATCCACGACCTACAATAAACTTGAGATTGTTTGTTTATCGTAGAAAATCGGTAATAAAATACGCCGAGTTGGTCACATATATGTGTCAAATTACAGACTTTGAATATTTATCTAATTAATAAATGGTTAAGCAGAACAGTCACAGGGTTTCTCTCCGAAGCTATGTTTTGTTAATGGAGTAATTAGAGTTAAACAAAAGCGTCTTTGAAAATAATATATTCGACCCGAGAAATGTATGCCAAGTCTAAATCAAGAACTCTACATGTTATATATAAATACTATTTTTTATTCATAAACAACTCATTCGCTTTCTCTCTTTCTCTGTCAATGTTTGTCGCTTTAATGTTAGGCAATAATTGCCCAATAAATCGTCGAGTGTCGACTGTATTTTTTTAGAATGCGATAGTCATTCAGTGTGGAATTTCTTGTCGATTCGATAAACTATTCATTTTTAATGTTTATTTTTTTATTTATTTTCTTGCTTCACACAAACAAAAATAGATTTAGCTTGGTTATTAGGTTAAACTTAACCCAAAAAGTTAAACTATGTTGAAATGAAAAAATTTCGGTGAATATACCATTTAGTTAGGTATATTAGATAAATGATTTAATTTTCTAATACAACTTACATGTAAGTTGGCCAGTTCAATATAGAAATGGTATTTAGAATAGAAGGATAATCTAATAAGGCGGTATCTGCTCGTTAAAGTGTTAAATTGTTGCGGCGCGGGAAGTAAGAGAAGAGCGTTGGAACGTGGAAAATCGGCGAGTTGGATTGCGAGTGTTATAAGATATACGAGTAGGATAGGTTCATTGTACGGCTACGTCAACATTAATCTATTGGCTGGGTGTACTCGTCCCTGTCCCTGCTACGTTTCTTCGTTTTACGATACGATAACAAACAATAACAAGGGATCCGTGACCCGTGAGAACGGGTTGTTTACCTTCACAAATCACATTCCTCGGACCTGTGGGCAGAGACGTTTCCGAACGCGTGGGCATCGTACGACATTTAAACAAAGCGGCCTTGGACGAAAAGTAGGGTTAGATACCGATACACCGACAGTGTTAAAGATACCTCCGTCGAACCCCTCTTCCTGATACAAGTCGGCTTTATCGTTTCCGAATTTGACAGATTTCCAATATCAAGTTTTGGTTAGTCACTTCCCGATTCAGAATGGTCTCGCGGCCTTCAGTTTCTTCTTAAGTCAAGTATAATCCACGATTTACATAATGACGATCGTCGATAAATAAATAGGATCGAGTCAAATATAAAATAAAACTCACTTGTGACTCGGGATTAACGTAATGGAAGTCCTCGGCCGTCACCTTACCGTCTTCCCTATCGGTTTACTAATTCAATGTCTCCTCCCTGCATCTAACCACCGATGATGTATTTTCCGACGAATTTGTAGAGCACAATCAAGTAATTTTTTTCATATCATGTATTAAAATTCACCAATTTACGATCGTCGGGTTACCGTCAAATGTTAATCGGTCGATTACTAATATTAGAAATCCAAATCAAGTCCACTTTCTGCCGAAAAAGTTGGCTCAATCCTGTTGACCGAATAGCTTGACAATACGAACGAGTTCCATTTGACCGGTGGAAAAAGAATTGAAATAACCTGCCTTAAAAGTATAACTGCGGAGGACGAGCCTCGCACCATGGTGGTCGGGAAGGATCCTAGACGGGACGAAGGACGAGAAGACGAGTAAGGAGGTGGAGGGACCGGGCCGGCTGGCAAATCCGTTACTTTCTCCTAGCGAGGGGCAAGAGAACAACACTGGGAGAGGGGAGACTACTCGCCAGCCTCCCAGCCCCGCTCTCAGGCGACATGCAGTCTGCCGCCTCGCTTCATATTAAAAAATACTCGGGACCACCTCTCCACGCCGTCTATATTGAAATTTGACACGCTTCCAACCTGTGTAACTAGATTTCTCCCGTAATTTCTCTTTTATATGTCGATAAAAATAACTTATCGTACCACCCTTGTAATCGGTCGGCCGTTCCCGACTTACGGCCGTTTATAATTAACGATATTTATAGTAAATTTGAATTTCGAATCTCTTGACAAGCTGGAATTATAAATGTCATACTTATATTCAATAATTCTTTTACTGATTTATTAATCTATTAATTTTTCTCGGTTCACGCCGCACCGAGTCTGTAATTTTATCGCCGAAACGTGTAGTTTGTCATGGTAGTAATAATTTCCATTAAACACTTGAAACTATTAACCGGCTTTTTGTCCGAAAGTTTCACGCACGGATTTCCAAGACCGATTAAACTGTCATCTTGACGACAATCCCACCAGTTTGGCACGCAGACCTTTATAAAGTAAATGAGACGAACAACTCAAGAGGCCGAGCTTAATCACAAGTTCTCTGGTACCGCACTTGATAGCAGATCATGTCAACAATTTAATAACGAATCACTGACTATCATGGCTATTATACTGTTTACGCTCTTATTTTATTTCTGTACCTAAAACTATGAACCTCTTAGGTAAATAGACTTTTTTGCATATATATAAGTCAAATTTAAGGAGTTTTATATTCTTCTGCCTGGAGCCTTGGTAGCTCGGATAGGAGAGCATGGGCTGGCCTATTGATTAAGTTAAGCTGCATTGGACGTGGTCACCATTTGGATAGGTGACCGCAGAGTCTGGTTCATATCCCAAACCTCCTCCTCCTCCCACCCTGTGATTACCTAGCATCGGTATATGTTGCAGCTTAAGTGAAGTGGTGACAAAGTGGTTGCAAATGCCAATTATAAGGTTTATACAGCTGATTGAGCGACACATTACCCCGTGTAATCCATTATATAAATAGTTGTATAAGCCCTTTGGCAGACCTAGGCCCATAACAGGCTGTTGAGCCTCGGAGTTAATTAGTTAGTATATATTCTTCTGCAAAGGATTAGTAAAATTTTAGGCAGATTTTTACCTGCATTTAAGTTTTTGCTCCACAATGATTATTGGGGACACACAATGTTGTTGTCTATGAATAAACAGTTTTTCTTAGTCCAGTCTTTATTAGATAACCCTACTTCTTATTTAGTTTGAACTCACTGTTTATTCCTGAAAATGATTCGGATTATTGTAATAAAAGGGTTAAGAACCACTGCTATAGACACCACTGCTGTTTTTTCTAGACTGTCACTGTCAGCTAGCCGGAGGCTGCGCCACCTCTGAACAAGTCGACTGTACTGTGCTAGACAAGTGCACCGAAGAGGTCGTAGTTGGTCTCACATTTTCTTAGCCGGTAGTATCGTAGCTGTTTCCGTCTTGACCTAGACCCGGCTCTTGTCTAGAACTCTGTATTTCTTAGTTCCGTCGGACATGTCGGCCTTCTTAGTCTGGAAATCTATTTGTGACGCGTGCGTGATCTCATGCTGTTCTCGATTAGTATGTGAATCGAGGTTTTGTAACTGATAAATTATGCCCGACCCGAAGTCACATACTCAACCAGTGGTTCATCGCTATTTCAACGCTCAATAGTCATTATGTAACGTACTGACAAGACTCTCAAAATACGGATTGCGACATTGCTCTTTATAATTTACTCGGTATTACCGAGACAGCGCGTAACATCAAAGCATCTATAGAACTGTCGATATTCCATCGATCGCGAATTAGAACTCCGTAATTCTTTGGACTCCGTATAACCTCAAGTTGAACATGACGTCTTTACAGTCACGTATTTATTGTTATGGAATATTATTTTTAGCGATACTTTATCCAGCTTTCCAACCACAATATAGGTGAAAACAGAGTAGAACATGCTTTATTATTAATTTATCGAAATAAACTGAGGAGGTCGAGGCCGAGTTAGTGCGTGAACGTGCGAGATTGTGGGTGGCCAGAACCTCGTGTAAGTGGTCAAGTAGCTGTACACAGTGTGTCGGTCCATGCAAATTATGATTATTTTTAACGTCTTTAAAAACTCTTTCCAAGTTGGAATTAAACTATCAGTTTAATGCCGGTTGATTACTACCTTCCAAGCGTATAATCCTTTTTATATCCGTTTTAAAATTGGATGATTACCCACCGTGATTTAATCCTTTTTAAATCCGTTTTAATGGCGGATGATTACCCGCTTCGCCTCCTTAGAGCCAGGACGATTACTATCGTGTATAATCCCATTCTCAGACCGTTCCGATGTTTGATTAATAAATCCGTGGAGGAGTACTCCGGCATCTGTTTAATCTCCTTCAACCTGCTTTTAAAATTCGATAGTTATAAATCAACGGGCTTTTAATCTTTTTGTAATTTGCATGGTTATAAAAACCTGGCGATAATCTAATGCACTCCCAACGTTTTATCTAGTTAATACCCACACGTTAATAGCTTGCCGACCTACCGCAGAACCGTTTTATTTCCCGATATAACAAAAACAACAAGACCCCTGTAAAACTTTTCACAAACCTATTTGATTTAAGCACTTATTGGTAACCCTAACACTGTCAAGTCTTTTCAATCACAAATTTAGAAGTAATGTGCAAAAAAATTTTCGATTTTGGAATAGACAGATCAATTACTTATTTGAAATACAATGTAAGACTCAAATACCTAGGTACTTAAAAAGTCTAAATTGAATAAAGAGAATGTAGATACATGTCGGTGCAACTTATCCGAGTTACATTATATGAATAATGGATAAAGGATGGGAATGGAAATCGGCGGCATTTGAAGGATTGGTGAGGTTGGCAGGTAGAGGCAGGTCCGAGATGCGAGCCCACACGGCATTCCAGTCCAGCTTGTCCTCTAACTAGACCCCACACCGCCTCCAACCCATTCTTAGAAACTCTCGCTCTTCCACACTCAGGCCCCTGTCTCCTTCTTGTTCGGGCCAGTCAAGGCTACCTACTACTCTGTTATCTCGGCAACTAGTCCGCCATCTTCATTCACTGCCAGCAAATAACTGGTCAAATATTTCTATTGACTCATTGACTAAAATTCTTCGGCAATTAATTTGTTCGTCGAGACAGGAACAATGATGTTACAACATATTTTTGAGCCTTGAGTAGTGTCGGTAATTTTGTAGATTAGGTATTAATCAACTGTCGATAGCACAGCTTTTGGTGAAGAAGTAATATATTCGAGAAACGACGACACATTCTTTGTTACATTTGGAGGAGAAATAAAGCAAATTTACTCTGTATCATTTTGCTTAAAGAATGTTGCATCAAGAAACGTTTGCTGTTGGTAGTATTAAGATGAACGAAGAAGAAGAAGACGGAGGACCAATAAAAAAAAAGGAGCAATGATTTATTTTTCAAGTTTTCGAAGCATAGGAGGTTGAAATGACGATTCCACATCCATAACAATCGGTTCAGTGAGTAAAAAGTAGTTGGCATCGGAATCCGAGTGTCTTAATCGGGCGGAGAGGGCTGCCGATCGGTGGGAGAACAGCTTTCAGAGCCATTAATCAGAGGCCGGGAGTGAGCGGGTGGTAATGGAGCCACACTGTCTGGGGCCAAGACAAGTCTTCCGAGGCCGACCTCCTCGCATGTCACCGAGCCTCCGTCATTCTGACTCATAGCACAGTCACGTCCTTCACTTCAAGAAAAAAAAAAATAACACAAGAGATGAGACCAGTGACGCAAATAGAATTATGGATGTCGGCTGTCGGATCAAAGGATATCAATTATTTTCTTCACATCCGTCCCCCGGAGGTACTCCGTCCGTTTTCCAGGATTCGTATCTGGTAATTATACTTGTTCCTAACGAGCGTCGTTCGACTTCGTCTCCAGGATTCGTGTAGTTACACTCTCGGTAATTTCTCCCCCTCTCCGGTAGCCGAGCTCGGAGCGCAACTTCGTAATAGCGGATGACGTCGATCGCCGTCGCACCGATACTTAAGATTCGTCGAAAACCCCTAGGAGACGCGGTGGCGCTTCACCCTTCGTCTCGCTATCGTGAGAAGCGTCATCGTACGACTTGTTCTGAACTAGCGTATCGTCTATTAAAACTCCGGATAAAATCTTAAGTTAGATCAGTGGGAAGAAACTAAAATTCTGTGAAAGTTACGAGTCAACTCTTAATGAAAGGTCATAATTTAGTGACTCGTTAAGCTTTTAATTAACTAGGAAGATGTGATCATCGAATGACAAACTATTTATTTTTTCACACTATTCATTCATTCATCAACATAATGATCACTTGTCAACATTTCAATTTCAAAGAAACAAATTAACTGGTCGTAACGTCTTAAATAAAACAGCTTGTTGTCTACACATATGTATGACAGTCTGATATCCAATATCCAAGATTCAGTCATCCCAATTCTTGCAAATCGGATGACACTTTGAAAAACAAGGCTGATAGTTCCCTCGAGTATTTTGATCGGAATATTTTACGAATCCGGTAAACGTTTGTTTACAATATAATGACAAAGGGCTCATCCTAAGATTTACACTGCTTACTTTTAAACGGAATAAATACTAATATGTTTGCAGCGAAAATGAAACATTAAGCAACCTGTTCGGTAAAGAAGAATAGCTTACCTACAAGTATTTTTATCGACGAAACAAAATGCTCTACACAAATCAAAGTGGCGTCCTTAAGTGTCAACATTCTAAAGGAACAATTAGTGAGTTAAGGTGTAACGTTCTCTGCGTCCAATCTTTAAGAAAAGTAAACGTGGTTTTAAATTATTTTTATTTGTGGGATCTGCAGGATTTTCTATTTACCTGCGGCTCTTTTAATCCTTCATAGAACTTGTTAGATGAAAACTAGGGAGCCGTGAAAAGACAAATTTGTCACGTGGAGATTGTTAGTTGCGGCAGCTTTCAGAAACCTAACAAGCGCAACGACTCCTTCTTAACCCCTGTCTATTTTATATAAAATAATTTTACCTGGGTTAAGTAAAACTATTACAAAGTTTACAGGTATACATTTCGTCTTTGAAAGGTGGTATGGTATAAGCATATTAATTCAGTCAGATTATAGGGATGTATCTATTAGAGAAAATTTTCCGAAATAACAATTTTTTCTAGTTTGTTAGCTTTTCAACTCATAGCAGGTTTCCGGTAGTCGAAGCGGAAGCGGAGGTAGGAAAGAACTTATGTAACTTGGTCGACATACCAAACTCTTAAATTATAGTTTGATAATCACAGTCCCGGTATTTTTCCATTTCTAATTTTTCAATATGTGTGTGTGTGTGTTTACACATATTATATTAGAGTAAACAAAACATTCATTATCTTTTAGTAGTGTAATCTTATCTAAAATCTATATGAACCACGACAGCTATATATTTACTACTATAAAATGATATTTTATTTATTTTTCAAATACAACTGATATTATGATGGCCAAAGATTATTTTAATGTTTTTGTTTCTTCGCAGCATAGAAAATTATTATTGTTGAAACATGTTACCTAATATGCAATTAATTGATTAATAACATATCGTATTTATTCATTAAAACATTAATACTTAAGTTATATAATTTATACTAGGATCGATTAATGTATTTCTTTAATATACTTGGTTATAAATTAAACTAAAAAATTGGGAATATAAATTTTTTTTATTTACTGGTATAACGTCGAGAGATAAAATAAAGAATATGAAGTCTGAAAACAAAACAAATGTATAGATAATAATATATATTCTTGAACAATATATTTTTTTGTTCATTCGCTTTTTATAGAAATATTTATATTTTTCCGAGATTAATTATTAATACATTGTAAATTGTTTTTCTGTTACGGTTTTATCGCTTGTATTTAATTGTTTATAATAATAGTTCTGTGATGGCCAGAGAATTCCAAAAATAATAAAAACAAAATACGAGATAAAATTCATTAATAAATATTTATGAATTAATCGGCAAACAAATAGTAAGTACGAGAAAAAAAAATCGTCAGTAATAATTAAGATAACAAGATATAATGGTCTGAATTATACTACTAGAATTTTAAAATAAGCAATACGTAAATATATGACTGTACAGACTGATTATATAACCGTATGAATTAAACTCGAGGGAAGTTCTATAGTAATATGCAAATGAGTTCTTTAACCATTGCTGGATTCCCAACTGTCGTCACAACTTTTGTGAACGGTGGCATTTATTACGGCGTATCTATGTCGGAGTCAACAAGAAAATTATTAGTTTTACAAGTCCCCGGTGATACGAGAAGCTTCTGGTAATCGGTAATGGTCAGGTGTTGCGTTCGAGGTTGGCTGACCAGGCGACGATTGTCGACCGTCTCCGGAAGACGGAGCGCTTGAAATAATAGACGCTTAGTAAAAGCCAAAGAGCTTGAAAGATACGTGATACCGCACGGACGGCCGTCTAAAGAACTGCGTCTGACCGCGAAACAGCCTTCTAATGGATAATGCTGCTTGGCCGAGTTACAATGGCAACGTTACATCGTCGACAATGGTAGGAGACTCCCTCACGCATCTCTTCTCAAAAAGAGCTCCCCTCCGTCGGAAACCTGATACTTACGATCGGGATCGGGACAATGCAAGCGTTCTACAGTCGGCTGACTCCTACATTATATAGCTCATGCTTGAGTCCGACAAACGAATTATAAGATACGTCGTCTCGGTATCGCTTAACGACAGCTGTGGATGCCGAGAACGATAACGTAAACCTCGACCGGATCGAGAACTTTATCTCATGCTTCTCAGCTGACTTTTTTCAGTCGAGATCAAAGATCAGATAGCTATTGCTTATAATTGATAGTATTCTCCTTTGACTCAGGTTTTCTTAATCTGTCGCTCTTTCAAACAAAATTACACAAGAAAAAAACACTGCGCTCATATTATATTATAGTTTAAAAGTATAATTAATTTCATTTTTAAGTATTAGGTAGTTAGTATTCGTCATTTTTAAGTTTCATTAAGTGAGAACACTGCGAGGTAAACTTATTTTCCTCAAACAGGTACGTGGGTTTTTCTTTTCATAATCGATTTCAATAATTTGCCTAGACAAATTACATCTTAACACCGTTTCAATGAATTCAATTTAAACGTTAGTTCTTTCGTATCACTACTGATAATTGAGTGAAAAAAAAAAACAAATTACAGACTATCTTTGTCACATAATATTCAAGCAAGATCAATAAATACGTCATAAAGTTTCCGAATGTTCTCGGTAGAATCCCTCGACTGATTTAGGCAAGTATAGGAATCCAATATGTTTAGCCAAGACAGATCATAAAAAGATAACTATTCGCATCTTCATTAATTATTTTAAAATTTAGGGTTATTATAAGGAATTCTATACTTGAGTGGAGATTAATTATCTTTAACTGAAAAAATAACTTGATCTCAATAAATGGTTTGTTATTGTCTCTCTAAGTGAGTACAACAGTACGGCACTACGCAGGCAAGGTTTCTTCTCTTAAGGAGAAAGCTT
The DNA here is from genome assembly GCA_951217055.1 of Gerris lacustris. Lineage (NCBI taxonomy): Eukaryota > Metazoa > Arthropoda > Insecta > Hemiptera > Gerridae > Gerris > Gerris lacustris. The sequence goes on from OX578285.1 coordinate 18,248,879, forward strand.
GCTTAACGCATTACCCTCTTTAGTTTATCCGCTGCAAACAAAATACAGTCATCCATCAGCTAACTCAAGTATACTTTGAATATTTAGAGAACTTAATATATGGCTTTATTTTTCTTATTATCGCAAAATACCATCTGATTATTATTTTTTTTTTTTTTATCAAATGGCTTAACATTTGTTCTGACATGATAAAAGTTTGCTATTAGTTGTACAGTAGATGAGATTTTTTTTTAACACAAAAACAATGTGTGTGATAGAATCTAAAGAATAAATTTAATGTTTCAATTGCATAAAAAAAGCACGATAATTCAAAGAATAAGACATATCGATAAGCAAGACATAGTTGGCTAGAGTGAGACATGGCAAACAATCACTTCCACCGACTGTCTTTCCTCAACATGTTTGTGGCTTGTATGTTCATTTTTTGTAGCATATTTGCAAGATTTTTGCACTTTTACAAGAGTGATCGACATCTTTAAATTATTCAAGTGATCCGCCGGCCATCGCATATCGACGGGTGTAGGTCAGAACTATTCGCTTCAGAGGCTTCCGTGGACGTCTTTTATATTAATATGATATTTGAATACCTTGGTTATAAAGTTATCGGATAGTGTAAAAATGCTTCTCATTAGTGCAAGAAAGAAAGTCCCAATTCACGCCTTTCAAGACGTGGACTCGAAATTTTAGAATCGAAATTTTTTTAATTATCAGTGTTTACATCATATTAAGTTAAATGAGTCAAATAATACAAAATCCGATTAAAAGACAGAAAGTTTTCTTCATTATCTCCCCCGACTTATTGTTTAGAAAAAACTACATTGTTATAAAAATTTGAAAAAAAAAAAAATAAATAAAATATCCAATCAATTAAAAAAAAACTTTTTTGGAATCGTCCCATTTAAACATCCGATTAACTTGAGGAAATCTACCTTAACTACAAGATATTTGCATTAGTTTAGCTTCCTTTATTTAAACGAAACGTCAAAACGAGAACAATCGTACTAAGAACGCCCTAATGACAAACAATTGTTACACTACGAAGGTAAAATAAAGGTTAAACAAGAATCGAAATAGAAGGATGTGAGACTGGATGTGACTTTTAACTGCGTAGATGTGGTTTGTTGCCGTCTTTCAACTAAAAAGGCCTTTCTTATCACATAAAAATAAAGACTAGTAAAAAAAAGACCTCGATATCTAGTATTGGGAAGAATGTTTCAAAAGCTTAATTGACTGACGAGAAACATCCAACATTCCTATCCAATGCCTTTTTTTTGTTAACTTTATTAAAGCTTCATTTGTACCATTCTGATAAAATCGAATAAACATTATTTTTTATTAATTAATTATTTTAATTATTTTTGTAATTTACTTATGTATAAAGAATACGTTGAACTTATACCATGTATTATATTTTTTTTCGAATTTATTCCTAAAACTATTATTAATTTTTATTTTTAATTTCCATCATCTCAATCACCGTAAATTTCAATTTCAAAGTAATCCCCGTAAATTCCTTCACAACTTGATACAAATGCCGATATAAAATATTGCTTACATTCTGTAAGTCTATTTTTAGTATTTTTATAATAATATAACCGGAAATATTATACATTTCAAAAGGCTACGAGTTACTTTTCATATGCGTTTAACAGACTGGTAAACTTGGTTGATAATCGATAATAATTTATTGGTCTATATTTCAAACTCTTGTCTTTCTTTATACGTCCGACGAGTAATTTGAGATTTGAGGCATGTTCTGCCGTCACCTTTAAACTCGGGGGTAGCCGATTCTTTAATAAAGCAGTGGGAGGGTCGTGCAGTCTCGCTGTCTGGTCGGTATAATGTCAGCCCATGGGAGTCGGATAAGAAATATTACTTAGCCTTCGCCTCTACAGCTTGTAATCCAAGAGTTCTCTCCCTTATTTTGAAATGATATTTATATCTGTCGGGTTTTAAATTTAGTCAATCGATACGGCATTACAATATTCCTCAAGGTTATGTTTAGTACACGATCCCTCTCAGCTCAGATATAGAGATGGCTGTCGTTTTAAATACGTATTTATATTTTTAGATTCATTCATGAGTAAGATGAAATCAATAACGTTATAATCTTTTATGACTAAGTGATTTCGAATGACAGACTTGTCTTATATTGCATCACATAAACTGTGCCTAGCCTGATATAAACGTAAATTTTAAATATAAATTAGAATCCAAAAGACGAGCTTACAGGACATCAAATAAATCCGTAGATGTTTCATTAGACACTAAAAAACTGCAACATCTCTTAGTCAGATGTATATGTATAAAGAAAAATGAAATAATAATCTTGGAAAATAAGTTTGTTACCAGATTACAATTTGATTTTAAACAATAAAAGAATAGTTATAAAGTATTCGGCATTATTAATGACATACGACATGAGCTAAATTACCTAAACTCTTGAATCGATCCCTACTACAGGATTCACACGGTCTTAGAACCTAGATCTTTCGAAAGATTATTTACTTTAGACATGATAGACAAACAATAATCTCAATAAAATGTATACGGGAAAGATGCACATATAATAATTAGGTTGCCAAAATATTGATCTATGATAATCGGATTATATCAAATCGGACGTCAAAATAACTTTCTGTAGGCTTGTACAAAAGCCTCGACTGAGATTTTACAAATGCCGCTGTTTGTATCCGTCGCAGGTCTCTAGGGGTTGCTCGTGATAAGGTTATTTACAGCAATATCTATCAACTTTTAACTGTAATATAATCGCACTCTATAAACAATCGGTGTTTCCAGTTGGCTAACGAGTAATTTACCTATTAATTTATTTAAGTCTAAATTTTAAAACACAACCAGTGAATTTCATTTATAGAGGAAATATTTACTGTAACAATTATTAAAGGTAATAAAATTTAAACAATCCGAAAATTAGTCAGAACTCAAAACCGATATGAAAGAAAGGGTTCTAATGACTCTGGTAAACTGCTGTTAATAGGAGGAAAAAACAGATAAAACTTGTGTTTTTTTTTGTTTCTTTTTTAAGTGACCTTAGTTGACAATTTCCAGTTACTTGAGTCAGGTAAACATATGAAGCAATTCTAGAAGGAAATAATCAGGTAGATTAAAGCAATCCGAATTATCAGCATAAAACATTTTCGGATAAAAGGGTTATTTCAAGACAGCAATGAAAATATATGAAATGTACATTTTTACAGTTTAAATATTATAAGCTGAATTTTTTGAGGTTTACAAGTTCCATTTAAAAACCAAGTCACCAATAAGTGTAATCAATTTTTTGTGTGTGTGTGCTTACATAAAGCATGAAATCCATCGAAATAAATTTAAAACTAATATCAGTTTTTCACCACGTTAATTGGGTCTTAATTAGAGAAACTGCTTTTATAATACTCATAATATTTATCTAACTATTTATACGTGTGTCTCCTCAATTATTGTGTTACAATCACTTAATAAAAATAAAAAAGGGAACAGTTACCGTATAATGAACGTGTCAGTTATTACATAGCTTATTATCTTCTATTCCCTGTATTATCTTAACGAAACCTCCAATAATAATTATATTAAAAATAAAATATAAAATAAATAAAAAAATCTTTAACGCGTTTATGAGCAATTAAATATTAAACAACTTATCTGACACATAATATCATTAGAGATACAATTTGACAAATATCGTTGCCGATTAGATCACTGTACGGAATTATAACAAACAAATCGTTGTTAAATCATTTTCCGTCTTATCTAAAAATCCATTAAATTATTGTTAATTACTTCCGAATATTTTATTAATTTTAATGTTATAATTTATGTTTTTTTTTAATTTTTTATTGCTGATTATGAAATGTGTTACCACACAGAGTGACATAAGAGGTCATAAATCATTTTTTTTTTTTTTTTTTTTATCAACGTTTAAAGTAAGATTGGTCGTTATAATTACGCCCTTAAATGCTGAAACCCTAAGAAACCACTGGACTTATGACAGGTGCTCGCTATAAAATCATTTTACGATCTGCCATCTTAATACAAAATGGCGGCTAATAACCGTAAAGTTCAGAAATTACCTTTAGATTAATTTTTAGATATTAACGACTTTTGTGAAAGGGGTTTTCAAATGGTCATTTTGATTCCAAATGGCGGCCATATACGTATTTTAAACCCCTGTCACTTTTATCACCACTTCTTTGAAACGCTAGAAATAAGATTGTTGTATTTAGTATAATGATTTCTACAATATTATTGATATCTGGCCATACGAAGTCGATTTTTTTTTTCGCAGTGATGTGCGCCAACATATTGTGCATGTTGTAGGCTTGGTTTGATCGAAAAATATTGAGTAGAACCAAAGTTATTAATAATTTTATTTAAAAAAATGAACAATTCATATTTTACGATTTTGGTAGTATTCATACTACGGAACGATTAAATTTTAATTTAAATCAAATTATAATTATTATTAACTACGGGAAACAGACAGAGAAAAATAGACTCCAGCGCGGAGTCTATTTTTCTCTGTCTGTTTCCCGTAGTTAATAATAATTATAATTTGATTTAAAAATAAACAATGTGTTATTTCATATCAATGTCGGTTATTGATTTAAAAAAAAAATAAAAAAACATAATCCCCACAGTTATTAAGCTAGAGATTTGAAACTTGGTACAAAAATCAGTCCTTATATGAAAACGGACTGCCCGAAAAACCATATATTTATGATGGCATTATCCCATTTCGCTGAGTTAGTAAAGATTTAAAAATATTCTTTACAAATTGAGCGCTGAAAAGTATAAGTACAAAATAGTTTTCAACTTATATCGTGTATTGCATAAAGTTTTTTTTTTGGTGAGTATATTTACAAAACAAAAGTAATTTAATCGATATAATTAAACGAAAAAATAAATGGTTTAATTATGTAGTTTGTTCAACCTAAGAATAATTGCATGCAGTTTTAAACATCATAGAACATTCTGTTTACTACACTTTGTATCCTATATAGTTAATTTATTTCTGAACAACACATATTTATATTTATACATAATATAAATCAAATAAAATGAAAACAACGTCTATAAATTATATAAAATATTTCATTAAGATCATTTTGCTTCCCATTTGACTACAAAGTAAAAAAAAAAAAAATCTTGTAAAACGACAAACGACGTTAACTTGGCAAAGATACGCGAAGATATCGAAAGTGATTTAGTAACCAACACGTGTGGATTTAAATAAATATGTGTATTTTTTATATATGTTTTTTTCTTTCTCTTTAAATCTATGAATATAAATACTTTATTTATTTATCTATAGTAATTATAATTGACCAGGAAATATATGTGTGTGTATAAATATATATATGTATTTTATCCTTTTATTAATTGATTATTACTTTAAAAACTTTGGCTCCTGGTGATAAACAGAAACCACTGTTAAATAAAAACAAAATAGTTCATTACGTCATTTTCTTGCGAAAGAAAATTCTAGGAGAAAAAAAACAAGTTCATTTAAATGTTAGATGGTCAATACACTTTTCTCTTCAGTATCAACTAAGTGATCCAGTTAATTACACTGTTCTGCAAAATTTAACGAACTTTCGGGCTCCAAGAAAATTTTATCTGAACTTTATGTTTTCGAGGTTGCTGAATCTGAAGTCAAAATTTCTCCTATACGTACAGCTTAAACGGAAAATGCACCTTAAGTTAGGAAAAATTGTACAAGAAATATTAGGGAGGGGGAGGGGGTAGTAAAAATATTGGGCAAATCCACAACTTGTACGTATTTTTTTTTTCAATTAAATATGATATGCTCAAATACAATATTATAAATATGCTAAAATACAATATATATGTATGCTAAAATACAATATCCCTCCCCCATATGTTTCTTGTCTGCCCTCCCCCTTCGGTCATATAAATTGTAATCTAGAATAATGTCAGTAAAAATCAAAAAATGTCACATAACATTTGTTATAAAACTGAAAAAGCAATAAAAAAAAACGAAGACTCAATATGAGGAAAAATCGAGTTTTTTGTTTCTTATTTTTCAATTTTCTTAAGAAAGTAAGGTATTTTTTTTTTTTTTTTTTTTTTTTTTTTTCTTTTTACTTTAGATTCGTGCTCATTATGGTTTGAAGCTCATCAGTTTTCCGGGAAAACTGTACATATTGTGAAATTTTGACTTCAGATTCAGATTAGAAAAATACTTAATAAAAGGATATTTTTATTCTGGAGCTTTTTTTTCAGAACAGTGTTATCAGTAATAATAAATCAACTATATATGTAATAATAACAATAACTATATATGTAACTTTTTCGGTTGACTCGCTAAATATCTAGCATACCTAATTTTAAAAGTATATGAGTAAATAATAGTTCGACAATATTAAACCTCTAGCAGTTTATGTAAACTTATGGCGCAGTAATATAGTAATCGAAACGTTAAATATTGAACATCTAGCAGTTTATGTACACTTATGGTAGTAATATGGTAAATTTGAAACGTTAAATATTGAACGTCAAGCAGTATAAGTAATTTTATGGCAGTAATATGGTAAACTTGAAACCCTAAATAATGAACTTCGAGGAGTATATGCAATTTTATGGCAGTAATATGGTAAACTTGAAACCCTAAATAATGAACTTCGAGGAGTATATGCAATTTTATGGCAGTAATATGGTAAACTTGAAACCCTAAATAATGAACTTCGAGGAGTATATGCAATTTTATGGCAGTAATATGGTAAACTTGAAACGATATATATGTTAAACTATCATAGACAATGTCAAATTAACTTTTTTTGTCTAATTCGGTTAATTAATTACTTGTTGTTGATTGAACTATAACAGTAAAGGTCAAATAAACATGTGAGAACTGCCTATAATGTACAAAACATACGTTAAAATATGAAATTATCAATAAAAATGTATTATAATGGAAAAAAAGAGAAAATGAATAAAGATACATTTTGTTGCATACAGAATGAGCTTATAAAAATAAATTTAATTCATTTTAATTAATGAAAAAAAAGAGATGATGAAAAAATGATGAATTAAAATGGATAAAAAGATAAGAAGGGAATATTCTGAATAAAGATTACTAAATGAAATAAGAAAAAAACAAAACATTTTACTGTATAAATTTGAGATAATGAATTCAAAATAAGACATTAAAATGAATAAATTTGAGATTTATTTTTTCATTAATTAAAATAATGATTGAATTAATAAAGAATATCAATATTGAAATAAAGAGCAAAAAATAAAATTATTAATAAACTTGAGTGAATTTAAAGCAATTTTTTTTTTTTTTTTTTTTTTTTTTAGACAATCCAAATATATTTAGAATTAATATAAAAAACAATACATTTGGATGTATAAAGAAAATGGTATATAAAGTAAAAAAATAAAATTTAAAAAGAAGGAATTTGTTTATAAATAAGTTTTCTTTTTTTTTCATAAACAAATATAATAATGAATAAAGATGAGACATTCTACTGAATAAAGATGAATACAATGTATTCAACAACAACAAAAAAAGTTTATGAATAATGAAATAAAATAATTAAATATAATATAAAGATAATGAATAAAGATGATTTTATTGAATAAAAGTCAGTAATATTATTCTACAAAGGAAAAAAGTAAAGTAAAAGAATAATGAATAACTATTAAGATTTTTCATTTTGACAAAAATGTTATTGTTAAAAAAGAAAAGAAAATTTACATAGATAAGTTAGCAGAATGTGTTCATTGTGTTATTTTGGAATCGTCTAGACAGTCAGGTTAGTGAGGTTTTTAAATTTATGTAAAGTAATTGTAATTATATGTCCAATTGTTAATATTACAATAAATTATGATTTTAGCTTGAGAATGATCCAAGGAGGGATCGAAATATTGCAAAAGTGGGGCTATTATTTCCTTAAGAAAATTAACAATTTTTGCGATTATAAAAAAAAAAAAAATAGAAAAAAATAGAATAACATAAAATTTTTAAAAATTACCCGAAGTAGAATTCCAAATGATTCGTATGTGGGATTTCACACCTGCAAGCTATGTCATATTTATCGTGATGTGGTCTTCTATCAACTGTCAAAAAAATACTGTGTTTGAATTATCGACTGTCTGAAATTTGTCTTCCCTATATTTCAATATTAATCACGTACAAGATTATAATATCGACTGATAGTTTTAACTTTTGATCGACAATTATATTACTAAATTAACTATATTTTTTAAAATAATATTTTTAATTCGAGCGATGACGTTATAAAACAAAAAAAAAGATAAAAAAACATATCTCTTATCAAAGTTTTTTTTTATCACACATATATATATATTCATATAATAATATCTATACGTATATATATACTTTTTATTGTATATTAAATTAAATTTATTAACAAAAAAAAAAAAAAAATCAAAATCACGGATAACCCTGATAAATTTTGTGTTGGTTGTCGATTTTTTTTTTTTTTACGAAATTTTTTGAGCTGATTTCATAACTAAAAATAATTATTATTAAAAAAAAATAAAACACGTGAACCTCAGGGCATAATGGCCCCGAATGAATTTAACGAAATAACTTAAATAAAGGAACCGCTATGCGCACGACACGAAGGTAGACATATAACTGGTGATCCGTTTCAAATCTGAATCTCTACTGAACAGCTGACAGTGTAAATATAGAATTAAGGTCGGCGTTCAATTCATTACGTAATTAGAAATTTTATACATACATGTTTATATATAATATATATTTATAAACACACAGACATACATATATATCTATATTTACAAATAAAATACATTTTGTTATCATTTAGAGATTCCGCTTATGATAAAAGATAATACTTTTTACGTTATTTTTAAATATAAACAAAGAGCAGTGACAATTTTACGGACTATGTACAAAATATTTATGTTTGCTCATAAACAGTAGTCAGTATTGAGATGAAAGATAAATATTTATAAATTGTTTATGAAGGTTATAAAATGTATAATTTTATATATATATATATATTTTTCATGAAATAAATAATATTAAAAAAACTAACTTAATAAGTCAATTTGCAGTCAGTGGCAAATAAATTATTTTTTAAAGCCTTATTAATTCAACCCCCAAAGGGTTTAATTTTGTAAACAAATAAAATGATACGTGTCTGTCATGTTAATCTTTAGTAAGGTATAAATAGTTTAAAAATAATAAATAAATAATTAAAAAAAAAGATAAAAAAAGTCAGACTTGTTTGTAACTCATTAATAAAAGATAAGGTGCACGGAGAATTCAATCACTGGTTCAATTTAAATATATAATATGTAAGTCCCTGTCAGAGTGTATTTTAAAGTTATATGACTTAAGTTTACAAATGAGGAATGAATCAGTTCGTAGTTAAAATTCATGAATATGTTTACACAATATTTGAGTCCCGATTAAAAATGTTAGAACTTCTTTTTGGCAGATCGTGTGGAACTTATTATGAACATATTTCCGAATACGTAAAAGCGAAAGAGATTAGTTTGTAGTTAAAGAACCAAACTTGTTAATGGTTTCAGACCGGTTTCGAGCACTTTAGCCGATTAAAACCATCATCGGAGAACTAAAAATTAACTTATCAATAAACATTTTTTGATTAGTATTCTAAGGAAAAACCTGAAACATTGAAATCTTATGATAATATTTCGAACTGTCAGATGACACCTACGAAACAAAAACTAAAATGTTTAAGAAGAACTAGTCAAGTATACTCAAGTAGGTTGATGTGTTACGTCATGTGACACATTATGTGGCGTTATGTGGCACATTGACAGTCAAAACAGCGACACCACCTTGCATATAGATTCAACTATGATAGAATTGAATCAGGAAAAATGTGTCATAGATGATACAAAAATAGAACAACGATAACAGGAAAAATTGTTTGTAATGCGAGTATATTCCTAGAATAAATAAATCTATTTTCTTTTATAAACGCAAATTTTTCATAGGTATGATTTGTCATGCCTACTAAAAATAATTATATGGAAATTCTTCATTTCCTTTCATACATATATATATATATATATATATATATTTTAATGAAAAAATAATAAAATAAAATAAATAGTAGAGTTTAATTATTATGAATGATGTTCAATGCAACTATATCAGTAAAAATAATACGATTATGTTAATAAGGAATAACTATAACAAGGACACATAAAGTAGAATAACAATGATCATACAATCATCTTAATAAGGAATAACTACAACTAAGACACATAAAGTAGAATAACAATGATCATACTTAATAAGGAATAACTACAACTAAGACACATAAATTAGAATAACAATGATCATACTTAATAAGGAATAACTACAACTAAGACACATAAAGTAGAATAACAATGATCATACTTAATAAGGAATAACTACAACTAAGACACATAAAGTAGAATAACAATGATCATACTTAATAAGGAATAACTACAACTAAGAAACATAAATTAGAATAACAATGATCATACTTAATAAGGAATAACTACAACTAAGACACATAAATTAGAATAACAATGATCATACTTAATAAGGAATAACTACAACTATGACGAATAAAGTTGAAAAACAATAATCCTACTATCATCTTAATAAGAAATAACTACAACTAGGACTCGTAAAGTAGAATAAAAATGATCATAAAATTATTTTAATAATGAACAAATGAAACACAAAATTCGTGAATAGAAAGTGTAAAAATTATTAAACAGATAAAACTATACTAAGCAATAAAAGTAGAAAATATTTAATAGGATAAGAATGATTATAATTACCTTAATTAGGAACAAATAAATCAACAATATGCTGGAGTATAAAATAATAAGATCAATGGAAATTATATAGTGGTTTGTATTTAAAAGGCTGGAAAGCGTATATTTATATTGGAGTGTACTCTAAAATCCCTAATTACTAGACATATTAAAAATCAATCAGCTTAAATAATTGTTATCTGAAATGAACTCTAAAGGCTTAGTAAACTTTAATATCGTTTTGCTTGGAAGAGTGGCATTAACTTTGGGAAATTTCTACGAGAACTAAAGGAACCGTTTGTCGTAATGCTAAAGTAAATTGAGGGTCCGCCGGCGTCGGTTTTACGAGACTCAGTAAGCTTATTTTTGGGCATCTGGTCGTCGGATACAACCCCCTTAATAAAGGAAATGAAAGATCTGTGTATCGGTATCGATCCAGCGTCATTGTCAAGTCTTAATATAGTTGTTTGTTGATGTTTCTCATTTCCTCGGATATCCCAAATAAGAAACTTATACTTAGTTCAAATGCATTCCAGATTGTGTTAGGTCAGATTTTTTTTTTAAAAAATGTTAAAATACGACCATTCTAATTATAGGGATTCGGGAAATTTTGAGTACTGTCAAGTGGAATGCAATCATGTTAACTACCGAAAAAATAAGATTGCTTTATGAACGATATCCGACTTGAATTTAATTTTATTTTTACTTCTTGATCTCGAATCGTCGTCTTGCGGAAGAACTCGGATAACTTGGAAGATGGAATTAGACATACAAATAGGTGACTTAAAATTGAAGGTATTGGATTAATTAAAAATGTATTGAATCACGAGGAGCTAATGTTTTCGCCCAAAGAAAGAGGAACGTTTGAGTTAGAAAAGGTAGTTTCGATGCTTGGAAAGTCGAGGCACTGTTCTAACTTCTTCCGATGATTTATTTCGCCGTAGAAACCCTACTTGAATTTTTGGCCAACAGAATTATAATTAATTAAGAATATTCTTTTGGAGAATTATTTATAAGTATAATGTAAATTTAAAGGAGGTAGAAGGCACGACGATAGTCTAAAGCAACAATAAATTATTTACATAAGAACAAATATTTTATTTCTGTTATTTATTTCGTTTTAGAGATACATCCGATTTAATTATAGCACTTGGTTTAGAAACTTTCGTAAAAAAAGACGGCGTTAAGTTTTAAAAAGAGGAGCTTACGACATTGTTGATTTTCCGGTTCCGGGGTTCGGATGCCGATCGGATGAAGTCACTCCGGCTCGGTTTCTACCTGTTACGCTGAAGCCTACTCTCCGATTTACCAAGGAAGGTGTTTCGAGGCACCGACTCCGGCCGGCGATAAATCCACGTGTGTTTATCTGTCGATATTATAAGCTTTTTAGAACACGTGTGTCGTTTTACAAGGAACGGTTTTAGAAACGGTCAAGGATCCGAAAGGTATACAAGACTTTCTGGCAGGTTATTAGGTCGTGACCTTATTCTCCCCGTAACAAACGGCACGTTGTAAAAACAGGGGCCGTTACGCAGGATAGAAACGCCGCCGTTAAAAGCCGGGTTATCCAATCGGAAGGTACCGCGATGACGAAGCCTCCCGACGCCGGGTCTGGTCGGGAGGCGTTGGAATCCCGAACGACCCGGTGCCCGTAGGTAATTCGAGGAGGCGTCCGACGCGGGAGGTCAGTCAGTCCTGAAATAACAGTAGAAGAATAACCGCAGGTAAGTTCTCTTTGAACAGGTGCTTTCACTCTCGCCCCTACATAACCTTATATTCACGTCGTTCCGTCAGCTCGTTTTTTGCTCGCTCTAACAGTGGAAAATTACTGAGAAACCAGTAAGACCGTGAGTTATAATCTGGTATTCGGTTGGTAAAGCCTTGCCTCCGTCGTTACGGAACCTTAAGTGCATTGTCTTGACATCTCTCGTTACCTTTATCGTTTACTTAGGACGAATTATTCGTCCTAAGTGAAGTAATCCGTTAAACTACCTCTTTTTATTTACGTATGGGAATGACTAGATTTTAGCTTGATTTTTCCTTAAAGAGTTTAAAGCGATCGTTACTTGAACATTTTGTTTTTTCGGGCACAAAAACTCATGTTCGATCTTAATTTTTGTCAGTAAAATTTGTAAAGTTTGATGAGTAATCATTAAGGGAATATACAAAAGAACATAGAGAGAGAGGGAAATAGGACGACGCGACGTCTTCGATAAGATAAGTCATAGCTTGACTCGGATTTGAATTCTTTCGGTTTTTCTTATGGGAGGAGCAATTCGAACAAAAAAAAGATGGTAGCCTCGAATGATTTCAAATTCTTACGTCCCTTTTTCATCGGTACAAGGGAGAATCAAGCAATAGAAGAAAAACCTACTAGCTCGGCTCGATTGTAAATTCGTTCGGACACATGCATGCTTTAACTAGTCGACCTTCTTCTGTCATTCAATTTATCCTATTAGATCCGTTTGATTAAGTTTACGGTTTTAAAACCGATTTCAAAAAGGAAAAAAGAAAAAAAAAAAAATCCGTATTCGTTAAGAGTTACACTTTTTTCCGACTCGGGGAACGAATCTTTATAAATCGCTTGTTTAAAATAATTATAGGCTCCGACAAAAAAATACGGGAAGTGAAGCTTGAAATGAATTTCTAAAGGCACTTAGCAATATCGCGGACATAAAACCTTATCGTGAGCAGTGACATCACGGAAACATTTATTCACTGAAAACCATTTAAAAATGGGTGTAAAATAATATTTATCATTGTATATTTAAGAAAGATTTATCGGAGACAGTCTGGTGGTATAAGCCCAGTCGGTAGTTTAGTGGCCTCATCCATTAGATAAAGAATAGGAAGGGAAAATTATATTTCTCGGTTTATTAAAAATACGTTATAAGGTTAAGATTATTCGTTGTGTTAATGGATGCGGCATTGAAATGAATAGGCGTTGTGAATGTGGGACCGAGGCACGACTTGAACGCTACACCCTTATAAATCTTGTCCTCTGTTTACACAATGCAATCTGTTTAACAGTTAAAGTGACTTCTTGCAGTTTTACGGCCCCTTAAAAAACAAACAATAAAGCTGGCGACAGGAGCGGGCTCTCATCCGTACCTGTGACAGCCCGTCTCAAATGTCACATTAACATAAACCGACTTTCCTGCTCCCGACAAAAACATCTTTCGTAAACTCCGCCTAAGACCTTAATAACCTAATTTTTCATAAGCCCGTAGTCGATTTAGATTGTTAAATCGAATGGTAATGGTATTTCGCTAAAACTGTTTTGGTGATGGATTTTATATAAGTTTCCAGCAGGATAAAAGTGTGCAATCTCATTTTTCAAGGTTTCGCAATTATTTTTACTATCGTTTTCAATATGATATAAATGTCGAAAGTATATAAATACACATAAAATTAATCGCAATAAAAACAAAAAAGACGATGGGGATGGGAGAGGGGCGTTTCGCGAGCGGCGGCCCAGGCAAGAAAACGGCCGATACGGAATGCGACAAAGACCGGTTTTGATTTTATGGTCGGTCGCCAAACGATGCAACGTTATGTCGAAACGGGGCTGTTTTTAGCCGTAGTAATTGCAACAGTTAGTCCGTTTAAGGATTGTCTCGAGGTCGTCTGCTCTTTGACTAAAACAAATCCGAAGTGGTAGGAATGGAGTTGTAGATCTAACAAATTTAGTTTATCCGGATTGTTATCGGTTTTTAATAGCCCGAAAGGTCACCTTCATTGTTTTTCGGCATTGTTCAAAACTGCCGAGAAAATGTTTTCATCTTTAGGTGGTTTGTCGGAGTGGAGAGCGTTCGCATGCAAATATTATGGTATCGTATGTTACAGAATCACGCGACAACCGATAATTCAGAGTTCTTTAAACAAATATCTTTAGGATAACACTACACATTTCATTATGCTAGGAAGCTACTGCAAGTTTCCAATAATCAATGTCATTGTATTTGTAGAAAAAAAGTTTGTAAGGATCGATACGTCCTGGCCCGCGAACCTCGAATGAGGTTGTATCCTAAAGTCTTGCCCGAGTGTCAGTGGTTATGGGATGTGTTAAACGTCGTGTTTTAAGTACGAAACGTTGAGAAATAAATTTAAAAAAAAAAGGTAATTTATAAGGGGAGTAGTGAGGAACATATTATGTAACGGTGGAGGCGAGGTGGGAGAGTATCTGGACCGGCGCGTTCACAGAACCCTGGCTTTATATCGACTTATAAATTAATAAGACTTCCCTTGCGCTATCGGACCATTCTTTTTCGGCCCGGGAGGAATTCCGAACGAGGTTCGGGGGTTTGTGAAGAGTCGACGACTTCTCTTGCTTGTCTGAGGGTAAGAGCGTTATCTGAACGAGATAACGCCGGGAGGTAAGAAGGATCCGACGAGAAATGGAAGACGATAAGAGGTCCTTGTTCGGAGAGGCTCTCCGTACCTGTGAAGGTCGGGAAACGTGGCGGGTCCCGGATAGGTGTTTGGAGTTAGAAGAGACATAAGACTCGGAACATACCGGAGTGCGGGATGAAGAGGAGCGCCGGGTCCAACGCTTCCGAGCGCCTAGGCAACGGCATTTGTCAACAGTCAACGGCCGACAGCTCGACTCGACTGGTCTCCCGCCTAGAGTCCCGAGCCTAGGCACGGTCTCCGCACCCACCCACCACCCTATCCTCTTCCCTCTCCTTCGCCCTCTCCGTACCGTCGCTTTCTAGACTCGTATAAATCTCCGTGTCCGTCGCGGACCCTCCCTCCACTCGTTAAAGGGTCGTTACATCCCGGAAAGGCGGTCCCGTCCTTCGGTTACGAAACCTCTAACACTGAGACGACTTGGGAGTTTCGCCCTATGTGACAATCCCGTCTATCACCCTTATTCTGATACGAGAGACTTCGAAAATCCCGGAAAACAAAGTGACCTGTCCACGATTGTTCGGTTTTGCGAAAGTAATTTATTTCTTCCGTTATCAGACCAAGGTATTTATTTCTTATCCTCATTAATAATATTTGATACACCAGCCTCAAAAACGGATGGAAATCGAGTGCTTAGGGAAATGTGAAGGTCGGCTAATCGATATCGGTGAGAACGAAGTTTGTGGAGAGTGTCTAGGCCGCTGTCGGGGGGAGATGACGGCAGACAGCTTGTCTCCCCTTCGCCTTGCCAACACACCCGCCCAGGACCCGTTCCTCTCCACTAGCATTCGTCCTTCAGCAGCTCTTAATCTCTGCTAATCGGAATATTTAAAAGGCCATATCCACTTAACTCTTTGTGCCGGTCCGTTAATGGCAACGTAATATTACTTATTTACATTTCGAAGGAATTTATCGATATATATAGCAATTACGTGTCCGAGATATTATTTTAATAATATACAAATGAAAGAATAATTTTTAAATTTACGAGCAATAAATTCAATCATATATAGCTTCTATTGTCGGTAATGTGATCTGTTATGAAGGAGCCGAATAAAGGTTCCTATTAAGGTGGTAATTATGGCCTATTATTATTTATTAAAGGGACATGATGGGGATTTTTATTTACTTATGGTTCTATCGTCGGTATCATTCAAACTCACAATTTGTTCATGAGGTCCATGATATTTAATTATCCCAAACTTCATAGTAGAGTGTTTCAACAGATTGACAAGGTTTAAAAACAACCTGAAATCTTTAATGCCTTTTGTCAACTTTTAATTAAATTGATAAATTGAGAGATAGAATCGACATTTTAAACGCAGACATGGGTATATCGTTTCGTTCGTCAGGAAAATAAGACAATTCGGTCTTGTTCTCCGTCGGGCATTGCACTCATTTTGCTTGTCCAAACTGGTTTCTCGTGTCTTTATCCCGTCTAATAACCACCATGTATTCTTGGACAAATGTGCAATAAGGGTCTATCGGATTTATCGGTCGTGAGGTCACACGTGTCGAAATTTTGGAGCGATGCCCGTTTTCAATGCGGATCTTGTTTACGGACGGGGACAGCTAGCTTATATCGTTATATCGTATTACATTGTTCCGTTCCGTATACACCGACGTTTCAACCGACCTAATATATGAATGAAGCAGAATAAAAGTGGGGGATGGACGGAGTTAAAAAATATTGAACGGCGCTAAAGTGTTGACTAACTGCCTGCTTTTAACATTTGGAAAATCCGGCACTTTATAAATAATTAAACCACTGTTAGCACACATACCCACAAATATATTGATGAGTGTGGGTGTGAATAAATATATATATATATATATAATTAATACACGCCTCTAATTAACTGAGGTAACAAATTTATAAATTGCTTATATTCCTTCATAACATCCACAGGATAACAGTTTAATAGATATTGGAATTGCAGAAAATGTAATTCAAATTGAACACATTAACAATTTAATTCAAACTATTGTCTTTGTCTTGTCTTGAGTCTTTAGGGGTAGATTATGTGTGAGACAATAACCTTTTTCCTTACACTATTAATGTAATTCCTTTTCTACTGAAATTTCATTTGCACTTATCATTTTGTAACAGAGATAGATGTGATAAGTGAGAAGTTTGGCCCATTGACGGTATGTGCTTTTACATTATTTAACATTACAATTTTTAAAAACATGCATACAGTAAACCCTCTATAAAGTGACCACTGAAGGGATAAACCAAAAGCGGTCACCTTAGACAGGTTGTCGTCTTACCCAAATTAGGTACCATAGAAAAGTGGCCACCTTTTACAGTTGTCCACATTATCAGGTTTTACTGTAGTTGATTTTTTTTTAACATTGTAGTAGTATGCATGGTAAATTGTACTTTATTATTCTTTTGTTCAGAATGTGCTTAACGATTACCCTGATATTTAGGGGGTACTAAATACACTGAGCCATACATTTCATCGCGCTTTTTCTTGTTTAGAAGCCATTGATAATAAATACTATCCAGAGCGCTCCTAATGGCAAAAATAGTCAACTGGTATTTTAAGTAAAATCTGAAGCTAACGTCAACTACTGTCAACAATTAGGTTGAAATTTAATGCTATTTACCCGTAAAAAGAACGAATCCTAATCAGGGTAACCTTCTTTGGACACTGTATATTCTATGGAAATTCGTTTCTCCTCAAGTACACAACATATCCATTCACTTAAATAGTGAATCCGGTTAACGAATAATTTAACAAACCGGTTTAGTGTGCGAACTATCTCTAGTATTTACCTATCTCTGTAATCAATCAAGTTCTCGTATGTTCCAGTCCTGTGTGATCTCCTTAATAGTGAGATCTATTTTCTTTGTCCGGGTAGCAAAAGAACGGCTATTCACTTAAATCCGTTCCCCGAATTATTTACTTTACCTGTTCATCAAAGTCTGACCTATATCTAGTATTTTTTTTTTTTTTTTTTTTATCCCTAATACCGATTAGGTTCTACGACCATTCACTAAACAGTGATGGTGGTTTAATTTGTTATTTATGTATATTAAAGTAACATAAGAGAAGTTTTAATAAAAGTTGACTTTTTAGATTTATTTGAAATAATAATTTGCTCAGAATTTCGTACTCTTACCCTTTTATATTTCCAACTTTTAATAATGTTAAGTATTTTTTCACTGATCAAAATTTATTAATTTGCAGTCTTGGAATGTATTGTGTATTTATTGAAGCGAGTGTAAGCGAGCTTATTACATTCAACGAAATATGCATCTTGTCTGTCTGTCTGTCTGTGTGTAACGTTTACGTGTCCGACGATAACTTGAGTAAAAGTTGACCGATTTAGTTGAAATTTGGTATACATGATCCTCTTACTAATACTCAGGCTATGTTCGTTGGACAGCGTAATCCGTCGAAGAGTTCGCGCGCAACGCTCGCGTAAACGAGAGGTTCAAAAATTAAATTGGAATTTCAGGACGGGAAAAAATTCTATCATCATCTATTCGATGAGACGAACATTTTTTACAAATATCATTTTTTAGTAAAACCAACAGCGACACCGCTATGAATTAATAAAGATCGCTAAAACTATTAAAGCGGACCTAAACGTTTAAAATAGAGAAAACAACCTTTTTACCGATATCCGATATCTTACGTTCTAACGCAACGATTTTAATAAAACTTCATAGACACCATCTGATGCACAATTGAAACAGGCATGCAAAATTTCAATTTGATACATGCAGTAGTTTGTTTGTAGCAAAGAGATACAAATTATAAATATTGAAATGGAGATGTGAGGAATAGTAAGAATGCGGGGTGGTTCCTTTACTACTAGCCGCTGTACTACTACCAGACCCATTATCTATTAACTCATCATGATTCACGATAATCTATTTTTTCAATATTCAATACATATATTACTATACGCTCGCTTCAATGATAGAGCCACGCGATGCCTAGTTTATATTTAAACTGGAAATAAAGCCTATTATTATTATTTAATAATGTTAGAACCGGGGATCGACTTCCCGTGGCGCTCGAAAGGAAGAGCAAAACCTTAACAAACCCCCTCGATCTTGGGGTCATTTTTCTTCTCTCACCGTCCTCCTCCACGGGGGCATATCGATAGCACAGTTTTGATTCGGTTTTGGCGAGATCCTTTGAACAGAGTTTTGTTCTTTTATATTTTATATAATAAAGATTGCGTTTATTTTTATAAAAGTTTATTGATATTTTTCGTCGTTTATCAGATGGATAAGGTGATGAACAAATCAAAGGCTTAATTTGAAGAATTCGGTGCTTAATCATATAAGAGTAGATTAGTAGTGGGCTTGGATAGATTTAATATTGTGTTAAGTTAGAAATAATACCTAATTATACATTTATTTAATAAAGAGTGAATATCACTTATTATTATATTATATTGTTTCGTTATTTGTTTTGTTTTTATTTCAAAATGATTTAAGATTTTTATTTTAATTACGCCAAAAATAGATATCTATAATAAGACAATATAACGTAAGAATGCGGAATTCTGAGCAAATCATTCGTTCGAATTAAGTCTAAAAGCGGACTTATTTTTTTTCTTTATTGTACTTAAGTCGAGATCAGGCGAGGTTAGAGGTATGCCTATTTTTAGATACGATTTCTGAGCAATAATCAGAAAGAGAATCGATTAATAACTCTCGACCTTGGCCATCTAAACTTGTTTCATTTTGCTAAAGTTTTTTTTTTTCTTTTCTTCTTACTCTTCAAAGAACTAGAGTTTGCCAATTTAACAAGTTTCTTTAATTTTGATTTGTCTTTTCTTACTATAAGCTCCCCTTTTTTTTACTTTTATTAAAAATAAAAGAAAAAAGGAAAAAAGAAGAAAAAAAATTATATATATATATATATATATATATATATATAAAATTTACGTAATATCTTATTTCATCACGAGGATTGATCAGATGTTTCTAATTTTACTTATGATTTATATATATATATGTATATATATTGTATATATTGTAACATTGACTAGACAGGAGTTACGTCTTATCTTGATTTACTAAAATTTCGTAATTTTTATTTAATTGTAATTTTAAAAAAGTAAAGTCTAATTAAATTTTCTAGACGTAAAGTCTTTTTTATATTTAGAAAAAAACAATAATATTAAGTGATTTAATTTAAATATCTATTTAGATAAGTTATTATATCTATTTGAAGGCCGAAAAATGAAAACAAACATTTATTTTTATTTTAATAAATGTGGTTGTCTTAGCTTATCAATAACAAACCCATTTTGAGGTGCGTCGTCGCGTCGTCGGGACACTATTCGATTATATAAATTATCATTATTTGAAATATTGACTAGGAAGGAGATATTCCTATCTTGAGCTTATAAAAAATAAAATTATCACTGCATAAATATATGTTATTAATTAAATAATAGTTAATAACGTCCTAATGACCTTGCTATCAACCCCTCCTTTACCACAACTATGTAAAGATGGGCCAGAAAAAAAAATGTGATCAGTTGTACCAACTGCTAAACTATTACTTTGTAACATCTATATTTACTATTTGCTATAGTAGTGTTTTTTATTTCCTCGTTAATCTATCTTAAAAAGTAAAGGCATCGGAATAATTAAATTCTTGTGGACACACTTAGAAGTAACATTCTAATTTTATTCACTATCTGAATTTAGGAATATAATTATTGTTTAACTGATGATATTTATTTTCATTCGCTATCTGAATGTAGGAATTTTATTGTTTAACTAATGATACTACTTTTATTCGCTATCTGAATGTAGGAATTTTATTGTTTAACTAATGATACTACTTTTATTCGCTATCTGAATGTAGGAATTTTATTGTTTAACTAATAATACTACTTTTATTCGCTATTTATTAATATATACCTACTACTTTCATTCACCATCAGAATGAAGGAATATAATTATTAAAAGCTTAAAAGTTACAATTTCGTTCCCATTTTTCTTTAACCCGTTTAAATAACTTGTATTAAACTAGTCTAATGCCATTATAAATTCAATTATTTGTATGTTTTCACAATTTCGCTTTTTAGATTGTATTCACAATATTTGGTTATACTTTAGTATTGAGCATAACTCTAATTGTTTTACGTCCAGCTAACATAAAATTCTTATTAACTGCAAACTTGTAATTTATATAAGCAGTATTATTAAGATAATTAAGAAAATGGTAATTTAATGTAATGCATTTATTTCACAATTTACTCTTAAATTGTACAAGGCTGTACTAATCACGAATGACGGAGTTAAACGATCTAGTTACATGAATAATCTTCTTGGTTGATCAGGTGGGCGTTTCTACGACACTAAAAAAAAAAGTTTTTCCACCGGAATGTGCGGATTCCGAAAAGCAATTACTTATAACAAAAAATGATTACTTTTTACTTCCTTGTTAAGTTTATTTTCTTTTAAATGTAATCAGGGGAATAATCGGTTTTACTGTGACTATACGTCAGAGATATTACATATGCGAAACATTATTTCCTCGTTTTTAAGCATTATTATTATTTTTTTTTTTTTATATATAATTTAATTGATGAAAAATAAAATAATTGATATTATTATTTCTTTCATTAAAATTCACTAAATCAAGTTTGACATTGCAACTAGCTTAAGTTATAGTGTTCACCAAAACTAATAAAGATAAACAAATTATAGAGTCAATTTGATATATAGAAAAATATTGATATATTTAAGAATTATTCAACAAAAAACTACTATTGCGCTAGTTCAAATTTAAAAAAAAAAGTTCAGCAATTCTAATTTTATTTAAATAAATTACTCATGCGTAAGTGATAAAATAATTTAATTACTTACGCAACAGAGAATTGTTGTTTTAATTACTTAGTCAGAATCATATATGTATTGGCATTAAACATTTTTTTTTCATTATTTTAGCAATAAAGAATTTGTTAAGTAAAGCAATATAGAATTATATTTGAAAATAGAGATATGCAATTCGCTTTAATTAATAGAGAATAATTTGTATTTAGTTAATTACTAATTAGAGAATTGTCCATGGAAATTGAGATACAATTAATTTAATAATTACGCAATAGAGAGTTAGTAAATACAGCAGTTACAATATATTATGGCAATTCTTATATTGCCAAAGTAACTAAAAATTATGATACTTACGACAAACAGTAGTTTATTATTGCAACAAAGAACTAATAATTATTAAATTATAATAAGAGGCGCCGAAAATTATAACAAATATAAATGATTATATTGATTATGAGTCTAAAAGTTTATGATAATTATAATTTCAAATTCTAATATTAGCCCTGCAAAATGACTAAGTTTACTAATAAGGAATGGAAAATTACACTCAAATACAGTTTTTTTTATGACAATTGACTGTTAAATAATTATTAACTGTCAAAGTTATAATTTTCCTCTAAACACCAATATGTAGTTTACTTTTTGACTTATTATTTGAAAAAATTATATTACATAAATAGTTCTCTTTTAATTAAATAATAATGGAAAATTACAAACAAAAAGTAGTATATTTAGTGGCAAATCACTGAAAAATTACATTAAATAAATTTAAATATTTTTCTTTCATAGAAAAAATTCTGGAATATTACATAATATTGGAATTTAGAAGTAAAAATTATTGTTTTTATCGGGGTAAAATTTTTTATGTAAGTTTCAAACATAAATAGAATTCATATTAAATTAATTATGTTTAAATGCTAATTATTTTTTTAAAAAATTACATCGAATTATCTCAAAGTCATTTAAGTGATCTCATAATTCAATATGTTAATTATTTACTTTGGAATAAATGATAAATGAAATTATTTTCGGGTCAAAGGAAAATATCAGAACAGCAAAATACGTCAAATTACATAACTCATTACCTCATTCTATTTCTTAATACAAAATTGCACTTTTGAATGAAGGCGGAAGGAAATTAAACACACACACACACACATATATATATATATATATATATATATATATATATATATATATATATATATATATATATATATATATATATATATATATATATATATATGTACTTTTTTGTTAAATCTATTGCTAAAAAGGTTTTTTTTTTTGTTTTTTTTTTGGTTTTAGTCACCATTAATTAAAGGGGACAATGGAAAAATTACGATTTGATTGTGTTTATTTTTTTTTTTTTGCTAAATTAGTCACGCAAAACAATGGAAAATTACATCAAATCTAACTATATACTGCAAATGGAAAATTACATCAAATCTAACAATGTACTGTAATGGAAAATTACATTAGAATGATGTTAAATTTTAAGTTGTTAATAATTGGGAAGTTTCATAGTTATCTTTAATTTAATTTCATTTATTTTCAATGAAATATTAATTTCAGTTAGATTAAGTCACTCACTTATTCCAGTGCTGTCTATCCATAAGTTTATTATACATGTTAGAAGATCAATAAATAGCTTGTTTATTTATAATATTAGGTAAATTAATCACGGATAAAATATAAACAAAACATATTGAAATGTAATGAATTATATATGAATAATAATAATATAGGCTTACCTATTCCACGTATAGGGCTCAAGAAATAATTCGGGTCTCCAAGTTCCTTCCTGAAAAACAAATAAATTGATTTTAATTATAATAAGTAAACACATACCTAATAATGCTTAAAAAAAAATGGACACGTACATAATGATTGTGAGACCATTATATTCTATGATTTGATAAGGATAATACAATTATTATGCTAAGTATGCTGATTAAAAGACTGTTAAACCAATAATTTGAGGTAATCGTTGATTAATTATAATAAGTAAACACGTACCTAATGGCAATTAATGCTTAAAAAATTGACCCGGAAACGTATAATATGATTGTGGAACTTTTATATTCTAAGATTTGATCAGGAAAATACAATTATTATGCAAAATATGCTGGTTGAAGGACTGTTATTCCAACATTAACTAACTTATCACTGCAGTCAGGTGATTGTCATTTGTTATCATGATAATATAAATTGATCTTCAAGACCCATTCCATCCCTAAATGTTTTAATGTGGGATACACTAAGTAAGGGGTCATATAAAGGGCTTATTCTAACACGTTTGTCTTTAATAAGGGGGAGAGGTTGATTTATCGCTTAATAATGTCTAGTGCGTGGCTTAGAAACATAATAGTCCATAAGTACTATATTCCATTATAATTATGTTCCTTTTAAAAAAAGGAAGATATTTTTGATTGTAGGGCACCAGCTTCTATTGGTTTAAGCTTTTAAACCAATAGAGAGTTTAAACAATGATTTACGGCTTTAAACCACCTGTGTTTTTCTTTAGCATGGAGCACATAATATTTCCAAAACCCGAGAACATAACTTTTAACATCGATTTCGATGACTGAATAAATTAAGAATCTAAACATTTCGACGGGCGCGGAAAAAAAGCTCATGAGTGAGTGGTCTGTATCAACTAAAAGATTCCGACGGATTAATTACTTAATAACGCTCTCTCGGGTTCTTTCTTCTTTGAAATATTTCGGTCTTCGCATACGGGATTATATTCTTAGTTTTGATTGAGCCTTCAAAGGAGAAAAAACACGGTTATTAAATATCGAAAGAGGATCGTGTGTTTTATATATTCGATCTATAGTAATCTTACATCTTCTCTTCTTAAGTCTTTTTTTTATAAAGGTAGGGATTTTTCTCATTAACTATATTTTCCAAGTTATTATCGACGTTAGAGTTTTGACGGGTTTAGGAACCTTATTATAATTAAATATATTCGGTCTGAGAAACTATTATAACATCGGTGAAGACGAAAGAGTCATCTGTTTAAGTTGTACTTTGGTTGAACCTAGTCATTAAGAACGCTACTATAGTGTTGACAATTTCTTATATTCAATTCACGTCCGAGTGATTTTAAAAGTCATAGAATCGAATTTGAATGCAAACGACTCACTCGTCAACTGATCACTAGGACTCTTTTCCATTTTAACATCTTGTTTAGGTCATACACAAGTTGATTTATAACGAGCCGGTAGTTTCGATGCCAATCAATTACATGTGATGTCTTTATCTATACAAAAACATTATGCGGTTAACAAAAACAAATACACTTTTATCGACAGTGGAAAGAACTACACGAGTTTTGAAATGTAAACCATAAGAAAAACCTAATGATTTAAAAAAAGGGATCATATGACCTTATGTAGAAATAATGAACAATAGACAATGTAAGCTTGAGCAGAAATTTAGACAGTAACATTTGATTGTAAGTTCAAAGTAGTTGTACTCAATTTTATAGAAATGCAGAACACGAGTGAGTATAAGGGAAACAAGATTAGTACAAGTAATTAAATCATTGATCGAGAGCAGAACTACATACTGAACTGCAAACTAAAGCAACAGACCTGTACCACTTGACCGTAAATTGAACTAATTAACCTAAAAATGAAAAGTATTCTACAATTGTAATTAAAACTTAACTAATGAACTGAAAACGTCAGCAAATTGACTGTCAACAGAGCTGCTTCAATGTGCAAATGTAGAACAAACCATTTACTTTTAGGATATACATTTCCTTTGATTTATATATATATATATATATATATATATATATATATATATATATATATATATATATATATATATATATATATATCGAAATGTGAGTTGTTACCGCAAGTTGGTATGTTATCAAATGAGGATATCCCTACCGTCGATACTTGCTTGATCTGGAGATCACTGGACCGGTTTCGGCTAAACGCCATCATCAGCAGAGTCGAAGTCTCTCGTAGCACTCGACACACTCAATTTGTCTACATGAGAGAATGAAGTTGGTTGGTTGGTAACTTCATTCTCTCATGTAGACTCGATGAGTGTCAAGTGCTACGAGAGACTTCGACTCTGCTGATGATGGCGTTTAGCCGAAACCGGTCCAGTGATCTCCAGATCAAGCAAGTATCGACGGTAGGGATATCCTCATTTTATATATATATATTTATATATATATATATATATATATATATATATATATATATATATATATATATATATATATATATATATATATATATATATATATATTATATATATATAAATATATATATATTTATTATTTAAATTATGTATGTATATAAATTCAAAACATCTTAACTTGGTCCAAGAATTCGATTAAAAGTTTTACATGGGGGTTCATAAATTGGTGGATTGTTACGTTATTACGAATCCATTACTGTCATCGCTAATGGACATACAAAAACAAGATTCTCGTTTGGAGACATTTCAATTAAGAGGATCCAAGAGAGATCACGTTTCTTCTATTGTTTCCTTCATGTTCCGTATCCTTTGGCAGACCGTAAAGGAAACCGACCGGGGAATTAATAAATACGACCTTGTCTTACGATAACAAAATCCAGATAGGTGTTATTAAAATAAAACAAATACGATTAATAAAGTGCTTTGGTACGTCCTGTCAGTTGACCTGATGTTTCCTTAATAAATATTATATGTGTATCTTGATAATCATTTAGATGTTTAGCTAATGACGGAAATCTACTGAATTAAATTATATATATTTATTATATGGATTATGAACCAAGTTAAAATTAATGATTTCCCTTGTCAAGAGATTCAAATTCGCAATTGTTATTAAAAAGAAAGCATCCGAGAATCTAACCATCACATACATTGCTTACTTTTTAGCTAAATTCCCATTATACCAACCAAGTTGTTTGAGTTCAAATCCCAAGCCTTCTGGATATTGACAGGCAGAAATTTCAAAACTATCATTTATATAATCGAGTAGTGTCCCGATGACGGTGACTCACCTCAAAATGGTTTGTTATTGATAAGCTAAGGCAACCACATTTATTCCAATAAAATAAATGTTTGTTTTGATTTGATCGTCTTCATATAGATATACTAACTTATCGTAATAGATATCTAAATTAATTTAATTAATTTTAATTTTGTTACAAATATAAAATTAAGCCCGTTGCCCGGGCTCGTATTTTATAAGTGAAAAGTAATTATAAAAAATCTGTCTTACACAATCTTACTAAAATGTCTCATATAAGAACATAACAACTTGGTCTAGTGTATTAGCGGTGCCCCCAAATTTAGAGCTAAAATTGATACTTCACGGTTCCTCCGTGGAGAATGACTTTTTTGAACATGTGTGCCAAATTTAATATAAATCTGCCTAGTAGTTTTTGTGCAAAAACAACAGACAACGACGATTTCTATTTTTTTTTTAAAGAAAACAATTTATCGTAATAATGGCTTAAAATAATAAGAATAATTTTGATGATTAAACTAAAATGTGCCAGAACATTAATATATTAATACATTCATTATATTCATTGATAAAACCAAGAGACGTATTTAATCTATGTTCCCTATGATTTGAATCTCTAGACATGGATTGACTTTATTTTTGTCCTCTATTCCTCTTTATTAATGATATTAATTATTATTTGAATCTCTCGACATGGATTGACATTATTTCTGTCCTCTATTCCTCTTTATTAATGATATTAATGATTTGAATCTCTAGACATGGATTGACATTATTTCTGTCCTCTATTCCTCTTTATTAATGGTATTAATGATTTGAATCTCTAGACATGGATTGACTTTATTTTTGTCCTCTATTCCACTTTATTAATGATATTAATTATTATTTGAATCTCTCGACATGGATTGACATTATTTCTGTCCTCTATTCCTCTTTATTAATGGTATTAATGATTTGAATCTCTAGACATGGACTGACATTTTTTTTTGGACTCTAAGGATCCTAAATTATGTAAATCTATAAAAATCTCAAATAGGATTTTTTCTTCTATTTACTTATACCTACTACGTCTGTAAGAGAGTAAATATAGATATGTAATTACTATAAATACTAAAACATCTAATTAATGGTTGAATGACTGAATCAAATATTCAATTAAATTTAAAAAAGAACTTATATATTTTTTTTAATTAGACAATAGAAGCATTGCTTTGAAGCCTTCTATCTCAACAAAACTAATTCTATAATTCTAAAAGATAGCAAAGAGGAAAAAGTAGAAAGAAAAAAATAGCTCATAATTTTTTAAATTAATTAATTTAAAGAAAACTCGGATAATTAAAAATAAATATACGACGTTGCAATTAACTTGTAATTTAAACTAAACAATTTATCTCTGAGCTTAATTAAAAAGAGAAATTAAAGACAATAATCCTAAAGAAAACTCGATTTTTGATGAAGCCGTTGATTAAGTGTCAATTGTGATCTTGTATCCCCGAATTCTGATCAAGATTACGTGGGTCCTTAACGCTGCTTACTGCGGTTAATTATGGCTTCAAGATTAAATAGATTTTTTAAATTATACCACGCTCCAAATGAAAGAAAAAAAAAAATATATAGTAAAATAAAAAGAGGAAACATATCGACTTTTAATTCATTTCCTAAAAATAGTTTTGATTTCGTTTCCTTCGAATTGCACAACTATGTGTATAGAACGTGGTCCTAATTCTAACCACTTCCTAGCATTTCATTTTTAGATTTTTTCGCTCGTTATTATTATTATTTTTTTAAAAAAATAGCAATTTATCGTAATAATAGCTTAAAATAATAAGAATAGTTTTGATGATTAAACTAAAATTGGTGAACATAATTGGCCTGATCATTAATATATTCATTATATTCATTGATAAAACCAGAAGACGGATGCAATCTATGTTCCCTATGATTTGAATCTCTAGGCATGGATTGGCATTATCTCTGTCCTATATTCCTCATTATTAATGCTTTGAATCTCTAGACATGGATTGACATTATTTCTATCCTCTATTCCTCTTTATTAATGATTTGAATCTCTAGACATGGATTGACATTATTTATATATTTCTCTGTTCCTCTTTAATAATAACAATAAGGATTTGAATATTTAGACAGGGATCGGCATTATATTATTAACTTTTCTATATTATAGTCTAGACTATAACACAAGACTGTATCCAGTCTTTTGAGCTAGACCACTCTCTGAGATTTTGTGATTCCCTACGTTTCAAAACGCATTGCAGGGATTATTTTTAAAATAGGCGGCTCTTTTAGTTTGTCGATTGGTGTAAAATTTATGTCACGTAACATTTTCATCGCAAATAAAATGTTTAAATTAACAAATTGCTTTTTTGCAATTATAAATTTTTAAGTTGTTCTTAAACTTTTTTGAAATTTCAACGCCCTCCTTGATTTATTCGATTTTGACAACTACTAAGCGATCTCTAGAACAGAGGACGGCAACCTTATTTCGCCGCGGGCCGCCACTTTAGCCTTCTAAAATGGTAAAGTGGCTCCTGTCAGGGTCCCAAAAGTTAAAAATTAACATTAGAAGGTATATTTAAAAAACAACAAAATGATATTAATGGTGTTTAAAATGATGGAATTTTGAAGATAATGATTAGTTTTACTAAATTTAGCATTAAATACTATTTCACTGTTAATCGCGTCTTATTGTGAATTTAAACTCGTCTCTTTTCAACAATATTGTTTTATTTACGTCTTTAGGTTAGATTAATAGACCTCTTGGAAAAAGACATTTTTTCTTCAATTATAATGAACAATATTGATGGTCTAGGGGTTGTTTAAAGGCCCCCATACACGATCAAACATTTTACGCAAACCTGATGTCGGGCAACTTTAGGCCATAGACGTCAAACATGATGTTTGCGCAAACATCAAACAGCCCCATACACGGTCAAAATGTTTGCGCACAATCAAAATGTTTGCGCCAACATTTTGACCGTGTATGGGGGCTTTTAGATTAGATTATGTTTGTGTATTTTAACTTGTCTAAATAAGTCATTATTCACTATAACACAAGGATTCCTATAAAGTATACGGGATTAAACAACATAATATATGTCATTCCTTTAATAATGGCAATGGTACCAGAAAAATGGGAATTTTAGTAAATTGTAAAATATACGAGCCTTTATGCCCGTGGCAACAGTTTTAATTTTGGACTTGAAAAAAAAATAAAAAATAAGTAAATTAATTTTAAGATTTCGATGTTGATGAAGACCAACAGACCAAAACAAAAATTTATTTTTATTGCAATAAATATGGTTGCCTTAGCTTAGCAGTAGCAAATTATTTCGAGGTGAGTCGTCGCCGTCAGGAATTGAATCTCCGTCAGGAATTCAATCGCAGCAATGAGTTTTTTTTTAAACCGATTAGATTTAAGTTGTTAACATTGTCAACAACTAAAAGTCAAATAAATATCTTCACCCTATTGTTTAAAAGTTAAAAAAAGGGTAAACCAATTTTATATTTACCTGCATTTAAATTTGATTTAGAGCCAACATTACATATTTCAGATAAAAAAAAAATAAAGATCTTGTTCCCAAGCCAACTTTGTATTTGTATTCAAAAATATGTTACCTATTCCTACTTCTTAATCTAACATAATTATAATCATCGATCTAATAAAAACCAACCTAACACGGTATAATTCATGTAAGTATGCAACGTTATAAATTATAACTGACATGTAAACAACAAAATCATTTAATACTTGGAATGACTTAGCTTATAAAGATAAATTATTTTTTTACAAAAAAAAACAACGTTTTTTTGTAATTCTGAATAATTAAAAATGACTTTAAACAAAGATACGATTTAATTTGCATATGATTTATTTGAAGAATTATAACACATTTTAATGAATAATGTAGTTAGTTGTTTTAATTTGAATTATTTCTAAGTTTAAATAATTATCTTGCGTCAAATTTTATTTATTGTATTTTACTTTTCTTTATATTATATATGAAATATAATATTATTTATTTTAATAAATAGCATTTGTTCCAGTATTGTTTTAAAGATCATTTATTTTTATAATGGTATTTATCTATAAGGTTATAAACTATATTAGGATGTAAATATTTTGGTACAGATATATATTAAGCTGTAAATATTCAGGTATAAATTTATATTATGCTGTAAATATTCAGGTATAAATATATATTAAGCTGTAAATATCCAGGTATAAATTTATATTAAGCTGTAAATATTTAGGTATACATTTATTTTAAGCTGTAAAAATGTCGGTATTAATTAATTTTAAGCTGAAAATATTCCTGTATACATCTATATCAAGCTGTAAGAATTCCCGCAGAATTCTGTCGAGTATTAAATATTTATAAAAAAAAATGAAACTATCAATCTGCAGCCTTAAATTTTTTACTCCTGCATTAATGATTTATTCGCCAAAATTAAAGAAGAGTCTAAACGAAAATTTTGATTATAGCTGTTACACAAAACCATATTATATATAATATATATATATATATATATATATATATATATATATATATATATATATATATATATATATATATATATATATATATATATATATATATATATATATATATATATATATATATATATATGTGTGTGTGTGTGTGAGTATAAACAGATGTATGTATATATGTATATATATTTCCTGTTAATAGCAATTATAAAAGGTCCTTATTCTTTTTTTACCCTGACTATATTTGTTAAAACAAGAATTTGTTAATCAAAATGACTAAAATTATTATAAAACTTATATATTATGTAATTAAACGGATTAAATAAAAATGTTAGTTCAAATATTATTAACTTTTAATTTATTGATATACTAGATATTCTTGCCCCCATTATATAGCTTAGATATGAGCTTTCAATTAACTAGGTATTTTTTTATTAAAACCTACCTAATCGGGTATATGTATAATGTATAAAAATAAACAATTATCTTTTAATTTCTCAATCGACGATAAAAATATATCGTTTAAAAAAAATTAAATAAAAAAAAAAAAAAAAAAACCTTCTCATAATGAAATAAGGCTTGGGTTCGCACAAATGCATAAAATCGTTATAAGCTGAAGGCGGATCCTGTCTGTATAAAGTAATAACGATTGGTACCCATTTTTCAATGAATTGGCGTAAAAACAAAAGGAACGATGAACTCATGGTCCGTGGCATTATTATCTGGGAGAAGGGTAAATTAATTGGTTAGCGATGGACCGGCTCGGTAAGGGGGTAGGGGGTAGTCATTTGTCTTGGACCAGTTGATTCCGTCGAGAGACGGGACCCCCCAGTGTTTAACCCCTTAGCATATCTTCTTCATCTCGTTCCTCCTTCACTTAAAACTTAATAAAATACTCCGCTCTCTATCAATTATGTAAGTAAACACAATTAGAGGGGAGTTCTTCTCCATGCTCACTACCTTTACCATTTTTATGTGGTTTTTATTAACCTTCTTAAACCTTATACTAACGACAGATCTACTTACTCTCGCATACTAACAGCAGATAATTATAATAACTCTCTTAGACTGATTTACGATAATTCTATATACTTTCCTATACTAATTAATGACAGATCTATTTACTCTCGCATACTAACACCAGATAATTATAATAACTCTCTTAGACTGCTATATGATAGTTCTATATACTTTCCTATACTAATTAATGACAGATCTATTTACTCTCGCATACTAACACCAGATAATTATAATGACTCTCTTAGACTGCTATATGATAGTTCTATATACTTTCCTATACTAATTAATGACAGATCTATTTCCTCTCGCATACTAACACCAGATAATTATAATGACTCTCTTAGACTGCTATATGATAGTTCTATATACTTTCCTATACTAATTAATGACAGATCTATTTACTCTCGCATACTAACTAACACCAGATAATTATAATGACTCTCTTAGACTGATTTACGATAATTCTATATACTTTCCTATACTAATTAATGACAGATCTATTTACTCTCGCATACTAACACCAGATAATTATAATGACTCTCTTAGACTGATATATGATAGTTCTATATACTTTCCTATACAAATTAATGACAGATCTATTTACTCTCGCATACTAACAGCAAATAATTATATTGACTCACTTAGACTGATATACGATAGTTCTATTATACTTTCCTATACTAATTAATGACAGATCTATTTACTCTCGCATACTAACAGCAGATAATTATAATAACTCTCTTAGACTGATTTACGATAATTCTATATACTTTCCTATACTAATTAATGACAGATCTATTTACTCTCGCATACTAACACCAGATAATTATAATGACTCTCTTAGACTGATATATGATAATTCTATATACTTTCCTATACTAATTAATGACAGATCTATTTACTCTCGCATACTAACAGCAAATAATTATATTGACTCACTTAGACTGATATACGATAGTTCTATTATACTTTCCTATAATAATTAATGACAGATCTATTTACTCTCGCATACTAACAGCAGATAATTATATTCTATCTCTTAGATTGATATACGACAGTTCTATATACTTTCCTATAATAATTAACGGCAGATCTATATATTCTTGCAAATCAACTTGCAAAAGTTGATATACAGTTTACAGTATTGTTTTACTTACTCAATAAAAAGTTGTAAGTTTCAATTACTGTATTTCTACTTATTTGCATATTGGCATATTGACCATATTTTTAGTAGTTTTAAAAACTATCGTACATTTATTAGTCACTGTTCTATGAATTCTCACTAATAAACCTTCTTATTTACTACTATTTGACAACAATTCGACTTGCACTTGCGTATATATATATATATATATATATATATATATATATATATATATATATATATATATATATATATATATATATGTATATGTATATATATATATATATATATATATATATATATATATATATATATATATATATATATATATATATATATATATATATATATATATATATATGTGTGTGTGTGTGTGTGTGTGTGTGTGTGTTGTATTTAAAACGAAGCTAAAGTGGTCTTTAGCTTTATTTTCAGATAACTTAATACCATTCATCGATCAAAAATGTTTCTCTGTCTTATGCGATCATAATCATTTATTTGTTTTTTAAAAAAACTATGCAACGACTTGTATTATGTGTATGTATTATATACACACACATATATAAGTGAGATGATGTAAATACTACACCCTTACAGTTATTTTATATGTGTGAGTTGTAAGGTTTAATGTTTATATTTAAGTGTATAAGTGTGTATTGCCCACAATCTTTTCTTACAACATAATACAATTCATCGATCATAAATCATCCTCTTTTTATCCGATCATAATCTGTTACTTATTTTTCGGATATTATTTAATAATTGAGTTTATTTATTTGAAAAAAAGGTTTTCAAGATTTCTTTCCCCTTTTGTATTTATTTTATATCCTCCGGTTTCTTTATCGGATTATTCAAAATGATTTATTAGTATGACCAATAAAGTTTTTATTACATTTTCATTCATGGTATTGAATTAAAAGAATATTTATATGTATACATTATATTTATATCAATATATATATATATATATATATATATATGTGTGTGTGTGTGTGTGTATAACTAAGTATTTATATATTATTCATATACATATATTATATATAATTATATAAACACAACTTAATACCTCTATCACAAATAAATATATTTAACCTGTGTATAAATTTCACTTTACCTTCAGTATTTTCTGTTATTTTATTCAATAGATAAAATACACAGATTTAACAAATAACAAAGTTACTTGTGTAATCCTTTTGATCAAATTTGAGACATACTTCACTTAAATCATTTTATCAATTCATTTCATTAAATTTCAATAAATAATCCTTATATATATATATATATATATATATATATATATATATATATATATATATATATATATATATATATATATATATATATATGCACTCAAATACATTTATTTATTTATAACGTGTTAATTATATATAATATATCTCATTTTTATTATTCAATGTTAAACTGATTGAATATTCTCATCAATTTTATTGAATAAATTGATTTATTATCGTAATCAATTAACTTTTATTTGATTGAATTTATCCTTTCTGATATATATAATTTATTTTTTTATTTAAAAAATAAAAAACCATTTTATACATATACACATATAAGACACATACACACACACACACACACACACACACATACATATGTATAGATTATTGAATATGCATTAATATGATAAATTCATGGCCGACATTTAAACTTAATTAATCCTTTTGCTGCGGTGATTAAACGTTCATTCTTCATAAACGTTCTCCCATACAATTAATATCAACTAAATTATTGCAGGTTTTAATGTAAATTAGATAATGGTTTTATTCAACAAAGTTAGTCAGAAGCACACACTATTTCATCACAATGCTCACACTCATACATTTATCTTATATATATATATATATATATATATATATATATATATATATATATATATATATATATATATATATATATAGCATTAGCAGGTCCGTCGGCATACGGAACGCCAACGTCTAGTACCTCTAGCAGGTTGTGACATTACTTAAGTACTCATCTAGGATACTTAGACAAGTTCATAATGTCTACCCCCTAACAACATATATGTATACATATTATGTTTTTACATATTTCATTTTAAGGCCCTTCAAGATTATTTTTATTAAATCCATATTTGCAGAGATTTGGTTGATCTTTATTACTTCTTATCAATTTAAACCCCTTTAGAATTGAATTTCCAAAACTTCTTCTTCATGGGTACTAATGTCCTAAGAAGAAGATTTCAACTTCTTAGGTTGTGATATTATATTACTTAAGTTCTCATCTAGGACATCTAGTCTACATAATGAACCCTAACCCCTAACAACGTATTATGTATTCCATAAGTAAATATTCCATTAGTGGCCCTTTAAGATACTTTTTCCAAATCCATATCTGCAGAGATTTGGTTAATCTTTCAATTTAAACCCCCTTCAGGATTTGATTCTTTCGAAAAATATCTTCTTTGTGGGTACTAATGTCCTCAGTAGAAGACTGATCAATTTTCAACTTCTCAGGAGCAGGAAAGAAAGCTTTTGTAGGAGCTTAAGTCGAAAAGAAAAGCCCCAAAATATTAACAATATGTTAAAAATGTCTTCCCTCTCTCCCAGAAGGATTCGAAAACTATTGTTTTTAAAACTTCTCTTAGATGATTAATACTAGACCAAAACACACACGCACACACACACACACACACACACACACACACACACACACACACACACACACACACACACACACATATATATATATATATATATATATCCCCAGATCAAGCAAGTAGGGATATCCTCATTTTATAAATATATATATATATATATATATATATATATATATATATATATATATATATATATATATATATATATATATATATATATATATATATATATATATATATATATATATATATAAATTATATAATTGAGTAGTGGCCCCGACGATGCACCTCGATATAATTTGTTATTGCTAACCTATGGCAACCACCTTTATTCCAATAAATATAAATATTTGTTTTGATGTTGCTCTTGAAATATAACATGATAATATAAAAATAACTTATCTAAATTAGTTTACTTAATTTTAATATAAAAATAAGCCTGTTGTCACGGTGCTTAATATAGTTCATGCTTCTGTAAGTAATGATATTTGATAAAACATTGTACTTAGTGAATTAAGCAACACATTTGAGATAATTTTTGGATTAATTAAGCTATTCTACTTCGGTTATTCAATAAGCTATTCCATGGAATTATTTTCAAATGGGGTTACCAAAGAATCTGGCTGATTTAAACCGTTTAAATTTAGCTTAAGCAATCATTGTTTTAAAGATTACCGCAGGGTAAATTAAAGCGATTACTTGTAAGCGAAAAAGTAATCATAGTTTAAATTACGATACCTTCCCCAACTGAAATAGTTATTTTGTAATGATTATTTTTTTTAAAACTTTAACTTTAACTTGAGTGATAACTTACAGAAACTTTATCAATAGTTTTTTTTTTTTTTTTGAGAATTTGGGTTTTTTTGAATAGATATAGTTAAGTAATTCGACTTTTTTTTTGAAAAAGTTTACATCCGATATTTTAATACATATTTAAAACGTTTGTAATTTGAAAGCAGATAATTCCGAATTAAAATCTTTACTTTTGTTGGTTATTACATATTAGATTTTTTCCTTTTTCTTTTGCAGTTTGGCTTTATATAATTTTATGAAGTATTGAACTTTTTCATTTTAACATGATTTTTCAAATGTCAATTACTCATATATTTAACAGTTTGCTAATGAACTTCTAACAAAAAAAATGTTAAATTTTTTTAAATTTACATTTAAAATGGAATTTTAATGTAAATTTCATTAAAACATTTAATGTAAAATGAACTTTTAATGTAAATTTCAAAAAATATTACATTTAAAATGAACTTGAAATAAAATTGACATTCGATACATTTAATCTGACAGTAAAATTATATTAATTCATTTTTCAACATGTATTTTAAAAGTAATGATGTGTTAGTCAAAAAGAATAGACACCGGTTAATAAATAGACGTTTTTTAACATATTGCAAACACGGACAATAATATATGTTATAATTAATTAAAATATTTTTGTAATACATCAAATACT
This sequence comes from Gerris lacustris, assembly GCA_951217055.1. Taxonomy (NCBI): domain Eukaryota; kingdom Metazoa; phylum Arthropoda; class Insecta; order Hemiptera; family Gerridae; genus Gerris; species Gerris lacustris. The sequence goes on from OX578285.1 coordinate 18,286,670, forward strand.
GAGTAATTACTATAATATTTGTTAAAAATTCAATCGGTCTATTTTTCCCGACACTTATTTATTTATGTTATAGTTATTATTATTTGACTCGTTTTAAATATGCATGAATGCAAAAGCATTCGAGCACGACCAAGAAGCCTATATTGTCAAGAAAATGACTAATCATCACCTTGTGCTGTATCGAGTAATGTAGAATTTCATTAGCGTACTCATAACATATGTTTTCATAGATATGTTCTGTAAACAAAGTCTTGAATCCATCAATGCGGTTCATTCATCATTTACAGATTACTTGGGTTCATTGTCTGTTTACATTTTATGTTTACTATTATTTTGTTTACGGTTAGTTAAACAACTTAAGCTTTTAGGATCTGAAGGTATAATAAGGAGAATTCGCTTGATGTTCAATTACGTTTTGCTCAGGTTTGAACAGAGGTAGTATCAGGTATTATTGCCCTCGAGAGCTGTAAAACACCCCTTGTTGAATCCTTTTTTAATCCCAGAGTCCTTTATTAAATATCGGAGGTGTCAGCAATACCTCAAAGTGAATATGGTGGCTTTTAAATGTATTATGTCATGAAATCAAGTTTTACGGTACTTGTGCTCTTAGTTCAGATGTACTTCTAAGTCAATTCGAATTTAGGTCTGGTCGGTACCTGTACCTGTTATCGAGAAAACGAACAAAAACAGTATATAAAATAAACGTAGTTTATATATAGTAAAAATGCTTACTGTTAACCGGTTTGTCGTTTGTCTGGGGCTTTCACCTGTTGACGGGGGTTGCCTCGGACTGTCGAAACGAAATCGAAGACTTGCGGCCTCTGACGGCCCGAAAAACCAAATTGAGAATTTAAAAAAATCGAATACGACCGACACTGGAAGATCTCGGTTAAGAGTAAAAGATCGAAATAGTCCTTTTGGTTTGCAAATTCGGGTGTACGGTTTCGGTGGTAAAGCACGCACTGCGATGGAACCGGGGGCTCTAAGTAAGGAAGAGTGGACAAGCGGCTTTACGGCCACTACAGCCATATATAAGTTCTTCCCCACCGCCCCTCTCTCGCCCCACCACCCTCAGGCCCCACCCGGCTAGCGCCCCCTCCCGTACCCTTTGAGAACCTCCCCGATATTCGTACCCGCTTTTTTTACCCTTTTTTCTACTGAAGAGTAGGATTTCGCGATAGGAAGCGTGTAAGGCAGGCCCGACCGCGATCGGGCCAGTTCTTTCGCAGGAAGAGGTTCTCGCCCTTCGAAGTACCTGTTTCACGGCGTTCTACCTGGCGGCGGTTTCCGAGTTTAGCTGTAATATTGCGTCAGCAAAGTACGGCGGATAATGGACCCGTCTAGTAATTTACCAGGGAAATCGGACCGATTAAAAAAAAAAAAAAAAAAAAGAAGTGGGGCGGTGGGAAGGCGGGGTCGGTAGGGGGCTCGGCCGTCCTTAGCGTGGTGGTACTCGGGCCGGTACTCCTTGACGTGTTTCAGATACGTCCTCAACTGTCTCCTTCACTTGGTTTCCATATTTACGTGGCGGCCAGTAGCCCCTCGATAACGCTACCTACCGCCGCGCCCCCTCCAAATTCCTTTTCGCTATCGTCACCATTTTTGAGAACCCCAGGGCTGGTTTTTTTTTTAATTTAAAAGAGATAAATATAAAGTTTGACTTTGTCGACCCCGACCATATTCCTTCTGCAATTCATGTTGCAACATTTTGCTCAAGGTTTTAGCAGAACTACATGACACGATATGCATTATGAAGTTAGTTTTAAGATTAATCAGTTGAATACAACGTTAATTTTTAATTATTTATATCATCAGATGAGATGAGATCTGAAAACTACGTTAAAAGTCACAAGATTAAAATACAAATAGAAGTTAGAAAGTACCAAGATACGAAATAGCCAAGCCAAGTACAGCTTTTCCTCGTCCCAGTCAATCATGGTTATCCTTTTGTTTTTCCTCTTATATTATTGTTTTATTTACTCTTTAATTATTTATTGGTTTAACTTACATGACAACTAAAGACGTGATTATTTATTTTAAATCCTTTGAATGCTTCTATTTGAGATGAATTCAAAGCTCAGAAACGTGTCTACAATTTAAACATTATATTGAAGTCGATGGTATATTTTTTCGATAATTAACTTCATGGACTACTTTTTAATATATGGGAATTAAAAAAAAACCCGGCAATTTCAACGTAGAATATATCAGCAAGAAATAAATCTAATAAATAAAACAGATTGATTAGGCTAAGCGATTTTATTAACAATAATTCATTAAAATTTATGTATGAAAAATCACAACGGGTAAATGATGTTCTTTGAGATAAAGGCCCTGAATGAGCATGCAGTTCCTACAACAATTCCCTCGAAATCACGATGAAGGTTTCTTCATACGGGAAGCATTCGCCGAAATTCATTCATTGAAATAAGAGCGGTAACTGCGGGACCGTCCCGTTGAAACCATATGGTTTGAATAGAATGATGACGTTCTCATAGTTCAGGTCGAAAGAAATTTCTCAACATTTCCCCTTAACCTTCTGATGTCGTCACCGTGATGGTCCTGTCGTTTTCTTCGAAACCAAACTACCCAATAACTCCAAATCTCGCGATATCATTTTGGCCTATGCAAGTGTCTCTCTTGGTATTCTTGAGCTTAATTATTATTATTTGATTTGTCATTCATAAAATGCAATGATTTATCGTAAATGAATTTTATTTTCATTGGCTTCATTTCTTGCTGTTTTTTTAAATCAGTGAAAATTGCGGTTTTTTTAATCACTTTGGTTGGTCACCAGAATCACCCTCTTTAGTGAAATTCCTCTCTTAGTAATTGTAATAAATAAATTATTACAATTATAGCAGTATGGTGAAATCAAAACTGTTTGAATGTATCACACACTCGAAATTTCACGTACCTACTGTAGAAAGATACTGAAAAAGGAATAATGATATGATAAAAGGTCTGGAATAAAATGCATTTATTGTTGTGAAATGTTATTATTAAAGAAAAAAGTTGAATAGACTTATAAATATTGAGCGCGAGGAATTTACCGTGATTAACATGATGTTAGCGTAGTATGAATCTATTTGTACGAGTAATAGATTTCACAACAATGCCATTCGGGAAGATTGGAAAAGGTCGTGCCTGTATAATAATTTCTTGTATTATGGTTGATAAACAGTATATGTATATTATATAAAAGATTAACGGAAGTTAGAGGTTATTAGACATTTAATATCCAATATTATATTATCCTTTATTATTTATATTAAGGATATTTTAAATTTAATATAAAGGATTTATAACGATCCGCTATACTTTCCCTTGTTTAAAGTAAATTATTGGTCGTTCAAAATGAATAGGTTAGTTTTGTATCTATGAGTTAGTCTGTTACTGTTACGACGTTTGTGTACGTTTGTTATGATTGTAAGTCTATGTATTGGTTTTATCAATTCTGGTTCACCTATCGTAAGTAAAAGATTCCTTAATCTAGAGAAAGGTATTTACATTTTATCCATGCGTTAACCTGCTTCAATTTGAGCTATATCTGAGCTGAAACTATCCTTTTGTAACGACCGTTTGAGTACACAGAACTAGAACTATAATGGCAAGAATAAATCATGATAATAAACAATGTATTAGATAATCTGTTGAGTACACGTTGCCTGCAGCGTGACCATATTCCCTTCCATTATGCAACGAACACCGAATAGAAATTTAACGAACAAAAAAAGTGATTCTAGTTAGATCCGTGAAACAATATGTACGATTTGCTCGTTCGAGAGAAAAAAATATGTAAGCTCAATGAAAGTTCTTTTGCCATTAAAATGAGTAATCCTTCCTTCTATTATTGTTGACTATAACAACTGTTTTGACTGTGAAACCATGAGCAATTACTTCTGCTGCAGATACCTTGCAGGAATCTAATGCAGATATTAATCCTGCTGTCCAAGCAAATGTTATTATTTTTTCTTTAGTTTGTTTAAGAACATTTACTAATTTATGTATACTATTCTACTTATACTATTTACTATTTATAATACTTGATAAGAGTCCCTTTAGAACACTAGACAATTGTTCTCTTCAATATGGTTTGTCGGTCATAGCTTCCCGGAGTCAATACGGGTTCAGCCTATTCACATATAGAATTGAGTTGATCTAATTTAAATCTGCTGGATAACACTAGAAATTTTTAAAGAAAAAACACATCCCATGGCATATGGCATTTGGCAATTAGAAATTTCAGCAGATTGAAAATGGAAAATCAATGAAGCTTGCAAGGATGCGCTACTTATTACTGAGACTTTGTTTTGTAATTCCCATGGATTAAGGTACCAGGAAACAGGAGCCACGTTTGTACAATTAGATTTCTTGTGTGACACAAACTTTCTTTGAAAGCACATTCAATCCCCTTGATGCTAAAATGAAAGATAATAAGAAGGTTCTGCTCGTTTTTTTTCTAATGAAGAAGAGTTGAACCATATTTATTTTCCTCTAACTATGAAGTAGAAGAAATGAAGGCAGAATTTACTTGAGTTATTTTATGCATAAAAATGAAGACCTCGTTTTCCTGCTATAGATTTTAGAAAAAACTTACTTTTTCCGTGTTAGGCTGTGAAATTGTAACTTTAGAGCCTAAAAAACATAGCTAAAATCCATTTTTTCATTACGTGGACTTAAAAAATATTTTCATTACTCCTAGGTGTAAAGAAAAAATTGTTTACGTCCTAGGATGTAAAAATTGTTTTCTTTCGTGCTGGTAGTTATCAAAACTTCCGTTTTAGCGCTGCAATCTTTGTAGATAGCTTCTTAGTACGATTAAAATCCGCTAGATGTCAATGCGTTTTATTTATATTTTCTTATTTATAATGTCATATGTGTGCTGCTTTATTCTGCTTTCCAGATTTTGCATAGTTTTATAAAAAATGGAAAAAAAATGGTTACCCCAAAAATGTCATAAATAAATGTTGGCATATAGCTTTAACAAACACCTCCAACAAAAACAACTTAGATAATATCCAATTTTATAAATCGCTTACATATATTAAAGGCCTATCCGAGAACATCCAGAAAACGTTTAAAGATTTTGATTGCGAAGATTTAAAATTTGGACTAAAACCTATAAACAAAATAAAAAGTAACTTCCACAACAATTTAAAAGACAAAACCGAAAAATTAAAAAAGACCAATTTTATTTACAAAATAGATTGCAAAGACTGTAATAAAATATATATTGGAGAAACTATGCAAAATCTGGAAAGCAGAATAAAGCAGCACACATATGACATTCAAGCAAAGAACGGCAAAACTGCCATAGCTATTCATACCGCAAATCTTAATCATCAGATAAATCAGGATAGTATCAAAATACTGGATATGGAAAGGAATGATTCAAAAAGGAAATATCTTGAGGCCGCATATATAGCGATGACTGAAAACTCTATAAACTACAAAAACGATTCCAAAGACATAAATAAATATTATACTGCTGTACTAAATATCAAAAAATAATCACATACTATATGTCCTGACAACTATTTAATGATGAACTTCAATTTAAATTTTTTTTTTAAAAAACACAAATTCCGCCTAATAATCCGTTATCATATACATGTTAAAAAAATGGATTTAAAATTACTTTTCAAAAATCTTTGTATTTAACTTATAATAATATAATAAAATAATATTATAAAATTTTAAAAATAAGATAAAATATATATCAATCTGAATAGTAGACGAATGGTTCAACTTAGTTACCTCAAGTTTATAGTTACCAGATAAAAACGTGTTTTTTTGACTGTGTTTGTTATTTGTATTAGTTTTAAGTTTTAATTTAATTAGTGATGAATGAAGATAACAATTCATTTAAACTCATTTTGAAATTTTTAAATTGTTATACACTATAAAAAAAGAATTATGACAAACCAACTCTGTTGAGTAATATGTATTCCAATCTTCTCAAAATTAGGTAAGATGTAAATTTTAATTTTGTTTGTTATTAGTTGTCGATGTTCTATAATGAAGTTATATTAATACTTATTTTATTTAATGTTAATCAATATGTATAAGGAGTGTTAAAAAGATACTTTATGATGTTTTTAGGCATGATTATGCCCCGGAGGGGGGCGAAATATAGCCAGTGCTCACACTAATGTGTTGAATTATATCTTTTCACCCTAATTGACCCAACAAAAGAAAAAAGTATTGAAGAAATTGGGACAACAAACTACTTATTAATATTTAATGTTTTTTCATTGTCTGCTACCTCGGAAAAAATGGCATATGCTACACGACTGTAAAGTGTTTTTTCTTTACCTTTTGTTGATTAACTGTAAAAGAACTTATTGGGAACCATATTTCTACACAGAGAGAAGGCTTTCATAATTTTTTCAAATCAGTTTTACAAGTATGTTTTAGAAGCATTTATTGCGTTTCAAGGGTTTTAGCTATAGAAGTTAATGCTTTCAAAAGGAGAATAGACTGAGTAGTATAATAATTTATTTTTTCCGTGGTAGGCTGTGAAATAGTAACTTTAGAGCCTAAAAAACATAGCTAAAATCCATTTTTTCATTACGTGGACTTGAAAAATCTTTTCATTACTCCTAGCTGTAAAGAAAAAATCTTTTACGTCCTAGGCACTAAAAGATTTTTTCTTTACGGCGGGTAGTTGTCAAAACTTCCGTTAGTACCGCTGCAGTCTTTGTAGAAATGCTTCTAGTACGATAAAAATCCGCTAGATGTCAATGCGTTTTATTTATCTTTTCTTATAGTGTAACCTCATTTTAAGGTTTCTTTTTTTAAGTCTTAAGTATGTACTAATATTTGTTATTATTATATATTGATTAGTGATTAATATTTAATGTTTTTTCATTGTCTGCTACCTCGGAAAAAATAGCATATGCTACGCGACTTTGAAGTGTTTTTTCTTTACCTTGGCAATATTTACTGTCTCGCTTCGCTCGACAGTAAATGTAATTGCCGCGGTAAAGAAAAAACTCACTTCACAGCCTTGTAACATAATATACTATTTCTACAACTATATTAGAAGAATGTAAGCATTATTGTCATCTCCATTTTCTTCAAAGGTGTTACTTTCAATCTAATGGAAATTAACTTTTTTTCTATTTGGTTTCCTAACAATCTCGATTAACTGTAAATAGTTTTTATTTTACTAACTACCATAACATGCTATCAAGTTCATTTTATCTTTTAAATTTCATTTAAATAGACTTACGAGCTCTGTAATATTTGAAACTAAGAAAACAACTGGTTTCTAATGTGAAAGCGAGCTTAAAATACTCATAGTTAAAATTAGAATATTTGTTGTGTGGACTATCCGGCAACCTCAAAGCTTGTTTCTGCTAAGTTAATTAAAAGTTGGCAGGATCAGATTCAGGTTTATAGTTTCAGGTTGTTCATGATGAATGGTGATTTTAAAGAGTTTAATCCGCTGTTACTCGCTAAGTTACACAGTTTCTTACTGTTATTATTGAAAGCTTAATTGCGCAAAACTAATGACTAAAAAGACATAGATTATAAAAGCTCAATTAGTATCATTCCTTAAATCATGATTAGAACTCAAATCGACATTAATCTTAAGAGTTCCTTTTTTTTAAGTAAATTTGAATGGGTATTTCCAAGGTCGTTTTTTTAAAGGTGTTTTAGGATAGGGAAGTGCGGTTGTATATTGTATGATTGATATGATAAAATAAAAATAGAGACATAGGTCCGTTATTATTATTAAATTTAATATTTAGAAAAATAAGTAAAAGTATAAATAGATTAAGTGCTAGCGGTATTTTAATATGTTATTTATTTTGCTTTATATAAGGGATATATCTGTGTTAAATCAAGCGTTGAATTGACAGGTGTAACCGTCAAGTGTCACGACCCTGGATTCGATACTTTGACAGGCCGTAAATAAATAAATCGTCCTTTTTAATTTAATATTATTCCTGATTGTATTCGACCGATCGATGTCTTATTGAAATCAAGACAAGTTCGAAATTAGAAACGTCAGTACAAGCTGACAGGTCATTCATAACCATTTTCATCTTAAACTGTCCGTATAAATCTTAATTTTCTTGCCACTTTTTTATTTATTTACGCTTTAAACGGTGGATAAGTCGTAAGGCTGAAACCTGTTTATTTTGTCGTCGAATCGTGTGATAGTGACACGGTCCAGGTACAGCGAATAATTCACGTTACGACATCAAGTTCGCTCACTTACAAGGCCGTTTACTTACAGTTATGTGTGTAGTACATAAGAATATTGCAATTAACTCGAAAACTGACTCATTCGCCGTCATTTAATGTTAAGGTACTTCCAAAATTAATTAGGTACAAAAGTAAGGTAGGACAACATCCAATTACTTCTTAGTATTGCAGTTAACCCGTTGTTTCCAATACAAATTACATCATCGAAGGATAGAATGACTAGTTATAAGCCTAAATTTAAAGTAACAAAAGAATAAATCCATGGTATACCTGTGAATTTGAAATGGTTTTGCCATTTTCTATTTTATTATTTCCTACGAAGACAAACCGAGTTAATCCCAAACTAATTACTTTCATTTTTCTCTTATTTAAACCTTCGTTTTCGATTTGTATAATCAAACTGCACAAGGATGCGGTGATTTCCTGCATGCAACATTATGGACATCCGACTTGACTACGCATTTACGAAGGCCACAGAAATAAAGTTTGAGATCAGACAAGCTGGGGCGTAGCGGACACTCCCGCTGCCCCCGCGGTGCGGGGGGGGCCCCGGGCCGAGAGGGGCCTCCAACCGATGAGTTGGTATTAACTCATTGGAGGCCCCTGTCTCAAGTAGAGCATGAGACTAATCGGACTTTAGTTTGTTTTCTTATTCTAATATTTATTTATTGGGTCCCACCTTAACCTCGCTTATTAATTTTAAGAAATAATCCGAAGAATAATGATTTACAAAGACACTGAAAGAATATTAATAAGTAGTAAGAATAGTAATAAGTGTTAGTTTAGCAGATTGTGAAATTTATTTAAAGATAAGCGTTCTGTAGAATCACAAGTGGGATTCCTATTTGAAGAGCGGTGGCTTATTCCTTTATGTGGTGTTCTAAGAATGAGTAACAGTAATCTTATTACTATCTCACACATATCGCTGCTGATTTTGTCTAATTTGATCAAACTCTCCTATCAGTTCTTACTGCAAACCAACTCCCGACTTATTCCAAAAACCACTGATTGAAAATGAAGCACCTATTTATCCTTCAGCTTTATTTTAGTATTACCTCTTTATAATCAAATAGGTCCATACATCCATACATCCTTTACATAATATATATATATATATATATCTATATATATATATATATATATATATATATATATATATATATATATATATATATATATATATATATATATATATATATATATATATATATACACACATATATATTCAAAAACAAACTAATCTCAGATTTCGGTCACAAAAATCGTCACTATGTTACACTCCGACGTTTCGGTTTTTACATAAAACCTTCTTCAAGGCCTGAAAATATCAAAAACAACGCCGACCAATTTTTTTTTAGTTGTTTTTGATGTTTACGGCCCCTGAATAAGGTTTTAAGTAAAAACCGAAACGCCGGGAATGTAACATAGTGACGATTTTTGTGACCGAAACCTGAGATTAGTTTGTTTTTGTTCATATTTACGGTATATATTTATATCAAATGAGGATATCCCTACCGTCGATACTTGCTTGATCTGGGGATCACTAGACCGGTTTCGACTAAACGCCATCATCAGCAGAGTCAAAGTCTCTCGAAGCACTCATCGAGTCTACATGAGAGAAAGAAGTTGCAACTTCATATATATACTGAGTATATTGCATATATATATATATCAGTATATTGCATATATATCATATTTACAGAAACAAACAAAACTCAGGTTTCGGTCACAAAACACAAAAATCGTCACTATGTTACAATCCCGACGTTTCGGTTTTTACTTAAAACCTTCTTCAAAACATCTAAACAACGACTCCCCCCCCCCCCCCCCCGACTCCCTCTGCCTCATTTACGGCCCCTGAAGAAGGATTTCGGTAAAAACCGAAACGTCGGGATTGTAACATAGTGACGAATTTTGTGACAGAAACCTGTTTTGTTTGTTTCAGTTTTTATTTACGGTCGAGAATTTATTCATATATATATATATATATATATATATATATATATATATATATATATATATATATATATATATATATATATCGAAATGTGAGTTGTTACCGCAAGTTGGTATGTTATCAAATGAGGATATCCTATATATATATATATATATATATATATATATATATATATATATATATATATATATATATATATATATATATATATATAAATATATATATATATGCAAACTCATATGTTTAGGCTAACATAAGCTAAAATCTAAATGGTCAAATGAAATTTTAGGGGGACTGTCCTTGTCTGATCTTTTACATACTTTTTTAAATTGGTTCTTTATAAAACTCGATCCCTTCTATATTTAAACTGATGAAGGTATTAAATTAAATATAAAATATTTGATGCGATCTTGCACCTGAATACTATTTGGAGAGAGTAATAAAAATATTCGTCGATTGATCAATTGCTCTAATAGGTTAAAGGGAGTTTGCATAGATAAGTATAGGTAGGTATTAACGCCTGCAATTGAAATGCAGTCAGACCAGCAATGATAGACAACCATTGTCAAGCCAGAATTTACATGTCAGTAGTGCCGCGATAGAAATAGTAGGTTAACAATGTCAAGTGTAATAATAAGTGGCCAACCCTGGAAAGATCTGGATATTGGATATTTCTATTCTTCTTCTTAACGAGAAAATATAAAAGCAAGGAACTTTAACCTTTTGTTCTTCCTTAGGAGGGAAACAAGAAAAACCATCTTGTTTTCTTGAGCTCATCGAGAAACGCAAGAAAACCCTTCATTTCTTATTCTGCTTTAGAAGGAAATAAACTTTTTCTTTTCTTCTGCTTAAGTGGATAAACAAAGGAAAGCTTCATCTTTTATTTTTCTTTAGGAGGTCAACAAGAAAAAATACCTTCTATTCTTGAGCTCAGCGAGCGACGTTAGGAAATCTTTCATTTTTTATTCATCTTTAGTAGGAAATAAACTTTTTCTTTTCTTCTGCTTAAGGGGATAAGCAAAGGAAAGATTCATCTTTTATTCATATTTAGAAGGAAAACAAGAAAATCCCTCTTATTTTCTTGTGCTTAAGAGAAAAACTAGGAAAAGCTTCATCTCTTCTACTTTATAAGAAATGTGAGAAAACCTTCATTATTGTTTTCACCTTAAAGGAAAAACAAAATCAAGGAACCCCTTCTTTTCTTTTTCGGCTTTAGAAAGAAATCAAGATATATGTTCTTCTTCTTAAGGAGAAAAGCGAGAAAAATCTTTATTATTGTCTTCTGTTTGCGGAGTATACCTTGAAAACCCTAGTTTATTATTTTTTTTCTCGAAATAAAAAAAGGCAAACACTTTTTAACTTTAAGGAACTGTTGGTGTTAAGAAAAATGTAACATGGCCACCGATTTTCAAAAATTCAGGATCGGCCAACTAATATATTACTTATCATATACAATATCTTTTTAATTAGTCCTTAATAAAAATGGAAAAGAACTTACTACGAGGAAGAAGAAACGCTAAAGGAGTGTTTCTAGTAACGCTCCCATACAATAATATTATTATAATTAACGTATGCTTACGTTTTAATATCCTCGACTGTGTTGCTCTCCAATGTGTGATAGCGACTCATCATGGAACAGGTGCGGTAATAAACTATTGACGGCTGTTCTAAAGCAGACTTCTTCAGCTAATCTACAAACAAAGTAACAAACTTAAAATTAAGATATAAAATAGGGTAACATAAGATTGTAAAACAATAATTAAAACAATTAAAAATAAATGAAAAAAAACAACTGAAATGAATGGAATTCTAATTTAAATCAAATTATAAGTATTACTAACGACGGGAGATAGACAGAGAAAAATAGACTCCTGCACCAGGACTCGAACCACGGGTCTCTACATTTCCAGTATAGTGCTCTTGGCAACTAAGCTGCACTGAAGAATAATTTCCTCTGTCAATAACGATACCTAGTCCCGAATTAAGCTTTCAATTTTCCATAAGTCTAGAAGTCAACATTAACGACAATAGAACTAGACCGAGAATTATCGCTTATAATAATTATAAAGTACCCAATTGGTACCTGTACCTTGTACAATCAATTTGAAATTCATTTTTTTGGTAGTATTCATACTACGGAAAGTGTAAATTTTAATTTAAATCAAATTTTAATTACTATTAACAACGGGAGATGGACAGAGAAAAACAGATATATAAAAGATATATAAAAACAGAGATAGACAGACAGGTTCGAGTCCCGGCGCTGGAGTCTATTTTTCTCTGTCTATCTCCCGTTGTTAATTATAATTATAATTTGATTTAAATTAAAATTTAAACTTTCCGTAGTATGAATACTACCAAAAAACTTAAAGCTGAATGGAATTCAAAATACTAGAGGTTACTGGATGCATACGTTTAAGTTAACCAATTCATTTCACTATACTAAATAATAATATTAGAGAGAAGGAGATAAGTTGGAATAAAAGTCAGGTAGGTGTAGTTTATGTTTTTATTATCAGAGCTTTCGCTCAGGGAGTCTGAGCTTCATCAGTGATCTACAAATAAGAAATCGAAACTAATAACAATTGAAAAATATAAAAATATATAAAAAAAAATATATATATAAGAAAATATAAATGTAATAACGTTAGTACTGAAAAAACATACCAAATAAGGATAAAAAATGTTATGTTATGTTTTTTCAGTACTAACGTTATTACATATATATTTTTCAATTGTTATTAGTTTCGATTTCTTATTTGTAGATCACTGATGAAGCTTAGGCTCCCTGAGCGAAAGCTCTGACAATAAAAACGTAAACTACACCTACCGGACTTTTATTCCAACTTATCTCCTTCTCTCTTATATATATTCTACAAGTCCACAAAATACCCCTTCTATCTAAATAATAGTTTACATTATAATTTCTTATCAACCACCAGCTTCCCTATATCTTTCCTAAATCTTAAAAGGATAAAAAAAACAAAGAAGTTAAATATACAAATCATGAAATAAGAAGAATAGGCTAATACACACGTGCAGTTTCAACTTTTCAGTTGAAACTATTCGTGTGTGGGTATTTCAGTCTCAGTTCAACTCAACTTTACAGTTAAACTGAGACAAATGAAATTTCAATTTTTTTTAACTGAAAAATTGAACTGATTGTAGCGTGTGTGGGAGTTTAACTGCGTACAGTTCTCAGTTCAATTTGTCTGAGCAGCAAAGTGCGTTTGGTTCTTCGCTTAATTCTTTTAATAAGCTGATGTCCGAAGATTGATTTCACCTTTGTAACCACTTCTTGCACCACTGTTTACGCTTTTTCAATTTTTTATTTTTCTGTAAAATTACAACAAGTAAACCGAGAGCGGCGAAACAGTTGTGTGCTTCTACAATGTAAAGTTTCAACAGACAGTTTAAACTGTTCAGTTCAACCTGTCAGTTCAAACTGCACGTGTGTGGTCGGCCTTACAGAATACTGTCATTCTAACTAAATAGTAGATTCATGTAATAGTTAATTATTAGTGATTGATTTGTAGATTGTAAGCCATTTATATCCAACTAGTGAGAGGTGCGAGTTGGGAAATTAAAGAGCGTCTTTAACCTCTGTTGATAGTTTATAAACAAGTAAGGCGCACTTCACGTAAGTACGTGAGGCGATAATCGCCGGTTTCTGTATGATTGTTAAAATTATTAAGTGCAACAGTTGCCTATTCTGTTTCTACACTTCAATACCTTTAAATTGATGTATAACATGTCATGGCAACTTAAAACTTTTCTTTTGTCACCCACCATATTGGCCGCCATCTTGAAAATATTAAGTGTGGAATTGTAATAGTTGCATATTCTTTTTCTACACTTTCAGACCTTGAAATTGATGTATGACATGTCATGGTGACTAAAAAACATTTTTTTAGTCATCCGCCATATTGGCCGCCATCTTCAAAATATTAAGTGTGAAAAATCGAAAAAGTGTCCAGTTGTCACAAATGCCGAGATGCACCATTTCATGTTCCTAGCTATAGTAGTTTATGAATTGAAACAAGCAACGGACAGACAGACAGAGCCATTATATAAAGTTTATTTTTGTACTTAGTACAGAAACCTAAAATCAATTAATTATCAGAATCTAACCCCAAAAAGTAATTAATTTATTTACTGCTTTAGATAAACAACTCGTTTGCTAAAAACATTTTAACGATACGAAGTTTTTGGTTGATAGCTTAGGAGCCATAAAGGCCCTTTTTAGGAGGTCTAAAAGGCGTTTCATTATTAGCAAATTATTAGTTTCAATAAGTTAGGACTATAAATTTCCGGTCAAGTAAAAGGGGAACCAGTCTTTCAGAAAGTCTTTAAAAGTTCATCAGTGGAACCTACTTCCAGAAACCTTAATATACTTGGGTTTCTTTCCTACAGATATGAGGCATGTGCTAGTTTACTGATTTTGCCAAAACGCAATTGATGTATACCTAATGCTGTGTATACCTTTTTTTTGGAATCATCTATTTAAGAAATGCCGAAACAATACTTCCTGGGAGAAGTATTTTATTAAGGAGGTGGGCATTAGTATTTTTTTTCTTGTTAATCTGACCTTTTCCACTGTATAGCAAGTCCAAAATCATTACATCAGAAGTGGTTTAGTCATTGCAAATACCAAGTCATTCATCTAGATAGTTTTAACATCTCATTATATTATGTAGATTTTTTTTTCATATTGCGTGCGGTTTGATTTCACTGGTTTTAATATCCTCGTGTCCTCGTGAATAGCAATATGTATTTGAATTCGGGGTAAGTACTCTTTTTTTTATCTATTTGCTCTTCATTACATTTGAGTCATCAGGAAGATCATAACTTCCGAAACACAAGTTTTTGTGCAATGTCGGTTCTAGATCCAGGAATCCGGTTTTGTGGGTAGTGATACATTTAGGTGGCGAGACACTGGTTTCGATACAAGAGATATCGTTTGTTCTGCCGCTTCTCTTGCAGTCGTAGCAATCCGTCATTCCTGTACAGGGCGGTAAGGGGTTCAAGAGAGATTATTCGGAAGGAAGGGCGCCGAGGTTCAGTAATGACGTCACCCCCCGCCGTGACTCCTACCCACGCCCGTCGTAACTCAATCCTTTACTTGATACCAATACCAATTAAACTTATATCGTCGATACCGCGCTAAAAAAAATCCTGTCCCGCCAGTATTTCTGTATTCTCAGTCGGCCGACACACACCAGGAAGTACTTTACCACTTTACGTAATCGTCGGCAACTCTCTAGGTGAACTATCCACGTCCACTTAGGTCGCCCATGCAGTGAACCGTCCTTTTAATAAAGGCGATTAGAATCTAGTAAACCGTGATCTTATTAACGAAAATCGTGGGAGTATAAATTTACGTGTAGCCGGTTCAAGAATCTAAAACTAATGTAAGTGTCAACATGTCCGCAGTTCCCAGATAATAACTTGTTGTAAAAAGTATAAAGTCAAGCTTAACCTTTACCTTTAGCAGTATTGTCTAGGAGATCGGAAATAAACGCCTTAATTACCTCGACAAGAAACTGAGTTCAGAATCCTAACTAAAACTGAAAATAAATGATACCATTTTCTCAGAAACTTTTCTGTATTGATAAATAAGCCTGTAAACTATTAGAGAATTAAGGGGCTTGCTTATATTTCAACACCTCCCTTCCTATTTATATAACTATATTAGATATCTAGCTGTATTAATGATTGTTTTTAACATTTAATACCTTTTAATGGTACATCGAGTAAAAAGTCACGTAAAAAAACTTACGTAAAACATAGCAATCTAAATTTTTGCAGCAAGGATAGTGGTTGGGGGAATGCAATTTCCAACGTTACCTTTGCCTTTAGAGGCATTATATTTGGAGAAATTGACCATCGTGATATTAAACCAATTTAAAAGAACATAGAGGACTATTCTTCGATCTTCTAAGCATAATGGACCTCAAATTTCTTAATTATGTTAAAGGTGTTGAAAGGAACTCTCTACACTTCCTTCAGAGCCGGAATCCATTTAAATTTATTTATAATTGTTATTTTAAGAGAATAGACGAGAAAAAACTATTCAAGAGTGGAATCAAAAAACAAGTTACAACCATTGAACTTTCTCATTGGTGAATCGGCTTTGACATCTTGATAATCTCTCATTGGCTGTTACCAACACTTGTTTATACACTCAGTCAATTCTGTGATGGCAACCTGTTTAGACGCCATTATAATGGCACCATTTTTTTAATGAGATTTTAAAAACCAGTCACACCGTCGCAAAATTTCTAATTCATCCAATTTCAAGTAACTTTCTACTGAAAAAAAAAGATGAAGAGAATATAGGATTACAGCTAAACAAAAAAAAATACGCAGATAGAATTTATTTATTCAAAATCGTTTTACTTTTTAAGATGTAATTATGGTTATTGATAGACATTAGTTGTAAATATTAGTCTCGGCTCTGCTATGTTGAGACTGTTTAAGGTGGGTCCAGAATTCCAGAGTAGGATAAATGAACTTCAACGAACGCAAATTAAAACAAAGAATTACTCATATAAACGAATAGACCACATAGAGTTCCAATCATATTTGCCCCGTAGACTTTTTTCCTATATATTTCCTTAACATATTATCTTCAAACGTGTTTTTGACAGCTAACACAGTGATGCTAACTTTGGGTTATTGTAGAGTGGACAATTGTAAATTAATAATAACATGAACAATTTTTGTTCATACCTTTTACAGAAAAGAACAAAATGCAAGTACATATTTGGATTTAGAATTTAGATCGAAACAAATCAGAACCTGGTAAAATTCATACAAATAATGCTGTAAATGAGAGGAATGAATATTTGGCTTCAAATTAGTAAGGTATAGACTTAAATCTCCGTGACTAATGCTTTCCAATCGATTTCTTTTCTTCGTAAGAAGATTGGCAACCGCGCTGAAGCCCTTCCATGTGATATGAAGATGGAAAAGTTATCAAAAACTTTTTTGCCTTTAGTTTATAAAGTATGCAACGGATATATATTTCTGCAGCTAACACTTTCTTTCTGAACTGCACGTCAAGTTCTTCATACCGCCGTATTACACACTATCTATGTAAGGTGAAATAAAAAAAATACTGAACGCCTAAATGAAGTCCGCTTACATGGACCACTATTCTCGTGCTCCCCCAATTTGGGGACTTTTCTGTCATGGATCCCCTGCAAGTTTAAATCTACTCTTGGTCCCCATATAGTCCATCAGCTCGAGAACCTGCAGTTTAGTCGAACACGAAAAATCAATCTCTTAGAAAATGTGTTAACTCCATTCGATTATATTCTGTATTTATGATGTTGAATAGTAGTAATTATGTTGTAACTGCATCTGCAATTCATTATTGAATTACCTAAAAAACGCAATATCTAACACCTTGATAGATCCGAATAGATAGTGTTGCAAGTGCTCGCTCGAGATAGTGTACAATGTGTTAAGACAATCATTCATCTAAGTGAATTTTATCAACAATTACGATTAGTCTAGACTCTATATTAATATTCATTAAAGTACATTTTACTATCAGTTTGGGTCCTCAATTGGGGTAATGGGATGTATTAACGCAGGTGTTAATTTATTTTCATACTTGATTTGTCGGTAATATCTAAGCCTGCCATTTAATTTAAATATTACCAATGGGGTACTTAGAGGGGGTTAGAGAGGTGTTCTCTAACCACCTCTAACTTTTAGGGAGGGCTCCTAATTAACAAGTACCAAATCTTATAATATGTATTAGAAAAGAAAGAAATAGATAAGACACAGCGCCCTAAGCTCTAATGTAATGAAAAACAAACATTTTTTATAGAGGCTCCTGCCTGAACATACCACCCGCGCCCACCTTAAATTTGGTTAGATGCGAAAAGGAAAATTTTGATAAAAACAACTAAAACTCCATGGTTAACAATTGAAAATATTGTACAAGAAAACTTGTTGTAAAAAGAAAAAGTTTTTTTTTTTCTGTTTGTTGCTCGTTGAGCGGTAGAAGAGGTGCAACTTTAGTGACAGGACGGCGAAAAATTCCTGTTAAAGTTTTTATGGTGACTACTCGCTCCACTCCATCTTAGCCAAGATGAGTCTCAGTTAATCAACCCATAGGCCAATGTAAGGGTAGTGACTGACTTTCACTAAGTAGAACTAATTCTCCAACCTTAAGATAACCACTTTAATCTCGGTAGGTGTTCATGGACATACTCAAGTTGCCGCCTATTTCAAAAATGTTGAAACCGTTGACGAATCCTCTGCTTTCTGGAGTCTATTTTCACGAATTTCCAGCAGGCCGGGTCCGGAGGACTGGTTAAAGGGGCACAAATTAAAAAAAAATACCATGAGTCAAATAAAAAATGTGTCGCAATCTGGAGATAATGGATACAAAGGTCTTGAATTAGGCAATGCTTCAATCTTACAAATCATTATCGTAAGTCCCTCGAAAGTGAGAGGAGGATCGGTAAGAAGTTTACGCAGAATAGAGGAGGTTAGAGGTGGCCGTTTTCTTTTTACAATAAGTTTTGAAATGTTATCGTATGTACGAGAATTGAAATGTCATCATGAACTAATGAAACGAAAACCTGTCTCTAAAGTGGGGCCTGTCTAATAAACGACCACTGAACTGAGGCAGACTCTAGTGAGGTAAGAGCGAGAGTTACACGCCGCTGATGACCGATTGGTATCTGTAAGAGACTGATCAGTCGCTGTTCTGTAAGATGAACTAGGTTTAGGTAAATTATAACGTTCAATAATAGTGTTGGATTCATAGTAGTATCGTTCTACTTGACTATACAAAGTTTAATCTTCTTTTGACGGAAAAGAACTCTCTACTTGACAAAGAATAACGTGCTCTTGAAACCTATCCTAAGTTGCACGAAAATCATTAAAAAGAAAATCAAGACCCCAAAACATTCCACGAAAAGGAAAAAGCTGTGACCTATCTTTCACTATCAATCGACCTTGGTCATTAATAGCTTTACTTTTAGAACCAAGAAAATTAAGTTTCTTAAGAAAAACTGAACACTGAGGTTCAAAACTAAGCGAGCTGATTATGAGATAGGCAGATTGAGCGAGATATTGAGACAGATTTAGTAAAAGGAGGGTCCTGCATTTTTAAAATTAGGAGGAAAGTAAAATAAAATTAAATGAAATAATAGAGTATGCAGGTATAAAAAAATAAATAAAATAATTGAAAAATAAACTATTAAATAAGGAATACATGAAAAATAAATATTAAATTGGAATTAAAATTAAAGGCAAAAATACCCAGGCTCAAATGACCAAAAAATATATGGAACGTGGGGTTCAAACTGAACATCTAATAATCAATAATCACCTTACTAAAATGTATGAAGCCACTGATAAAGAAAAGAAAGGACCACGTCCTCAAGCTTAGGAGGTAAAGAAATAAAATAAAATAAGGTTTAATAAAAGAATAATAATTTAAAAAAAAAATTAAACTGTATAAAACTTAAAAGAATTACAATCCTTTAAAAAAATGAAAGTGAACTGCAATAATATAATAAAACAAAAAAAAATCTATTAATTCCAATATTAGAATAATAATGAATTAAAAGTTATTAAGAAGAATAGGTAATACAATGAAGTTAGATAAAGAGTAATAAACTATAAGGTTAACAATACGCTGTCTACAGTCCTGGTTCAGTACAATGTCCAGTTGAAGTTCAAAGATGGTGTAGCCTCTTGGAAATCTTGTGGTCTTCTACTTAAATGAAGCTGGTCTAAAGGTTGCTGGAGAGTGAAGAGAGGTTGCAGTGTGAACTCTAAACAGTGACCTGTTCAAATAAAGGGGTGAGTCGCATCCAAAGTGGAAGCTTCTTTCAGACTAAGAAAAGTAAAGAACTAAAGAAAAGTTGTAGCTTGAGAACGTAAGATAAGAGCTAGTATAATAATCATTTATTCCTCGTAATAATAGAGATAAGGAAATATACATTATAGATAAGAGGATAAATAAGAGATAAAATGGTTAAAATAACTTTATAAAATCTTAAGGCCCCCATACATGATCAAACATATTGCGCAAACCTGATGTCGGGCAAATTTAGGCCATACACGGTCAAAATGTTTGCGCAAACATTTTGACCGTGTATGGGAGCCTTTTGATAAGAAAATAACGAAAAAGGTAAGATAAGGCACAGGTCTCCTAAGCCCTAATGTAAACACAAAAAAAGATCTTTATTTAAATTTAGAGCGAGATAAACTATTCTATCGTAAGAAATGCTAGTATTAATTGTAGAATAGAAAAGTATTAGCGGATTTTTTCAACGGAAGATCGATGCAAATAAATATAGGCAACTAGATTTAAATAAATAAATAATCACTTTACGCGATTCTTTCGTATGATACTGGTTGGAGATCTATTAGAATGCTACTG
Organism: Gerris lacustris; assembly: GCA_951217055.1. Lineage (NCBI taxonomy): Eukaryota > Metazoa > Arthropoda > Insecta > Hemiptera > Gerridae > Gerris > Gerris lacustris. The sequence goes on from OX578285.1 coordinate 18,307,261, forward strand.
CAATATATAAAATTTCTGCTTACAGGGTTCGGAATCCTATGCATAGTTTTCATGTTTCCGTGTGAGGTTTTAGTACAGATCTCTCTCTCTTTAATATTTACATAGTATTGATATTATGTAAATTGAACTTACTTAAAGCGTAATATTATAAATACTTCCGGTTAACAAATGTTGGATTTACGATGCGACTGGAATGCACAAGTACCTAGATTGTTTTTAACTCTTATCTTTTTTCTTCCGATGCCGTACAAAAAGCATTCGTTTAACTTTACCAGAGGCTTTTCTTGAAGTTTTCACGACGGTTTGGCCTCTAAGCATGTAAACGCAGAGTCGAATCTAAACGGAATCTGTGATTATGATAATGGTCGTGCCGCGGGCTGTTCTGGTCGACCTTGGTTTCTCGTGTTGACCTGAAAAATATTGCTCAGTCCTATCTCAACCATTATAACGTACGTCTCATTTTCAGTCCATTAATTATACGTTTTACGGCGGCGTAACAAACCGTTTCTAATTCCGACTGTCGATGTCGGTCACAAGAAACACGCTTTCCAAGCCGCGCTCCCGTCGAAGGTTAGTAATTTTACTTGTTCGACTTTAAATAATTAATCTACATATAATTCGTTTAAAAAAAAAAAAAAAAAAAACTCACGTTGTCGGGAGAGTTATATTTTACCTTTAAATAATTCTGGTTTAATATTTAGTTTGAAGCTCTGCGACATTTTATTAAGAATTTTTTATTACTGTTATTATTAAATTTCCATAAGACATTTGATATGTGTGGCGGTTAATATAATATTGGCGATGTTATCTTACGGGGATTTGCATTTATTTACGGAGGCCGTTGTACGTACCCGAGCCTGGGAACGCCTTACGTCATCCTTTATAAATAGAACCGATATTGTATAAATACTATAAAACTCCAACATAAACAATGTAGCGATGTTTATCTAAAGTGGTTTTTTGAATTGAATTTTTACTCTGTTAGGCGATCCTTGAGCGTGTGGGTTTCATTTTTATTCAAATACATAATAGCGTGCGGTAGGTTTTTAAGTATACGTGGGCTTAATTTAATTGGTCCAAGTCTAACCGGAACTCGACCTGTCTTTCTAACTCATATTTTGCCGTCACCCCCGACAAGTGGCAAAGTGCTTTAGCCTTTTTTGCGAACAATCGCTACGATTTGTTTGCTTTCCAACATCGAGTTCTTAGTCGGATCCTTCCGCTTCACCAAAACATCCTATCCATCTCGGATTCGGAAAAGAAATCAGAATTATTAGTAATTATTTACTTAGGACATAAGTTTCTAAACACAAAGGATATAACTGACTTATTCCATTAAATCGATTTTAAAGGAAGACATTTCCATCGGATCAAATATTTATATTGTTTAGACCAGATTTATTAATAGAGAGCCGAAATTCTCCAAGTCAACACGTGTGACTTTTACAATCTTGTCTAAATGGACTGTATAAATTAATTGTCATACATTATAATAAATTTTTAAAACTAAAATGACAAACTCCTTCAAATGAATATTCTAGCTAGCTATGGCTAACTATCCTGCTTGGCATTATGATGTCGATTCATACTTTCCAGAACGACAAAACCGGCAGCGTCAAGTCAAAATACTACTCATACAATGTGTTTTGAAAGTCCATGTAACGAAGCGTAGAAATTTCTTGAAGTAATAATCTCCAACACGTACTTGTCCATTCCTAAAACGGTCATATGTTCAATCTAAATTATTCTTGATCCGTATTAATTCTTTATTTTCGATAGCATTTTTGTTTGTATTTTTATCAATAATTACTTTAAACACACCGTCAACTTCTTCTTAGGATTACTGCTTCTCAAAATGTAGTGTTTTGCTGTTGAATTTGCTTTTCAATTTTCGGATAAAATAACGTTAAATAGATCTATAGTCATTCTAAAGCATTAATAAAAATTTGACCATCTTAACGTGAGATATCCCACTACATTATTTTCTTTTCGGCGAACACATTTCTTTACCTTGGTTGTCGTTCACTTCTTCCTCGTTCATAATATAAAACAGCATGTAAACTATTGCTAACTATTCTTGGGATATCGGCGAAATCCGCTTCACTTCAGTTTATCTTGTTGTAGCTTTGAGTTAATCGAATTTACAGCAAATCCAAGACATTTATGAATTTAATTAAGACATAAATTACTGAGAGTAAAAGTAGATTACACTATCAAATAAAATCTTAAGTTTGAGAAATTTAGTTCTAGCTATTTCGTAGTATGTGTAGAGAAAACGTACTAATAACCTCTTCTACATCTCTCTGAAATATTTCAACTTCTGAGTAATATTCTTCCACAGCGAAATTATACCATGTATCTGATACGTGAATTGCTTTTCATACAGCAGGTTCCGCATCCCGTTGAAAATACTTGTAATTTGTTCAGGGTCATCTTTGATAAATTCGACAACAACAACAAAATTATGAATATTAGCTGGCCATGACACCTATCCCCATATTAAGTCAGATTATGAAACTGTTGCATCCTTTCCGACGACTTACAAGCAAAATAGATGTCCATACTTGGTGTGGAATATTTATTGGGTGCATTATTAACCACTTGTAATAAAAAAAAACTAAATGCTAAACATTAGTTCGTAATGAACGGAACCACACATTAGTACCTCAACTTTAATAAAGATGGATTTTTTTTTGCAATGTAGTGATTGGTACACAATAATTAGTTGTGATTATAATTGTTTTTGTTAAATTCTAATTTTAGTTTATAGCTTTAACGGTGTAAATTGTAGTGATATATCATTTCTACGATTCAAATGAATTTAAAATTAGTGAAACATTGTAATTTAAACGTTCTGTCATGTATGCATTATTTAATATAAATATTCTAAATGTTTAACTTTATTCTCTATAAGACTTATTCGTCAAACAATTTAATAAATCGAGTGTAAAAATACATATCGACAGTGAAAATTAATGAAATTAATTTAATAGATATATATCTATATTAAATATATTTAGCATTATAACATTTATTAAATATCTTTATTTTATAATGTTACTGATCGATGCAAGTAAATAAAATTTAGTGTATAATTATACTAAAATTTAGTATATAATTTATAGTTTAGGTTTTAAGATGATGAGTGACCGCTACCTCTTCGGGTTTCGCGTCGAAGAGGATTCAGAAATGGATCGGGAAGACAAACTATGGACTGGAATTATCAGATAGGTAATCGTGAAAGGATTTATATAGGGTCATTGCTAGTTCTCGGTCTCGGACAATGGGTACTTAGTCAAGGGGTGCGTCAGCTATTATTCTATATGATCTTGGACTGGAGTGATTAAGTGCCATAGGAATTGGAAGCCTTAGTATACAACCCTTGAGTTCAATGCCACAGAGATGTTGTCCATGCTGATTTTATTGTACTGTTGTGTATGCGCACATTGTCCTGCTGTGTAAGAGTGTAGTAGATGTTTATTGCGTGTATTCTTGACATTTTGGTAATTGTATTGTGCCCATGTTAATCGACGATCTTACAGTTAAAAATATCATATTTACTGTAGTTGTTAGGGTCCTCACCAGACAATAGACAACCATATTAGAACTATTAGGAGGGTTGGTATTATTTGTTCGATATGGTTTTGTAAGACTAAACATACCTCTGCTGTTTAGTATTACATATTGGTTATCGATCTAAACAGTTGCATTCGTTCACTTGTAATTTGTAAAAGATGGGGTTGATATACAGTTTATTTAAAAATTTAAAAACAGTTGTACATGTGATTATAAAATTTGTTTACCGAATTCGTCGGACTATTTTTTCCTACCTTTTTAATTCTGAAAGCCATAAACCAATGAACGGTTCTTGGCCACTTCAATTTAGTCAAAATGAACTTTAAGGGTTCTTCGAGCCATTAACCCTAAATAATTGCTGTTGGGAATACGCTCCCTTTAGCGATATTTCGACCCCTCCTTGGTTCATTCTCAAGCTAGAAAAAAGAAGTATTTTATGTAATAATTACTATACATTAGGCATTAACAATTTTTCTGATATTAATACATACTTAGACATTAACCTAGACCATAATTTAAATTTTAAATTTAAATATTAATTTCATACTATGTACTTACTTTACAGCTCAATTGTTTGGCATGGATTGCTAAAGCAGTTTTTTCATCTTTGGCTTTCACATTGCTTTCATGCTGTTTTCATCGGTTTCCCCATGTTTTCCTGGTTTCACCAATGTATACTCCAGGGGAATCTTGACATGGTACCTCATACATTACTCTTATTTGGTCACTTATTTTTAGCTTATCTTGTAATTTGGTGTAATAAAATTGCAGTAAGTACGAAATATCTAATAATTATAAATTATTTTATGACTAAAAAGCTTACAGTAACCTACATAATATGTGACCAACATTAAATAATGGTTATATTAATTTGATATTTTAAGGGAAATTGACGAGAATCAGAAGATTCGAAAAAGAAGTTCACATTATTTCAATGTAGTGTGATCTTCTAGTCAGTCAGGTTAGTAAGAAAATAACGTTTTAATTTATAATAAGTTGGTATAAATGGTTAATGTCTAAATAAGTGTTAATGTCAGTAAAATTATTGACCTAAGGAGGGGTCGAAATATCGCTAAAGGTAGCGTAGTATTTTTTCTTAAGACCCAATGGTAAATTAATGGTGGGAAAGCTATATAAAATGAAAGGGTCAGCTAGACTCCACTCCAAGTTGACACTTTTACTTGTTCGGTTTGCCACAGTGAGGAACCCTCGCTAGACCGGTGTAACATTCCAAGAAATAAAGTATGACCAGCAAAGTGGCCGCAGTGTCCGAAATCTTCATGCTTTTTTTATGTGGTACTACACAAAAAACAATTATCACTTTCATGAACAATTGCTATTTTGTTTAGTTTTATGGTGTATTTAGTACATTGTTACGTAATGTACAGTTAAAATGAGAAATTACAAGTGATCTTAACTGACTGTTTATCATCAGGTCAAGGAACATTTTGTGTCAGTTGACAGGGTTGTAGTTCATTGACAGTTTGTCATTTGATCACTCTACAGCACTTGTCAGACCAACATATATAAGAAGTAAGCTAAACTTTTCATACGAACTTTTCAATAATGGAAAACTTATACACTCTTAATGGACACAGTAAAATTCTTATATTAATAGCAAAAGTATTTTTATGTAGAATCTTGGTTTCTTATTGTTGGAAGCAAGTAAGTTGGACTAATTAAGAAACTGGCGTTTAAACGAAGGCTTAATAAACTCGGTCTTCCTGTGAGTACTGACTGAGTCAGCGTATGGGAGATCGCCATCACTAAAGTAATTCTGGCTAATTATTATACTCGGTAATGAGCCCGTAACATCGGGATTTTCCCAACATCAGACACGCTACGAACACAAGAACAACGTACGAGATCCTTGCTAAAAGATTTCCCTACGTCAACGTCATTCATTCAGTGTGTCCTTTTTTTCCACCTGAATTTCTGACGCAAGCTCCATCGATACCGCGGAATGTAAATTGTCCACTACCCCCGGATTTCCCTTTTAAATGTATTATACCACAATTTTTTACGTTTCACTTAATTTTTTTTCGTAATTATTTTATAATTATAGCATATCTGAGAACAATTGTAGACTGAAAATGGGCAAATTAAATGCATTTAAAAAAAAATGGAATGAACAATTTTTTGAGTTGATTTCATCATGTGTCCTTGCTGTCTTGATCATCTTGATAATGCAAGTTTAACGTCAAAATTAAATAATGTTCTGTAATTAACATTTTCACAATGATTGTTGTATTTAAGGCAAATTAAAAAAAAACTTTGTTCGTCACTAATTAATTCTTTCGTTTACTATATACATTCAATTATTTTATCATCATCACTCAATATAGGATCTTAAGACTGTACTTCATGTTATCAAGGTCCGTTTTTTATGTTCATATACATATGTATAAAACTATCTATTCATATACAATTCAAATACCACTGAGTGATACATAGCGATATTTCTGAAATTACTGGATCTATTACCATGCAATTTTGTAGGTATGTTCCTCATACCCTTTGGGTGCTTGCCAATAATATTTTGTTTTTATTCGCCATCTTGATTCATGATGGCCACCATTTATATGGAGGATACGATCTGTCAATATCTCCCGAACCAATTGCATTAGAACCTTGAAATTCAAAAGTTAGCTTCCTTTGATAACATAATACACTTTTTTTAAAAGGTTTTCCAATCAGCTTTTTTGATTCAAGATGGCGGCAATTTATATGAAAAATTTATCAAAGCGATATCTTCGGATCCTATTTTACTAGAAGGTCCCTCTTTGCTTCTAGGTGTTTGTTAAAATGATATATTCAATACGCCATCTTGAATCTGATATATGAATGAATGACGATATATCTGGCACCAATTGCCCTGGTACCTTACAATTTTAGCTTCCTTTTATGACATAAACAACTTCAGTAAATCGGTTTTCCAATCGGCCGTATTGTTTCAAGATAGCGGCCTAATAGTTATTTAAACCATGGTACCCTCACTAACATGATTACCACCCCTCCTTTGAAACGCTAAAATAAAATATGTGTAGTATGATAATTTTTAAATTAATATTGATTTCTGGCAATAGGAATTTTCTTAAATTTTATCCCTGTGTGGGGGGGGGGAGTAAACTTTTAAAAATGCTTCTCTGGTAGTCGGAATTTAATAGGGTTTAGGGACTTATCAAATTATAATTGATTCATGGAGCTATAGAACTACGGGAAGGGGACAACTCTGTAACATCAACAGATTCTTGGTTAGTGAAATTATTTGAATGCTTCTCGACGGTAGTCGGTGGTTTCGTCCCATCAAATTCAAAAATACATTAAAAACCTAAAACGAACATCTGAATTGTGTGGACATAAATGTGCAGTAAGGCTGAATACAGACAAACTATAACTAAACCTACTATATATGTAGGGTTAACCTACCACAAGCTACTCGACTTGGTCCGTAGGATACCCACAGGACCAGTCACTTGGTCCATTGGCACATTTTGTGGAGGGTAGAATTTTTGCTTCTGGATGTCACATGGCTGACCCGATGTCCGCCCTTCTAACCTCCATGGGACTTTCATAGCATATTCTACTGGATATGCTGTATGCAAATTTTTAAAATAATGAAGGGTCCCAACAATAGTCATATGTATTTTCAGCTAAAGCAGTTACATTTTGAATATTTAATGTTTGATCCCTATGTGAATTCTAAGATTGATTTTATAGTATGTACTTAGAAATTTTATGTTATCCCTGCGAGATATGAATCCGGTATCTCCAGTATGTCAGTCTGAAGCTCTATCCACTTGGCTAAGAGTCATTTCCGATTTAGTGCAACTCAAAATGAATACTTAAACCCTACAACTTAAATATATAACTTTTATAAATAATTTAAATATATTTCAGATTGTTTCATTATAGCTTTCACTGAAATAAATCCACTTAAATCTGTTAAATTTTTTTAATGAAAGCAAAAAGCTTTCGAAATCGTAGCTCCATAAGATACCCGTAACTGTATGTCCATAGGATACCCCCCCCCCTGGATGTCCTTAGGATACCCTTAACTGGACATCCCGTTGAGGATATCCATAGGACATCCTCAGGATGACCTAATGAGGCATCCAAAACGTGATAACCAAGGGGAACCCATGGACCAAAGATTATGAACAGAATAAAATCTGGACGATTGGCTATCCCAGGGATATCTTTCCGATCAGTTGTGCTACTTGGGTACCGACTGCTGGATGACCAAGTCGGCTTCACGACTCTGGCAAGGAGACACTCAGTATTCACCTTTGCATCGCTATACATATATGGGACCTGCTTAATTGAAATTACGTCTTTCCAGTTGAGTAGGTATGTCAATTCTAAGGTTTATACAGCTGATGGAGCGAGACACTTACCCCGTGTCGTCCATTACATAATAAACCCTTTGACTGGCTTAAGCCCACTATGGGCTGTTCCGCCACGGATTATTATTATGCAAATGGCAGTTAATAAATAAAACTAATCCGGTGATCATTTAAAAACATTGATAATAATAATAATGCTTCTAGGCTCTACAAAAAAAAAATTGCGAATGTAGAAAAGAAAAATAGTGTGTATAAGAACCTTCTTTTCTCAAGCCATTGAAATCGTATTTTTACAAAGAGACAGTGAGACAGTTTTATAAACGTTTATCGTAGTACAAATCTGATTATTACAATATAATCATTGTCGGATCGTTTAGGGGGCCGATAAAAGGAGCTCAATTAAGATTTAAAATATGACATGACTATGTCGTCAGACAGGCTGTTTTCTAAGGAACCGTCTGAGACTACTTGTGGATAAGTTAATTAAGTATTTTACGCTGAGAAAACACTTGGACTGTTTCGTTTAACCGACTAATTAATAATTTCGTAGAAGAGTGAAGAAACGGAGCGCGAGGGTACGGGAAGGGATGAGGTGACCTAGGACCGTGGAGAGGAAGAAGGTCGCTCGCTGTTAGCTGGAAACCAGCCCCGAGGCTCTCAGGTATTCCCCGCTCCGACTCCGCTAGCCCTCCTCTCCAGCAGGTGCGGACTCCTCACTCCTGGATAACTGCCACTGCAATTAACGTAAATAACCAAGTCCGAGCTTGTTGCACCACATGATGCAATAATTTCGAGTCCGGTGTAACAAGGGGCTCGCTCCTCCACTGGGCTTACCTCCTGCTTTCATTCATTCGTCTCTCTTACTAACCTTGCTTCCACGTCTCAATCCGCATTTGCCGTCCAACACCATAATTATCATCTATCTTTTAACTTCAGAATATACAATGATGAATATGCCACATATAGATTGTCTCCTCATTAACAGTTTTAATATAAATCTATAAATATTGGGTTTAAGGGGGAAAAATGCAAACGTAAATTTTCCTTGATTATACACCGTAAATATTTTATTAGTAATTTATCCGATTAATTTTAATTTTAATTTTTTTTTTTAAAAAAGACAGATTTTTAATACATAAAATCCTCATTGTTTCTTATAATTATTATTAGTTAAGTGTAAAAGGAATTGAAAGGTTCACTTTTGCATTATTTCAACTCTTTGATCAGTTTTATGCTGGCTAGAATCGTATTAAGTAGTCTCAAAAAGGTTTAATCATCATGGATATCTCAATTTCATCTTTTTCAGAAAATGTTGCAATAAAGTCCCTCTAACTTAAATAAATATTCCCTAATTGGTACCGCTAACATTATTTTCAAAAATTATCTTCGTAAATGTAAACCGATTTCTTTCTTCATAAAACACAATCAATTTTAAGAAATAAATATTGAAAAAATCATATTCGCTCTAATTTAAAAATAAAAAAAATTAAGTCGTTCCCGATAAAAAAAATCTAACGGTGTATTTGAAAACCACGCTAAAAAAATAACGCGTCGAAATTTAAATTTTCTTTGCTCATGAATGCAAAAGAGATGAATATTTAATTGCACAAAGGCTGGGACACTCTGAATGAATAGGAATTGATGCACCACGTACAGATCCTTTGCTTTATATCCTCGGATAGAGCAGTGCATTTTAAAACTATAGTTTTGTCTGTACGTTGGTCAGCATTTTTTGGATACTTTTTCATTTCATACATTCCGAAAACCGAAACCGGCCTTAACTTTTTTCGTGTGTGTATGTATGTGAGTCAGTCACCACCAGTCCAGACTTTATAGAGGCAAAACTGGCTAAACGAAAACGATTATATTTTGAGAGGTGAGCGCAAACATGTTGCTCCTGTTGTGGGCTTGAAAAATATTGTGTAAAACCAAGGTTATTAACAATTTAAAAAAAAAGAAAAAAAAAAAAAAAAACTTAGGTTGTCTAAGTATGTAAGTGACAAAACCCACTGACTCGCTAATCAAAATGTTTGGGTACTTCTAGACCACCTAGAGACTCGTTTTTTGCGTTTGGTCGGAAATCGGCCCAAACCGACTGGAAAAATCCGAAAAATTAAAAAAAAAAAATGTTTTGCCTCCCCTTTAAAAAAGTAAAGATGGCGGACGCAACTTAAAAGTTTCTGTCGAGGCTTATTGAGGCTAAACGGTAAGTAGTATCGAAAAGCAGATTGCACCAGCGGTAACCGATAAAGATCTACAACTTTGGACCTATGACTTTTTGTCGAATCTCTATCAGTTCTACCTTAAATTGAGCTAAATTTGATAACTATATATATTCTTTTTAATTTTTGACTTTGAGCTCTTATAGTGTCCGCAATTGTCGACCGATTTAACTTCTGATTGGGATGCTTAAACCTCACAGTAATGTACTTTAAATCGTGTATTTATTATTTTATTAATTTGTCCTAGAACTAGAGTTATTAAATATTTACTAGTTAAACTGCCGTATTGAGAGAAGAGACTGGTAATTAAATTAATGCAGCAATGGTTGATGCATTTATTGTTCAGTGACTTCCCAGTCTAATTGGTTTTGACTACGTTTATTTTCTCATTTATTTTATCTTTTTTTTAGCATTGTTATTTATTACTATATTACTAAGATTCGAATGGATATTTTTTTTACATAAAAATAGACTCCAAACTACGATTTGAAGAGTATTATATACTCTTAGTAATGGAATCAATGTTGTATAACATAGTCTTGATTCTATTTCTAGAAGACTTTGGAAACAAAACTATTTAGAAATTTCATTTAATTGCTAGGCCTACATGATAATTGGAAACAATAGCCACTAATACCTAGCATGAGTGAAGTCTTATTAATAGTAATAATAATGTTATGGTTTTTCGATTTATAATATTCCCTTACATGATTTATGCATGATCGACCTCCTCATTACATAAAGTGCCTAATCAAAAATATGTACTATTTTAAGCCAAAAATATATTTAACACGAATTACTAGCTACGAGTTTTATCAAAAGAAGTTCTATATACGTTTTCATAATATACTTTTTTTTGTGGTACCTATATGTATATAATATATACTTCTTCGAATTAATAATAATGTATATGACTCATTTTAGTTTGAAAATGAAAAAAAAATGAAATAACTTCAAGAGAAGTATATATGAAAGAAGAAACTGATATTTTTAGTTGACGTTGTTGAGTCATAATCAAAAGTTAAATAACTCCTACTCGAGTACCACAGTCTAATCTCAACACATCTGGATTCAATTTCTCGACAAGCAAGTTTAACTTTAATGAACACATCGAAAGATATTTACAGAGGCTGATCCGACCGTCTTGTAATGTCTTGTTCCTGTCAATCAAAGCGTAAAGAAAAGCAAATTAAACATACTTTTAATAAGCAAACTGATTTTAATTGAAAGACTTAATTTTAATATCCAGATAAACTTTTAATTGGTGAGAATCGAAAAGAATTGTAGAGATCGGGTAAATAGTTAAACCAGGTAGTTTTGACTTGTGTTCACCAGCTAGCTATATCGTGTTGCTTCTAGCCACGTTTGTTACTTGTTAATATGTCTTAACAATAATTATATTAGCAATTAATTGAATGGTTGGGAAAACAGGTAGTTTTGACTTGTGTTCAACACCAAGCTATATCGTATTGCTTCTAGATATATCGTACAATAATCCTATTCCCACAATCATTTGTTAGTGTTTTATATGGTCCGGTATCTTTGAAATAAATGAGTTCTAAGATTCTTATAAGATCTTTCTCAATTCTTGTTGGCATTTGTTACTTGTTAATATGCCTTAACACTAATGCAATTTGCAATAATAATGAGATTTGCCTTAGAAAGGTCGATCTTGTCATCGATTTAAATGATCTAAATATTTTTAAAGACAGCATTATCTGAAGAAATATGATTGATTGATTCAATCCTAGAAAACATTACTTATGAACGGATCGATTCGAGGTTTCATTTCATCAAGAATTTTTTTGTTTTATTCTACTAGTCTCAATAGAATAGACACCTTAAAGAATTAACAATATACAATATGTTGACCGACCATAACAGACCCAATCGAGCCACGTTTTGTTATTGATCATTCAGCCGTCTTAGGCTACATTCACACGAGGTGGTTCAGGACGACTCGGCGGTCGAGTCGGCTGGTGATCTGCAAAATGTAACGTAAGTGTTCACATGGGTCGACTCGTCGCCGCCACCGCCTGGCCGGTTGAGTCGGAGTCTCGTTTTCTCTCGACGCATTGCGCGGCCAGATAACCACCTCGACTTATGATCCATTATTTTCTAGTGTCACAGTTTACACGTGTCTGCGAAACCAGTCGGATCTTCCTAGATCACCTTATTTTCTACAGTTTTTTTTTTTTTTTTTTTTTTTTAGTTTATATATAGTTTCCTTTTGTATAGTTTTCTATGTATTGCTAAAGAAGTTTATTTATTATTAATTCAAATTACCTCTTAACTAAAGTGTTTTTAAAAGTATAATTATCTTTTGTTGTAACAATTGATTTTTGAGATTGGAAAATTAATTGCAGCCTTTCAAGCCAGGCCTTCATTTTCAAACTTCTTCTAAAGTTAAATAGTTTTCACTATCTTATTTAATTTGAGGCCATAATATGTAATAATATCCTTTTAATCGTCGCTCCTGAACAATCGCATGTTCCCAAACCAAAATGCTATTCTTTCGCTGCTTCAATCTAGAGTATAATAGCCACAATTTAGCCAAATCTTCAACAAAATCCATGTTATCCCGAAAGAAGACGATTGAACTAATGCCTACATGAAGAAACCGACTCGTTGCCACCGCTTTCTGCCGCGCACACATGTGAATGTGAATACTCCACTCGTAGGCAGACTCGACCGTCGAGTCGGCCAGATCTGCCTTACTCCAAACAGACAAACACTTGTTTTACTTATTTGTTAATTTTTTTAAAAAATAAGTATTTTTTACTTAACTCGTAAAAGAAACAAGTAAAAACCTTTAGACGAAGTTATTAATTTGCAAAAGACTTACTTTTAGGTTTGTTAATTGCCCTTATACCTGTTATTTATTACTTTTATAAATAATCTTTTGTTTTTAACTTTATTTGCTATTGAACCCAATTAACCAGAGTGATCGTGTTTTATTTTTGTTGTTTAATGAGATGTTCTCATGTTATGTCGATTATGTCTCGAGGTATTTTCTCTTTGATGGTTGTTCAACGTTCCCCCCTTTTTTTGAAATTATTATTGTTTTAACTGGTTAAGAATTTTACTTTTAATTTTTTCGTTTGCTCATGCATATTATTACAACATATTACAACATTAGAGGACTCGTGCCAACATATTGTAATATCTTATAAGCACTCACTTCTCTAATTATATTCTATAAAGTTTCATTATCTATAAACAATTTTATAAAATTAAAAAAAAAAAAAAAATCCTATATTCAAACTACACAAAGATTATTGTTTATTATAGGTAAGTTATATGTGTAGGTATGTATGATCGAATATGTGTATATATGTGTCTATAATCCCTTTATATGTTTCTTTACATTCTAAATAAGGCAAAATATAATTATACAAAAAAAGTAAAATAAAAGAATTTGTACATTTATTTTTTTACATTGAGCTATTAACTCATTCGTATGAGAGCCAATGGGCTCAAAAAATGAATAAATTAGTTTAATGTTTGAAGTTTAAATAGCCAAATATGAATAAAACCGCATTTATTTAAATAATATTTTGTCATGATAAAGATACAGGACTAAAATAATATCTTTGTTCAAGCTAAAATTAGAGACCTAAAGTAGGGATGGGAGGAACGGTTCTAAGAGTGAAACGAGTTACAACGTTTCGTTCCAAACCAATAACTATTTTAAGGAACTAGTTATTTTTGGAACGTTTCAGTTTATGTTTTAAAGAAACCCATCCCCACTCCATACTCTAGTCTACTATACAAGACATGCACGACGATAATATCTTTTATTTTTTCGTTCCAGCTTGGCTCAATCTGGAACTTATTTTGCTTGAAACTTGGAACGACGTTTTCGTTCCACGCGAAACTAACCTATTACTATCCCTCCGAGTTAGTTACAGTTCCGTTATGTTTTCTCGTTCCTGTTTCCTCTTAAATCTGTTACGTTTCGTATTATTTTGTTCCATTATCAATTAAAATATATATATATATATATATTTTTAAAAAAATTGTGTAACAAATTTGTATCGAATTCAAGTAATAAAAATAAAAATAAATAAATAAAAATTTACAGTAAAATAAAATAAAAACTTCAAAGGCGTTCCAAAAATGGCGTAGTTCCATGAAATCTTGGAACGATTGGAACTGTTCCAACACAGGAACTAGTTATTTTTATAGTTACGTTTCGTTCCATCCATCCCTAACAAAAAGTGTAATTTTGAAGATAAAAAATAATAGTGTATCATCGAAGGTTTAAGAATTTTACTTAGAGTAAGCCCCACATAACGAGCTGAATTTATTAAATTCTGTTAAGTGTTTTAGGCTAAATCCTTTAAGAAGAATTTTCATATTCCAGATTCGCTTTTATCCAATAATGCTAATTCTGTTACAAAAGCAAGGTTTTTCAAGTTCAGGCTATTTCTTGACGGCTTGAATATGAGCTCTTAATGGAAATAATAATTTACATACTAAACGTATTATGGTTTCTGGTTTGTGCAAGCCAATTAAACAACTTACTGAACTAGGTTCATCATGTGAGATGAGAGCTCCATGAAATTCTACGTTTCAAGTACCACTTGACTTGATGCCAAAGTGCATTAATTAAAGCACTTAAGAAACCATTATATACAATGTAATGATGTGTACGAGTAGTTAGAAACCTGTTTACCGTACATCCCTCTGTCTGGGCCCACTTGTTTTCATAACTGTAGTTGTTTATATGGAAACGTGCCTTTTATTTATTTCTATATGTGTGGTAAGTATTGAATTTACTCGAAGAGTTAAGTTAAAATTGATAATTTTATCGTCAAACAAGAATAAATGATATCAATAGTGTGTTATGATATGAATTATAACATTCTTAGAAAATCGGCATGATTCCTAATATATAGTTTTAAGTATAGTAATTTTGTCAACCTGGAACATAAATTCAATTGTTCTGTTGGCTTTTAGAACCCAATCTGTTTACTACGTACCGATATCTCATGGTATTCCTAGGTACTAATAGTTCTCGGACTCTGAACTCAAGAACAACGCTTGAGCTTTGTGACGAATTCATGAACTGGGCTTGTTCAGTTAAACGGAAATTTCCGCTGTCTCTCAACTCCAGCCGGTCTTCTTTAGTTCCAAGGAAATCCACTTTGTAATTAGGATATCAAGGGGGGAAAATGTCATTGACATACACACACACACACACACATATATATATATATATATATATATATATATATATATATATATATATATATATATATATATATATATATATATATATATATATATATATATATATATATATATATATATATATATATATTTATATATATCCTCTGCTTAAAGGTAAAAGTCGCTAAGTGTTAGTCCCTATAGTAGTAGCACAAAGTGTAAAGGCCCCCATACACGATCAAACATTTTGACAGACGATATTATATTAATGGGGTTTTCCATTCCTATTATTCACTTCACTGCATTCATACTATAGTTATAGATTTTTTCTGAATATAATTAATAAAAATCACAATAAATAAATACCTAGAAGAGAGCTGGAATACGTCTATAAAGGTAATTTTGGACTTTCGTTGCATCGAAAATAAATTACTGCGAAAAATTAATTCTGAGAATAAACTAGTGAAGCCTTGAGTCTTTCGATCATATCCAATTACCCGATATTGATATGGAAACCAAAAAAGCTTAGTATCCTGAGAATTGATCCGCAATATCTGTAAAAAAATTATTTTTACTTGAAATCACCGAAATGCTTGTTTTTTTTTAGGGTTTCGTTGGTAAAACCAAAAAAAGAAACCCTTATAGTTTCGTTCCTGTGTCTGTCTGTCACTCTGTACGGTTCCAATAACTTTTGAATCAAAAGAGATAAAACCATAAACCTTTCCAGTATCAAAGAACGTTTTGACGCGCACACAGGAAAAATATAGAAAACTCAAAATTATCACCTGTTCAAATTCAAAATGGCGGATAATTCACGTCACGCGAAAAAAATATATTTTTTAAATATTGAGTGGGGTATCAAATGAAAGGTATTGAAGAGTAGATTTCAAAAATATATAACACTTGTGGAAAGCGTTTAATTTTATACGACATTTTGTCAAAAAACATAAAAATCTTGCCCCCCCCCCCCCCCCCCCTTTACTAATTTTATGTTCACAACACCAACGAAACCCTTTTTACGTAAGACTTCACGCACTATACCAATTTATTTATATGTATTGTCATTAATATAGTTAAAAAAATATATATATATATATATATATATATATGGTTTAATCAGTACAGATATCAAATTACTATATTGACGTTGTAAATGGCACATATATTTTTGGTGAGTTCATATTGTTTATTTGTTTGTGTTCTGAACATTTTCAATCGTTGTTAATGTCGACCAATCAAAAGATGAGGGATAAGTAGAAACCCATTGACCAGAATAGTGATCGAAATCGTGTTAAATGAGATATTGCGTTCGACTTATCACGCCATACGTGACGAAAGTTGAAATTCTTTGTAATTTTGAGGCAATTTGATTTTACTTTTAACTAAGGATATTATGAGGTGGGAAAGTGATTTAAGGAAGTGGCTTGGCACGCCCCCTCACCTGATGTACATCCCCTCCGGCCGAACACATCATCCCCTCGACCGATAAATAGGACACCCCACCCAGCGTCTCTCAGTCTCTTCTCTCAGCATCCTGTCTAAGGTCTAGAAGCTATTCCTGCTGGAGCCATTAACAGAGAGCTACGATAATGTAGCCCACTGGGATTAACTTGATAGGGAGTCGTAAAATTGAAAAGTTCCTAATCATTTCTACTGATTGGTTGAGCAAATAAGCTACTAGGTGTCCGGTCAGGTGTGCAGTTAGTGGATGATAGCTTGCAAGCCGAGAACAGTTTAAATAGTAAGCTTCCTTAGTACCTAGTAACCTTAAATAGTGATTAGGTGCATAAAGAACTCGCGTAGAATTGTGCTCTTATATCGGTCATATATTATGTTTTCAACGTGGCTGCCAGGATAATTTTTCGGTGAAAACCTGACATATTATTCCTCATCAACCTGGAAAGAGCTTATAAGTACGAACTATAATTTTTAACACACTTATTTCAGGCATATTTGTTGCAAAACTTTTGTAATAATAGTTACATATTCATTTCCTTCTCCTCAAGCCCTTTAAAACGATGTAAGTCATGCTGACTGAAATCTTGTTCTTTAGTCGTCTGTAAAATTGGTCGCAATCTGAAATTTAAAGTTGTCAAAAAATGAGGTGATGTGTGCCGAATTTCGTACAAAGTCGCAAGTTCTCGGTTGAAAAAACTGTTTTCCTTGTATCCGTACATAATCTTTATTTAATAAAATTAATGCAGGCTCGCTACGCTTGTCTGTTTATACAGCATTTGTATAGATTTTGTTTTTAATAAAGTCATTACTGGCTGGCTTCGCTCGCCTGTCTAGACATTATTATTTGCATGCAATATCTTTATCCACAAAAATAAAATAAATACTGAATTAACAGGTAAGCGTAGCGAGCCTGCAATTAATCTTTTACATAAAGATTATCGATAAATGCTGTATTAACAGGCGAGCGAAACGAACCTGCAATAACTCTATTATATAAAGATTACCTATAAATGCCGTATAAACAGGCGAGCGTAGTGAGCCTGCAATAAATTAATTAAATGAAAATTATTTTTAAATGCTGGTCTATAAAGGCGAGCGCAGCGAGCCTGCAATAAAATTATCTACAAATCCTGTATGAACAGATCATAGCGATCCTGCAATAACTCTATTATATAATAATTATCTACAAAATGATCTGGCAAAAACTTTTAAATTAAGGTTATCTATACAAATGAAAGGTAAATATGATAAGGACTTTATTAAATAAAGATTGCCCCCGTCCTAACCCGCCTTTAAAATACCTTAAAACGATGTATAACATGTAGACTAAAACGTTTTCTTTTGCCGTTCTTCATATGTGCCACCATCTTGAAAATTTTAAGTTAAATATTTTAGTAGTTACGAATTCTTTTCTTATTCTTAAAGATCTTTAAAACGATGTAGGTATAGCATGCAGTGTCGATTAAAATAATTTTTTGAGTCGTCCTTATACTTGGCCACCATCTTTAAAATATTAAATGTGAAATTTTAATAGTTCACTCAGACCTTCAATACTATGTATAACATGTTATGCTGATTAAAACTTTTTTTTAGTTGTTCGTTATATTGGCCACCATATTGAAAATATTTACTGTGGAATTTCTAAAAACTATACAGTTGTCTCAAATGCTGAGATGCATCCATGTGCCAAATTTCGTTGAAATTGATCAATTTTTCAGTTATCGTTAGATAAACAAACAAACAAACATACAAACTTTTCAAAGGCCAACTCTCTGAAATGAAGAACTCCCTTCGCTCGTTCAACTATTTTTTTTAGAGAATTTATGTGCTAAGTATCTAACTCCACATCTTTATACGCTAACTTTAATAAATAGAATATAATTCGTGAATATTCGATAAAATATATTTTTAATATAGTAGTGAATATATTTTAAATACTATATATTCTGATATATTTATAAGCCGAGCATCTAGAGACAACTTTGTTCATTCCCTATTTATTATGATCTATTTTTTTTTTTTTTTTTTCTTGAAATAATGTGTAACCTAATAAAAACAATGTATGCGATTTACATATAAAATAACAAAACTTTTCCGAGAATGTGTGGAACTTACGTTTTCCAGATCAGAGCCAAATCTGAATAAAATTTTTATTATGTTATTTATTGTTCTTACACATATGTTGTTTCCTAAACATTTGTTCTATGATTCTGAAATTATTCAGTTATAAAATTCTGCTCTCTACCTCGGCTGAATCAAACACTCTAAAACTCATTTAAACAGACACTTTTTTGTTATCAAACAGATTAAAACGATTCGTTTTGCATTAGGGTAAACGCTTGGTGTAGTAGACGTGAAGTACAACAAATTAACCTCTACTGTTTTGGGATATGGATGATCTAGAGAATCTAAAACATGGTGTCTATCTAAACGTGGTGCATTGTTGTTTTTACCCGGTTGATGGCAAAAAATTTCATGTTTGGGCACAAATAACGGGTCGGTCGTAGTGATTTTGTAGTTAAACGGCTTTTGCGAAGGAATAGAATGCTGACTGTCGGACGGAACAAGTTGGCAACTCGAGTAAAATGGTCTAAGGAGGTTGAGAGCGACCTTGGTGAAGGAGGCGAGGAGCTAGACTGCTTGGCTCCCACTCCCTCCACCGCACCGTCGCTACCGTGGAATCCGGCCGGGCCGCCACACTCCCGCACTAATTGCACTGACGTCACGACCCGGCCCTTCTTTCTGGCTATCACTTCCATCAGCCGACGAGATTTCGTCGCTCTCCCCGCAAAAATTATTTGCTAGACCGAAGAGTAATGAAAAACGCAGGGGAAAAAGAAGACGGGAGCCTTCGGTGTTATATTTATCGTCGGGTCTGCTAGCGTCTCCGGCAGATTAGAAAAGTATCCTCTCCGGGGTTTGATTGATATGCTCCTCTTGCGGTTGAGCCGGAGCCGGGTGGTCTTGCCATCAGGCTTCTTCTACATAACTGTCGGTGGTTTTTTCGTTTAAAAATAGGTTATTTAATTTTTTCTGCTTCTTGGATCAGTCAGAATAATCACCGTCACGAGGTTTGATAGGTTACGGCGAGTTAGAGCGCTCCCAGAAATCACAGACCCTATAATTGCAGCGTCTTTATAGGACTCCGATCCGAACTCGAAGTCAACGAAGCTGGACAGGGATCCTCTGTTTTTTCTTGATTAGAAAACAAATATTCGCTTTATTTAAGCCGGAGGCCAGTTGGGCAGGGAGGTAACGGATAATTCCATTCGTTGTTGTTATACTACTTTGGGTTCGAGGTCAAAAGTAGAGGATGGATGGTCGAAGACTTTAAGAGCTATAAAGCTGTTAACTAATCTTCTCGGCCCAGTATTTACCCGGCACGTCGTTGAAATTGCTCTGATGAACGGAGAATAATAAATTTTCGTATTTTGTGAGACGATCTCGTCACTACGTGTCAAAGCAAGGTCGGTTCGGCTAAGTGTGGAATGGACGAGCCCAGCAATAGTTATTAATTGTGTCCAATTAGATCCTCCCCCATTTAGTATAGACCGGGTCAATTACGGAGGCAGCATAGCCGCACTTTTCTTCCCTCCGACCCGTCACTTTTAATCAATTTATTCCCTGGATTGAACCACCAAATTGGGGCGAATGGATCCTCAGCGATATCAGGTGGGATACCAATTGTATACGATTGTCTAAGCTATCTACGTCGTAGGGATTATTTCGGTGCCAGGGTTCAGATATGATTTAAGTGCGACCTGGCCTCATAACACAAGGAAATATAGAGGGAGATTAGATATTTAATTTATGAGAAAGGACGTCAGAATTTTGTTCCATAATAAAAAAGAAAAAATTGTTTTATTTAAATATTGTACAAATATTTTAAATATTTTACAAATAGCAAAACAAAATATTTAAATATTTTGTTTTGTGATTTGTTAAAAAATTAAGTGAATATTTTTTCTTGCCTATATAAATAGACGAGTTTATAGAAAAAATAATACACGCGCTCCAACAAAACCCATGTGCAATTCAAATTTAGCTTACTTTTTTGTCGTCACTGAATCCATTTTAATTTTATAGAACTTTTAGTTATAGTATAGTATACTCTTAGTTATTGGTATAGACAGCCAAGTCGATAATTTATATCAAATCCTAATTTATATGAGTACCTTGTATTTTTTCAATTCGAACAATGGGGATAATTGTCGTTGTTGTCGCTACCATTTGAAAGGGGTTACTACCTTAATAATTAAGGGACACTCCTTGAAGTCCATGGCTTTGGCTGCTTACGCATTTATATATTGTAAGATTCAATTACAAAAGGTTTGTTAGGTTTCGGAATTCTCTCTCCGTGCATCATAAGAGAACTACTGATGGCAATGTTAAAGGATTCTAAAAATAGCTGTTTGTGGAAGAGAAGTAGCTTGATCAACCTGTCCTCTCGTTAACAACCTCCCACCTCATGTCGGTCAAATTGACAACGCCCGAGGTTCCACGGTTAATGAATGCTATTCTTCAAAGTCGCCCTATATATACTCGTATTTGATTATATGTATTTTCCTGACTGAATAAAGTTTTATTTATAGAAATGAGTGACCTAAAACATAAAAAGACGAATAAGTGGGTGATTTATCCGAATGTATATAAATTGTTTGGACGGTATTCGAAACATGTTCTACAAAGTAAATATTTGTTTGGTAATCCAGTCGTGATTCGAAATAAAACTGATTGGTCATATTCAGGGAACTTGAAGGGGATGGAGATAATTGCGAGATTACCGGACCAGATGAGAATTACAGGGAGAGACTCGGTCCGACCGTTTCTAGGTTTTTTTCCTCTCGTGATGACGATCGTCCCGGCAACTGGAAACTCGCTAATAACAGGGGTACCGTGCCATGTAACGACCCCACTCGTCCCTCGTCCTTCCACTAATTATACTACAAATAACATTTGAGAAAAGGGGAAAAAACGCTTCAAGTACATTGGCAAAAGTGGATTTAATAGTAGTAGCAGATAAAAGTATGTGCACTAAGGAGACGAGCAGCACTTCTAACCGATTCCTACCGGTCACAACCTTTCTAAACATAACCTAAAGCTTTTTCTTCCACATTTTCACAAATCTAATAATTTCTCGGTGCTTGTTCACATGCAAGATGTGTTATGAGGTATAAATAGAAGCAATTGTGGAGGCCGTCATGAAGATTCTAAAGTATACTACGTTAAATATAATTTATTTCCAAATAACTTTTTACGGCCCAATAGAAAATTCTTTTTAGTGCGTGCTGATGAAGAATGAAAGTTGAAACTAACAAAAATCCATGGCTACAGACTTAAATGGTTGTGCTTTCTTCATTCCTTTAATCTGTGATTTTAGTACTCGTATACATACTTAAAATCTCCTGTTTCCTTTGTTTACGGAACTTATCTCAATATATATATACAGTGCTTGATTTCTAGAAATTGAGGTGCCGGAACTACAAGCTACCCCCACCCCTTCCCCCCATAGGAGGGGGGTCCGGGGGTCCTCCCCCGGGAAAAATTTGAAAAATAAACTTTTTTTTTTACCATTTTGGTAGTATTCATACTACAGAAAGATTAAATTTTAATTTAAATCAAATTATAATTATTATTAACTACAGGAAACAGACAGAGAAAAATACACTCCAGCGCCGGGATTTGAACCACGGGCCTCTATATTTCCAGTATAGCGCTCTACCAACTAAGCTACGCAGGAGAATGAGTTTCTCTGACGTTAATGACACCTTGTCCCGAATTTAAGCTTTCAATTTTCCACATAAGTCTTAGATGTCAACATTAATGACATAGAACTAGACCGAGAAATAACGCTTACAATTATAAAGTACCCAATTAGTACCTGTACCTAGTATATAGAGGCCCGGGGTTTAAATCCCGGCGCTGGAGTGTATTTTTCTCTGTCTGTTTCCCGTAGTTAATAATAATTATAATTTGATTAAAATAAAAAATAAACGTTCTAAAACAGCATTTTAAGCAGTTTTAGACATAAACCCACACTTAAAGTGCAAATTTTAGTGCCGATAATTTTTTTTTTATTTATCAGAGAGAGAGAGAGGTCCCGGAACGCCGTTTCGCCGCGTTCCGCCTCAAATCGAGCCCTGTATATATATATAAATATATATATATATATATATATATATATATATATATATATATATATATATATATATATTATATATATATATGTAGTGTTCAGACCCCGAAAACCCCATATCTCTATCTATTACAGAAGCTGAGCTATAAGTGTTCAAAAAAGTGTGTTTTTTGCCCACCCTGTATATATGAGAGAGAGAGTGAGAGAGAGAGAGAGAGGGAGAGAGGGAGAGAGAGAGAGAGAGAACCGAATATATTAGAATTGCGGTTACCCAAGAGGGAGGGGATGAACCATAGGCATCAGAAGTCCCAAAAATTAGATAAAACAATTGCGATCTTCACTGTTATTACAGTTCACTGTTATTACAGACAAGAACCAAAATAGTAATTTAGCGACACTTGAATTTTGCGGATATAAATTCACTAAGCAATTATTTCTTAATCTTGATAGTATCTTATGTATTGATAGTAAATATTAAATAGTATATTTGAGAGGAAATCGTTGTGCTTTTGGAGTCCTCCTTCGGTAACGCTAATTCCTATCTAATTTATTAACCGTTCCGCAACTTTTTAGACACTATGTACACAGAAGTGCTTAGAGGTAGTTAAAGGTTTTAATGTTATTTGTTAACTGGATTGGTTTAGAACTCTACAGCTCTAGAGCCGTTCTAGAGATACTGATATAATGTATGAGTGAGTGGTATTTGGCTTTTACATTTATGTATAGATAGATTAAACAGTAAACTAATTCCTTTTCAATATTTTATTAATAGCAGTTAATTCCTAGCTTTGTTTATTTGTTGTTTTTCTTAATCTATTCCTTCTCCTGTTTTTTATAAGTATCAATATGATTTTAATTTAATGTATGGAAGAAGAGCATTAGCTTTAGAAGTAAGCCGTATTTTTATTTGAATTCTAAAAACAATTTTATTTGTTGATTTCTACGATGCATCGAAGTATTAATACAAGTATTATATTTTTTTTAATTTTACAACATTCAGATAATACATAAGATGTTGAGATATTCATCTTACTTTGGAATGATGATCAAGTTTACTGATAAAGTGAAAATACGATTACTCAATTATCATAAAACCTACAATAACTTGTTCAATACTGACCGATTTAGACCACTTATGTAGGAAATCATCAGTGGCTTTTTATCAAGTTTTGAAATACATAGATATAATTTATTCCTAACAACTATTCCTATTCTTCAACAAATTTTTTCTGAGCCATATTCGATTGCAAGAGAACGTTTTTAAATCGAAAAAAGGCTAATTCGATGTAATATATACAAGATCGATTTTTATTGGAAACCGAGATCAGAAATTAAATTAATTGCGATCAAGATCCAATTTCACGGCGGATTCTATAAGTACGAATGAGTATCTTTAATAAGCCGTAATCTTTTCGTTTCATTTTTTCTTATTTTTTTGCGGTTGACGTATCTGGAAAAAAACTAGAACTACGAAGTACGAACTGGTTTTCGACGGAATAATCCAATTACGAAAGAATGGTAATTATTTCCAACAGATTTACAGCTGTCTTAATATTTCAGGGAATCGACTTCGTACCAGATATGATTACTTATTGATTTTTTATTAACAGTATAATTACATGAAATATCTCGAGTGTTTTTGTGTGGAAAAATAATAATTTCACAACAATGATTAATATTTATCAGACATTTCTTGACATTATACAGACATGCAACAATTATAAAAGTTCTAACTGAGTCGAGGCTGTAGCACTTACAACCTCTCTAATACATTATGTATATACACGGTGTTCATGCACAGCACTTACACTAAATAACACTTAACTTAAATAAGTCCTAACTTAACTTTTCCTACTGAAGTTTTGTAGTTAGTTAACTAATATTTCCCAAAATTATTCACAATGAAGAAATGGATATTCTGTTGATTTAAACCTATTTTTTAAGGAAAGCACTTTTTTCTAGTACTCACAGGAGATATTTCTTCTGAAGAAACATATTGTTTCTTCAGCTCTTATTAAAAATGAACATTATACCTGAATGAGCTCGACAAGACGACTGTACGAGCGAAATGTCAAAAACCATATTCTTTAATACTGACTTAAAAGCCCTAGAACTACTTAACACATCGATAGCAATCTTTATTCTTGTGTTACAGTAAACACCTATTAAAATTTCAGCCAAGTCCCGATAAACTTTTTTTTTTCATTACTATTTAATTATTATTTTAGTTTTAATTTGTTTATTTGTTATTTATTTTAATTACAGGACATGGCTCTCGTCCGTTTAACGACTTACTCTTGTGGAAACCATGTATGTACAGGAGTGGGAATAAAAATAAACGGCTACATATTAGCAAACCAACGTGCTATAGCTGTGGACACATCTGATTCACTCGATAAACCGTATAAACAAGTGTATATCGACGAGGAGATCTCTCTGATAAATAAGCGTGCGTCGCGACAACGCCGAAAAATCGAATTCGTGAAGGCATGGAGTTGTGGTTATTCAAGAGATTTCCTTGGAAAAATCTTTTGTATGAATTCCCACGGTGATCAGTACTACAAAGAATGTTCTACTTTTGTTCTTCTGGCCACCAAGGGAGTTTATATTCCTACAAGCGACACGGAAGTCGCATCAATTCTTCAATCTATGAAACATTCTCTGCTGATGGACGAAACATCAGTAGATCCCCAAAAAGGAGACAAAGTCACAGCTTATTCCGGAGACATTGCTTCCTACAGAGACGCTGGTTGTGTCTGCTATGTCTTCGAATCGATGGATATGTTTTTAGTCGATTTGAACATACCAAATACAAGCGCAGTTATCAGGTAATTTGATTTTTTATATTTTATTTATTTTTTCATTATTCTCACTTAGTTTTATTAAAAGCTTTATGTTATTTTAACACAATTACACGCCACAAATTCTTGAACGCAAATTTATAATTAAGAATTATTTATTCGAATATTTTTGAAATTATCTATCCGTGAATTGTTCTTTCTTTATTTTAGTCGATGTCATTTAGCTGATATGATTAGTTGTTCTTTATCTAGTTAATATGATTTTTTATTTTAAGTGAAACTTCTTTAGCCGCGGTAGAGTACATTTGCTTGGACGAAACGACATTGAGAAACCAAGTTAGCGTTTCGAGACTCGTCCAAATGAAATATTTTTGAAGTGAAATTAACGAAATTGAAAGTTTCTGTTTTAAGACTCGCCTGTGATAGATATTTTAATCGACTGCCGACTTAGGCCGGCATTTGATTTACCACTAAAAGATTTTCCCTCTGGAAGAGTCTCGAACCCCCGACCCCTGAATTAAGAGTCTCACGCGCTAACCCCTATACCACGGGAGTAGTTGATTTATTCAGTCCACAGAATTGGTATATAAGGGTATTATTATATACATTTTAACAATTAATATATATATATATATATATATATATATATATATATATATATATATATATTAATGTTGTTTTCATGTTTTTTCTTCATTATTCGCTAACATTTTAAGAAAATATTTTATAAATTGAAATTATGTTTCTTTGAGAAGTTATCTGACAGTGCGGCGGTATTGTAAACTCTTGTTTATAAATATGTACGTTGCGTATTTAATAAATGATTTGAATAATATGCATTACTTAATTAAGTTTTATTGTGCTATTTCATACACATATTTCATATGTTTATTCTGTTTCTAGAACTTAAGTTTCACTTTCAATGCGTGAGAGTCTCACACATATTTTTTATTTTTTTTTTTTTAGTTATCCTGATCCTAGAAGAAAAACTGCAGTATTGGGTTTGACTCTATTTCAGGACAGTAGATTCTCCCTGTTTCAAATGTTTCCAATGTGCATAACATTGAAGCATTTGCTATCTCCTGACTGCTTTTTGTCTAAATGTAATTTTATTTCACCACCGCATAGTGGAGGTACGATCCTTTTTATAAAAGTTATTAATTTTATTAAACCATAATCATTACAAGTAATTAAAAATAAAATAATATTTAATTAATTAAAAATATAGGCTGATGGTAAAAGTAACGAATGCTGTTATAAACTTAACATATAAATATATGTGTATATATATATGTGTGTATATATATGTTTAAATAAACAGCGATACTTTAAATATATATGTTTATAATTTTAATTATACCACAATTATCTGAATAAAATGTATCTAAAAATCTAAGAAGAATGAATGTTATAATAATTTAATAATTTATCACTATTGTGACAGCTTTTATTGGTCGGATAAATGTGAAAGACGTCCAGGCAAAAAAAAAAAAAAAAAAAAAAAAAAAAAAAATATATATATATATATATATATATATATATATATATATATATATATATATATATATATATATAAATTAAATAAACCAAGGTCTAAATTGATTTGAATATTAGGGTCGCAATTCCAAGAAACTGGTAAACGATATCTTGTTGAATTTTTTGTTATGTACAGGAAACTGTTAACGCTATACATCTTTAATATAATTTTAATTATACCATAATTATCCGAAACTATAGCATGAACACTACTCATGTAAAATATCTCTATTTCATTATAGAACAGCCTTTGCATTCATTCCTTTGCCCTCAATTAATTTTTTCTTCTGTGTTTTTTTCTTTAAATTTTGGTAGTTTGAACTCATGAAAATCTAAGCTACATGGTTTTAATAATAATTTGATCATTATTGCGACAGCATATTTGTCAGATTAATATAAAAGACTTTTATTTGTAAATTTTCTGCTTTGTTTAATTTTGCAATTTTTTCGCCTCTATGTACTGTTGTTCTTAAGGCCCCCATTCACGATCAAACATTTTGCGCTGACCTGATGTCGGGCAAATTTAGGCCATGCACATCAAACATCATGTTTGCGCAAACATCCAACAGCCCCATACACGGTCAAAATGTTTGAGCAAACATTTATGGTTATGCTGAGGCTGTTGATTTCTCTCGCCCATAACTTCTGAGGTCAGTTTTAAATCTTTTTGCTTCATCGAGAGAACTTGAAGTGCTACGCTTAACAACCCTAGATACTGGAGGATGCTTCCAGTAGTATAAGCGAAGCTTCATAGTTCAAAGTCTTCGTGACACGGATGCACTCAGAAAACGAAGAATGTTAAAGGTCTATCCGTGCGATGCTGCTAACCAATTTATTTTATGATCAGTAACTATTCCTCATCAGAGGTTTAATACAGGAGTAGTTATGGTTTGATTTTTAGCTGGCATTCGTCGTTAAGACAAACATAATGTGGGATCTTTTTATTAAACCATCGAAATAAATAGGCTAAGATTATGTCCACTGTTATTATTGAAGCTTTGACGAACAGACAGTTCAATTACTATACTGGATGGTGTCGGCTCAAATGACAAAACAACTAAGTAAATAAAACACTCAAATCAATTTTTAAGAAATTGATGAAGAGTCGATGATGTTCTTGCAGCATCAGGTGACATCCCGATAACTTAAAGCATCGGAGAGCCCATAAATCTAGTTCATGTCCCTCAAATCAGTTGTTCTATTTACTTTTCAGTGTGATGGTTCTCCATTTGCCTTCTAAGTTGAGTCTTCTATTACACCTACTTTAATTTTTTTAAATAATTTTCTCTGACTGTATGCTGAAAGTTACTTTTTATTTTAGATAAGATCATTGATAGAGATCCTCTTGTTGATATCTCCGTCAGAGTTAGGTGCGGAACAAATTTGGGATCTGGAACTTTGATCTCTAAGGATCAAATTCTAACATGTGCACACGTAATTAACCAACATGTAAGTTGTTCGTTTTTTTGCACATTTTTTTATATGTGATTAAAGAATTCTTTTATATTTGTATAGGTTTGTTTGTTTCAATTTGATATTGTATTGTGTGTATATTTATTTTGTTTAGGGTTTTTAATATAGGGGTTCCTAATAAACTGATAAATAAATTATTGATGCTATGATTTGAACTACTAACTTTGCAGTTTTGGATGACGTAACACGTCACCTTATATTATTATTATTTTAATTAACAAGTTTGTTTACTTTTTGATATCTGTCAAGAACGTTCCAAAATATATTTATAACTCGTTTAGCATTGACACAATCTCTTGTTTCTCTTGTCGAACTTATTTGTAGAATAATTTAAGTTATAAGAGCGATCCTTCTCCGAGTCTACGCGCTACCTCAGGTACCTCCACATCTGGTGACCCGCGACTAAGAACACATCTTTAAAAGAAAAAAGTGTTTACTAAATTTTCTTCAAGATGTCTACGTCAGAAACCGAAGTCAACAACGAAGGAGTTCAACGGACATCTAATTCTGAAAAAAGTGAGTACTCGAACGTTTTACTTAATAGAGTAGCTGTTAAAGTCCCTCCTTTTTGGAAAACAAGACCGCAGCTCTGGTTTTTACAACTAGAATCCCAATTCGTCACGGCAGGGATTACGGTGGAAACAACTAAATTCCATACGGTCGTAGGCGCCCTCGAAATGGATGTTATGGCACATGTAGCTGATATAGTCGCCACCCCACCCTCGGAACAGCCATATCAGGCGCTTAAAAAAAAGAATCGTTGAGGCGTACACTGACTCGGAAGAACGTCAAATCAGACAGCTCCTCAATAACGTCGACTTAGGAGATAAGAAACCAAGTCACTTGCTACGGCAAATGAAGGAACTCGCTGGCACAAAGGTTAGCGATAACTTTTTATGCACTTTGTGGATGCAACGTATGCCCACGCAAATCCAAACTGTGCTTTCGGTCAGCGACGACGCCGATTTAACCAAGCTATCTCTCCTTGCCGACAAAATTATGGAGGTAACAACTTGTAATCAAGTGTTGTTAGTGGAACAACCACAAAACCCACTTCCTACAAACAATGATACCTCGTTGCAATCGCAAATATTCGCTTTAACTAAGCAAATGAACGAGCTTGCTTCACTGGTTAAACAGGAACGTGGTCAAAATAAATCGTATCGATGCCGCAGCTGTTCAAGGAAAAGATCTGCCTCTAACCAGGGAAAGAAAAAAGACTTGAGCCAACAAACATCAGGAATCTGTTACTTCCACTCTAAGTTTGGAAAAGACGCACGTAAGTGTTTACAACCATGTTCTTATAATACAAAAAACTAGAAGGCCCGTCCCTCGCGGCGATGGACAAAACAGGCCAAACATCGAGCCGCCTTTGTATCACTGACAGAACGACAGGTTGGAGGTATTTAGTAGATACAGGAGCGGATTTATCGGTAATTCCCTCAAACCGAGTGCGAAAACGCACCGCGGACCCCGCGTTTCAAATCTTTGCTGCTAACGGCTCCGGAATAAAAACCTATGGGGACACCCGCTTAACAGTCAACCTCGGTTTACGACGAAATTACACGTGGAATTTCCTTGTTGCTGACATAGCAGAACCAATTCTGGGTGCCGATTTTCTCTCGCACTACGGAATAGTAGTAGATCTAAAAAACAGACAAATCGTCGACGGACTTACACGCTTAACATCTAAGGTCTCGGTCTTAGATGGTAAACCAATTGTTATCAGAGCGATTAAAGAAGAGAGCATCTATTACAACATGCTTAAGACCGAATTTCCTAAAATTATGAAAGATCTTCTAACAAAAGAGGTTAAACACACCACCACGCACCACATTCAGACAGTGGGACCACCAGTCGTCTGTAAAGCTCGACGCCTCTCACCTGAAAAACTTCGAGATGCGAAAAAGGAATTCGACGCTATGATAGAACAAAACATCTGTAGACCATCCAACAGTAATTGGGCGAGTCCGTTACACATGGTGCCAAAAAAGAACGGAGACTGGCGTCCATGCGGTGACTATCGGTTATTGAATAATCATACTGTTCCGGACCGGTATCCATTACCGCATATTCACGATATCGCTCACGGACTCGCGAATAAGACCATCTTCTCCACACTCGACCTAACCAAGGCGTATCATCAAATTCCCGTGGAACCTTCAGATATTCCTAAAACGGCCGTGATTACTCCATTTGGATTATATGAGTTCGTGCGTATGCCATTTGGATTGCGTAATGCTGGTCAAACGTTTATGCGATTTATCCACACTGTTCTTAGAGGATTGGACTTCATATTCGTCTACCTGGACGACGTTCTCGTCGCCTCAACATCAGAAGACGAACACCTACAACATCTTCGACTAGTTTTCACGAGACTCCAAGAGTATGGTATCTCTTTAAACGCATCTAAATGTGTTTTCGGTAAACCATTGGTTAAGTTCTTAGGATATGAGTTTTCCCAAGAAGGACTTAAACCACTACCCGAACGAGTCCAGGCAATTCAGGACTTCAACCGACCTGAAACTGTACAACAACTTCGAAGATTCCTGGCGTTAATGAACTTTTACCATCGTTTCGTTCCTAATTTATCAAAAACTCAAGCACCTCTAATAGAACTAACAAAAGGATCTAAGAAGAAAAATGATAACACCAAGATTCCATGGTCATTTACTACCGAGGAGGCGTTTATCAAATGCAAATGTGCACTCGCTGAAGCTACTACATTAGCATTTCCCAAAACTGACGGACAACTTTTCCTCATGACCGACGCTTCCGACGTTGCTATTGGTGCAGCTCTACACCAACTTGAAGGACAGGACGCACGACCACTAGGATTTTTCTCGACTAAACTAACGGACGCACAACGACACTACAGCGCTTACGACAGGGAACTATTAGCGGTTTACTCTGCAGTGAAGTATTTCCGGCACTTGCTAGAAGGACGACACTTCACAGTATATACCGACCACAAACCTCTATCGTTCGCGTTTCAACAGAAAACAGATAAATGCTCTCCTCGACAACTGAGATATCTCGACTTTATTGGACAGTTCACAACAGACTTAAATCATATCGCTGGAAAACACAACATCGTTGCTGACGCTCTGTCAAGAATTAACGCCATTTTAACACCATCACCTATCAACTACGATAAGATAGCAGAAGAACAGAAAGATGAGGAACTAAAGGAAATACTTAAAGGGAATACATCACTCAAACTGCAACTAACCGCGGTCCCCAACATCAAAAAACCGCTGTACTGCTTAAATGATGGAACCAATATAAGACCATATATTCCCAAACACTACAGAAAACAAGTGTTCCACAGTATCCACAACCTCTCTCATCCTAGCCGGCGCACAACATCTAAACTTGTAAGACAGAGATTTGTATGGCCAAACATAGGAAAAAACTGCACAGAGTGGACGAAGTCTTGTGAAGCTTGCCAACGTTCCAAGGTTCAGCGGCATACAAGATCACCACTAGCCACCTTTCCGCAAGAGTCACAACGATTCTCTACAATCCACATCGATCTTGTCGGACCCCTACCATCTTATAAAGGCTTCCGATACTTACTGACTTGTATCGACCGGTACACTAGATGGCCAGAGGCAATTCCGATACAAGACATTACAGCCGAAACTGTTGCGCACGCTTTCTATGCGAACTGGGTTGCTCGATTTGGAACCCCAACCACCATCATCAGCGACCAGGGAAGACAGTTCGAGTCCGAACTTTTCCACGCACTGGCGAAGCTTTTGGGAACCAAAAAAGCGAGGACTACCGCGTATCACCCCGAAGCTAACGGGATGATAGAGAGGGTTCACAGACAGCTCAAAGCCGCCATTAAATGTCACGAAAACAAGAATTGGCTCGAAGCCCTTCCCACAGTCCTACTTGGGATACGAGCAGCACTGAAAGAAGACCTGCAGTCCAGCTCGGCAGAATTGGTGTACGGAAGCGTACTCCGACTACCCGGAGACCTAATAACCAAAACAGTCCCAGATATTCCTCCCAACGAATACGTTCGCCAACTTCGTGACGCGATGGAAAAC
Organism: Gerris lacustris; assembly: GCA_951217055.1. Classification (NCBI taxonomy): domain Eukaryota; kingdom Metazoa; phylum Arthropoda; class Insecta; order Hemiptera; family Gerridae; genus Gerris; species Gerris lacustris. The sequence continues at coordinate 18,340,042 of OX578285.1, forward strand.
ATGAGACCAACACAAGCGTCTAGGCACTCAAACAACAAGGTGTTTGTTTACAAAGACCTACAGACATGTTCTCATGTTTTCCTCCGCGACGATAAGGTTCTAAAACCACTACAGCAACCTTACACAGGCCCACATGCAGTTACGAAACGGGGAAAGAAAACTTTTGTTATAGTCTTGTCCGGCAAGGAAAAGGTTGTCTCTATCGACAGGCTTAAACCTGCCTACCTACAAGTAGACGACGTCGGCGAGCCTCCCTGTCCTAAACGAACCAACCACAACAAGGTCCGATTCGAGGAAGGGCCCCGGAGGGGGGAATCCTTTGGATGACGTAACACGTCACCTTATATTATTATTATTTTAATTAACAAGTTTGTTTACTTTTTGATATCTGTCAAGAACGTTCCAAAATATATTTATAACTCGTTTAGCATTGACACAATCTCTTGTTTCTCTTGTCGAACTTATTTGTAGAATAATTTAAGTTATAAGAGCGATCCTTCTCCGAGTCTACGCGCTACCTCAGGTACCTCCACACAGTCTTATCTATTTACTACTGTTTTTACTTTATAGTTAAAAACTACCTGCAAAGTATATTCAAATGTTCAGGTTTGTATAGCTTAAGTCTCTGCTACATGGCGTCTCTTATCCAATGCGTCTTTATCAAAGGCAGTAGTTTTTCCAGATACTTGAAAAAGAAACAATAACTACAGCAATATCCCATTGATACGAGTACCTTTATCTAAAGCAATGTTATTTTGAAGTTACTTTGCTTATTACAGTAACCCAAATATGTAAACCAAAAGATTGTGTATATTAGCCTACAGAAAAAGATGAACTAAATTATTCAGGTTTAGACTTAATAAATCGGCATGAAATAAAAATTGATGACATTGTTTGGCTTCATTAATAAATATAGACGATTCTCCAGATCCTCGACAGATCCCAGCAAATAAAATGCGCTACCTTAATATTAAAATTTAATGAAGGACTTAATGAATATTTTTAATTCTATTTCATAAAATTAACATCACTAAGCCAAGCCAAATTGTGCTGAAATTATAATTTTATGACAATATTTGGCTGTTAGAGTGAGGAGTCTCTGTGTGTCAGACACATAAAATAATCCCTTATTCGTGTTATAGATGAATGCAGTTATTACAGTTTTCTTTGAAAATCAACCTTATCCGGCTCAAGTTATTTTTTATCCAGATGCTACAAAAGACTACGATTTCGCTGTTTTGTTAATCGCACCTCCTCCCGCTCCGGTCATTTCTTTGTGTTTCGAACCGGCTGTATTAGGTAAGAATTCATATATTTTTTAAACACGCCTCGTTTTAGTTTTAATTAGTTGTTTATATCGAGATTTTGTGGGGGGGAAAAATATTGATATGCAATTTTAGAGCCTAATTTTAGAGTTCACAGTGACTACAAATGATTCCTCTAGCCTGCCATCTATGATGTGTCGTACCGGAGAAAAATAAAACAAAACAGACTGCCAACTAGTGTGGCACATAGCTTCCTCAAATTCGGATACAAATTTTGGAAGTTATGCGTGTGGTAATAATTAGTGGCACATCGACAGACAGCTACGAAACTAAATTTGTCCAGTAAGGTCTAAAACATATTGTAAATTATGTGTTTGGAGGGAAATAATTTTTCACCTTCCAAAAGTGAACACAATGATTCCGCTATCTTGGTAGACCCAGAAGCTACATATTAACTATTCAAATCCCAACATACTTGGCAATCTCTTAATGAATGGCAGATCGAAAATTCGAAGACGCACTTATTAAACTCTTATATAAGTAAATTTAAGCAATATCTTAAAGACAATTAAGAATCTCCGATAACAATCAATTGTATAATAGCAGAAGCTCACAGTGGTTTATTTAATTAAATCATGGTATTTGATTAGAGTTGAAACCTGTTAAATAAATTGATTTCTAGATTAAAAGTTTTGATATGTCCACCGAGTCATCCAAGTATATCATTGGGTAATAAATTAACAAATGTCACACGTATTAATGGGATTCAAATTATCAAGGATTACAGTATTTGAATAAGAACCATTTTAGTGGTATCCTGGTTGAGAAAGAACAGCTACAAGCTTAACTAAATGATTCCATAATTATTGCTACAATGCTATTAGTTAAAGATTAGCTGGTGGAGTGATTACTATTCCAATTTTAAACCATAACTTAAAAGAAGAATTATGTCCTGAAGTGAATAATTCCTTGTTCCTTGGTGTTCTAACCCATCTTAGATCACCTCAACAGCCTCTTTTTCATTTTGTAGTTGCTTCTGACTGGAGGTTGTACCTATATCTGACTAAATGAATATAAGTTGTACTTAACACTGACTAAATGAGACCTAAAACACTGATTTTAATGTACAATTGTAGAACTAGCTCAAGCCTCTATTTGAGTTTCATCAAATTTCGGTAAAATCAACTACCTTAATTCCCTCTTGTTGTTAATAGAGTTACTTAGATATGTGTATATATTTTTTTTTTTTTTTTGGACAGGAGATCAAATTTTCGCAGTTGGCACACCTTACATGTCCGAGACGTTATCCATTCGGCCTTTTATAACCACCGGGAAGGTGATTCATCGGAGTAAAGAGTTAGTATTAGCTTCGTGTCCAGTTCATGATGGATTTAGTGGAGGAGGTGTATTCAACAAACGTGGTTATCTTATTGGAATCGTATCAGGCAAAGCGTATCCACTAAATGAATCGGACCCTCCACCTCGTATTACTCAGATAATTCCAATATCATACATCATAGATACAATTCAACGTTATGTCACATCACCATCATCGGAAGGGTAAAAGTACATTTTTGTTTCTTTTTTTATACATAATTATCAGTTATAATAAACTAAGACTTGATCCTCCAAGCTAACAACCCCCCCCCCCCCCCTCCCCTTGTTGTGCGAGCCGTTAGGCGGCCTAAATCAGGCCCTGATTTAAGCGACTGGCACTTATCTTCATCAACTATTGACTCATCCATCATCCATATCTTTAATATTAATAAGTTCAGGTATTTTTGATAGCACAGGAACGCATAATCACATAAACGATTAACTCAAAAAGTTGTTCTGATAACAGTGCTAAAACCTACCACATCAAACAGTTTGGTTCGAGTTCAGGAGCGTTCCAACAAAAACGAAATCACAAATCAATTCCCAACGATCAATGATCGCGCATGCGCATTACGTCGATCACGGACTAATCCAAAACTGATTCGGAACTGGTGGTTGGAACAAACCTATAATGGATTAGCGTCCACGAATCACCTCGAAATTATCTTATTGCTAAGCTAAGGCAACCACATTTATTCCAATAAAAATAAATGTTTGTTTTGATTTATTGGTCTTCAAATAGATATAATAACTTAGATATATAAATTAATTTAGTTAATTTTATTTATTTTTTCTAAATATCAAATTAAGCCCTTTGCCACGGCCTCAACGGCAAAGTAATAATAGTAGGCAATCTTTTCCGAGTAAGATGTGATTGCTAAGGGCTTTAATCTGCTTGTATAATGAATATTTGAAGCATGTGTGGGTTATCAGAACTATTCAGTAATCAAAGTCAAAGTCACTGTAACAAAGCCTAACCCATAGTTAGAACAGACTTATACCGCATCAAACGACCTCTTTCACAATCTAACTTTCACTTTTAACAGAATTACACATTTAAAATTCTACAGTTTGAGCTACGATGTTGTTTGTCTACACCTCTTAAACTAGTATATTTTAGTCTATAGGAAGACGATGATGGCCTGTAGCCTTCCACTTAGATTCCATAAATTCTACAGTTTGAGCTACGATGTTGTTTGTCTACACCTCTTAAACTAGTACATTTTAGTCTATAGGAAGACGATGATGGCCTGTAGCCTTCCACTTAGATTCCATAAATTCTACAGTTTGAGCTACGAAGTAGTTGTCTACAGACTAAACCTCTCAAACTACAAAGAGTCCATAATCACTGGTTATTGCAAAACGTTTACCTATGACAATTAATATATTATGTACCATTAATTTTATCTTCCAATTATTTCTACTTGAATAAGTAGAGGGAAAGCTTATCAGGTAATTCATCTTAATACCTTAGTTTCGTGCTTATTAACTGCTCAATCGAGTAGATATTTTAACTTATTAACTTAAATTATTTACAATTATATAAATTAGCGACTGCGAATTACTTTAAAAGTCTATTTACTATTTGCTGATTCCCGATATCCATAATTTTTAATATATTAATTATTTTAGAGTTACACGATATCTATTATTTTAAATTTTATTTCCAATTATTATTTTATTGTTGGCATTCATACTCTTGACATTATTTTAAATAAATATTTGTCTTATACATTTATTAATCAATATATAGAATATCCTCATCGACTTTATAAAAAAGAGGCCCAGGGTTAATACATGTTTAGAGATATTAGAACTTCCCTACTTAAATAGATAAATTATTATTTAATTTCATATAGGTAATATTTATAAGACCTGCAGCACACAAATGTATTGCTGGCGTGGCATAACTAAACTTCTAAGTAAACCCCTCCCTTCTACGATCATTCTTTAAAACAGGCTTTTGTGTGGTTTCTCTTAAACTCTAATTCTTCTTATAATTTTAAGGAAGCTAAAGAAATTCAAAAATCAAAATAATTAAATAATATTTACCTATATATTTGTTTAATCTGATTTACATAACTTTTTTTTATTCATTCGACTTAAAAGTTATTTTATTTTTAATTCTGAAATCTATATGAAGTTGTAATTTACAAAGAAATAGATTATTATTTCATATGGAGAAAATAGAACATGGCGGCCACGTTTTCGTTCTTTTTTATTTATAAAAATGTAAATGGTAATGTATTCATTCCATAAGGAATTCATTAACTCTATGTAAAAAGGCTATGTCCCTGTGACTGAGTGAATGGGGAAGTGGCATATATATATATATATATATATATATATATATATATATATATATATATATATATATATATATATATATATATTTCATATTTTCATTATAATAATCTATGATTGATATTATCATTCGTCTTAATTATTAACATTTACTATCGTCCCTCAGCAGAGCTTAGTTTCGTTTATTAATAATCTCGACTATAGATTATGGCTTTATTATGTTACGAAGAATTTTTGATATTTTAAGCTAATAGTTCACAATTAATAATCTGAATTATTTATATTATATTACATCTCCTAGTTGTACTCGGCCCCCTACTCGCTTCGATAGAAGGGCACCCGGGAGGCGGCCACAGTGCGGCCACTTCCGCAGCGACTCAGAGTCACAGGGATATAGCCTTTTTACAGAGAGCTTATGAATTCCTTATGGAATAATTACATTACCGTTTAAATTGATAAATAAAAAAGAACGACAACGTGGCCACCATGTTCTATATTCTCCATATAAAATAATAATAATTAATTTCTTCGTAAATTACAACTTCATATAGATTTCAGAATTAAAAATACAATAACTTTTAAGTCGAATGAATAAGAAAAAAAGTTATGTAAATCAGATTAAAAAGCCCATAGTTATAGGTTTTTTAGGATAAAAAAAATCTGTGCAGCTACTTGAATTCGAACCTATGACCTTACGATTCGATGACACTTGCAATATCACGGTACCTGATTCTAAATAATTTGTAATTAATTATATTATGTATCAATAACATTGGGAGTTTAAATCCGATTCACATGACATTTTTCCATTCGAGAGTTTGATAGTTGTTGTTTGAACAGGAATAAAAAAAAGTCCTTCGCTGAATTTAAAAAAAAAATAAATAAAATGTCAATGTCTTATAAATGCCATTAGGTAAAAAAAGGCTTACTCTTATATTTTAGGTCAAATTTATCTGTTTGCAAAAACATATAAAATGTCGGGTAAATTAGAAGCATGCACCCCTAAAGAGCACTAGAAAATAAAAAAATACGTGTGGTGTCGCGGGACACCCGGTAGGAACGAAGTTCCTTACATTTTTCATTAAATATAAATTATTAAATCACACTGCTAAGTACGTATACATTGCTAACTATTTATACATGGCGGAGTTAGAAAAGAGACAAAATTAAAAGTAACGAACTGTTTGTACCTAGCAGAGTTAAGGCAAAATTAAAAGAAAATCATTATTTGTATAATTAAAGCAAGCGTCTTACTATGAATATATATTAAATATAAGAAAAAAGTTGATCATGATGAGTTTATAGTTAAAGAGTATGTTTGTTAAAGGAGTTTGGATTGAAAATTTGACATGATTATATTTTATTTATTTACAAAACAAAGTGACATTTTGGACATATATAACAAAAATAATCAAAACAAGTCAAGTAACAGGCTTCCTTAATAACAGTTTTTCCTGTCTTTTGAAGCTTACGTTTACACGAGAGTTGAGCATGAACGCTTGGGCGGATAACGTTTTCCGACGAACTCAGCCTGGGCATTGGTAAAATGAGCATGTGTACCAAATTTCATCTAACTCGGTAATCTTTTACTCAAGTTATCGTCATCTGTAGATTTCGTGACGGATTTTGCGTGACGGTTATTTTGTGACGGTGATTTTGTGACGGTTATTTTGTGACTGTGATTTTGGTCGTTTTTTTCGGATTCACTCCCGGGCTCCAGAACGTGCCATAAGGAACTTCGTTCCAAAAAAAGAAAAAAAGTGGTACTTCATTAGATTGTTACTCCCCTATGTTTTTTTTTAGGATATAAATGAATCACTAAATAACTATTGAGACAAAGGGATGTTTAGTCCAATATAATTTGGGACAAAGGAATATCACACTTCTGTTTTTTATAAGGGAAGTAACAGTCTAAAGAAGAACATTCATTACACCTTCTTTAGATTGTTACTCCCCTCTGTTTTTTTTATAAGGGGAGTTTCAATCTAAAGAAGTGCCAAAAAGGGTAGATTACCCCTCATGGTCCACCACCCGTAGGGGTTTGCCGTTTTCTCTTTCCTCGTTTAACGCACTGGTCATTATACTCTTCTCCTTGTTACTCGTGTTTTACCATTTTTTTTAATAATATAGAAAGATTATTCTCCAAATTTGATAAGTAAGCCCAGCGTTGTTATTGGTGCTTTGGGCCTTAATTATGTTACATTCGCTCGTTATACTGCTTCAGATTTTTTTTTTTTTTTTTTATAATTAAGGTACATAAATATGTAATGTTTAAATACATATATTTTAGAGTTTCCAGAATAAGAATCTAGAAAAGAATTTATAATTTCCCCTTTTAAATAATCTTAATACTTCACTTATAATACCTGATAATAAATAAATAAATATCAAAGAACAATATAAAAAAGTATTTAATCCCGAACAAGTCTTAATAGTTAATAAATGTATATGTATCATATATTATATTCTAATTTTTATATCATTATTTTTATTTTTATTTATTTTTCTTTTTCAGGAACATGATAAACAAACACCGATTGACTGAATTAATTATAAAGAAGGACAATGGGCCAATCACAGTGTAGAAAATAAACAAGCTGACGTAGCTGCTTTTAAATAAATAGTTATGCTTTTATTTTTCTTTATAATAATTACCCCAATTGGAATTGGGTCTGATTGGGCCACTTTCTATGACTATTTTAACTTGATATAATGAGGGTCTGGAAATATGACCTTTTCTTCTACGTCCTTTACTTCCTCTCTCGGTACTCTCTTACCATTTACACCTTTACCGCTGTTTAACCTAAAAACCTTTTTTTCATGTATCTTCTTATACACAAAAAACACCTTTATTGTATTAAAGATATTAAAAATTATTAAAACTCTTAATTGGTTTAAGGGTATTATTATACCTAACTAGCTGGATTCACGTGCTTCACTACAGAGTGTTAATTTTAATTTATTCTTTAAATTGACAGGATATTAAACTATGGCCAAGAAATATTTATAGGGGAGGTGGAGGCTAAGGTCCGAATGGGGTAAATGTCCGCACTGATTTAAAAATGGGAGGGAAACTACTTTTTGAAGTGGGACTGGCAACACTCGTTCCTTACGTTGAGGCTTTGCTCCTGTAAGGTTATCTTGATTTCGTTTTTACTGTCATGAGGTAAGTTTATTTTTGTTTATGTTTCAATCTAACTTTTATAGAATTTTGGCAGTTTATTATAAATCAATATTCGTATTTTTGATAAAGTTGTATCAAAATGGTGCTAAAGTAGTGTAGAAATAGACACTTGTTTTACCTTCATAATGTCGTTACCTTCGATAGGTTTACTATATTTATATGATTTTATAAAATTGGGCAAAGATCCGCGCACTGAATGGGGCAAAGATCCGTACACTGAATGGGGCAAATGTCCTGATGTGGACTCTTTTCCCATTTAAATTTTAATCAAAGGATTAATTTATTTTAGTTACTTCTGGTAAAAGAACTAGTTTTTAATTTTCACAGTGTACAAGTAAAAGGAAGATTGTTTGCGCTCTTTTAACCCAGCTGATCCTGGATGAAAAGAAAGGATTAATTAAAATGGGTTTCTCCATCTACGATACTTTATATTGTACTTAATATGTTTTCTTTATCGTTCAATATACATGTTCTTTTATATTTTCTTTTTTATTTCACTTTCTTGAATTATTAATTAATTAATACCAAATGGGATAACTGTCCGCAAATCATAATTTTGGTAAAATTGTGCCCCAAAATGTTGAGACATTTTTGGAGCAGTGAGAGATGGGGGATTATTAGATTGATTGTTGGCCAAAATTTAAAGGTCATTTAGAAATTATTCAAAGGAAGCACATGCTCAAAGTTAGCCCTAAACCAAAAAGGGCGGACCTTTGCCTCCACCTACCCTATAAGTTTCCTAAATCTCTCCACCCAATATTACTACACACCCCTCCCCTTGGACAAAATAATTCCTAATTACTAATGATGTGTGGTAGTAGTTGATTCCGATTTTGGAGAAAAAGTTTTAAAAGTTAGTTTTTTTCGGCAAAAGCAGAGTTATTGTAACTCAGAAGTCATTAACGTCATAAAAGAAGCTATCTTCCAAATATCAAGATTCTAGTTCAATACCAATTGTACCATCCCCAGATATCGTCATGTCGAATTCAAGATTCCTTTGCAAGCAAGTAGGAGGTTGGTGAATCCCACCTCTAGGTAATAGGTCAGTGGAATTTGGATTATAATATATATATATATATATATATATATATATATATATATATATATATATATATATATATATATATATATATATATAAAAGAAAACAAATAGATTTTTTGGTACTTCTTTACATTGTTACTCCCATATCTTTTTTTTTTTATAATATAAACGTATATAATTATTTATACATCCCTTTGTCTAAATAACTATTAAGACAATGGGATGTTTAGTCCAATGTCTTTTGGGACAAAGGATATCACTCTGCTGTTTCTATAAAGGAGGTAACAGTCTAAAGAAGTGCCGATATTTTGAGTCAATAAAAGTCATACTTCATATTTTAAAACAAGTTACTTATAATGGATATAACATTATTGACCAATATTTTGGACCTTTTAAAAGTAGAGTAAATATCTCTGTTAATTTAATTATAATTACTTCATAAACATAACAATAATAATAATTTTTACTTTAAATCAAATTATAATTATCATTAACTACGGGAGACACACAGAGAAAAATAGACCCAGCACCGGGACTTCAACCACGGGCTCCAATATATCCGTTACAGGCGCTCTTACCAACTGAGCTATACTGGAGAATGATCTTTCTCTGTCGTTACCGATACAAAGTCCCGAATCCAAGCTTTCAATCTTTTCTACAAGTCTAGCAAGCCAAATATTCACGGCAATAGAACTAGACCGAGAATTAACGCTTATAATTATAAAGTACTCAATTAGTACATGTACCTTGTACAATCAATTAGAAATTCAAATTTTTAAGTTTTTGGTAGTATTCGCATACAACGGAAAGTTTAAATTTTAATTTAAATCAAATTATAATTATTATTAACAAAGGGAGACAGACAGAGAAAAATAGACTCCAGCGCCGGGACTTGAACCACGGATCTCTATATTTTCAGTATAGCGCTTTACCAACTGATATAGAGGCCCGTGGTTCAAGTCCCGGAGCTGGAGTCCATTTTTCTCTGTCTGTCTCCCTTTGTTAATAATAATTATAATTTGATTTTTTTTTTTTTTATTATCAATTGACAATTATAATTTGATTTAAAGTAAAATTTAATCTTTCCGTAGTATGAATACTACCTAAAACTTAAAAAAAATATATAATTATAATAATAGTGTCTAATAAAACCTTAATCCTAAGGGATTCAAAGGGACATTAAGGTCCAAAAGGGATTCATATAAAACATACTTATAATTTTTAACTAATAAAATTCTAAACGGTTGCCAAGAGAGTTAAACATACTCCACAGTGGTCGCATAGATTGATTTTTTTTAAATGAATGAAACTATTCTCTCCAACGTTTCCTAATACCTTTGGAAATCAGATTATTACATTTCGTAAATTAAGTAAACTACAGTCAATAGCAACAGTAAGACTTTGCCGCTCATGAGAGCTCCTTCATTTAATCCAAATGGGAAATTCTAATAGTGAGCCTGATAACAGCTGAATTGAACATGAGGTGAAAACTCTATGACGAGAAATTCGTCTTTTGCGAATGCTACTGTTTTGTAATAATTGTTGTTAGGGATATACGTATACGTACCATTTCTTAGCAAATAACATAATGACAAGATGACAACAAACATAATAGTATTCTAGAGGAATGATAACTCCATTTCACAGTAACAGTTGTTATGTGAATGCTTCCAGTATATGCTTTAATACGAAAAAAAATAAAGAACAGATAGTATTAAATTTAAATAATAAAACGCGGTCCCAGAAATGAATAGATACTACTGATACTTGTTACTATTAAATTATATTTCATCTGATATTTACTGATGTTTCAGTAAATAACATGTACGATAATAATTAAGAAAATATGTGTGAGGCTCTCACGCATTAGAAATTAAATTTAAGGTTTAGAAAATGTTGATTTTATTAATTGCTGTCTTTGCATTTGTTGACGATTTTATTATTTCAGGATTAAGAAATGGTTATGAGGAATTTAATTGAAAAAAACAAAACATTTCATAACATTTCAACGAATAATGAAGAAAAAACATGAAAACAACATTTCTCCGTGGTAGGCTGTGAAATAGTAACTTTAGAGCCTAAAAAACATAGCTAAAATCCATTTTTTCATTACGTGGACTTAAACAATCTTTTCATTACTCCTAGCTGTAAAGAAAAAATCTTTTACGTCCTAGGAACTAAAAGATTTTTATTTTCCGGCGGGTAGTTGTCAAAACTTCCGTTAGTTACGCTGCAGTCTTTGTAGAAATGCTTCTAGTACGATTAAAATCCGCTAGATGACAATGCGTTTTATTTATCTTTTCTTATAGTGTAACCTCTTTTTAAGGTTTCTTTTTTTAAGTCTTAAGTATGTTCTAATATTTGTTATTATTATATATTGATTAGTGATTAATATTTAATGTTTTTTCATTGTCTGCTACCTCGGAAAAAATAGCATATGCTACGCGACTGTGAAGTGTTTTTTCTTTACCTTGGCAATATTTACTGTCTCGCTTCGCTCGACAGTAAATGTAATTGCCGCGGTAAAGAAAAAACTCACTTCACAGCCTAGTAACATAATATACTATTAAATTATAGACGGTGCATATTATATTATTATAATGTATATGTATAATAACACGCTTATACAGGGTGATTGGCGATATATGTACAAAAATAAATAGGGTGATTCAAAATCTCATTGGCTACAAAAAACGTCATATAAACCATGGGTCTATTCTCAACCGTTTTCCCACAAGGTCAAATTTTATGATTTTTTTAAGATCTCATTCCTTTGCTCATAAAAACGTTTATTGTTCTAAAAGTATAAAAGCTAGAAAAAAAGTTGATATCGTTAGAATGCTGACAAAATTTCCTATAGAAAATTGAAATTTAAATTTTCATAGCCTATAATTAAATTACAAAAAAAGTATACAATTTTTTTTTTTTTAAATAAACAATTGTTTTTTTGTGGTTCCATAACTTGGTAAAGAACCGAGCTTGAACATGGCGGACTTCAGGAAAAACCTCCTTATTTACTAACGTTCCGATCAATATTAATATTATTACCCATTCATAAGGCGGAATTTTCAGTAAACTTCGATGAAAGTAAAAAAGAAACGTGTTTATTGTTGCCATTGTTGACTTACAGGCGAGTAAATATAATTAAAAGCATACTAAAGAAAGTACAATTGGTTTAGTATACTCATTAAGTTTTAGTATACGATTAGTTTAGTATTACTCACGTAAGTTTGGAACTCAAGCCTGGTCAAAACTTACGCACCGAAGCAAGAGCATATATACTTATTAGTTAAACGTCCTTCTTTCTTATTGGAGGAAAACTTTATTAGATAAAAATTCAACGATCGAAAACCGTAAATGAAAATCAACATTCATGCAAAGCAGGAAGATCAAATGAAACAGCTCTTCACTATCTTGTGGAAATACTAGAATCTTTGCTCGACAAGAAAGAAATATCCTTTAAATAATTTCTCTTTTGACATCGATGGCCCGTTTAACTACAAGGACCATTACATTGTTTATTTAATAATCATAAAATGCCTTTTAAAATTTATTTGCAACGATATCATCTCTTTAGATACGTGTCTACATCGTTCCTAATCCCATTGAGGTAGTTTGCATCAGATAACATTGAGAATCTTTTAGGAGACAGAGACAATTTTTGTCATACGACTTAGGTCTCTTGCACACTGATCCAGTGGATCTCATCAATCATCATATAACAGGATCTTGCGTAATGATAATAGCGAGGGCGTTGGTTTTTGATGCTATCCATATAAATTTTGATTGGGTTTAATCTAATTTAAGTTATAGTTTTGTGTCTGGGCATGGCGGTCGCTTAGCCGTAAATTAAAGCCTCATTGTCCCAAAGACATTGATGAAAGCAAAGTTTGTCTAAGGATGTAAAATCTAAAAACCGCAACAGATAACGGTTAAATGCTGCTACAATGAACAATTTATGACATTAAATATTCTTTTACATTGATTATTGGTGTTGAATAATGAGTTAAACAGATGGTTGTATATGATTAACCGAGAAACAGGTTGTTTTTTTGGCATTAGTCTGCTTCAAACCATTTTCAGGGAATAACGCTTGTCGGTCGCGCTCCAGATGTGATGTCTTACCGAGTATGCTGTATAGCTCGTAATATTGACCCTAATTCCTAATCTCTATTTCTTCAACTTGATTCAGACACCTCAGTGGGTCGTAACATTGTACACTCATAATGCTAAAATAATATATCAGCAGGATGAATACTCAAATCATGTTTAGGGAGGTTTGTAATGTTTAAATCCTTTTTGTGGCCTCAAATCGAAATTTTATCGCACTAGGTACTTGGAGATTTTAAATATGGTATTTAAATCGTATACAATTTAAACAATGATTACAATTGCCGACAGATATATATATCCTTGACATCTCCAACACTAAAAGGTTTGGCTAATTTACCACATCTCATATATCTTTTATCCAGTCGGTTTAATGTAAGGAGATGTGTATGAAGCGTGTAGGGTTAACTTTACGGATCATATGTCATGCGCCACTCTGTCTAGCGAGTCTATTGTTCGGTGTCGTGGTTACATTTCTTTAGTGGCGGCCAGGTCTGTCTTACATGTTGTGTGTTTAGTCGAGTCAACCGAGGGAAACCAGGAACCTTGTTAGACTGTCTCTTGCTGTGCGACCACTGATCAACTGTCGTGACAAAGCCGTCAGTTTTATGGCATTTACGTGCGGATGTTTGTTGTCGCTTGGGTTCTATAATAATTTCAAGTCAGTTAAAAAAAAGTTGATGATGCTATATGATAGTAAACATAAGAGTTACCTCTTTAAACAGACCCGTTTAAACATCATTAGTCGTTCATCGTATTCCAGATGTTTAATATCAGTACATCTATTAAAATTTTTGATTTTTTGACATCAATTTTTTACTCAATGCATACGATATTATAAATGAAGGTGAAGATGGTACTCGTTGCAATCAAAATAAGCATGAGCTAAGCGTCCTGACCAGGTGTGGTTTCTAAACACCTGGGTATCGTGTCTCTTGCTATTATACTCGAGTCCATGTAAATTGCGTCCCTGACCTTCTCACAAGACACGTGGACTTGATTTATATAGTCCGGTCTGAGATATCCAAAAAAGTAAAACATCTATAAACAAATAATAAAAGTAAAACATTTTGTAGCAAGTGTACAAAATACATTCTCTTTGTCTCTTTTATTTAAACCTGTGGTTTTTTTTTCAAATACTTGTTTTCATAACTAACTCGTGTAAAGCCAAACACGAAAAATATTTATTATTTTGCTTTTATTATTATTATTGGTATCAAATATATTTTTATTTTTTATTATGTTTGATTTATTTACGATTAAAAATTAAATATACATATTAGAATTGGACATTTTGTAACGAATATAAGAGAATGGAGTTTACATAAATTAATGGAAGTTGTTTATACATTTTGTTCGGATAATTCTGTTGTCGAAAAAAGAGCAGTTAGTTTTTTAAAAAAACCTGAGTTTTTTCAAATGTCCCATGGCTTATTTTCTTTTTTTTTTTTTTCTTTTTTTAAGATAAACTAATGTTCGGTAGACTGACTTAGTCGTCTAGAGAATTGTATGTCATTAATATTCTTAAGAAAATTAGTAGAATTCTATATGCAGGATAGATTTAGCAGATGTATGAGCAATAGAAAGTGTCTATAGAAGACTAATATTATCATCGAAGTACAAGTACGAGTAAACGTCATCACGAATAATGTAAAGATAAGTATTTAGATAACAAAACGACGAAGAAACATATTCAATAAGATGCTAAAAAAATCTAATCTCTTATGTGAGGATATTACACTTACTTCTATAACTATTAGTAATTTGGTAAGTTAAGGTTTCAGTGTTGACTAAGTTACTAAATAAAAATAAAAAAAATTATGAAATACTAATTCGGTTTTTTTACACTGAACCTTTTTTATTTAATGTGCAATAATTATTACATGAATACCTCTAATAATTTCTACTTATTTAACGTATACTATTGATTGATAATGATGTCATAATAACGCTGGTGTTCACCTGGTAATGGGAACCCTATAATCATAAATAACTATATGTATAACTGTTTTAAGTTTGTATTTCGAACATGTTTAAATTGGCAAATGAAATAATTTTGAAACGGTCTATAGAGTAATTAGTGATGCACGATGAAATGTGCAAAACCATTTCATAAAAAACACAAAACTCGTTGAAAAGCGTGCCTTAGGATCAGAACTAGGATAACAGCCGAGATGATCTTATTAGATCTTCTTTCACCGGGATGAGAGTCCGTGTCTATAAGAGCGAGAGTCGACGTATGTAAAAACTTTCTAGCGTCAAGTCACACTGGTTTTATTGCAAGGAGCTTTTGATTCCCTGGATTCTACGATTGTCTATTCGGTCGGCTCATGACGGATAAGTTATCTGGCTTGCAAGAAGGTACAGACGTTCGGCCGAACGTCGTGGCGATTAGGAAGCTGGAGCCGTAGGAAGGACACGGGTGGCTGGACGTCGGAGCCGACGTGGTGGGAGAGGCGACGTCGGTTCGACCAGCAGAGTCCCATGCCAGCCTCCTCCGGTTCCACATACTACGATGTTCCTCCTACTGCTTCTCTGTCTCATGCAGGTTACATATTAATATCACTCTTTTGCACCTTTCCGTTATAAAATCCAGCCGTTCGTAAGTAGGTCAGTTTTCTAACGAGAGAGAGGTAAAAATTAAAAATTCATTTTCGAAGCTCTTTGGATTTCACCGATGATATTTAAAGATAGGCGAAGCTTTTAACTCGAACTATTAATAATTGTAAATTGGGCTAAAGCCGGCCATACACGTTGCGGTATTCCTGACAGATAATCTGTACAGGTAAACCGGAGCGTGTGTGCTATCATAACCGTGCAGTTATGTCATAGCTTAAGATAAAACGCCTTGTATGACCGCCTTAAGATTTGCACTTTGATTACAGTCTCAACAAACTTCTGCTCGAGTTACTTGATCATAAGAAGTATGGCGGTCATGTAAGTTGTGATATACCGGAGCGTGCTAACATAACTGAGCAATTATGTCATAGCATGTTAGCACACACCCACCGGTTCACCTGTCATGTATACTGCAACGTGTATGACCGCCTTAAGATTTTCATTTTGATAACAGTCTGTGATGGTACTTGAACCTACGATGATCTATCGTTTGTTGCTAATAGTTATGATAAGGTCTGCCAGACTTGGTACAGTCATATCTTTGTGGCGTAGGTCTCTTTCTCTTACTGGTTTTATTTTAATATCAAGTAGATGGATTAGAAGAACTGAAGAGTGGTTTTCCTCAAGGAGCCTGGTTCCTGATTAAGAATGTCCTATGAAATAATAAACGAACCCAGGTATACTTGACAAGGTATTTAGCAACGTCTTCTTTGTTTCCAAACCGAAGTATTCTTATCTAGTTTATGTTACTAGTCCAATCCTTAAGGAAGCAGTCGACATCACATAATAGTTCAGTTTCAGATCAACTTCTTCTTTTTCTATTTCATTATTAAATAAGAAACGATTGAATGTACAACACTATGTTTTTATTCCAACATATATATCAATGTGGAAAGTCAGGTTTTACGAACAATGGATTGGGATTGTGAGCTGATTAATTTTCTTTCTTGCTGACATTTTCATTGGTGTATGTATACTAAATACATTTTTGAAAAAAGTTATTGCATTTCCAATGAGGCATTCTTCATTATTATAGTAGGTATATAAGAAATAAAACCTTGGTAATAACCTTTGTTAATAAGTTTGTAATTTCTTACAAGCGCAACATAATTATTCTCAAGTGTATTTTGTTTTCTCTGTATTTTTGTATACAAATGATTAGAGATATAATCTCTTATCATTCAAGTAATTGAAGTTATCATGATTCTATTTGAGGAAGTGATTATTATACACTGTATTTCAAAGATCTCCAAACTGTAACTAAACAAAATAGACAAAATATTTAAATTCGTTTATTTTGATTAAGAGTATAATGTTCAAGAGAGTTATTATCGTTTTCGTTTTTATTTGTTCTCATGGTTTTTGTTTTGTTATACCTACAACGGTATAATTCATAATATGAATTATATTATACAATGAAATTAAACATTGTAATTTGATTTCTGGTTAGAATTATAAATAAATTAATAAATGCTTCAAACTCAAAAAAATGTTGCGCTCTTCTTCGATCCTCCGGTCTATCAGGAATACTGACTTTCGAGTAGGCTACACAAAATTGGCTGTAGGAGAAACATTAGTTCCTAAGACCTACACCAGTCATACCTGCCCTGTACTCCATTTATAATCATGGTTCATGGTGACAAAAATATTGACTGGACACTACAGCCTTTTGAACTACGTGATAATGATCTAGCTAATATGGAACTGGAAGAAGAATACGCGAAAATGGCTCTGTGTCCAAATTGTCGGATAGAGGAAAAAATATTTATTGTTTACCTGAACTATAAAGGTAGACTTTAAAAATGGATTGATTTATAAAAAGAATCAAATATTGTAGCTTTACTAGTTTCAGAGAAATCGCGATGAGTCTATCAGTGATATTTGGATTTCATGTATATGATATAACTTAGACTTAACACCTTTATCCAAATACATAACGTTAACAGTTTATGTTGGCCTTTTCTTCCAATGCATTTATATATATAAAATATACACATATTTAGCTAATTGGAATTCCGGCAAAAAGTAATTGTTTAAAACTATTTCGTGGCTCAATAATTTTACGAAGGAAAGTAAAACATCTGCCGTAATCTCGTCCTTCTAAAGGCCGTTAAAACACTTAGCTCTTACGGTTTATCGCGTTTCCCTTACGTAATTCAGTTTAATTGCTGACCACTATTTTTTTTTTTAATTTGATAGGATGGATGCCGGATCAGTGTAATGGTATGTTAATTAATGACATAACTATTCATTTAGTTAAAGAACCGAACCTAAGACCATATATAAAACGTTTGAGTAATAATAAAATAAAATAGTCCAACAAATTCCCAGCAATTCTTCATTGATAGTTGAACTCTTGAGGTACACTAAATACTCCTGAATCGGCCCGAACGGAAATTTGCCAATGGAATCTACCCCCGACTTCCCGTCCGCCTAGCTGGAGCGGGCCGACAAAAGCCAATAATTTAGTTAAATGCATTTAATTCCTTCGGCAAATATCCTTTCCATATCAACCTCTGGCCGCTCTATGCGTCAAAAGTTTCGTGGAATTGACGATCATAAAGATTCTTCTCCTCTTCCGCAGTTCCCTTACCTTCTTGGTTCTGTAGGGAGTCCGACGAATACTTTTTTGGCTTCTCTTTGTTCTATTATCCTCTCAAGTGGACCAAGTTCAGTCTTCGTCGAACTCTGTTCTTTTTTATTCGTCAAGTGTCATCAATCCACGTAGATCCCATAACATACTCTAAAAATTGTTCTCCTAGGCCGTCCTTATGTCACATTCTCCTTTAATTTGAAGATAATTTAGTTTTGATTAAAACGTCTTAATGACTTTCTTGATACTGCGGCTAGTAATGATACTGCGGCTCCCTTCTTTGACCGTAACCTGTATCTCTACTGTTAGTTAAGATGTAACATTAATGTTCTTAAATTAGTCATGATATAGTTCTTTTTAGTTTTAGTCACTATGAAAACGTATTATGTATTTACTTATCGAGAATGGTATAATGAGCCCATAAATTCTTTGAGTATTATAATTACTATGTGTAAATACAGTTTAGAGTTGATATTAGAATTGCTGTACTATTATAATCATCACTTATATAATCGAGTAGTGTCCCGACGACGGCCCACCTCAAAATGAATTGTTATCGCCAAGCTAAGGCAACCACATTTATTCCAATAAAAATAAATAATGTATGTTTTGATTTGTTGGTCTTCAAATAGATAAGTAAGTAGTATAAGTAGATATCTAAATTGTTTACTTAATTTTATTTCATTTTTTAGTTAAGCCGTTGCCACTCACTTAACGGCTCGTAAATTATACATCAAAACATTATGATCTCTTCTGAGTATAAAATTACCACAGGTTTATCCATGAGATACCGGTAAAAAGTGAAACAATTCCCAAATCAATAGTATTTTTTTTTTTTTTTTTTTTTTTTACAAAATTTAAATCATTTGCAACCATGTCCTCCAAATAAAGGTCACTTAATAGATTCAGAAAATGATACCTACAAAGCTATAAGTAGGTGCGTAGGCTTCCGCGGATAGACTCAATAAAAACAGCTTAGTTTTCCGGTGAAACCCAGTATGATCAGTATATCTTGAGTTTGCTTCGAGCCAACATCACGATGCATCACAACCCTGAAGATACTTCCAGTAATGGAAGCGAAACGCCGGAGTTCTAACCCTTCGTGACGCAGATTTCACCGGAAAACCAAGCTGTTTATGAAAAGTTATGTTCTTCTATGTCAAAGAAGATTATTGGATGGAGTCTCCAGCCGGTCTACTAAATATTAGTACTATAATTATGACCACTAGGTTCGATTAAAGAAATTTGTTTAATGCCTTGTTTGCATATTTGATGAAATTTGCTATGAAGGAAACGTTGCTTAATTCACAATTTTGAAAAATATGTAGCCTAATTAACTATATCTTTTTTATTAATAATATATATTATTCACACACGCACATATATATATATATATTTATATAATTACTTTAAAACATGCAGGAGTAGTGAAGCAAACAATATGAACATATATTGTTTGACCGTGTGCAGTGGCTTTATTATGTTTTAATATAATAGTGATGTTATTTAGTGAATATGGGGCGAAGTTGGTTTACACTGACGTAGCGGATATCCAGAATTATGATTATACTACATGACCATAATGTGAATGAACTGGCCAGGGTCATACTCATAATAACCTGTCACAGGCTACATCTCGCATAATACTCCTTCTTTGCTTTGTTTATATTCCGTACGTGCATGTCATTAAACTTATACATCGAAGTAAGCATAAGAATAATATGTTGGATGTGATAAATCATGTTCCAATGTTTTATTTAGTTCAAAGCCAACGTGGTAAGAATAATAGAAAATAATAGGTTTGTTCCAACCACCAGTTCCAAATCAGTTTCGGATTAGTCCGTGATTGACGTAATGCGCATGCACGATCACTGACCGTTGGGAATTGATTTGTGATTTCGTTTTTGTTGGAACGCTCCTTTCCAAACTGTTTGCCGTGGTAGGTTTTAGCACTGTTATCAGAACAACTTTTTGAGTTGATCGTTTATGTGATTTTGAGTTCCTGTGCTATCAAAAATTCCTGAACTTATTAATATTAGAGATATGAATGATGGATTAGTCAATAGTTGATGAAGATAAGTGCCAGTCGCTTAAATCAGGGCCTGATTGAGGCCGCCTAGGGGCTAGCACAACAAGGGGGGGGGGGGGGGGCACACCACAAAAGTTTCATTTTCTAATGCTAATTAAGCTCGAAAGTTGGAAGTAAAACCTACATACTCATAGAGGATATGACGCAAATACATGCACACATTTTAGAAATGTTTATTTAATACATGAATTCACGATTTCATTTCGATTTACGCAATTCACAATTTTCGGGCTTACTGAGGTGAGCCAGTTTTAGTAGACTCACGGCACACTCGTATTCGTATTTTTATTGATATGATCCTAAATGCTCTTTTGTTTTAAAAAAACAAATATTAATCTTAGTCCAGTTAACGAAAAAAATATTGCGGAAATAAATCGGATTCTTTCGATATTTGTTTTAAAATGGAATAAGTATCAAAAGTCCATCTTGGAAAATAGGTCCAATTTTTATTTTTTTCAGAAATATCTAGAAAATGCCAATTATATGCACAAAAATTCATCGTCGCATTCGTACAAAAACATTTTAAAAAGAACAGTTGATTCGCAAGAAAGGAGAATAATTATAATAGGCGAGCGAAATCAAAACAAAAACAATGAAGCGGAGCGGAAGGTTACGTTTCTGTTCACCCAAACTCAATCCCAAACTACTAGTCCCTGCCGCCGATCGCTGACTGCTCTGACTGGTTCCAAACTAATCCGTGATTCAATCAGAGTATGGTTGGAACAGCCGATTAACAGTCGGAGTCAGTCAGAGTTTGAGTTTGGGCTCGTTGGAACTCTTTTTTCCAAATGCGCATGCGTCGGACAGTTCCAAACCAGTTTGAAGAGTGGTTGGAACAAACCTAATAATTGAAGATGGCAAAGCGTTTTCTAATACCGACCCTTATATTATTACTTTATTTTGAATACTGATTATAATATGGCCCAGTGAAAAGCCAATATATAATTTTGTCAGATAAGAAACAAATTCTTCTTCTTGTATCTTATTATCAATAATCCTTTTTTTGTGAAATTTTGGAGGATTTTCAGTTGCGACAATGTACATTATTGAAATATGAACGTCAAGTTAAGATTGAGGACATTTATTCGCTTGACAAAATAGATTTTGGGTCTTTTCTGTTAACCCCCCCCCCTCCCCACTCCTACCGGGCGCTTTTTCGCATATACAGAGTTGCTCCTTTCAACGTTCACGGGGTATTCGTATTTTCCTCAACTGTCTAGTGCACAATAAGCTAAAACACTACGCGTTAGATTGATCCCCTCATTAGTTATTGGTATATATATATATATACATACTTGGGTATTTTCTGTTATTCTCCTCCCATTCCTACCGGGCGCGTTTTCGCAAATACGCAGGGTTGCACCCTTTAATTTTTATGGCTGTTTGCCTAAGCAGACAATTGTGTAGAATGAGAAAGGTTAAAATACTTAATTGTTTTGCCCTAGAATTTTTATTCGCCGCTCCGCACCCCTTGGCGGTGCTCCGTTCATTTTCTGAAGAAAAGCAACCCTGCTGCATATAGACCAGGTAGAGCTCCAAAACGAAGTACAAAATTCGATGACACCGTACAATTCACTTTAGCTATACTATCATCTATTATACTAAAACCTAGTTGACTTATTAATTTTTCCTTAAAACTGTAATAAGATAACAACAATATCTGCATCTCATAGGTTTGGATAAGTTCAAAAAAGTATTTATATATGTATATCAATAAAAAATAAGGTGATCAATCTAAAGCGTGGTTTTTTAGCTTTTTGTACACTGGACAGTTGTGGAAAATACAAATGCCCCATAAAATGTGAAGGGTACAACCCCTTATATGCGAAAAAGCGCCCGGTAGGAGTGGGTGGAGGGGATAAACAGAAAATACCCTAGATCTTTAGTAGAGTTACGTGATATGTAATCATAGTAATATACGCGTATCAAAGTGAAATAAGTAACATTTCTAAATTAAATTTATTGGGAATGAAACACGTTACTTGACAAAAACCCTAATAGAGAATGGGAAGCACTTAAATCGGTCAACATTGGTAAGCTGTTAGTTTGTTGGAAACCATGATGCACTAAAATTTAACTATTACAATGTTTGATGTAATAATAAACATATCAGTTATAGTGTGTAAGCTATATTTACTAAGAGTAAATTCTACAAACTAGTTATTATGAACAACTTATTTCTTATGTGCTATTTAGTTTTAAACAATAATATTTATCTTGTAGGATATTTAGGAGATAGTAGGCAGACTTAATCCCTTGGGAGACTTGAACAGCGTCCTTTTTTGTCTTGAATTATCTGCTGGCAACACTGCTTTCTTAAAAGGTTTTTACATGTTCACTGTTGATTTAGGTGTTCTCACGTTGGTCTGCTGGATTTTATCCTTTACGTACATCTTTCCAGGTAGAATTTTTTTTTTTTTCAACCAACTTGATGTTAAATTAATGACAAAATTTGTGTTAATATAAGTTTAGCATTTATTTACTGTGATAAATACATGCAAACTTTCTTGTGGTTGAGCTTTGGTTCTCTCTCGTTTTTTTGTTGTTTTATTTTGTTGCTTTTTTTAATCTTTTATATCTAAGAGGGAAACCTGATTCCTAGGAGACTTCATAATGGGGATCAAATCTCGCAGTCTTTATCACTATATCTTTAACTCAACTTATAACAACAAATAATATTTTTAAGTTGTATTTATTTGAATACTACTCCCAATAAAATGATATTTCAGGCATTTTTACATAGAATTGAATTCTGATCCATGTATCAAGGATGGGAGCAAGACTCTCCCACAATGGGGAGATTTGATTCATTTTGACAAATGCATTAAAAATCTGAACTCCAATTGTCATTTTATTTAAATTTCTAAATCATATTCTAAGAATAGCAAATTAGACTCAGTGTAAATATCACTAACGTAATATCAAATGTCATGATATTATTAGAATAATTATTCATTTACTTAAGAAGGGATCAAGTATCCCAACTCATCCCTAAAGTCAAGTGTTAAACATTCCAATAAATTAAAAAATATGATAGTAATAGTCTTTTAAAGCTTTATTGGGAAATAAATAACCTTTTTCATGTATTTATTAATAGGTTATTTGATAGACAAACTAATTACGAAAGTTTTTCCAATAGTACTGTTAATTTTGACAGAACAACTCCTACACCAATATAAATTAAACCCGGGGAATGTCAGTTACCCCGCTAGTTATTCATAATATTTAGTTACAGTACTGACACGACAAGGTTAAGAATAGAAAATACAGTCTAATTCTAACGAGCGAGAGCGTTCAAAGGCCGCCGCGTTTCCTGCACTTGTCAGTGAAAGCGAAAACGGTCCATCGTACTAACTTGGGAATGAATTATTAACTAATCGTACAAAAGTGATTATTTTGACAGATTTATATACTTTTCTTTTTAATGAATAAATAAGTCAATTTAATGTCAAACAACTCTGACAAAGGACCTACATAATTTATCACATATCTCTGATGATTTCATTTCTCTATTGTATGCTGATTAATTTTGATTTCTTCTTTTAAATCAGAAAGATTTATAATAAAGTTTATCAGTTTTATTCGAAGCAAGAATAGAAGTTTAATTATTAGGGTCAGTAGGCAAATCCGTGGATTATGATAATTTCCTGCGTTGGTCTGTCTGGAGGGCGTTAAAGCATCTGTATCTGTGTTTCATTGTGATTGTACGATATAAATGTATATAAAGGCATTTGTTTCACGTCATTATAATATATGGTTCAAAATTTATAGCTTAAAAAATCTTTCAAATGGTCATCATCTTAAAACGGCAAGGCCGTAATAAATGTACTTAAGACGCAATCGACATTAAATGCAGTTATGCCAATGTAGCATTAAAGGTTAACCAATATTAGTTTTTAGTATTTAAGATATCTACGAAAATCCAATTCAGAATTGCCGTAAAAAAAAATAAAAATTTAAAAAAATAAAAATAATGTTATGCCATTATAGAATTTAAAAAATATCCGAGTAATCTTATTATTGTTTCACAAACTATCTTACTTGCTCTAAGTTAACTAATTATTAAATTTGTGATTTGTGTTAAAACTATAAAGAAGAAAATAATAATGAGAGAACCAAAATAATTATGATGTTAGCAAACGAATGATAAAAATTAGAAATGAATTCAACTTGCATCAATTAGAATCAATTAGAAACTATGATGGATCTTTTGTGATGTTTGTGTAATAGTAATGATTATTACGACCATAAAAATATAAGCTATCAATAAATATAATTTGAAAGTACATAATTTTGTTATAATTTTTTTAAGAAGCTTAAAGATATTATGCCTACCTGGATCGAGTGGATCGAGACTTGTCCAAGTGAAAGATTTTTTAAGGTAAATCAACTGCCGCCTTGCTGGTTTACCGTAAAAAATCTTTTACTTAGACAATTCTCGAATCACAAACTTCGTTACATGCTATTTTGTTTCATCGAAGCTACATGCTATTTTGTTTCATCCAAGCTACATTCTATTTTGTTTCATCGAAGCTACATGCTATTTTGTTTCATCCAAGCTACATGCTATTTTGTTTCATCCAAGCTACATGCTATTTTGTTTCACCCAAGCTACATGCTATTTTGTTTCACCCAAGCTACATGCTATTTTGTTTCATCCAAGCTACATGCTATTTTGTTTCATCCAAGCTACATGCTATTTTGTTTCATCCAAGCCAATTTACTCTACCGCACCTAATGAAGTTTCACTTCAAAAACTGTTTATAGCGGATTCAATTAAAAAACTATAATAGGTCGTCAAAACAGAGAAAAAATAAACAGTTCTACTATGATACGTGTTTGTTAGGCTAAAGAGACGTATAAACTAAAATAGGTAGCGTGACGCGGAATCTTAAATATTGCCTTACATTGATTGATAGTTGGCGTAACACATGGGTAAACAAGCTGTCAAGGAAATTCATGTCATTTCCTTGACAGCTTTATTTTACCTTTTTACAGTAAAACTGTCACTTTAATCCGTTTCATATTTCTGTTTGTGGTAGTCATTACAACTCTATATTTATAAATTTAAATCGGCCATACTGATTAGATTTTAGCAAGAAAATAATAATAAATTAAACGTGAAGAGTGAACTTGACCATGCTCATTAAACCTGGGAGAGTAAACGTTACCATAATAAATAGATATCAACGAGTAAAATTGACCATATTATAAAACCAGAAGAGTTAACTTGACCATGCTCAATAAACCACGGAAAGTAAACGTTACCATAATAAATAGATATCAACGAGTAAAATTGACCATATTATAAAACCAGAAGAGTTAACTTGACCATGCTCAATAAACCACGGAAAGTAAACGTTACCATAATAAATAGATATCAACGAGTAAAATTGACCATATTATAAAACCAGAAGAGTTAACTTGACCATGCTCAATAAACCACGGAGAGTAAACGTTACCATAATAAATAGATATCAACGAGTAAAATTGACCATATTAAATAAAACGTAAAGAGTTAATGCTAAATAGACGTCGGAAAGAACTTGACCGGACCGTAAAAAATAAATAACCGTACTAAATAAACAATGAAAAGGAAAACTTGACCCTAATAAATAAAAAGTAAGAGTAAACTTGATCATTCTAATTAAAACTTAAAAACTATCAATCAGTTCCGCAAATGCCGCAATATTTAAAATTCACTACACGTTCCTCGAAATTCCCGAAATAACGATAATAATTACTTAACTTTAAAATCTTTTCAAAACACGAAATGCTTGTATATTGTATATGAGCCAGTATTTCGACTTAAATTATTAATTTAAACACTATAATGATGGTAAATTCAGTGGCCTTTAAAAGTTTTATTTTTTATAGATTATACGGAATTGTGGATAAGTAGTTTTTATATTTTATAATGTAACTTTGTTTTAACTTTTATTTTTAGTTTAGTCCTAATGTCACAATGGTTATTTTGCTGAACATAAATTTGGATATTAAAACAGAGAATTACAACATTCATGACAATAGAAACTAATAAAAATGAAACAGTGAAAGTAAGTTTAAAACATATGGGATTTAGATAGCATCTATCCTAGTGATTCTCATAAGGAACACTGTTCAGTAACCCAGTACCGTCACGAACACTATATTTCCACTGAAAGGAAACGTATGTAATAAAATCTAATTAACGAAGAGCTAAAATGCGATAAATAAAAAACAACTACTGTAATAGATTTTACCTTTATCACGAAGTAATGGTGCTACTTTTGAGCTCCATGAAAAAACTCTGGTATGTCACTGGGGTTTTCGCAATCCCAAAAGGTTTTAGAAGCCGTGAAAATATAGTTATATTCCAAAGGCAAAGTGAACCGAAACATTTAGGAAGACACTGTTCTCTATTTTAATTATACAGCTGTTAGGATTACCTATCATTATTATTATTTATATTTGTAGGTTTAGTCATTTAGGGTAAATAATTGAAAGAGTGTTACATTTAAAAAAAAAAGGCTATATTTCGACCGATCGTGGTACATTTTCATGCCTAAAACATCAAATACTTTGTAACTAATGAAATGTATTTAACATTCGCATAAATAATTAGCTAAAAGAGCTAAAATAACTTGTAAATACATTGTTTATTGAAATTTTAGACACAGAAAGGAATGTTGCCAAACGCAAATATCTTGAGGCTTATATATAACTCTATATCCGATAATTCCATCAATTTTTAAACTGACTCTAAAGGTATAAACAAATTCTATTCCGCAATCCTAACAAAAAAATTATCCCATATTTCTAAAATAATATTCAGCCAAATTTTTTAAATTTTCAAAATTTCCGCCAAAATAAATAATTTACTAAATAAATCTAACCATAATAATTCCAATTATCTAAAACTAGTTCTTAACAAAAAACACAAAGATATAATAATAACTATAACTTATAAAATTAAAATAATTTACGTAGAAATAAAATAAAATGATATGAATAAAATAGGATGGGTTACACTCCAGGTTACCGTAGTTTACCATGTGTAGTTAATTTCATTATTTTTATAACAATTTTATTTGACTCATATTAACTATTATAATTTATTTAAAGTTAGTTTTTGAGAATTAAGTGACGAACCTATCAAGATGATACATTTTCCAATTTCAAACCTAATGATAATAATTTTTACATTTTCAATCCAAGGGAAAATTTATTATATTATATTTGCTATAATTTACAATAAATAATGTATTTAAAAGTTATTTTTAGCTCTTTTAGCTTATAATTTATGCAAATGTTATATAAATTGCATGAAGATGACCACGATAGGTCGAAATATAGCCGTTTTTAAAATGTAACACTCTTAATGACCAAACCTACAAATATAACTAATAGAAATTAGGGACATGAGATAAGAAAACTCTAAATTATTATTTTTCTTTCTAAATATTTAATGTATTAATGTTACGGACAAGAGACTCTGGCACAATGTATATAATCATATTATAGTACTTATCATGTTTTGCAAAACTGGATTTTTGCAGTTTCGACAGTTTAGCATAAACCCGAACATATTTAGGCTCCTAGGATTGTCAATTTTGTTTTTTATAGGAAATATCATTACTGGGTAAACAGAACTGTCCAATACCTGCTTGGCTTAAATATTATCAATAATAATATTAAATATTATAATTAGGTTGATAAATGAGTAACCCGACAATTTTGTCACCACAATTATATATTAATATTAACAGACGCATTTCGAAATTATGTCATTTTTAGTGTTAACAATAGTATAAGAGTAACAGTTTTTACTATTTATTTTACAAACTTTGTATAACTAAATAACAGTAAGTTGTGATTTTACTCAGACTCTGATAACACTGAAGATGATATGATTTCGAAACGAGACTGTTAATTTTAATATACAATTGCTGTGACAATATTGTTGTGTTACTTGTTTATCAAGCTCTCTAGTCATATAAAGTGGTACCACAAAATCTTAGTCGAAACTACCAATAATATGGATTTCAACTATAACAACCAGGATTGACTACTTTGCGTGTTTATTCGCAAATATAATCATCATACAGTTACACAGTATCATATTTGGTTTCAGTTACGAATATTTGTTTATTATTTACCCATATGGCCTCTAGACGCAGAACAGCGAGATCAGAACAGAAATTTCCATTTGTTAAGAGAAACCTTTTTTCATTAAGATAAAATATCGAAATTCATATTTATTGACCATACTATGAAAGAAGTAACTCATTCTAAAACGTTGTTAGTTCTACTAAAAAGAATTTAGTTGATTTATTTACAAAATAATTAAGTTTTAATGCACACTATAGATCTAATTTATATAATATTCAATGATCCATAAATTATACATTTTAATGTTTTAAATAAAAAAAAAAAATATAATAACTTTCCATTAAAAATATTGCTTTTATTATTATATTTTGGTGGTGCTTGACAAAATATTAAGAACGAAGAATAAAACAATGTTTAAATAATTAACAATAAAGAAAGTTCGACATGTAATATTTTAGATTGGAACGTGTAGAACAAATATTTATCATCCTTTTACATGCTAATTTCTCAAGTAAGAAAGAAAAAATGCGTTTAAATAAAAATCAATTCTAAATAACTAAATATTATGTTCATGTAATAAATTAATTTTATTGGCAAATGTAAAATCATAATTTATTATGCATAAAGGCATATTTTTAAAAAATATTTAAATGTCAAGTTAAAACCCGCCAATTCGTGATAAATAGCAGTTACGTTCTCATTTGGCATCATATCCCCCCCACTTCTCACTCAAGATTAAGTAAGTTAAAATTAATCAAGGTCCCCCCGACGACCCTGTTCGTTGACTTTACTTCGACAGACTGTTTCGTTCAAGGTTTTTTCACAATTATTATACGAAATTTTAATAACTAGGATAAAAGTGGAAGAATTAAGTCCTTAATCTGGTACCTAGATTTCCGCTGCCAAATTTTTCTCAGCAATTGCGTACACTTATGCAAATTTTAAGATTCTCCAAGATGCTTCCTGCATTGTTAGCACTACGTAGAATTGAACTCCTTCTGAGGGATCGTCTTAAGGATCGTCCCCTACACGCTATACGTTAACGTTGCTGATCAGATCTGAATATTATTGCCGACCTGTCTTGCGACCGTATGTGAGTAGGGAAACTGACAGACCGTACGGTGAACCGTACGACCGTATGAACATGAACATGTCTGACTTTTTCCATACGTTTTCATGTCTTCTCCTATTCCCAACCCCTCAAGAGACAAAATATACAGGGTGGGCAAGAAAACCGCACTTTTTTGAACACATAGCTTAGCTTATATTTTTTTTTTATAACAAACATTGAAGATGTGTTAACTACAATGTTGCCTGAAATTGAAGATCAAATGCCAAATTACTCAAGATGGTAACCCGTCCCATCGCTCCTTGCAAACAATTCAATACATGCAATAGATATTGCCCAGACTTCATTTAGCCAGACGAGTGGCCTCCTAACAGTCCAGAACAAAATCCAATTGATTACTCTGTCTGGGGTTGGTAAGAACAAAGAGTGTACGTAGGAGGCAGAATAAAGGACGTTGATGAACTTCGAAAGAGGATTCTTTGTGCCTGGGATAATATGGGTCAATCAACCATTGCTGGGGCCATATCCCACTGGAGAAGGAGAGAGCAAGCTGTCGTTAATAAACTCGGAGGACATATTGAACCAAACAACAAGTAAATCTGTGAAAAACATTTTTTTTCTTTCTTTTTTTGTAATTTTGTTACATTCATTATTTAAATACATTTATTTGATCAAAACTACCCGGACAACGACTTTTTTGAAGACCCTAATTCAAACTGTCATTGCATAGCTTTCACCCAATAGTTTGTTAAGTTATAGATATGACATTTAAAGTAGAAGAATATAGTTTTTGTCTATGGTTTTCCATTCGAAATGGTAGACACGGTGCAACGGTAGACACGTTGCGCGACATGTCTACAGTGTGGACGCTTTCTGAGACGAGACTTGCGTCTCTTCTTTTTCTACCAACATTTTTGAATTAAAGTTATATAATAATATAATGAACATATCATAACTGGTGGTCTATTGAATTAAATTGAATAATTATTAGTTCATATAAACGACACTATTAATAGTCCAGGCCAGATTTATAAAAGAAATGCACCAGCCTGGTCCTATTACAGTTATTAATCTATTTATCATT
This sequence comes from Gerris lacustris, assembly GCA_951217055.1. Lineage (NCBI taxonomy): Eukaryota > Metazoa > Arthropoda > Insecta > Hemiptera > Gerridae > Gerris > Gerris lacustris. The sequence goes on from OX578285.1 coordinate 18,370,869, forward strand.
ATGATGACAATGATTAATAAATTAATATTAGTTTCACGTGTTTTTTATTAAATGAAAATTTAAATTTATTTACTTATGAAGCCTGCTAGACGTTAGTTGCCTACTTTCTCTAGGGATTTGATAATGTTTTTGTGAATCTTTCTTTTTATTTCCCTCTCTCATTCTTTAGATTTACCTTCTTTCAATTACGAACGCATGTTCACTTTGCCCTCTCGAGACAGTTCGTTTAAACGAGCTTCAGTCAAAGAAAAAGTGTTAAAACTTATTGAAGATTACCAGGCGGCAGTTTGTCTTTGGGATGAAACTAGTTAATATTATAAAAATCCCGATAAAAAAAAAAAATACTAGATCTCGAATCTTAAGACAGTGTCGAAAATAACTTGACTAAAAAACAAATTTATGTGTGGACGGTAGACCGAGACAATAATAGACGGTCTCAGCACACGTCTATAGACACGTTGTGCAACATGTCTAAAGCCTTGTCCACACTAGTAGACATGTTGCGCGATTTTGGTCTCAAAGACAATGTCTAGCGATTTGTCTATAGACATCGGCTAGACAAACGGCGTCTACGGTCTCGTTGCTAGACCAAAAATCGCATGTCTATGGTTTTCCATTCTAAATGGTAGACACGGTGCAACGGTAGTCATGTTGCGCAACGTGTCTACAAATGTGGACGCTAGACCTAGACAATAGACGGTCTCAGAAGACGTCTATAGACACATTGCGCAACATGTCTACTGGTGTGGACTATAGGTTTAACGATCTAAATTTTTGGTCAAAATAAACGAAATATTGATAACAATAAAAGATATAAACAATATAACTTAACGGTTTATATTATAAAGTAGTTTTGATAACAATCACTAGCGGGTTGATAAAAAATTAAATGAAGACTGTGGTACAATACCAAAATACATTTTCTTTTACCTCGTGTTTTACTCAAATGATTTAGTATAAATGAGGGAATTATTAAATAATACAAGCTTTATCCAATAATATTGTGAGAAATAGGTTTCTTTGGCCTCTTAAACCGCCTAACTCGATTGATGGGAATCTCCACACTGACTCTTTGTTACCTATCAATAGTATAGTCATAAAGAGCCTGGTAAGAACTATGGTACCGGATTAAAGAAGTATTTTGTTCCACAATCAGTTTGCTCGTTGGTCTAATTAATTGTGGAACTCTCTCAAAATATCTTCGTAGGCCCATCAGTCCACGAAGACAAGGGAGAGTTGAATCGATCTGATAAATGTATATGTATATCGTAGGAACACTGACTTACGAACTGAATGGGCTTTATAATCACAAGATTGGTAGTGCAGCTAATTATTTTTCTTTTTAAAGATTACAACCATTAATTTATAAAATAGTATAAATGATTACATTTAAATATATGTCCTCATACAAGTATTTTTGTTGTAATTTCTAAAGAGCCTTGTAAAAACTATGGTACCGGATTAAAGAAGTATTTTGTTCCAAAATCAGTTCACTCGTTGGTCAAATTAATTTTACTGTAGAACTCTCTCATAATATCTTATTTAATATGTTATCAGATCAGCCGAAATGAATCAATTTTTTTTAAATAAATTAATTTTGATTTTTTCATCGTTCGTTTATTTTCATTTTTGAAAAAAAAATATGTGCAACCTTTTTTAAGAGAGTACATCCTTGTTTGGTCATTCAATCATTTATCCCTAAAAGACTCTCGGGCAATGTTGGCAATTCACATATACTGACTTTTACTTGATTTTTGTGATTTGGATATTTTTTTTTGCGTGTCTCTTTATTATGTATTGTATAATTTAAAAAAGTTATAATAAAAAATAAAATAATAATAATAATATGATGTTTCACCTGTATGATAATGTGGCAAAAGGCTCATACTCCCAAATTCCATCTTCATTTGAGAAAATCGGCACTTCCTCGAGAACAACTCAAGGAAACAATCAAAGACATTGTCTCAGGTCAATTTATAACAACTTTTAAAAATCCATTATGCGTAATCATTTGTGGTTGTTGAATGAAACCCAGTAACCTCTTATTCTGTATTAGGTGCAAAACGATTTTAAGAAACAGGCTGGTTATTTTAACTCACTGTTGGGTGGGTGGAATCGTCGGTCGGTAGATCCTTGGGAAGCGATAGTAAGAAGTTGAGGCCGGAGTCAGCGGCTGTATTTCCGTCGACTCCACTCTCCGCTCTCTTTAGATCACTGACCGAAACACCACTCATACATATTCATAAGATCCCATCTTTTCACTCTTCATTAGTGCCCCGACATCAATTTCTCTATTTATAAAATCCCTTTTTATAAAAGGGAATCCATTTACTTGTCCGTCTTGTAATAAATAAGCACCGATAAATTTCGCGATCGCGAGTGAAAACGGTCTTTGAAAGTCGACCGATTGCAAACTCGGTTTGCCCGTACACACTGCAGGACTTCGAGTCTAATTTGTGCAGTCTATTAGACGCTACCTACGCCAGAAATGAAAATGCTTACTCGTCTGAATCGAGGAACAGACATTAATCACAATTATGACTATCCCGCCTTCTACTGCAAAAGAGTGCGATCTTAAAATAAACTCATTGTTAACTTTCTTGTCACGTCACATAGTAAACTAACTGTTTACATGATTGTTAATGCTAAACGAACAAACTCCATTTCACGCGTACTTTCCAACCTTCAGTTGATATATCGACTGACTTGACTATTGCATATTAGCACGATGAGTCAACTTCACAGTACAAATCATTTTTAAGTAGAACGGATTCTTGAATAGAGTTGAATAAGGCATCTAATATAATAAAGTAATATCTCATTATTTTATGTCATAAATTAATTGACCACCGCCTTTATTATGAATAATTCTAAAATCATACTTAAATAACACAATCAAAGAATTCAAATATGAACAGTAATACCTTTCTGTGACATATTCTTAAGCCCGAGCCACACATATTATCTGCACCACGCCTGCACTGTATGACGGCCGCGCGCTTTCTATCTCAACTTTGTATATTTTTGAAATGTTTCATGGAGACAAAATGTAAAAATGTTTAACAAATCGGAAATTAGGGATGGTAGCACTTGTGTTAGAGGAAGAATGTGTTAATTGGAGAAGATATCAACGCAGAATTTGGGGAACAATATGAACAACAACACAGAGTTTGAAAGGCATTCTTATACTTTTCACTTGACTGGTCATAGAACCGGACATTTTCGTATTATTTCAATACATTTTTCTACCTTCATCTCAACGAAGAGTAGAATAGAACATTTTAAAAATAAATATAAAGTGTTATAAATTTTAATTAAATGAATATTTGTAACATTTCAGAAATTTAAATGAAAGAAGAATAATAATAATTAGTTGAAGACGTAGATGTAGTAGATGATATAAAATAAATGAAGGACGACACTGCACCGTGCCCGTCAAAAAGTAAACTAAACTAATCCAAATGTCGTTGCGGGCACGGTGTGGACAAGTGACATTATCTTCTACATGCGTATAGTTATAATGTGTGTGTACTTACTCAGTCGCTCTACAAACCATAAAGATTATTATTGGCCTCCTTGAAAATTTTTGATCCTGTCAAATTCGGTCTTCCTTCTTCACCCTATCACACCAAATTCCTACTTATCCCTTTCTACCTCGTCATCATCTATTAAGCTGACTTCACCTAAAACTTCTTCCTCCTAGCGTCCCTTCAAACAGCTTCTTGACACTCGTATATTTATCCATTCTTTTCACGTTCATTTTTAGGACCGTTGCAAGGGAATATCAGAGCCTTGGAATATGAGACTGAGTTTCTCTAATGAAGGTAATAATATATTTTTATTAAAGTTGTTTGTTTATAATGAAATTTAGAAAAATCTTTTAGTTTGGTTACTTTTATTTGTATACTGAAGTAATACAAAGTATCAATTGGATTATTTATAAATTTGTGTATCCAGTGATAGTTTTAAAAAGTAAAGCTAATGTAAAATTTAGTATTTTATCAATGAGCAGGCAGAGTTGATTAGAAAAGCATTTGTATTTAACACTTTACTTAACTAACCTTTCTTTAAAGTAAAATTTGAAAAAGGTCTTCCCAAATCATTCAAATAACTAAAAATATGGAATATCTAATAAATCTTTAGTAAATAAAGATTTAAAAAAATAATATTTGTCAGAAGTGGGCAGTCACTTACAATCTTATGATTTTTCCAAGTTTTAAATTATTTTATTTGTTTGAGGTAGATACACATGTTATCTGGAAGAGAAGCGATCTGAGGAAAGGGGAGCTTAGTCTAAAATCGGCTGGGGAAAAACTATTATTGAACTTGGAGACCTTGGTGGAACCAATAGTAGACCAACAACTAGTCATCCTTAAAAGGAAGAAGAACAGTTCAGAAATATTATCAAGCTCACTTGTGGAGCCTCACTGTATCTTCAGAAGCTACGGTCAACATCAAGCTGCTCTTAACGTCTGCGGAGGATTGGTAATTTTTATTTTTTATGATTAACTTTTTTGTTTTAAGTAAGAAGGTCTATTAACTATAAGGATTGCCCTATAGAAACTAAATACTGGTATAATTAAGTTCAGTTATCGGTAATAGTATTCCTCCTTTACCTTAATGACCCCCCCCCCCCCCCCCCACACACACTAACACTAAACTCGGTAAATTTGAGAAGATATAATTTCAATAAGGAGAGACATTTTTTATGTAAATTTATGAATAATTCTTTTTATTCTATTTATGAATAATCGTTCTTCGAACCAAAGTTAAAAAAATAAAAATAAAGATGGAGCGCCACCTCATTCAATAAACGGGATAAGGAGAGTAGGGTAAGGAAAGGAAAGAGTGGTTAAGGGCGAATTTTCGCAAGGAAGGAATAGGGAAAATAGGTATACGAACAGGGGGAACTGGTTATAGGGAGGGGAGGTCTCATGTACATCCTCGGTCTCATATCGGTTTTACAAATTTGGTTATACGATTTAGTGTGGTAGAATAATGTATAACTTTATTAATCGAAAATAACGGGCTGGTCCAGGGTGTAACTAAAGCTATTATATCAACGGAAACGGAACGCATTGAATACATAAAAGAAAAAGAACCCTACATAAGAAAATTATTACGGAAGCGGTACACCTTGGGCCCCTGCACAGACAACACTCCTAAGGCTTCGGGTACGATACGAGCGGTGAGCGGTGGGTGGTAGAGCGGTGCCACTTACGTTTATGTTTATATTGAGTTCCTCCAATGGAAGTAGAGAACGGCTGGCTATGGCAGGGACGAGTGTCTAAGCGAAAAATGTTGCCGCTTACCGCTGAGCCCAGACATTAATTTTCGCTCGCCGCTCAGTCTTTTCAGTTGATTAGAAACTCTCGTCATTTAAACATGGCTGGGAACTAATGGAAAATACCGTCCAGCCTATCATTTTCGCTCTTACCATAGCCAGTTCCGCTTACCGCTCTACCGTTCTGCGCACTTCATCAGTGTTATCACGTCATCAGACAGTTATAGTGGCTGGTGCTGTGCTTAGCCCACTCGGACTCGTTGCCTCTATTTTATTTTATCTTTATTTTTCATTGAAAAGTACTTAATATTTTCTTTTTTCCAAATGGTCTAAACATATCGACATAGACGACAACAGAGAAGAAAATTGTTGGGTTACAATAATGGGTGACTTGTATTTAAGAACCTTATTTTATTATTATTACCGTTCTAGTATATAATTAACCGAACATTTATTTTATCTAATTATCAAGAAACGTTACAGAGTCGTAACATTGTGTGTTTTAAAAAAATAAGTGATTTAAATTTATGTGAAGTTTTGTGGGTGGAAAACACATAAATATTTTTTCAGCAAAAATGGTAAATCGTAATATTATAGGAAAATGTCTAGAGTAAAACTAAATAAACTCGAGGTGTATGTGAATGTTTATGTGAGTAAGCCCAGTGTTCAGCTATACTCGCTCAAGTAAAGTGAGTAGCGAGTAAACTCGCCCCGTGTAATTTAGGCTTTACCATAGGAGTTAATTTCAGGCTATAATATAGGAAAACAATGTCTGGACCGAGATCAAGGACCAACTATTAAACAATGAAATAAGTAACCTAGATGTAATTAGTTAACATTATGGTCAAGTGCCACAATTAAACATGCAGTGTTTAAAATATTTATGTTGCAGAGAGGAATAATAAAGTCAGAGAAGTCTTACTTCGTGATCGATCAAGTTCCTGAACGTGGTGAAGGTAGGAGGAAGGTTCGTCACGTAGTATCGACGAGATCAGTAGACGAGGTAGCTGACATCCCGGCCCAGGACGGTCACGGGACCGAAGACTTGAAAGAGAAGTACAAGTTCTCTCGACCTTCTTGGAGATCGACGCAGCACCTGCAAGCGAACTCATCTCTTCCCCCAGCTTACATAGAGATAGCGGTATTCGTTGACAAAGATCTCACTCAACACATGCATAAAAATTTCCCTAAAGACACAGAAAAAGAGCTCGTTAGATTCGTTCTTGCGATGGTTAATGCTGTGAGTACAAATTAATTGGAATAATGTAGGATTGTTCCACCCCCCCCCCCCCTTATTTGTACCGTCCTTTGCATCGTCCCGCGGATCGTTCGGGAATCGTTAAGACAGGTTTTATGAGCATGCGCTAACATTGTACTGTAGTAAAACATCGTCAGGTTGGAACGGGATATTATGACTATTCGAAACGTATTAAAACATTCAAAGAACCTAACGCATAGGGAACATTCTTTTTGATACGTATGACGATTTACATAACTGCGCATGTCATAAAAACCAGTACCTACATGGTATTGGCAGAGAATTGTTTGTACCGTGCATTAAACGATTCGCAAACGATCCCAGCGTGGGTTGGAACAGTTTGGAGGACGGAACGAAACACTGTCACAAGTCGTATTTGAACGGCTTTTATCCATTGCACATATGTCAGTGACGATCCCGCGGACAGTGCTTGGTTGGAACAAAACTTAAAGTGCACTGAGAGATTTTTTATTTATTAAGATTCAAAGTTGCATATCCCATAGGAGAGAAAATAGAATAACACCCCTCTTTTTTATACTATAAATTTGCGCTTCGATTGTAGCAATGCAAAAATGGGTTGGAATTAATAGTGAAGAATTGTCTTTAATTATTTTATAGATCAGATTTTTTATTTTTTTATTTTTTTCTCCAAGTTTTTAATCTTTATGCAGTGAAATCACTGATATCAATAAGTGACAACTATACTCAGTACATAAACAATGTGATTCTTAAACTAAGATAATTACCATTTCAGGGGATACATTCTATAATGCATAATTAATACACTCACACAAGGATTATGTCTTTAAATTTATACAATAATATTTTTCATAGATTGAGCTCGACAACGAAACAAAGCAAGGAAACTTGCGATCATAAGCAACGCTTGCCGTAAAGCAATCAATGTTTTGGCACATTAAATTAGAACTATGGTTTATTTTCGCCGAATGAAAATTAACTTCGAGTAGCCGAATTTTAGAGTCAAATCACACTAGTTTAGGAAGCAGATAAATTATTTATTAGATATTTTTATTCTTAGTTATATTATAGAGAAAAGGTTAAAAACACATGCTGCCTTTGCATATCTTCTATTAAAGAAGCACTTCTATAAAGAAATGTAGTGGCTAGACCAAGATATCTAAATGTTGTTCCATAGTACTGTTTCCTAGGATTAAACACTCAACTGAAGGCATAAAACTTTTTGTTTAAGGTAGAGATGCTGTACAACGATCCCAGTTTGGGAAGATCTGTCAGATTTGTAATGAAAAGACTAGAAATCCTCGAAGTGGATCCAGGAGGTCTCGAAAGGTCTAAAGACATCGATAGATTTCTAGCGAGTTTTTGCAGTTGGCAAAGTACGCAGAACCCACCATCTGACAGCCACGCTCTACACTGGGACCACGCTCTTATTCTTACTGGACTTGACTTATTTGTTCACAGTAAAAATGGGAAAATTAGTCGTCAAGTCGTAGGTGAGTCTTTAAAGTATGATCTAGAGTCTAGAGTCTAGAGTAAAGTACTCATCAGTTAAATCTTTGTAAAGCCCATTGCTCTCAATCGATTTTAAAATCACTGTAATATCATTGAGGGCACATATAAATTACCAAGAGCTATTGTGAAGCATTGCACCTACAAACTGCTTCAAAGAAAGCTTTCATTTATGATGCTGCTTGTTTTTATTTGAAAATATGTAATAGTATTTGAATTGGTTATGTAGACCCACAATACACTCTAGTATGGCTTGGTAGCACTCTTCTATGATAATAATAAATTAAATGGAACATCGAAGAGTTTGTTAAGTTTTCTTAATCTATTTCGTATCCTAATATAAGTTCCATAAAATGTCGGTCGAAATACCAACTTGTATGTTCAAAGATATTAATACCCGTTAAATGGGACCTGAGTTTACTTAGCTTCGAATCTTCCAAGTTATTTATTTATTTACTAAAATAATAATAAATCTAAATAATTTATCATCACTGAAGTTGTGTTTAAATATTTAGCTTATCTGCAGATAACAGTACGTTTGAAAATCGCTTGGCCTGAGGGTGGGACTAGGCTAATAGGCACTTTTATAGAAAATGGCCCCCACTTTTGTTTAATCTAATATTATACTTGCGGACAAACGAATTCACACTTTCTTTTATATAAAAGTGTAATATTCCTTTGTCCTAAAGCATATTGGACTCAATGTCCCTTTGTCTAAATAGGTCCCTTTTTTAATCTAATATACTTTCGGACAAATACCCACTTTTTTTATATAAAAGTGTGATATTCCTTTGCCCCAAAGCATATTAGACTGAATATCCCTTTGGCTTAATAGGTAGTTAGACTTAGGCATATAAACTCTTCTATGTATATATATATATATCCTATACAAAAAGGGGGCCCCTTTTCTATTTTTAAGTATTTAATTTCATTCCAATCAATACTTAATAATGTGTCAAAACAGTGCGTTCAATATGGTTTTGAAATTTAGTCTTTAATAATTTTAGTTTTTTAGACATCCACTTGCTAAGCCCTCTCCTCAAAACACTTCTTATACAGTATAATTACCAGATAATTAAATATTGCTATTTGAAATTTCAGGTTTGGCTCCGGTTGCAGGGATGTGCACTAAATCAAGTAGCTGTACAGTCAACGAGGGTAGACATTTCGACAGTGTCTACGTTGTAGCCCATGAAATCGGGCACAAGTAAGTTATTGAATTTTAGTTTTCGTTTTTCGGGTTAAGTGGTTTATAACGTTGGGTGGTTGGGGATGAAAAATACGAATGGTGTTGAGTTTAAACTATGATTATGATTAAGGGAAATTTAACTTATACGGCAATAAGTATGTATATGTAATTATTAATTATTTGTGTTAACGATTATTTTGGAATGCACCAAGTAAATGCGTATACACCGTAATACTTAAATGCTAGCTTATATAATACAAATTATTTTGACATTTTTATGTTTAGGCTATGGAACATAAGTCAAAAGCGTTACGTTACTTTTAGCTTAAAAACTCAGAAAAGTATAGCAGGGAATTAGAATGGTATAGAGCAGTGGTTCTTAACCGGGGGGCCGCGACCCCCCAGGGGGCCTCGAAAGGTAGTGTGGTACTAGGTATATTATATTTGGAGATTTTAAGGGGGCCGTGGTTACCAAAAGGTTAAGAACCACTGGTATAGAGTATAGGAGGTCTGTAATCCAGTCTCCAACTGTAGTGCCTTCTCCTACCGCGCTTCGTAGGGCCGAAGAAAGTTGCCATCAACTCTCAGCCCTCTCGGCCTACCTAGTATGAAGGCATATTAACAATTCGTAGAAAGCGGGCAGGCGCCTTTGAATTCAGTCGTTTGTAATCAAGCAGCGGTAGTGCCGGTGTGGAGATAAGAATAAAAATTATCTTCCATCTACTTTTATCAATTACTTGAATAAATTACCGATTATATTTCATTTTATGTCGGTAGTTTACGCAGAGCGAAAACATAAAAATGTCTCACTGTCTTGCGGACTCGTATGCAAGAAGTATTTAATAGGGATCCTCATCCTCATCTCAACGAGCTTGATTTTATTAATTCATTTTTAAGTTTTTGGTAGTATTCATACTACGGAAAGTTTAAATTTTAATTTAAATAAAATTAAATTAAACACTATATAGTGTGGCCTACGGACCCTCGCAGTGTGCTGACTAGCACACACTTGACCTGTTTATTTTTTAATTAAATGTTTTTATATATATAATCCTTCAGAAATACTTATAACTGTAGGTACCACTTTGATCTTAATATTTTTGTATATTTGTATATTATAAAATAAAAGCTAGTAAATCCTGATAAAAATGCTATGTATCTCGAATCTCGAACCCGCATTACCAACTCAAACTGTAAACTAACGAACCCAGGTTAAGCAAATGTTTTTCTCTTATCTTGTTCTTTTTACAATCCCAACCCAAATGTAAACAACTTGACACTCCTTCGTTTCAGACTTTATTTTTAATTTACTTCACATTACATTCCATTTGTACTTATTTATTTATTAGACTTGTGGAGACATTGTGATTAAAATAAACTGCATTTAATTGATCCTCGAATCTAGACTGAAGAGTTTTTAATCAAAAGGTAAGTCCGTACATTATGTTTATAAATTATTTACGATGTATTTCAATGAGATTCCGCTTGTCTTATTAGTGTTTCTTATTATTTTTTTTTTTAAGTTAAATATTTAAGTAAACTTGTTTTATATTTTTTAATCTTTTACACTCTTCCATACGATCAATATTGTAAAATTGCCAACTGGTTACGCGTCGCCCACTTAAAACATCGGTTTTATTTCAAAATCCACTTCTATGTGATTGCAATAATTGTGTTCCTTTGTCTATAAAATGAACAGAGTTCGTTTGTATCAAATATGATCACATCTATAACAGAAGTGATTATATTCCTCTGTCTAAAATGTCTTTTAAAATGTTATTATAGTTCTTTTTCTTGTTTTCTTCTGACCGTTTTATAAAAAAATCACCTTGTTTATAACGTTTGATACCTTTTTTTTTTATAGCATATACTATTGTATGAGTATGGTGCTCTATATAGTCTGAAAGTTTATTTAATTTAGATTACTCAATAAACTGCAATTTTTTACTGTTTAGTTTAACTTAATTCTGTTACCTACTCTTCCTTACACGCTACTTTTTTTGCATAATGTATGTCGGCTATGCGGTATTTTTTTACTTAAGCACCCCCCTATAACCCTTTGTCATAATAGTTATTTAGACAAAGCAACACATTCATAGTTGTATGTTATATTCCTTAGTCTAAATTGCCACAAAGACAAAGGGATATTTTGTCAAATGTACCTTGGGACAAAGGAATATCACACTTGTGTATATAAATGTAATAATATCCCTTAGTCTAATTAACTATTAAGACAAAAGCATACTAAATATACCCTATGAAAACTGTGGAACTCATTGTCCTACAGTTTTCGGTAAATCTTAAGAGAGCGCTGGCCACACTGTTTGAGGTTACATTTGATACTATGTTTTAAACTTTTGTTGTAAACTTTGTTTGCCCTAGAATTTTTAATGGTGCTCCGCTCATTTTCTAAAGAAAAACAACCCTCCTGCATATAGACCAGGTAGAGGTCCAACTCGAACAATGCGAATTTCAATCTAACCTCAAACGGAGTGGCCACCAGTCTCTTAAGATCAACCTTGTTTTCTGACTAACATTTAGTCTCACAATAAAACTCAATTTTAAAATAGCTTAATTAAACTGCCCCAGGAGTCTCAATGTCTTGGGGAGACAAATACACAAACCTTTGAGACTTTTGTTTTGAACAAAGGGGGTGCTAAAGTAAATAAGTGCTGGCTAAGCTTTAGAATATGGTTCCCAGATTACACTTCGAAATTGAGATATTATGCCCCTTTGTCTTTAATGTATATTAAATAAAAGAATATTATAACTTATATACACAAGAGTGATTATATCCCTTTGTCAAAACAGTGTTAAGACTAAAATAAAAACATGTTTTATTTGTCTTTTTCCCATCATTTTTTCCTCTTGTGAGGAGTAATTAACCTATATACTTTAAACAAATCTTAGTACAGTAATAAGTTCCTTGAATTACTTAACACCCAATACGGCTGCTGAAAATGGTCAGTGATCGATTCTTTAATTGAAACCTCCCCTTTCATGTGATTATGTCTTAAAATTTAACAAGAAAGTGCCGCTTGTTTACTTGAACCTGTTACTTTGTTTGTTGTTAAATAACAAAAAAGTTAATATTTAGTGAGTGATGTTGATGTGTGTAATATATTATATTGTCTGCCCCTAACAACCAACTAGGTTAAAATGTATCCTTTTAGAAATATTCGCTTTAAATACATACTTCAATGAATTTTTACATTAGTATATTAAAATTAATGTTTCACTTATCCCCTCAATGGAGCTAGCAGTGGGGCCAAAGTCGCTCTATGAATTGATGGGGCTCAGCTGTATTGATATAGACAAGGTCGTGGGTTAGGTCTATAACAGTGTCACGGTTCTCTGATTTAAATCTATGAATTGAGGACAGAACAATGCAGGTACCTACATAATACCTTGGACAGCATGGGTACCATGTAGTTACCTGCACTGTGGTGGTGCTCTGACTTATATCTGTGAGTCGAGGGCGGTATAGGGTCATAGGTACAACCCCTTGTCTTGATGCTCCAATTTACTTGGACTTTGGCTCACTAAAGATCAAAACTTACTTTCTTCAACGTTTTTATTGTAAAGTGGCCAGAACTCTCTACTACGTAGTTACTAAAATGGGTCCAAATAAGGAACTAATTGCTAAGTTCGAAAAAGTGGTTTGTCCACATTGTCTTACCATTATCTATTATCTATCCCTACAGTAGTTTTAGTATCTATATCTAGGCCATATCCCTGTGCAGTTTTTCCACTATAGAGTCATTAAATACATATTTTCTAAGATTGAACGAGTCCTCTTGTTTCAAACCCCATTGAAGAGATGTGAAAGAGACTTCCTATGTAACTCTACTGACCTAGTGAGCAACTTCCTGTAGAATAATTCCATGGTTATTGAGAGTCACAAAATCTCAGACATTTTACTCTTTTTTTATTTATTAGACTCTGGCTATAGAAAGTCTACACTACACTATTGTTCAACTTTAAATACTCTTATACAAGAGAATTTAGCATCCTTTGGGAAGCAATTTTAATTAAATTAGAAAATAGACGGAAGGCCAGAGAAAAATACAGATTAGTATTTGCACCACAGATCTTTAGTTCACTGTTGTGGTGGAAAGAATATGGCAGAGTTTTTTTTCTGTTAAGCCTCCCTTCTATAATTTTAATTTAAAATAGTTTCCCAAAGGATTCTAAGTTCTCTAGTATAAGTTTACCTTCACTTAGAGTTGTCCTTGCAAAAAACGTTCTCTTGTCTAGCATTGTCAATAAATTCCATTATCTAGTTTAGTAAAAAACATTTCACTATTAGTTGGGACTTGCCTATCATTTCAGAGAGAGAACAATTATTTTCCGACATAGCTAAATAGGTACAACATTGGGATGGAAATCCAAGGAACCTTGATTTAAATCCTAGCTGCAAAGTTTATTTTTATCTTTTGTTTTTCCCTTCTATAATTTTGAATTTAAATACTCGCCTGATTCAAGTTTTTTTTAGAATTATATTTTAGTTCTAACTATAGTAAACTGTAGCTAAGCAACCTTTACTATAGTGTCACACACATGTATGCTTCTCATGTTATCTTATATATCATCTCTATATCCCGTAACGAACAAATACTATCTACCAAATTAATTTTTGAAAAAAAAAAAAAATAAATAAATAAAATAAAATAAAAACTTTCTTTTAATAATCATTTATGTAGGCAATGTTAAATAAGCCTCTAACCTTTTTGACCAATTATCAGTGCACTATAAATTAGTATAATCACTGTTAATAATATAAACATAAGAGAGATATTATTGTTCTTTGTATCTGCCTACTTATTTATTTCTTTATTATGTTCCTCATAATTTCAAGTACAGTAGAACCTCGACTATCTGTCTCCCGATTTTCTTGCTTAACACATCTGCCGAATGCAACCCCTTTTTTCTACTTCACTCGTTCTCTCACTTGCTCCAACCCACTGTGTAGGTGAACATGAACGTACTAGTCAATTATTAAGCTCAAAAAAGTGCCTGGATGAGCCAAGATATTTTTTTTGTCTTAGTTTGACAAAGTTTTATTGCTTCTAGTCAAAAATAAAAATAACAAGACACTTACAGTCCTAAAAGTTTTCCCTTTCTTGCCTAACATGTTGTCCAGCAAGGCTCCTGTCCCATAATCGACGGTTGATATTACAATGAATTTGTTAAAACAATATTTTTCTTCTTTCTTTGTTATTTATATTTTCATTTAATTAATTATTATTTGTCTTTATATTGTATAATTTTTTTTTTTTAATTTCCCTTTCCGATTATTATATTTCTTACCTTTGCTATTAACTGACCTCCTTTCGGCTTTTAAAAAGTTAATACACACTTAATACCTACTCCTTTTTTTTGGCAGAAACTAAAACCGACTGTAATGTAGTATCTTTACCTTGTTCACATCCTGAACCGAAACTAGACTGAAGTTTTAACTGACCATACACAAAAAAATAAGAAATGATGTCAAGTTATTACTGGATTGCATGATTAAACCTAAAACCTCCCCCTTTTCAGCTTATATTAAATCAATAACATTGACCTGAAAACTGCAAATAAGATCAAGTTCAGGTAAAATCAATATTTAACTTCATTTCTTTCATTAAATAACAAAACAGCTTGTGCGCCTTGAAACATTTTTTATTAGCTCTTACCTAACATTTATTAAAGGTCAGTGTATATTTACACAACTTTATTCAATAACAGATTATACATGTTATCTTAAGCAGCCTATCCACACTCAATATTATTGCACGATATTTGATATTGTACAGTAAAACCTAATTATAACTGACAAAAAATAATTATAATACACATAATAAAAAAGGTATTTTTAAAATCTTTTTTCCAATCAAGACGAGTCATTGTGTGAATTCAATGAATTGACGTTCAACACCTTACGAGTCTTGCTATGAAATTCCACAAATTGCCGCCTGACCCAAGAACCTGCAATTAGTTCAATTTGTCAACTATCGCTCATTAAACCTATGTTAAAGGCTCTCTTTTATTTGAAGTATAAAAAACACTTTATAGCTAACTACTATACTTTCATTTATGTAAACCCTTTTGCATTATTATTTCGAATAATTATTTGTTATACACCTGACTTTCATTATAATGGACAACCCTTAGCCACCATTTGTGTGAAGTTCTACTATTGACCATCTTCATGTAATATTGTACGACATACATATACTATAAATATAGTTAATTATATACTAATTAACATTATTTGGTTATTTTTAAGCTAACAAATAATAGTTTACAAAACTTGCATGATCTCTATGAATTTTTATATCTATATAATTATTATCTGACTTTGAAAAAACAATGAATGAAAATACAGGCCTATGAACCTACAGTTTAACTCTAAGTTTAATTGATGAAAATATAGGTCAATGGTGTAACCTGTATATGAGTGTACCTTATTACATAATACCTCTGAACCACTAACATTTTCTTCTGATTTAGATTGAAAATGGAAGAAAACGATGATGGAGTTTCGTCCAAACCTGTTACGGATGATGGCGGATGGTTTGTGATGCTGATTCGTATGGCTGCTAGCGACCCTTGGCAATTCCTCTATTCAGTACTTCTCCTGCTAACGCCCTTCTTTGTTATTTCTCTCCTATTATCTTGGAGACTGACTAAATTGCTTGAGAGTGAGAAGAAGGCTGCTAACAGAATCAAGAAAATCCAAAAGAAAAAGACTAAATGATATTGGCGATAACTAAACCTTCTTAACAATTATTAATTTATTTTTTTCAAAATAAAAGTGATTATTTAACCATGTTTTTTTTTTGTTTTTTTATCAATTACTCAATAGTGTTTGTTTTGAACATTATAATATTTGTATATATAATTTTTTTATTACAATAAATTGATGTATAGTTATGTATTTCGTGATATATATATATTTTTTTTTTACTTTCATGTGTGTTGATTGATTATTATATGTTGTATAGACATCATTCAGAAATAAATGTACTTTCACCCTCAATATGTTTTGTGATCTTTAGCAACAACTCTTAAAATTAATATGTTAAGATACCCATACTCAACTGCTGATACCACAATTTATTGAACTGAGCGAAGCGAAGCTCTTAGTCTGCACTGCATTTGGTTGGACACATACTCCTCCTGGACGGCAGAACTGATCCGCACAGAATTCGGCACGGTCATAGTGACCAACCACAGGAAGGTGTAAATCTGAAATGGTTCAAATTGGTACACAGGGGAACGGGGTACAAAAGTTAAAATAGTATATGCCCTTCATGATGCATGTCGTTGGAAAGCTCTTTAAGAGTATAGTTATTGTTGTTATGTTCACTTTTGTCATATTTTCATTTAACCCTTTGACTGCGGTAGGACGCACCATGTGCGTCACATATTGTCTCTTTAGAGAAACTGCATGACGCCTACGGTGCGTCATGGACAGAAAAAAAGCCTCTCTCCAAAAAAGGAGTAGGGGAGCCTCTGCCATATGATATCGGTTTGGAAGAGGGGTGTTCATGTTCGTACTAGTCCAAGGGTTGTATGGAGTGAGTCGTTCTCGTTTCCTTTGTTTTTGTGCTTAGTAATGCCTGTTTTTGCTTTCTCTTTTTTTCTGGCCCCTCAGTACTCTACTCGCATAAGGTAAATTATACAGCATTTTTTATTGATAAAATTAAGTCATTAGCTAGCATTACTTGTGTATTTACTAATTTTTAGGGATATTATTTGACAAGTTTAGATTTTTTTAACTGGGTCACTAAACATTGCTCTCTTCAAAACGACATGACGCCCACGGTGCGTCATTAATGACGCACCTGTTGCGTCACACCGTTTTCCTAACATTTTGCTCTTCCCATTTTTTATTTTATTTTATTTTTTCTTTCTTCCGATATATATTAATTTCTAAAATAAATACTTTAGATGGCTGGGGTGAAAAGAAACCTTTAAAAAAATATATATTTTTATACATATATCAATAGTTATGAATAATTAATAAGGTACAAGTGTTTACATGTTTCAATTACACGATACATTTTACAAACTTGTCATTTTTTTACGTATTGAATAATAAAATAAGTAAAAATAGAATAATAATACCATGACGCACACGATGCGTCATGCCCGTTTCAGTGATAAATTGTCCTTTCTGTGGCTGCATGACGCACATGGTGCGTCATAATGTTTTTGTTATGTTTATAAACAATAAACATTAGAAAAACGATTCTGATGCAATTTCATGCATACCTGAGTCCGGACTAACATAAATAAATGAAAAAAAAAATCCGTTCCCAGGAAGGACTTTTTTCTCTCTTCTATGCCGCAGTCAAAGGGTTAAGAGGGGGGGTAAAATAGAAAAACAGGAAAAAAAAATGCTTTTTAATTAAAATTAGAAATATTACTATTTTTGATCTGATTACAGTTAATTTCAGTTTTAGTTATTTACTACTTACCAAAACTCATTATGCCTACTAGTGTTGTAAAATTATGTCTGTAGAGTCTAGTATGCTCAATTCTGTGTTAACTGTTACTACATCACTGCTTAAAACAAAGTATTAATATTATTAGAATTAATTGCTATTTAGTTTTTGTTTTTTTGTTGTTAATAATAACATGGTAATAGATGACATGGGGTTAGTATGTCACTCTATTATACTATTGTTTTTTGGGGAGGGAGGTGGAATACATTTACTCACTAACCTGTACACGTTAGCTGTGTCCAGAGTGTCAGATTCCCCATCTAATGGTCCTACCGACTAAACCACCTCCCTTATCTCTTATCACTTTTCTTCTTTTTTAAATGATTAATTTCGATGGTCCAGATCGAGCCTCTTCGCTCTTAGGACTTTTCTGAAAAAACTATTATACTGTAGCAGCTATATATAAGCATTTATATGGTTATCCCGATTATATTGATCAATGTTGGTTTGGTTTGCAACAGGAGAGGGCTTGAAAACCAATTGTGTCCACTACAAATCCTATTTACCCCACTGGACCTGTCTGGCGAACGTATTGCGTAGGTAGACTGACAAACTGTTCCAGTGACTGAACTCTGTATGAACATGTCTCAAAACAATTTCCATCCGTTTTCAGCAAAACCTGAAGCAAATCATTAAGTGTGGATGCTAGGCGTCCAATATGGCTCAAGTTTACACTAATAACTTTTATACAGATGACCAATTTATACAGGGGAACAACTCGGAACGTCTGAGGTTAGGCAGGAAGTCTGAGTAGCCTTGTCGACAGACTGAAGCTTATTGTATAGTGTGGATGCACCATCATTTTTAGCTCATCAGATGACCGTAGTAAATCATAGTGGCCTTAACAAGAAGTGGACGAAATCAGTCTGTATTAAACATTAGCTATTGTAAATTTTTGACAATAAACTAATGCATTTTATTCTTAAGACCCACAACATTTTTAACAGTTAACAAACAACCAAAATTAATTTGCATTACATAATAAGTATATTTTGTGTTTCATTAAGTATATCAGTATATTTCAGTTTGGTTTTCATTACTTTAATTTTTCTGTCAGCATTATTTTATATTTATAATTATTGACTAGACTAGACTTTAATAATATCGCCTGTAAATGTACTGATGTGATAAACCATCAATACAAATAAGTTATGCCGGTTATGTGATACATATCAGAATTTGGATTACTTTAAGTCTGTGTTATCTACAATTACGTTACGAATTTATCTTAAACTATTTAAATTTGTTAAACTTAAAATATATTCTAGGATTTAGGAAATAACGCGTAAAACATGTCACCCATCTCCGGAATTCGATCCAGATATTATTGAATAGAAACTTTGAAGATGGCCGAGCATTATCACGTCGTTGAGACAGGATATACGAGTATATTATATGGAACCAATGTTTGGACTAGGCTTATTTACTTAAAATAGATAGAAACGATTAGACTACTTGATGTGAAAGGATTTCAGGTGGGAGAATACCCAGGATATGGACAAAGAAAACATTTAGAAGTCACTGGGGTTAGTTGAATTGCGAGCATTGGTTATCGTTCAGAAGATTACGGTTTGAAGAGATTGGCTTTTGTTAGAATTTGGCGCAGTAGAAACCCTTAGTTCAAGACCATAAGTCTAGATAGGTTTAATAATAAAGATATAGATAGCCAATTTGTTCCATATAAGACCGATCGGTATACAATTTATCAGACATAAAGGCTCTTTTATAGGTGCTTGTTACTTCAGATACATGTTTCATAAAATAAAATATAAACCCATAAGAAATCGCTTATTAAAAGAATTGTTTCTCAGTGGATTCTAAATTGAATTAAACCATTCTCTTCTATCCTTTTCTGTACTGTGAAGCCAATAATAAAAATGCAACACAAGCACCGTCCTCAGGGCTGGATTTACCACTAGGCTCTGGCCTAGGGGCGCATAATGCTAGGGGGCGCACACTATAAAAAAAAAAAATTAAATGAAGAAAATGTTTATAATGAGTTAAGAAATGTCAATCTAATTTTCTTTTATACAGTTTATTGGTGTGTGTAATTATAGTTGATTGCTGCAGCAATTTTTAATTTATTGAGTGCCTCAACACATAGATGTGTTATCCTAAAGAAAAAGTTTCCTTTACAACTACAAAATCTATCCAAGACTCGATGCCTGCCGAGTTGTAAATGAAAACAGAGAAGGCATTCTGAAAAGTTTGAATTAAATTGCTAATGACAGTGATGAACCTACCTCTATAATAAATTGAAGCTCATGCTTTATTTAGTTGAGATCCCTTGAGACTACATTTACAGCGATAGATGGGGTACTACTTGAAAGGTTTAATGAGGTGAACATAAAACTGCAGTATGAAACCATATAGCTAGGGAAGATTATTACTTACAATGAGCCTCTTTGTAGTTTTCTTTATGAAGTGAGAAAAAACTTTCGATGGCTTAAAAATAAGAAATGCTACGTAGCAGACTCAGGACATAGAAGCGATGTTACATTTACTGGATCTGAGAACTTTCATACAGGAACACTTGCAAATTTATACTAGTTACATTATATTCCGAATTCAAGACACGTAAAATTAAATATAATACTCAGCTCCATAACACATTTGGATTACCTATTCGAGGTTATTAATGGGCTGAAAGCCTCAGATATTACTAAACATGCAAGAGAACTATTGAGTTTGCATCCCGAATATCTTGAGCCAGTTGTTGTAGACGAGTGTTTACAAAAAACCCTTTTTGGAGTAAAATACTTACAAAGAAAAAAAAGCATGACCTTTTTGGGCTATTTAATTTACTTAAAACCCCCAAAATACAAAAAAATAATTTTCAAATTATTTTCAAAAGTGATGTTATTACGGGAAAAAATTACAATTGTCATCATAAAGATTAATTTCTTAAGGAAAATTACCGGATCGACCCCTCCCCCCTCCATTGGTACGAAGAGGCGGCAAAAACTCATGGGCCTAGAAGCTACCAGACTTTAAATCCGGCCCTGACTGTGCTGCTTTTATACTAAATTGGAGGGGACTACACTCACAAACACCCATATTCATAAATAATTATGTAGATCATAAAAATAGATATACTGATAGATCGAATTTTTAAATAATTAGACTTGTTACTTATTTTTTGTTAACAGCTTAGGAATGCGACACGACGGACAACTTTCCGACAATAATTGCGATCCTACTCGTTACCTAATGTCACCAACCCTAGGAGGAGGCAAAACAACATGGTCATCTTGCAGTCGACAATATCTTGACCAATTTTTACGGTAATTTATTTTATGCATATAAGAATCGTTTCTCAATTTCAAGATTAAATACTTAGATCATACGTAATTAGGATGTTTGCTGCAGCAACTCCTAAAAAGCCTAATTAATTATAATAGACAGTGTTGCTAGTTATTAGTTAATTTCAAACTAATTATAAGGTAAAGTATTTCTATGTATGAGGTACAGTGTTGCAGGATCAGGATTTTTAACTTAGTGATATTGGGATTAATAAGTTGATTTTTCAACAGGTCTTCCCAATCAAGTTGCTTAAGGGATGGTGGTCATTCTGCTGTGGAGATAGACCACAGTGAAGGTGGTTTGCTGCCTGGAGAGCGGTATGACGCTGATCAACAATGTTAGTAACTTATTTGAATTCCCTAAATGCATAAATTTCCTGTATATTTTCGTGTTTTTGAACTGATTTCTCGGTAACTAGATTGACGAACTTCTTTAGAACCCAAAGGGCATTTTCTTGATTAAAGACGGTGATTGGATAGCTCTTGACTTTGCTCTGACAGGCTCAAGGCGACCTTCATGTAAGGCATGAATAGCACACACTAAGGGTGTATGCTATTCTTTACTTTCTTGGATGATTAGACGAAATTCTATTTATTGAAGGCACAAAGAACCTGCTATAGAGGTCACCCGCTCAAAGAGACTCTAATAACTTAGACATAGATGTTTCCATCAAACCAAGTTTGACTGTTCAAATCTATTATATTAACAGTCATTATTCTATTATATTGATGAACACCTCAATAGAATAATACGAGGTCTGATCTTAAATGGTAACAAATACATTGAGAAAAACCGTAGTTCCAATTTATCAAATTGATTAATTAAGTAAAAGTGTATATTTTTTTTAATTATTTCCAACTTGCGTGTAATACCTAAAGTTTATAACAATTGAAATATGGTGGTGTTCGCTTTGAGCGAAGAACATTACAATAGTTCGTAATTTAATTACATTTGTTGGATTTGCAATCCTCCAAAAGAAAACAATTACTTCAAGAAACAAAGACTTTTGTTTAATATTGTACTATATTTTTTATAGGTGCTCTTAAATATGGTGCTGGGAGTACGTTAGCAAAGCTGAAGACACTGAGTGACATTTGTAGGTATCTACATTGTAAAATGGATAGGTACACTTATATTTCTCATCCCGCTTTGGAAGGTACATCATGCGGTACTAAAAAGGTAAACATTACATTTTTAGAGATATTAAATTCACTGTTACTTTTACTACAGCCCTTGATTTATAACTCAACACTTATGCATGTATTTCTTATTTTAATTTGTATTTCAGTGGTGCCGAAGTGGTATCTGTGTTGGAAAAGACAGGCCGGAACCAGAAGTTGGTGTTTGGGATGAGTGGGGCCCATATACCCCTTGTGCTTCAGGCTGTCTGGAAACCAGTGTCGGATTAGCAGTATCGACTCGATCATGCATCTTACCAAGGTAATCTTTTATTTAGAACTATCATATTTCGGAATTGATGTGAATTTGAAAGTATTTTAGTTTGATGATCAGTCATAGGAATAAAGTGATCAGGACCACCGTCTTCTATAAGTGAGAAGCACAACTTGTAACATCAAGCATATTTTAACCCTGAAGAACTATACGTCCTTACAGGCTTATGGACAAACTTGAACTCTCTCCACAGCTCAGGACTCCATGTTCTCTAGTGGAGAGATAACCTAATGTAGTATTAAATTGTTAAATCAGCAAAAAAGATAACTCGATGTAATGGAATATTAATATGTTGTATTTTTTTTATTCAATAAAGGTAAATTAAAATCCCCCCCCCCCAAAAAAAACAGTTAATGAACCATGGCAAGTAGAATAGTGGTTGGATGACTTCTTTACTTCTAGCATTTAATTCAGGCACTTTCGGCCTATCATGCAGATTTTTCTGCTGACGATGAAGCTTCTTCAGCTAGAGCTACCTGTCGAAGTTCTTAGATCTTTTTCAAAGAATAATTTTCCTTAAATAGAATGATGAAAGTCTAATTTTGTCTTCATACACTTATACCGTTTTTTTTTTTTCCGTCCCTGAATAAACACGATATAATGAAGTAATATACTAAAGTAAGATTTGTAACTGATATGTAGTAACACTAAAAAAGTAACTATTCAGAAAAATATATTTTAAGATATTGCTATTTATAAAATGCTGGTGACCTTTTATAATTATATATTTATGACTCTGACTGTACTCGTTGAATGTTTCAGACCTAATGCTGGCGATGAAACTTGTTCTGGAAACGACAAGAAATATAAAACTTGCTTATCTGATCAGGTAAGCTTAAAATTATTACCTATATTACTAGATTCAGAACCATCTGTATTAAATGTTTACGAACAACTGTACATGTAACTAATAAAAGTAAAATGCTTCTTTTGTTTTGCGTACACTTAATCCCGTTTGATTACGACTTTATGGTTAAAAAAAGGTAGTATCTATTAAAGAACATAATCTGTAATTGACCCTCATTGTTATTATAAGTCAATCCTTCATTATTAAATAAGGCAGTGACCTCATTAAAACTTCTCAACGTAAATTAATCTAAAAAATAAATAAAACCTTTAACGCTTTATTGTGTGAATGTAAATTCAATAATTTGTAAAATTTCCCTCTTATTATATTAGTGTAGATCGTAAAGAATTAAACATTTTTAGAAACAACTAGATTGCTATCATCCGGCTATGTTTCGAGCAACTCCTGGTCAGGCCCGGATTTTAAGTGAACGGCGCCCTGGCCTACTCTCAGCATGCCCCCCCCCCCTCCGGTATTTTAAATAATTTTAGCCGTTTACGATGTTAATTGTTATGTAAGGTTAAATTTTAAATTCATATCAAAAAGACCTCCACTAATGGACGTAAAGGGGCAAACCCATACCAACTATTGACCACTTATAAAAATACATTTTGACTGAAGAAGACTCTTATGAGTTAAACGTTTCGTAATGTATAAGAGTCTGCGTTAAATATTACACCTTCGACAAATCCATCAGCAACCGAATTTATAGAAAAGAGTGTTAAATGCTGTAAATTGTAAAAAGCCATACATAAAAGGGACATTAAAAAAAAATTTTAAATGCAGGAAAACGTTAAAACAGGGTTTCACTGGGTATATACAATTTTTTTTTTAAAAAATTACTTATATCCTTTTATCTGTGCAGTAGCCAATTTATTATTTAACATTACTGTTGTCTGTTGATATTGAGATTTAATTTTTGGAATTTGCCTTGAGAGTGGAAAACATATATCAGTAGGGCGACACAATATTATGCATAACAATATTTTTATTTATTGTTTGTAATAAATTGTCTTCAAAACTTTTGCGCCCCCAAAATTTAGCGCCCTGGGCTATAGCCCAGTTAGCCCATTTGTAAATTGGGGCCTGCTCCTGGTCATAATCATGCCTTGTCACGAAGAGTATTTTATGAATTTATTTTCTACCATTATTTGGTATCGTCACAAAGATGTTTTTTAAAATTTAAATGCTTTTCCACAGCATTTTGTGTAATAAAACAACAATGAAATACTGAATCTGAACAAGAATATGTTGCACACATAATATCGTGGTCACTGTGGGATAACCATGTTTACCGACAGTGTTACAAACATGGTCTCCTGGTCATGTATGAATATGACCAGGAGTTGGTCAAAATGTAGCCAGATTATAACAATCTAGTTGTTTCTAAAAATTGTTAACCCTTTAGGACCGATACTAAAAGAAGATTTATATTCAAAGTTTTACAAATTAATTTTGATCAATAAGTGACAATAGCTAGTTAATCACAGATCTTGGAAAAATATCCTACGTAAATCATTTTGGGATATTTTAAGTTAGAAATTGAATTTCAAGTTATCGGGACGAAATAATATACTTAGAGCTTTTGCTCAGGGAGCAACAGAGTGGTATAACAACAGCCCAAAAAATGACAAGCTAAATTTTGTTTGGTATAAATAAGATCTAATACCATATGTTTTTATGATATATATGTATATTTTTTTTTTTTTAATTTCAGTGCAACAAATTACCAAAGTTTACGATACAGAATTTTATGGATGAGGTATGCTCGAGAGCACGCCAAGTTGACGACGAAATTATTGGTACAGGCTTCCAGAAAATTAGTAGCGATGGTAAGTATATTAATTTATCTACGATTGATACGAAATATAAACATTATATCTCTGTTTAGATGCGTAGAAAGTGATTATTTACGTACTTGTATTCATTGCGCTTGCGCGTCTCATGGTTCTGAAGAATTCCTCTTCTTTACCACGCTAGTGCGGTAAAGAAGAGGAATCCTTCAGCTTTACGCACGATTAGCGAGTTTGTTTACATTTAACAAAACTAATTTGCTATTCTTTTATTAAAGTAACTGTTTATATCGAGTTTTTATTGAAAAACAATGAATGAATATAGTGGCTTTGACGAAAATGTAGAGAATAATACTCCTCCAGAAATAATTAATTCGGCAAAAAATACAACTCAAGATTAATGCCATCTTTATCAAGAGAAGAGATACGAACTTACATACAGCAAGTTTATTTTTTTCTGTATTTATTATTTAAATCTAACAATCGTAGATAAAGTACGGTACGCAACTCGTGGGAAAACGGCATTTTGCATTGCTCGAGTGGTTTTACTACCCTCGCTGTCGCTCGGGTGCAAACTCCACACTCGCATGCAAAATGCTACTTTCCACACTCGACGCGTAATGTACTATTCCATAACATCGGCCCAGCACTTTATGACCATTTGGTGGATTTAAATAATCAAATTAACTTAAAATCTTACCCAAGTTCTACTCCTTTAATTTTACTTGGTAAGCGATTCTTAAAAATTAGCTTTTGAAGAGTTATAGTTTTTTTTCCTTTCTACAACAATGTCATCAATATTAGAAAAAAAAACATTCATGTTGGATATTATAAGAGAACTATTATCTCAAACAAATACATTATTATTATATTATAGCCATTATACATATAAACATTATGACATTTTATTCAATAACTTTCTACCTTAATGTCTTTATTTTAGACAAAATCTCCTTTCAAGCAAGAAGGTGTCGCTTATAATTTTTTTTATTTATAGAATAAATATAATAAGTTTTTTGTAGACAGGATATCGAATAAGTAATTTCCATAACTATTCTTAATAGTATGAGCGAAATATGGAGGTCAAGGTTGTTAGTACAGCCTTAGTCTAGGTTCACACCAGCGTCTTTTGGACGCTGGACGCCGCGTCCATTTGACTCAGCGTCACAACATCCTTACGCCGCGCCGCGCCGCGTCCCCCACTTGCTCAGGGTCACGTCTGAACCGTCCCATTGCCATCCATACACATATGAAGACACTGTGTCCATAAACCCAGCATCTCAGCGTCCAAAAGACGCTCGTTTGAACCCGGCCTTAAAGAGGTATATCCACTCACTATCCTCTTTATCAGTTTTAAACCAATTCTCCATAAGAATTATTCCAAACTTTTTGAACCTAGGCCTCGATTTGTGACTAAATTATTCAGTGGAATTACTTCAAATTTATTCATGTATACGAGTATACTCGTATAATCAAGACTTTAACAAATCGATGTCAATGAGCACCATTTCTGAAAAAAATAAGCATAGAGCATAGATCTTATCGAAACATGAGAGCCATTGCAAATCGTAAATTTACATAGTGTGAATATTCGAATCGTCTATTACTAATAGCCAGATTGTAATTTGGGGCCTTTAAGTCTCTCTCACTAGAATCAAAATCATAATAATAATAATAAGTCTTTAATTTTAAAAAACAAAAACAAAAAATGTATCTTCATTCAGCCCAACTAAGGGCATAGGCCTCTCCCAATCGAGACCACGCTCTTCTGTCTTGAGCAAACCGATGCCACAACATTCCACAGAAATTTGTGATATCGTCTCTCCACCTTCTTTATGGTCTTCCTCTCTTTCTTGATCCATCTCTAGGATACCATTCCGTAATTTGCTGAGCCCATCTCTGGTCATGCATTCTGGCAACATGTTCCGCCTCCGCCCACTGCCATTTTAAACTTAGTGTAGCTTCTCTTAAGTCCATCATGCCTGTCCTCTTTCTTAGATCTCTGTTAATTACTCTCTGCGTTTTACTTTTAACAAGCTTCTTTACATAGCCCTCTGGGATACATCTAATGTTGCAATGCTGTATGTGAAAGGGCCCAGGTCTGACATCCACAAGAGAGGCATGGTTTCACAAAGTTGTAGAACACTTTCCCTTTCAACTCCGACGCCTATCATTCTTGAAGATATGTTTCAGAAACCAATTTTTTTTTAATTTCGTTCTTCTTTTACTTCTTTTAGTCCACCATGGCCAAAGTGTAGGTAATTGTCCCAGGTAAATTGTTTCTTCAGCCCACTTTAGATTTTTTTCCCACTAGCTTTATAGTTATTTCTTCACCATTTGTGTTGGTGATGAGGTAGCTTTTCTCAAAATGTGTGCTTTTAATCCAGCTGGCTGGCCTGCTTCATTGTCCATTTATGCTTAATCCTTTCTCATCCCAGTTCAATATTTTAAAGGTCTTTTCTAAAGCCGCTGAGAATAAATCCGGAGATAATGATAATCAAAGTCATAACAACAACATATCTGGGTTCGATTCCTAAATAGGTGGAACAAGTTTTTTAACATGACGTAATAAGAAAATAATACTAGCAATTAGTTGTTTTCATGAGGCATGCTTATGTGAATCTTTTTATCGTTAAAAATCACGTTGGTTAGTGTTTAATACAGACTTGTATTTATCTTGTTCTTTTTTAAGAGAAGGAATCGTGCAGAGTTTGGTGTCATCTAAGAGGAGGAGGAGCTACCAGCAAAGGATGGATTCTTCCAGACGGAACAACGTGCCAAACACAAAATAAACAAAGATACATGTACTGTATATCTGGCACTTGCAAGGTAATACCTCTTTTACACAATTTTTTTATTTCTTTCAAGGCAGAATAAAATCTTAATGAATAAATCTTATACATAATTTAATCTTTGGCACTTCATTAAGAAAAAAATCATAAATTTGGCACATCAAATAACAGATTTGACTGAGGTGTTATAACATGTCACCCTGATAACATAGCAGTAAATTATTTATAGATTTCTCTTAGCAGACGGTTTTAATAAAACAATCATCAAAGTAGTAGTAAATTTTCACAGAAGAACAGCCAAATGGTGTAGATTCCCACTTCGCATGACCCTAAAAATAATTGGTGTCTCAACAGCCTACGGGAAGGTAGTTACCCTAATACTGGTGAACACCGATCATGGTCCCTCCCTCCGGAGGCATTTCAAAACATAGTCAAATCAAATCTTGTTGATCTCATCAACAAATCAGTAGCCACTGTTACCGTTTCTTCTCGTAGAATACTATTTTACTACGTTTTTATTAGCTTGCTTTCTTGTTTGTTTGTGGGGGTGTCCAGTACAAATTTTGCAATCGATTTTTAACTAACTTCCCGAGTAGCTGGACATTTGAAACTTTTAGAATAGCTCAGAACACGATGACAATACATTATTTTAACACTTTTAGCCATAATTCAGCAGAATTTATTTCATTTTTAGCAAACTTTGCTGAATGGAAAGTTAGTTCGGAAAAAATACGTAAGTTATTTTATTTGTTTTGACGTGACCCATATTTACAATCTTCATTTTGACGGGTTTCAAATTTATGATTTATGATTTATCTTGTAATTATTATACATATTTGTTTGTTGACCATACAAACTGTTTCTAATTTTTCCAGTAGTTTTTTTGTCTGTTGTAGTCATCCGTTTTTTTTCTTGTCTAGGAATTCAAATGCTTCGAAAACGAAGACAATTACTTCGTTATGGGCTCGGAACTTTGTTTTGACCCTGCCCCGAAGAAAAGTTACTTCAGGGATAAAAGAAGAGAACTGGCAGTAGGGGTCTGGCTGCCGGTAACCGACTGCTACTACAACTGCGTTCATCCTGGCAGGGGTTTGAGGCTCGTCGAAAAAAGACCTTGCCACAGGTGCAACATCACAACCAGCATTCAACTGTGTCGACCCTCGCAAAAGGTTCGTATTCAGTTTTCAAAAGAGCGAGAAAAATCCCATTCATCAATTGACCACAGAAGTTTATAACATTTAGTCTTTTTCAGACAGAGGGCAAAAAATATCATCGATCATTAAATGCACATAAATCTTACATTTAAAGATTTTGTGTTTCCAACATTGGAGTAATGCTCCTTTATCAGGTCCCTGGTCTAGAAACCACCCATTATGTTTTGACCTTCTTTATTTCCTGTTAAATAATAGTTTAGTTTTCTATAACGCTCTTAAAAAGGGAGAACAAAAACGAAGCTTTAAGTTTTTTTAAGATAATATTCCTATAACTTTTTATTTTAAGGTGATAAATACAGCCGGAACTCCTATATAACGAATTATTTTTTTATGTCCCACGAATTCTCCATATAAAAGTGTTTCAATAGAATAAAAAATAAAAAAAGTCCAGTCATGCACCATGACTTAATGAGCGAATTTTCAAAGAAATCTGCGTTTTATTGGCTTATGATAATATAGGAAAATTTTGGTTTAGAATTTGCTCGGGTGAAAAAAAAAAATATTGGTGCACAGGGGTACGGGGTACAAAAGTCAAAATAGTATTTACCCTTCAAGATGCATGTCGTTGGAAAGCTCTTTAACAGTACAGTAATTGTTGTTATTTACACTTTTATCATATTTTCACATAAAAGGGGGGTAAAATGGAAAAAACAAGTTTTTTGACCCTATATGGTCAAAATTTGACCCCTAAATGGACTCCAAAAATTCTGGCCAACGAACTCATCCTTTCTTTTGATATTATTGACATTTTAAAATTTGTTTGAAATTTTTAAGTGCATCCTAAGGGGAGATATCGTCTGGAGTGACACATATATACATACATATATACATACATACATAAAAAAAAGTGTTAAATTTTAGGAATCGATTCAGAATGGTCTAAAACGGATTTCCATGGAAAATGTTTTCATAAATTCTCATTACAAAAATTTTGAAGCCATTGCAATAGCGTAATTTTCTTTGAAA
Source organism: Gerris lacustris (assembly GCA_951217055.1). Lineage (NCBI taxonomy): Eukaryota > Metazoa > Arthropoda > Insecta > Hemiptera > Gerridae > Gerris > Gerris lacustris. Next base: position 18,400,950 of record OX578285.1, read on the forward strand.
ATTCGCTAATAATTTCTCTACAACCAACTAAATTCATAGAAATAAGTATAAAGATCTAACCGAAAAACTATCTGTGGATTAATATTAACGACGTCTTTGCATTCCTTTATTTATTAGAACCATTTTTTAGGAGTTACTTGCCCTGGCATTCAAATAAATTTAGATCTAGTTCAATTAGTTTAAGAGGAATTGGAATCATCTTTCCACAATATAGCGAATTCTTTTAATTTAAGTTTCCAATTCGTTTTGGACGTTTATAAAGCTCTTGACATTTTACAGCGTAATTTATGCACCGTACAAATGTCTAAAAGAAAATCACACAGAAAAAAAATTGTATTCCAAGGCGTAGATAAAGGAATGAAGAACAAAGAAGTATCTCGTAAATTTGAAACCTCTCAGAAAAAAATGTATTCCAAGGCGTAGATAATGGAATGAAGAACAAAGAAGTAACTCGTAAATTTGAAATCTCTCAGAAAAAAATATATTCCAAGGCGTAGATAAAGGAATGAAGAACAAAGAAGTATCTCGTAAATTTGAAACTTCAGTGTCTACAATTTAAAAAAAGGGGGGATTCAATATTTAAACTGTACGAAGTAAGTGAGGGGTTTTTAAAAAATATCTATTTATAGAGATTGTAAATATGAAGACGCAGATGAAGCAGTTTTGCAATGGGTGTAAATGGTACGGGATAAAAATCTTCCTTTTTTCAGGACCACGAACTTTTTGACATTTTCATGTTTAGGCTGTGCTACATAACTCGAAAAGCGTTACTAAAAAACGTTACTCGGTGTATCAAGGAGTTTTTCACAAAAATGTCTAATCAGCGATTTTTTTTCTGGAACCATCAATTACGTTATGTGGGAGTCCCACTGTATATTATATTTATTTAGATTATATAATTGATGGTTATTGATCATTTAGTTTATTTTAATTAATGTTTTAGACACCTGCATTGTTTTCACAGATGTTTCAGAATAAAATCAGGGTGGCATGTGACTTTACACGAATTAGATATTTTCTATTATTAATTTTCGAACCGGAACAAATTGGTTTTAATTGAAGTCCGTCATAAAAGATTATCGATAGTAAGCCCCGCAAAATAATAACTCTATATCATCAAAAGGAGTAATCAAAGAAAGGAGTAATCAAAGAAAGGAGAATCTAAAAACAATTTTTATATTAATGGAAAGATCACTGATTAAAATCAGTAACTTATTAAATAGTTATTTATGTTAGGTACTAGGTAGCAAAATGGAATTTTGCTGACAAGTTTTTTAAGTTTTAGTTCCGAGCCGAAGACGAGGATAGGCTAAACAAATTTACTGCAGAGGCATAGCCGAGACAGGAAAATTACATTTTGACTGATAAGGCGAAGCCAAGGCAGGAAAATGTTAATTACCTGCTAAGGTGTAACCGAAGCAGGTTTTTTTTTTTAAACGAGTCAGGAATGTTTCCTTTGCTGCATAGTTACATACAATATTTTATCTACTAACGGCAGAAAAATTACACTAATTATTATATTCCTTTTTTAATAGATAAAAGATTTAAAGAAATGAAAGTTGTAAAATTACGAAAGTTTGAGTCATTAAGTTAAAACAAAATAAAGGCAACACGAATTCAGTGTTGCCACTTTTCAGCTGTTTTTTTTATCTCATTTTTCTTTTAATAATCACTGTAAAATTATAAAATTTGTTTTATAATTATAATTTTTAAAAAAGATTTACCCTTTTTTGTATTTAGCATAATTATTTATTAAAAGTATTTTTAAAAAAGATTTACCCTTTTTTGTATTTAGCTCTCTCGTTCCTAAGGGTAGCTGGTAAAAGATTTATGGGGCTACAGAGCTAGCAAGGTTCAGATGGAGGATAGTGTGGTAGGTCGGGTTTTTTATTTGTTTGTAAGTTTTAGCTCTCGTTTGATAAGGGTGGATAGGCATGTGTTTCTCTATTTTAAAGTACTGTAGTAGGATCTGTTTTTTGTATAGCTGAGTTACATTAAATACAGGTTACATACTCTACAAGTCTTTGTATAGAGTAGCTCTGTAGGATATAGTATTGGTTTTTTGAATATTTATTGATATTGTCTGTTTTCAGATGTGCCAAGGAATCCAAACACCAACTGAAATTGCTATTTCAACTTGTAAAAAGTACAAGGAGAAAGTAAAGAGATTGTCCGGATTCGGAATGCAACTTTTACCTTCCCCAGGTTAGTACCGAATAATAATAATAATGTACGAGTTGTTAGTGTTTGTAGACATCAGTATTATCTTATTTCTATGTGCTTAACCATTACTTTAATATGAATGAATACTCGGCAAAACTTATGAAATAGGAGAAATTGAAAAATCTTTAACCAAATCTTCAAAAATTATCATGCAAATGTGATGATGATTTAGAAATGTTATTCAATATTCACTAAAAAAAAATGTTTAAGAAGGGATAACGAGGAGAGGAGGGTTTGCGATAATTTTAACTGTGAAAGCATAAAGAACTCGCTTAGAAAAAAATGTATTTTGGCTCTTATAACAGCCATAATTTTTTCAATATGGCTATCGGAAAACATTTATCGGTGAACAACGAATATATTATTAATGTACCTGAAAAGAGCTTTAAAATTACATGTATAGCCATATATAAGTAAACACTTTTTTACTCCCTTATGTCGGCCATATTTTTTTAAAAAAATGCCGTTAGAATATGAATTTTTTGTAGCAATAGTTACATATTCGTTTCTCTCTCTTAGAGACCTTTAAAACGATGTAAAACCTGAAATGTAAAAAATTTTAAGTGTAATATTTTCTGTTTATTTTACAGTTGTCACAAATAATGATATGTACCTGTATGCCCAATTTCGTTCAAATCGGTCAATTTTTACTTCAGTTATCATTAGACAAACTAAAACTCACTCATATTTTTCAATGCCCAAGTTTTCAATGCCACATTTAAATAGATTTGAATTTTCTGGTGGGGGGGTCTGAATTATTAGAACAATGACTGATAATAATGTAAACATATAAATCTCATTTTAAATCTATAACAAGAAGATGTCCGACACTAAAACTATGTCCATTAACTGAATAAATAGTCAGTAATTTTTTTCAATTAAATCAGTGAATATTGCAATGAAATCAATGATGTAGCTTACCAATTTGAGCCTTAAGGTCTTAAGCTACGATTTCCTAGTAGCGAATTTTTATGTTATGAGTCGCTCAACTAGGAAAATGGTAACATGCAAACTCAGAAGAGGAGTCCTCAGCGATAGTCGCTGGAGCCGCGTCTAGGATAATAAAGCTTTAAAACGTAAACGTCTTTACGTCTACGATTATTGGAGGTGGGGTGCATTTTTGTCTGTCTTTCTCATTTGATCTGTCTTCTGAAGTAAGGAAGGTTATACATGAAAAAGGGCATCTTTTAGGTTTCTGTACGAAGTACGAAAAGAAACCTTATATATAACGACTCTGTCTGTCTGTCTGTCTGTCCGTTGGCATGTTTCAATTCATAAACTACTATAGCTAGGAACATGAAATTCGGCACACAGTTGCATCTCGGCATTTGTAACAACTGTACACTTTTTGGAGTTTTCACACTTAATATTACCAAGATGGCGGCCAATATGGAGGGCGAAGAAAAAAATGTTTAGTCACCATGACATGTTATACATCAATTTAAAGGTCTTGAAGTGTAGAAAAAGAATATGCAACTATTAAAATTTTACACTTAATAATTTTAACTTAATTGTACACAAACCGGCGATTATCGCCTCACGTACTTACGTGAAGTGCCTTACTTGTTTAGGATAAGCATGCATAATTAATAAAAGAAAATTCCAATTTCAACCTAGGGATGCGATAAGACATCGGGTGAGAGAGAGAGTTGTGGACATACAAGATAAATCCCTCTGCTTTTCCCGGGAAGTTATCTTAAGTTAAAACTGTTTCCCCACTACTCATAATCAATTACTAATTAGGGATTTTTGCAAATTATTCTATCCAAGAGGAAGAGTTGAAGTAATAAAGGGGGAGGATGTAGGAAACTCTACAGATATTCTCTCTTAGTAAAATAACTTTAATGTTTCTCGACGTATATGGAAGATTATAAACAAATCACACACACAAAAAAAAAAAAAAAAAATAATAATAATTTTAAATAAGTTACTCAGCGACAGACGGGGATCAAGCTATGTAGTCTGGTATATTTGTTTATGTCACATTGGCAAGCCTGAGAGTTAAAAGTGTCATGGCTGCGGCGTTATTTTTGATGTTTTAGTATCAAGGATACAGGATGGCGTAGAAGGTAGACTGTATTAAGCGATCAATACTAGTTTAAGTTATGACCGCAGGATTCGTTGTAGACAAGGTGTCATGGCCGTTTATTTTTTTTTGTAAAAAAGAAAAAAGAAAAAACTATGACCGATAAATATTTATCCTTAAATAGAAGCAAGTTTTTTTTAAATATTTAAAAAATTAAAATAAATAAATTAAAATATTTCATCAATTACATAATAATATTTATATAAAGGGCGCATCCTTCATATTTAGTTATTTGAAGGACGGAGTATTGATTCATAGCCACCCTTTTTAAACAAGTGTCAAGGTTAATTCAAGAACCCCGATATCTAATTAACTCCAATAAAATGGCAGCACATACCCTTATAAGTTATATTACCCATATTATAGTTATATACCCATATAGTTATAGTTGATAGTTCTATCGCGACAGAATCTATCACTTTGTCTACAAGGTGTCGCTATAGTTGCTACATATTACTACATCAACTCTCACGTTAACTATCACCGTGTAAACGGGGCTTTATATATATATATATATATATATATATATATATATATATATATATATATATATATATATATATGTATATATATATATATATATATATATATATATATATATATATATATATATATATATATATATATATATATATATATATATGTATATATACCTACATAATACATAATAATTTATACTTATACACCTATAAAAATAATTATAACTTAGAGTAAGTAAAATTGATGCATAACTCTTTTACTTACTATTATCATCTAAAAATGTTAATTTTTAAATAAAACTTAATTCATTAATTTTAGGATATTGTTTTAAAAAGTTATTAAATATATTTGTTTAAATAGGTTATTTTCTTATCTCTCCCCTTACCATTCCACTTCTTTTCTTTTGACTCCGAACCCCCTTTTTTTCTTTGCTCCACCCACGGAACGTCTTTTTTAGGATTCTTTAAAAAGGTTGTCCCTTTATGTTACCCTCACACTCACTCTAGTAATATTTTACAACTGTTAGTCCACACATTTATAGATCGTATAAGAAAATGTATTTATACAGTCGATCAATAATACGGAAATAAACGTATTTAATTATATTATTCATTTATAAACAAGAGTTTAAAATAGAAAAATTCATTTGCAATCAGCACTTCAAGCCTAATAACCAACTAGCACTTTTTATTTGGTGGCTAATTCCATGGGTTAACTCATGGAATTGCCAAATAAAGAATTTGGCAAAGCACTACTCATTTTATCAGGCTTAAAGAGCCGACTCCGAAACAACACTTTTTTCTTTGCTCCACCCCCGCAACCCCTTTTTGAGAGCTTTTTAAGAAAAGTTGTCTCCCTAAAATATGAAAATATAAAGCCCTTGATTTGTCCATCCCCTTGCATAATTGTTGTAAACGTTTGGTTGTCGACCAAACCAAGTTTTGGATCATTAATTCTTTCCTTTCACTCAACGACGTCTTAAAAACCAATGCCTATGCATACAACATACAAATTATAATTATGAACTCTATAGTTCATTATTTGTTCCTCAAGATGGGGCTCTATTACTTCTTCATCTCTAAGTTAATTTTATTTGACTTTTTACTTTAGGAAATTATATCTTTGCGTAAATTATGGGTTTCTTTATCTCTAGTTTCTTGCAGGAAATTATGACTAGAAACTACACGATAACTGTCGAGCTTTAGCAATGACAGTGAGACAGTGGCATTTGACTTAGCGAACATTAATAATTATCTGCGGCACATGATGTGGACGGTTTGGAACTGCCAAAGGGACAACAACTTTATCTTGTTGATGTGCAATCGGCATTCGCAACCGTACAGATGCCATTTCACTAGAGTAACCCATTTATATCGCGATGCAGGGTCAACACTAAACGAAAGTCGGGAATGGAATTGGACACCTACACGGCAAGCGCACATGGTTGCAATAACCTACCAGGGACCTATTAATTATGTAATTAATGCCTTAATACAGAGGTTCTACATAATACGAATAGCCGAATACCAGTAGTTTTAAGCGAATATTAAATTGGAGTGCGACAATTAGTCATAATATTTGTGCGGCGTCAACTCAGAGCTATTTTAACTACTTTACTCCTTGATTTTCTTTACCTATACCTAGATCTTTAATCAAATTAAGTTGAAATGTAAATCAAGTTGTTTTTAAATAAAATGTTAAGGTCAGGTAGGTGGATAATAGTGGGTGTCTGACACTAGGAGTCAATTCAACGTGTGGGGGTCAAAATCATTTTCCGATGCCATTAACCTAAGGCATTAATTCGACCTGTCTTGGAGATCACTGACATTGCTATTATTAGTAGATATCTCTTCGACAAGTTTTATTTATTTGGTTATTTTAAAGTAGGTGTTATGCGTTATGAGACACTAAAGTATTTTTCACTTATATGGTGACTTTTAAACTGGGGTGATTCGCTGATATTATTTGAATAATCGGTCTGAATTTCTCACAATAAATTTGAGAAGAAAACGATTAGTAGTGTAAGCGCTATTGAGACCTCAGTTTCGAGTCCAGGAGAAGAGGCGTCTTCTGAATCTCTTAAATAGATAGCATAATTGGGTAAAACAGAAGAACAAGATCCTGTTTGAGAAAAGTGGGTGGGGTCTCACTCGAATGTATTGTTTTGACAAAGGAATATCAACTCTCCTATGTTTAAATCATGCAAAATACTCGACCGGTAAAGCGATACTCGACCGTATCGTCTCTATCAGATTAGCTGTTTCTTTTTATGAGTATAAAGGAAGCAATGTACTCGACTCATCAGCTATTTACTTGTTTGATCATAAAGGTAATTTGTCCTATCCCTCGTCACGGCGCGGCGAAGGGAAATTATCCATTGTGGTTAACTCAGTGTCTATATTTTGTTTCCAAGAGAATTTGACCGGGAGCTGCGTTCTGTATGTCAGTCGATACCTTGCGGTTGATATAGTGCAGCTGGTTGGTTTACACATAAGTCTCAGTTACTCAAATTGAACTCTGCACATTCTTACGCTTCTTTTAAACTGCGAGTGTCATCCTCAGCAATGCCATTCTTTTTAAGTGATATTTTAGAGGGTAGTGACCCTTAAGTAGGACCGCAGTAGCCTTAAGTTTGTTTGACTCCCCCTAATGACCACAAACTAAATATCCTCGAAAACTTTGCATTCAAAAGGATCTTATATATATATATATATATATATATATATATATATATATTTTTTTTTTTTTTTTTAACCCGAGGATTAAACTATTTTCAAGGTGAAAAATCTTATCATTTCAAGAACTGCAGCCTTTGCACGTCTCAAAATTAAAATACATCCTTTGCAGTTTTATTTATTCGTAGTTTTTCTCTATTCCTGAGAATAATTTTCAAGGACTTATAATATACATATATTTCAACTGCCAAGAATATAAAATAAGTAGGTGTTTTCTATCATAACATTTTTAAACAAATTAGCATGATTTATTTTTTTCGTTATGTAAAATTTGCTGTTTGAATGTGGATTTTTAATATATTCGTTGAGAGTGAATCTGCCAGCCACGCGTTGACTTCAGCAATCTCATTCTAGAGGCGTTGACCGAATAATTCATCCGCCCCTACTGTTCAAACGTCGAATAATAAAGTAACATCCCAAATAGAACTTCAATTAAAAGGTTTTACCTCGGGTTTCGCCCACGTGTTACTAACCCACAAGTTTTTGAACTTACTACCGGACATTCAATTTAGACAAAAAAAAAGCAATCGAATTTTATACAAAGAAATCCCAAAGGAATCGATTTTTTTCTGTAATCTTTAGTTGTATGATCGTGACCGATTCAGCCTTTCAACTTCTTACCCAAAACAATCGAAACACGTTTCTTATGTTTTTTTTCTTTTATATTTAGCAAACATATGTACAATGGATCATGCTCTTCTTATGTGTCTCGATACTGCTCACTTTATAATCCCGAAAAAACTAACAATTCGATTTTAAGAACACGACAAACTTCGAATTGATTTTAGAAGTTCTGAGAAGAATCGACGAACGAATGACACTGGAAAGAATACAAAAAAATAGGAAGAATATTACGTGGAAATACCAGGAACAAATAACAAGTAATTATTTATTAACTAAGAAACATCTTCGAGGTCACTGTCACTTGAAATCGTGACTCTGAATCGTGATAGACTAATGTACCGGAGTTGAACATATATTCAACCTGCTGGCACGTCACTAATCTTGCCGTCCTATTAACTTAGTCTTAACTGAAAATCAAAAAATGTTTGAAACAAGAATTATAAAAAAATAAAATAAATTAGTAATCAGACTTAATAATTATTTGAGGATAAAAGTATGGCAATTTTAAAAGTGGCTGAACAAGTGAAATCAGGACATCGGGGTAGCTTAATGGTTAGTGCTTTTGCATCAAACTTGAAACCAGGGTCCTGAGACAAAACCAACATTCTAGAGAGGCCTAGATGTTCACATTTTGTAGATAAGTATAAAGGCAAATGTAATCTTGCATTTTTAGTTTATTTCGAGCTTTGACTAGTGTGTTGTTAATTAAAATAACTTATTAAATAACGCCGGGGCCAGGGCATGCGCAGAATGGCTAGTTTCAAGAACTGAACTGAACAAACCCCACCCACAGTCAAATCGTCTTGTAGTCAGTTCGATGACACCATTTGATGAAATTTCATCAAATCGTCATTTACTGGTGGATAAGCCTAGTTCATTCAATTTTTCTACATAATATAATAATATCTCTTAACATTATGCGGTAACATACTATTAGAGAAATATATCGGGGTGTTAGGATAATCTGAGTTGTAGTCAAAGTCCAATGAAATATGTATTTCGATCCGGAGTCAGCAGTGCTTATACTTAGTGTTCGTTTCTCTGTGAACCAAGTTATCTCCAACGGTTACTCCTGCGAATTTAAGTCACATTCTTTTAGGCAGCGTATGGCTTTTTCTAAGCTACAAATAAGATAACGTACATCTTATCTGTAAAAGTGATCTTGAATGAGAGATTCACAAAAACCGATTTTGATGACCTTTGATCCCGCCTAATTTTTTTTGTGGCACTCGGATTAACAGTGACTTTTGAGATTTCATTTAGAACCACAATATCAAGGTTCATACGAAAATCTAGATTTCCGGTAATTTTCCGAAGTTCAATGTCTAATTTCAATGGACTAGTATTTAAGTAATAGGCAATGAATCGACCGCTGTTTTCGCTCGACTCTTTGTTGTAAGTAATCATTTCTAGTTTGTTACTTCTGGGATACGTTTTTGTATCTTTGGCTTGATTACACTGATTCAAGAAGGGGATAAGGTTACAAACGGTCGAATCTCTTGGACGCGACAATAACTTCACAGTTCAATACGTCTATTGTACTGGTTGGAATACCTCTGCTAATAGCCGTCACCTTACAATTGTATAGGGATACCCGGTACTAGATGATCTCTTAGCCACCATGTTCGTTCACGGCACTTCTACAATGAAAACTCTCTCAGTACCATTATTCTTACAGCACAGTACTCTTATTGCGTAAGACCACATATATAATCCTCGAAAATAAGGGAAAATATATACCCGAATTTAGTGAAACGCGTTTTCTAAAAGAATGGACGATTCGTAAGTTTGTCAGTAGCTGTCAACGCATTTCTCTTAAATCTAGTTGCTTAATATTTGTTGGTCTCCGGCCACAAAGAGAAAATAACAAGCACAACTAGAGGATAGTTTAAGTATAAATAAGATCATTACATAAAAATTCCCAACAGTACTGCTTGGATCAACCCATTGAAACAAACGCAAATATAAGTAAAAATCAATCTTTAATTGAATTATCCCAAAAAACTAAACATACTAATTACCTACTTAAGTTAAGTTAACATTATGCCCCTCAGTCAGACAACATTTCAGCCGTAATCAACGTCAGTAACCCTACTGACGTTGATTACGGCTGAAATGTTATCTATAATTGGCTATATTTTAAGATATCAGAAAACATTTTTGGTCTCGTTAAGAAACATAAAAAAATAAACTTCGATAGTCAACTTCATTACTAGGTTCCAATAGGGAGAAATAAAATTGTAACACAGAAATAATAATATTAAGATAAAATATGGGCTTGTAATTTGGAGAGATTTAATAAGTTTAAACAAAAACGACAACGACAAGCGGTTAATGATCATTAACCCTGCAGTGCACGGGTCGGGTCTGTGAGACCCAGGGTGTCACACTCATTAGCAAAACACTGATAAGGGAGGTTCGTATAACACCATCCCCTCCTATACCTTCAAGTCAAACCTTCCTCAGTTAAGTAACCCATTTTGAACAATTCAGATAATTTCTTTCTGTCTATTTTTTTACCTCAAAATTACCCCTGGGTCTGTGAGACCCAACCCGTGTACTCATGTAAGTATTTTTTTATAACTCGTATCAACATTTGATTATATATATTCGTTAATAACTCTCTAGGTTTTAATTTTATTTACTTGAACTTTATTTAATATTAATTTCAGGTATTGTACAAAGTATTTATAATGACTGATTATTTTCGAACTTTAATTTAGTTTATAACATTTTGTAAAGGGAGAAAAAATATTACAATTACTCTCCTGGCAGGAATTTTATAGAATATCGGGAATTTTTTTTAGAACTACCGGGAAAAAAATTCTTGAGATTAAAGCTGTGCCTTCCAAACTTCAAGAGTCTAATAAAGGGGGGGGGGGATGCTCAATTTGCACTGACCGGAAATCTCGTAATTCTTGCAAAAAGTGTTTATATGCTTAGAGCATTCGCAATTTATATGCCAAGACTGTGGAATTGAAATTTTTTGATCGTATTAAGTTCCTATATTAATGAATGAAACTAATTTTTTCAAAATTCTTTTAATTTTTTGTAATATTTTTTTTTTCATGTTGGACAGTAAAAATTAAAAAATTAGTAGTCATAAGAAAAAAATATTTTTTTTCTAATGTAATTTTATTGATATATTGCATTCTATATTTTTTTTTACTAATAAATAAAGATAATTTCTATACTAAAAAAAATAAAAAATATAAATATTGAAATAATAAACCATCTTAATTTTTTTTTTAAATATTGGGTCTGAGAGACCCAACCCGTGCACTGGTGTGATTTTTTTTCACCCGTGCACTGCAGGGTTAACAACGTGCTACAAATATTAAGTATAATCAATTTTTTTTAATCAAAGTATTAGATTCGCAATTTTGACTGCCTTCCTCAAATAATTCTGTAGCCAATTCTGTTCGTTTTATGTTTTGATTTAGGTGACGGAGATAGAGGGTGTCGCTTGGCTTGCCAAGACGAAAGTTATCCTCAGAGATTTTACCTGGTCAACGGCGAGGATGGGTGGTTTCCATTTGGAACTGATTGTAGCCCCGGTGACCATACTAAGAAAGCTTACTGCATCAGTGGTAGATGCATGGTGAGTTTAATATATTTAATTGCTAAATCTAAATATCTTTAAGGTCCATCATGGATTTCTAATGACTCATGTCATGGGTGTCTATTGACTTATTTCATGGGATTCTAATGACTTATGTCAAGAGCAACTCTTTTCAGAATGATCCCTGTGAATATTAATGAACCAACACGTCATCAATTGATAGTCGAGATTCACACAACCTCGGACACAGTCTCCTCCGGAATCTATATAATATATCTACGTCAATTATAACCAAAATTCTTCAAGTGTTCTTATTTTTTTAAAAATGGGGAGACCTATATTAAGAATTGGTTTCAAATTTCGGTTTATTAGTTAAATTTTCATCGACATTAAATTTGTAGTAATATATTGTTAATGAACACGAACAATCTGTGGAATATACCAAACTAAGACTGCTAAGCACTTTTTTCTTGAAAATTAAGTTAAAAACAGATTTTTTTAGGATAATTTATTATGATATCATCTATAATAGGCGATATTTAAGATATCATTTACCCTTTATCAATATCCAAAGGTAATAGGTAAATATTTTATCATTTATATAAATTAATTATTGTCGCACATTGTGCGATAACTCAAAAAATTTAGTTTATTTTTTATTTTATTTTGTTTGTTTTGACTTGTTTAATTTAAAGTTAATTTTTTATAATGTCAAATGAAATTTAATAAAATATTATAGTGTTTTCGAGAATTGAAAGAGAAAAGAAAAATTGGTTTTTAATTATAGAGTCTTAAATTCAACTATCACGAAGGAAAAAGGAGTACTTCGTGGCATAGTTATAAAATATCACGAAGGAAAAGGGAGTACTTTGTGACATGGTAGCAGAACTGGAAACACGGGATCTCTAATAATCATCGAAAACGAAGAACTGAAAGCTAAGGATTTGGTTTACGAGGTAAGTACCTCAATTATTTCTCTTTCTTAAGTACCTAGGGTTCTTGATATTGAGCATGGCTTCCACTACAGTTGGCACCACTAGGAAAGTGTTGGCCCCGGTAAAGAAAAGATTGATAGACAAAATTAATAGTATAGATGGGTGGATAGAAACAAATAAAAATTTATTAAACGACCCAACAGTTAGGAAAGTTGGGAATAACGAATTAGATAAATTAATTAAATATTTGGAAACATTTATGAAATACGTAAAAGATTTAGAGAAAGTTTCGGTATTAGATGAGGAATCCCTCCGAAGATATGAGGAGGAAATAGAGGGTTATATAGAAATTGAGTTTCAGGCTGAGGACAAAATTATCGAATTTAAGAACAGCTTACTTGCCGCAGAGCGCGAAGCAGTAAGACCGTTAATTAATCAAAATATAACAGAATTAGGAAGTGATAATAGTATAACACAAAACAATAACCAGGAATCAAAACAATCATCACCATCCAATAATCCAATAGTCTATGAAATTCCCTTGAAAAGTAATAACAATACTCAAACTATTAGTCATAAAATTCCTATAAAATTACCAAAATTAGAATTACCAACATTCAATGGGGATAGGTTAAAATGGCATGAATTTTGGGAAAGGTTCGATTCAGCTATTAATAAGAATCCAAATTTAAATAAAATCGATAAATTTAGTTATTTAAAACAACAGTTAGTAAGTGACGCAGCTCGTTGTATAGCCGGACTAACTATAACAACACAAAATTATGATTCCGCAGTAAATTTATTAAAGAATAGATATTCAGATGTTTCATGGGTAATTGAGGATTTATATACAAAATTTCGTAATTTAGAGGCATCTAATAACTCTACATTACGATTACGCGCTACACTAGATGAAATTGAAAATTACTGTCGAGCGTTAGAAGGTTTTGGCGAAAATATTAACCACTCGAGCTTTGTTTCTCTTATTAAATCTAAATTTCCGACACAAATTTTACTACATTTGGAAGAGTTTGAATTACACCAACCTTCCAGTTTATCAATACTCACTGAATGTGAAATACTTAGAGAAAGACTTGATAAGGTAATAAAAGTAAAAGAAAAGGTAAATGTCAGTAGTAATAATTTTGGAAATAATAAAAAAGAACATTCGTCGGATTTAGACGATAGAAAAAAGACATTCTCTAGAACCGCAACTACAGATGCACTATTAGTATGTCAACCAAAGTGTAGATTCTGTAAGGCAGAATACTGGAGCGATGAATGTACTAAATATAAAACTATAGAACAACGCAAAGAAATATTGAAAGGTTCATGTTTCATTTGTTTAAAGGAGTCCCATAGTGCAAGCTCGTGTAAAAGTGATAGAACATGTGTTCACTGTAAACGAAAGGCTCACCATCATAGGAGCTTGTGTCCGAAAGTAATTCAAACAAAGAATGTTGTGACCTCATTAAGCATAGATAAGGGTGAAATACCAGATAAAGATGTAGAGTCTGAACAACCAAGCACTAGTCTATTAACTAAAATAACAAATTCGGTATCATTACAAACGGCCACGGTAGAATTAAGTGATAGTGAAACCATTAACTCGGTTGTAAGAAGATGCATTTTTGACAGTGGAAGTGAAAGATGTTATGTTACTGCAGAATTAGTCAAGAATTTAAAATTAAATAAAACCAATCAAGAAAAATTATCGATTTGTGTGTTTGGAGAAAACAAACCAAAACACATTATATCAAATACAGTGGAGTTAGCTATTAAACTATTGGACGGAACTTATAAACAAATTATAGCAAATGTTGTTCCAGTGATAGTTAAAAGTAAATTAGAAAATAAATGTTTAGAATTAGTGAAAGAAAAATATAAATACTTAAATTTTGCAGAGAAACCAGAATTAGTAGACAGAACCGAAATTGATTTACTGATTGGAAACGATTATTATTTTGACTTTTTGAATTTAGAAAAAATAGAGGTAGATAATTCCGGATTATACTTAGTAAATTCTAAAGTTGGATGGATGTTGACAGGTAGGAATATTGCATTAAGAGATTCAAAAAATAATCCCACAGTTAATTTATTAGCAATTAGATACAACGAAGTACCCGTTATTAGTGCGTGTGATGACGTGGAGCAATCAATTATGTTTGAAAAAGAAGTCGTAAAGGAAACAGATGACAATAAAGTGATTCAAAAATCTGAAAAAAGTATCAAAAAATGTGATGATGGAAGAAGATATACCCCAAATAACTTGCCAAAAATTATTAGATCAGAATTTCTTAAATTACCGGAAGAAATACTAGATCATGAAAAAGAAATTGTTTTAGTGATAGAGGAGGTAAACATGCCTTATAACTTAAAAATTGAAAATGTTAGTAGTTTGAAAAAACTATTAGCCGTTACAGCATGGTGTCAAAGAGCTTTAGATACATTTAAAAAAGTTAATAAATTAGGAGGAAAACAATTATGTTCTGAAGAAATAAATAGAGCGAATACTATTTGGATTACACAGGTTAAATTGGAATTTAAACAACATTTTAAAGACATTTTTAATGATTTAGGAAAAAATAAGAATAATAACATAATAATTAGGCAGTTGGAAATGTATAAAGATAATGAGTATGCAATATTAGATCTAGGGGATAAATTTCCTTTCCTTCTTTCTAAAGAAGGAACATTTACTAAATTAATTATTAAAAACATTCAGAAAACATTTTATCGTGTAGGGATTTCTTATACACTGGCAGATGTAAGGAGAACTTTCGAGAAAACTACTTGGAAATTCACACCAAAATATTTTCGATGGGGAGGGGGTGCCTATGGACCAATAGGACTTAAAAGATACTTAAGAAAATCTTTGGGCAACAAACACTTAAAAAATTATATTGAGTTACATAAGGTCATATCAGTAGTGGAGGCTGTTGTTATTCCTGGACCCCTAGGTTACGTGGGAGAGGGAGATGTTGAGGTGCTTACACCGAACCATTTCCTTACACCAAGGCAAATAATGAAAGCCTTCAAACCAGAGAAGCCAGACACACAGAAAAGGTTAGGACCAGAAAAGGTGTCCTGACATTCAATACAACTATTACAGAAATGGAGGAAACCTGAAGAATTCCGGGCGGAGTGTCGCACATTGTGCGATAACTCAAAAAATTTAGTTTATTTTTTATTTTATTTTGTTTGTTTTGACTTGTTTAATTTAAAGTTAATTTTTTATAATGTCAAATGAAATTTAATAAAATATTATAGTGTTTTCGAGAATTGAAAGAGAAAAGAAAAATTGGTTTTTAATTATAGAGTCTTAAATTCAACTATCACGAAGGAAAAAGGAGTACTTCGTGGCATAGTTATAAAATATCACGAAGGAAAAGGGAGTACTTTGTGACAATTATTGAGCAATTTAACATATTATAGTTACAGTATTATCACTGAAACCTCTACCAGCTGCGCCTTTATATGTATATATATATATATATATATATATATATATATATATATATATATATATATATATATATATATATATATATATATATATGTATTATAGGTATACTTTATATTATATGTATATAATGAATTCGATTATTCATTACTTATGGTCAATCAAAGCAGCTGGTACTATAATATAGACAATAGCTTTGTTACATTTGAATTATTTATGAAAATTAATTATTTGACTTATAATTTGGCTTATAATGTGAGCTCGCGTAGAATAGTGCTCTTTTTCGGGGAAAAGCTTTAATAATCCTAATCTATACCTAAAATAAGGTTCAAAATTATATGTACGTATAACCACGCAAGCATATAAGCATGAACTTATTTTTCAACCCCCTTATTGCGGCCATATTTGTTTTCACAATGCCGGCAAGAAATAAAACGTTTTTAATGATAGTTGTATATTCTTTGTCTGGTATTCAAGACCTTTAAAAACTATTAATAACATGTAATTCTGACTAAAACCTTTCTTTAGTCGTCCATAATATTGGCCGCCATCTTGAAAATATTAAGTGTCAAATTTCCAAAAACTATACAGTTGTCTAAGATGCACCCTGTATGCGAAATTTCATTCAAATCGATCAATTTTTACGCCAGTTTTAGTGAGACAAACAAACTTTTCAAATTCTAAGTCTCTGAAATGAAGAACTTACCTACGCTCGTTCAAATGAGAAGTAGGAGTAAAAATTGTTAATTTTATCTAGAAGATGAATAGTCTATGAAGCGCTTCCATGTTTTGCTTTTTACACACGGGGGGTCCCGGCTTCAATTCTCAGGGGAAATTAACACAGTTCGGTGTTGACAGGATCACGAGGTTAATGGATAGCTAATGCTACTCGACAGAAGTAACGTTCTTCAATCTCGTGAACCAGATAATACGGATAACGGGAGTCTATATGATAAACCCTGTCATCCTTCTCTATAATAGTCGTAAAGAGCAGTCTGAAGGTTCTGGTCTCTCGTAGGCTGTTGCACCACGGATTGTTATTAATAGCAGAATCGACGCCAGCGGCACGACTTAAGATATGCTACCTAAACACGGTTATGGTTTTGATAGTAATAAATATGAAATTATCAAATGTTTCATCTGAAACCAAGATCGGAACAGTTGATCTGTACTGAAGTCCAGCATGAAATCAAATTATCCTGTTGTGCAGAAACAAATTTCCCGTTACAATTTCATATATATTTCAACAACATTGTCTTTCACCGGGAGGCTTTAGGTATTGCCAAAGGCGGTTACGTGACGATCTGATACTTTGCAACTGATACCTCGTGATCCGACGAAAAAGAAAAAAAAATCATATTTAGAAGGTTGGCTTGACCGAGTGAAACAAAGGAGACCGGCAACTGGCAATTCGGGTAAATTAAAGCTAATTTGATGAGAAACGGCTTGCGGTAAACACGGATCGATCGACCGAAGTCTAACGTCGTGAATAACTCCCGGTTGATTGGACGGCAATTCTCGGGTCGATCTTTCAGCTTCGATAACCTGAATTGTTTTAAATGTCAGTTAAACAATGAATCGGGAATGTACTAAATTAAGGTACGCCAACAAAAAAATGGGTTCGGATTTTTCAGCGAATTTAGTAAACTTTAGCAATCTCAACATTATCATGCCTACAAATAAATACATAATAAAAACATGTTTCAATTATTTCTGTTCACAGGAATTCGGATCGGATGATACTCCTCTACATGAATCTGTTCTTAGTTTGCCAAAAGTGCTCAACAGAAACGTTCGAAAAGTCGACACACCAAGGGTAGAAAATGGATCGGTAGCAAGTATGAACAAAGAACTAAGTTTCTCATTATACCAAGAAATTTGTTAATCCAAATTTAAATGACAACTTCAAAGCGGATTGTTGGATGCTCTCAAATTTCCAACAAAAATACTAAATTTGTATTACCTCCAACCATCCTGCTGTGATCTCTTACCATAGTTTTTGAGTTTTTGACAGTGTCAGTAACTGGAAGCTAAAGTACCTTGTTACTGAAATGAGCGAAGGTTCCACTAAAAATGCATTTTCATATTTTTTGGCCCTTTAACACACCACCGCGAATCTTCATTTTCAATAAAAGACAACATATTTGGTTATGCGTTGGAAGTTATGCTAACCCATTATAAAAAGTGCACGGGCTTCCACTAAAAAATTCTCTAATCACTAATATGTATATAAGAAACTTTTTACAGCATAATAGAATCAAATGTTAGGAATTAACGTTATTCCTTAGATCTTAATGTTGCTGTTTATATTCGTATTCGAGGTAACTTTCATTTCAAACAGTCGGAGTTACGCCGGTTATCTGTTCCGACAATGGAAAGTGAATTAATTATTTGGCAAAGAAACATCACTCTCTAAAGGATTAAAATAAAAAAAATAAAATTACAATAGAAATTACGTCGAGACTTACGTGCTTCGCCCACACACCAGTTGTCTATGTTTTTACGAGGATATGTAGAAGAATATAATGAAATAGCATTGTAAACTGTCCTTAGAATAACATGTAATATATTATGATGGAGAGGTTCATACATAATTCTAAAAATATTCCCAGTTTTAATAATGGTAACAATCTTGGCTTCTCATTGGAGAAGAGACAAATCGATAAACGAGAAAACTAAGAAAACCTTTCTCATATACCGGAAATCCTTTCCCATGTTTATGTTGCAGATTTTTTGTGTACGTCATTTTTCTGTGCTTCGCTGTGGAGTGTGTTATTTTTAATTTGATGGATTTATAAACTACCTTCTAAAATATCATATAAACTACCTAATATATTATATACACAATTTTTTGGAAATATTAAAATCTTAAATAAATAAAAGGACAAATCTCTGTACAAAGGTTCTCGCCAAAACCGAATCTAAACCGCACGATTTAGATTCGGTTTTGGCGAGAACATATCGATGGCACCATCGATATGCCCTCCCGATTCCCGACAGTACCTAATACTATGTAGTGCTCCTACCGATAGTAGGTGGCAGTGAGAGAAGAAAAATGAGCCCAAGATCAAGAAGGTTTGTAAAGGTTTTTGCTCTTCTTTTAGAGCGCCATGGTCGCTCGCTCCCCGGTTCAAATTTAATAAACGAGAATATCTAGACTACTCAGACTCTCCTTGCGATTGGTCCGTTCCCTTTTTCCATAGAACACAAGAAGTTCATTGTGATAATAATGTCAACGAATTGTTCAGCTCGCACATGTACACGTCATCTTAAGAAGAACCTAACTATAGTTATGCCAATATACTTTGTTATTCTGGAAGCGCGGCAAATTCAAAAAAAATTGAGGGGAGCCAATGAGAGCTCAAGATTTTGAGGTAGTAGGTTAGGCCAACTAGGCAAACAAAAATATCACTGGATAACCTTAAGATAACCGCCTAGTGGTTTTATTTGTTTCCTCACATATGTTGGCCAATCTGAGCTGTCGGATTTTCATAAATTTATTCATTATTCATTAATTAATTATTCATTATTTTCATAACAATAGTAATGGCATAAGTGTACAACATTTCATGGTCATAGGTCTAGTATTTCTGGAGACATCATGATGAAACAGCCAGTGCATATAAATATATAGGTTAAAACTAAAATTAATTTCTCGTTTTCGCCCCGGGATATGATTTTTCTCACTATATTAAGAAAAATCATATCCTGGGGTGAAATCGAGAAATTAATTTTAGTTTTAATCTATATATTTATATGCAGTGACTGTTTCATCATGATGTCTCAAGAAATGCTAGACCTATGACCATGAAATGTTCCAATGTTGAACCAGGACTGTCCATGTTGAAAGGTATACCTTAACCAAGATCCATCCAAAAAAAATGTATTCTAGGCGTTTTTGGCAAAAAGAAATGTCTAAACTTACGTTTGAGCCACACCCCTAGTCACAACATATACTATTATTTTAGCTTTTTTTTATTTGTTATTTTTTTTTTTTTTTTACAGATTATGAAACCATAATGGGTAAGAAATTGGAGCCTGTTTTCCTCTCTGGTAATGAAAAAGCCATATTCGACGATTTACGTTAAATTAATATTTTTATAAATACGCAAATCAATAGGTACTATTTATTAAATTGAAAAAAGGTTATAAAATAAATTTGTCTGTATTTATTTTGTTTCGTTTCTTTTAAATTTTAACCTTTTCATTTTATTTTAAATATAACCATAAGAGTATACGTAGTTGAAAGGGATGTACAAAACATGTATTAAAAAACTCAAATATTTTTGATGGAAGGTAGGATCTGGATAGCATGGCCTGGTAGGATCTGGATAGAATGGTCTAAAGTAGGTAGAATCTGGATAGCAAGGCCTAAAGTAGGTAGGATCTGGATAGCATGGCCTAAAGTAGGTAGGATCTGGATAGAATGGTCTAAAGTAGGTATAGGATCTGGATAGCATGGCCTAAAGTAGGTAGGATCTGGATAGAATGGTCTAAAGTAGGTATAGGATCTGGATAGCATGGCCTAAAGTAGGTAGGATCTGGATAGCATGGCCTAAAGTAGGTAGGATCTGGATAGAATGGTCTAAAGTAGGTATAGGATCTGGATAGCATGGTCTAAAGCAGGTCGGATAAAGTAAGTAGCACTCAACCATCAGACTTCTCAATTAAAAGGATGTCCGGATTAACAGTATCCATTTAGGCCAAGATAACCTCATAAGATTCTGCTCTTCTTTTTATGGTTGAAATAGCATTTTAATATGAAGAACTTTTTACGTTAAATTAATATTTTTATAAATACGCAAATCAATAGGTACTATTTATTAAATTGAAAAAAGGTTATAAAATAAATTTGTCTGTATTTATTTTGTTTCGTTTCTTTTAAATTTTAACCTTTTCATTTTATTTTAAATATAACCATAAGAGTATACGTAGTTGAAAGGGATGTACAAAACATGTATTAAAAAACTCAAATATTTTTGATGGAAGGTAGGATCTGGATAGCATGGCCTGGTAGGATCTGGATAGAATGGTCTAAAGTAGGTAGAATCTGGATAGCAAGGCCTAAAGTAGGTAGGATCTGGATAGCATGGCCTAAAGTAGGTAGGATCTGGATAGAATGGTCTAAAGTAGGTATAGGATCTGGATAGCATGGCCTAAAGTAGGTAGGATCTGGATAGAATGGTCTAAAGTAGGTATAGGATCTGGATAGCATGGCCTAAAGTAGGTAGGATCTGGATAGCATGGCCTAAAGTAGGTAGGATCTGGATAGAATGGTCTAAAGTAGGTATAGGATCTGGATAGCATGGTCTAAAGCAGGTCGGATAAAGTAAGTAGCACTCAACCATCAGACTTCTCAATTAAAAGGATGTCCGGATTAACAGTATCCATTTAGGCCAAGATAACCTCATAAGATTCTGCTCTTCTTTTTATGGTTGAAATAGCATTTTAATATGGAGAACTTATTACTTAACATTGTTTAAGTTCATTCGATAACTTACTTCGTGGTTCGGTGGGCCGGATAAAAACGTATCACGTGCTGAAGGTGACCCTTTCTCTATGCAGTCATCTCTACCTAGATTCTCCATCCCCGAACATATCCTCGTCAGGTCCTCAACCACAATTCAGTCAAAGTATGTCATTCTTCCTGGGCGTCCATCCCTAATCATCTGTCAATTTCCGTATCCTTAAATCTGGCAATCTTTACGTGGCCCAACAATCTTATCTGTAAAGTGATTCTTTAATGTCAGAAAAAACAAAAGGATATCAAGCAACTTCTGACAAAAAATAAACATTCGTCTTTAGTCTTATTTTCTGTAGTAACGTAAGAATTACCTAAACTCTAAATTTTATTGGTAGTGGAATTGTATCTACTTAACAAATGAAGATTTTTTTTTTTTTTTTTAAATATCAATTCATGATTGCCATCAACCGTTTTTCTGAAAAAATTGTATATTCACTAATCAATAAGATAAAATATTTTGATGTTTTTTGACAGAATGGTGCAGAAAATTAAACACTACCCAAAAGTGTTACTGGCCCGATTTTGACGAAATTTGGCATACATGTTCAGAAAAATCATACCCCGAGGTGAAATCGAGAAATTCATTTTAGCTCCAACCTTCCAAAATACTCTGAAAAAACCTTAAATAAAGAAATTCCTGAAATCGGATCCGATGATTTTAATTAAAATATTCGAATTATTATTCAAACTCTAATTATTTAATTCTAAATCAAAAATCAATTCAATTCAAATCAAAAAGCCGTCGGCCGGCGCAATTGTAGGGGCTTTAATTTTCTTATCCCCACCATTAGTTCCTTTCAGCAAATATTTATAATAA
The DNA here is from genome assembly GCA_951217055.1 of Gerris lacustris. Classification (NCBI taxonomy): domain Eukaryota; kingdom Metazoa; phylum Arthropoda; class Insecta; order Hemiptera; family Gerridae; genus Gerris; species Gerris lacustris. The sequence continues at coordinate 18,423,399 of OX578285.1, forward strand.
AAAAAACTATTTTTCTCCTTTTCATTGAAAAATATTGAATCGTTGATATGTTTTTGGGGCATTGAATTTCAATGAAGTGGAGAAAATCAGTATACATTTGACTAATTCATCCAGTAGATGGATCAAATGGTGTTTAATTATGAAGCATTAATCCATTTCGATTACCTTTTGGTCCGCTAGGATCTCTGATATCATTATATTAAAAATTTAGACACTTCTAAATACATAGTAAATAATGAATTAAAGTGAAAACAAATCAACATCCTATTATATTCTAATTTCGTCATAATTTTCATATTGCGTTTTTGTGGGAAATTCGTTCTGTCCCCTAGAGCTAAACATATCCATTATAAAAAGTTATAGAAGAAAATTGCTGGTTGCTGAGAATTATATGATTTGCTGGTCTATTACATGATTCACTCCCATTATATTTATTTTACAATACTAAAGCAAGTGGATTGAGTATGGCCATGAAGAAGTTATAGTCAGCCAAGGATGACCCAGGTAAGCAGATAATGTAGAGAAAGGTAAGTGACCTATGTGCCTATGAATAATGACCTTACACATACCTCTTCCGCCCACATTATATGTTGTAAGAGAAAGTTATTTTTATATACATACGTGAGTATATATAATAGTATGTAAAAGACTGTCTATATATAGAAACCTACACGATCACAGAGTGATAAAAGTAAATATCAGATATATACCTATAATGAAAAACAATATTTTTAGTGAATTTTTTGTTGGTATTATTTAAAATTTAGTTTTTCTAGAATTTCTTTTTAATTTGTCATGTACGTCCATATTATGTATTCAGAAAAAATATTATAATGGTGATAACCCTAGAACGACTTATTGGGGTCCTACAGACCCCATACAAACTATAATTAAGTTTTTTTTGTTTTATTTGTATTTCTCTAAACCTAGACTCCCTTCTAATTTACCTTTGAACCTTTTGTGTAAATACTAATAAACAATACCTCTGTTTTTAGTTTTAGTTTTCTTTCAATATTCATTAGAATTATAGTTGGGGTCCCATAGACCCCTGTGTGCCATTTACGTTGTTTTTGTTTTATTATATACGTTGTTTTATTATTTAATTGTTTCATGTCACTGTTAATTGTCTTATTTTGCTTCCGAGTTTACCAAAGGTAACGGAAGCACTGTGTTCACTTTTGAGTAGGAAAACATTTTATGTCTCCGATTTCAAAAATTCCAAGACAGAAATCCGTTTCAGACATCAGGGAACATTTTTGGTCTCGTGTCTGTCTGTCTGTCGGTCTGTGTGTCCACGAAGACTCCACGCCGAAGATGCAAGTGCGATGTGCATCTTCTGTGTGGAGGCTCTCGTTCAATTACCTCGACTCCTTAGATAATCCGGTGTTACTAGGACGCATGCAACCTGCGACTTGCTACTTCGGTGTGGAGGCTCTCGTTCAATTACCTCGACTCCTTAGATAATCCGGTGTTACTAGGACGCATGCAACCTGCGACTTGCTACTTCGGTGTGGAGGCTCTCGTTCAATTACCTTGACTCCTAAGATAATCCGGTGTTACTAGGAAGCATGCAACCTGCGGCTTGCTAGTTCGGTGTGAAAGCCGCCAAAATCTCACCATTTTAGCAAACAATTTATATTATGCTTTATTTTATATCATGTATTATACAAAGTGTAAAAGAAGGTTCTTTAATGAAACATACCAACTACAAAACAAGTCAATGGTTTGTTAGGGTCCGTAGGCAAAACCAAGGACCCTTATATTTTCCTGCGTGTGTCTGTCCGTCCGTCCGGTCGCCTGCTCTCACGGCTACACTTTTCGTCCGATGTCCGATCACTTTGAAATTTGGCATGTATGTGTCTTGTACCTACACACATATTTTAAAAACATAGCGACATAACAAAAATATTTTTCAAATATAATAGGGTAAAAAAACTTAAGGGTTAAAATTTGTTTATTGTTTTTCGACATCGTGAGGGGTATCATATGGAAGGGTACGTCGAGCTGATTACAAAATATATAATTCTTTGGTTATAACTTTGATAGGGCGAGCGTAGGCAAGTTTGAAGAGGGTGTGAAACGTGCCCCCCCCCCCCTTCTATCTCGCTTATGTGAAGTGCAAAAAATCTGAAAAAATTCCTGAACATTCTTCAATTAAAAGTGAAGATACCACTTTTTGGAAATTTCGAAAAAAATATGATATTATTTTTTTTTGACAAAATACGTTTTTTTATAACTATGGTCTTTTCGATTTATTTATATGGTTGTAGTCCGGTTCAGTGGTAAAAAAATACATTATCAGAAGTTTGTTTATGTGTTTACCCCCATAGGATAGTTCAAAGTATGCTTTTTTGCATTTTAAAAAACACCATCAATAGGGTACTACTTAAACTATACGCAGGGTTGCCTACGGACCCTCGCTGTGTGCTGACTATAGCACACACTTGACCTGTTTATTTTTTTATCCCATTTATATTAGTAAAACTTCAAAATTCGTCCCCACTAAATATCTTTTCTTGTATGGACAAAGCCATTGTGGCTGGAAAAAAAAAAAAAAAAAAAAAAATGGACAAAGCTGCCCTCAGAAACCCTTAAAACTTATCTTTTTGCATTTAAATTTTAAAACATTCTCCCAGATCCCCCGCCGTTATTTGTTCAAGGGGGCCCGCATGCTAACTTGCCCAGGGGCCTGGAAATCCTCTCTGCGGCCCTGATGATAACTTGTGAAGAAGCTAACTACTAACAACTAATAAGCAAGTCAATATGATAACTATAAAACTAATTAACTAGTAAACAAGCTAAAAAGTAAACTAATAAGCAAGTCAATAAGATAACAAATAAACAAGCTAACAAGTAAATAAAATAAGCCCTCGAGTAAACTAAGAAACATGAAGCAATCTAATAATGAAACCAAATAATGACGTTTCCTGCGTTGGACCTTTCCTCCAATTTTCCTGATTTTTTTCACCCTTTGCATACATGAGAATTTCTCTACTACAAATTAAAATGGTTAAAAAATGGAGGGTAAATATAAATTTACGAATGAATATTACGAATATTTTATTTCAAACTTATATAAAATAATGATTTTGCAGTTTTACTGCCTATTTTAGAGTATAATAGTTATACATACAATAATATAAGTAGTAATTATTGGGGGTCCAAGGTGGTCCAAAATCTCAGGGTCGTGGTCCAGGGGAAATCTCAGGGGGCGCGGCGGTCAAAAAAAAAGGGTCAGGGTGGTCCAAAAATCTCTCCCCTCTTCACTTTGAACGGTTTGAGATAAATTAATGAAACTTGGGGGATCTGTACAATGTAAAGGGAAGTTTGTTTTCATGCAATCGCGCAGTAGGGGCATCCACCCATTTTGCCCCCAGCCCACATAAATTCAAAATTTCCACCCATTTTGCCCCCAGCCCACATAAATTCAAAATTTCAAACTGGAGGATATATTTTTGATAGCATATTTGGATTCTACGGCAAAAAAAATAAAAATATTTTACTTCAAACTTTTTTTTTCTATCTCCAGGGGGGCAAAGGTATAAAAATGGTAGATTTCAGCGCCTGGGGGCAAAATGGTGGTTGCCCCTAGAACGCAAGTGGATGAATACACACTTCCCTTTACATGGTACAGATCCCCCAAGTTCCATTACTTTATTTCAAACCGCTTAGATTTTATAACGATATACGAGTAAGTGTTATTTTTTTACTATTCTCAAAGGGATATTTTGCTATTTTTTCCCCCCTATAGGGGGCAAAGTATTAGAGATGGAAAAAAAGTTACCTTTAAAATATTATTATTTTTTACCGTACAATCCAAATATGCTATTAAAAATATACACTCCAATTTGAAATTTTGAAGTTGGGTGCCCTGGGGGCAAAGTGGGTGGTTGCCCCTAGTGCGCGATTGCATGAAAACAAACTTCCCTTTACATGGTACGGATCCCCCAAGTTTCATTATTTATCTCAAATCGTCCAAAAGTTAAGAGGGGAGGGGACTTTTGGACCACCCTGCATAATTTGTACAGCGGCATCAACCCAATTTATTTAGGCACCTAGAAGAAGGTATTGAGAAGTGAATTCAGAATTAATTGTTACATTCAATCTTTTTATGAATTAGTGATTATGTAATCCCTGTGATTGTAATGATTTTTAAAATTAATGTATAGCATTTCTTTTGTATATAGCCTACAGGCTGTAAAAACAAATATATTTTCTTATTCTTATTCTTATCCTTCAATCCTTTTATGTCTAGGTCTTTTGCTGCTGGTCGCTTCATGCGAATGTAAACCAAAGTATGGTCTAAAAACCACATCACAATTAAGACATTGCATTACAATCAAGGTTTTCTACTGAAGAACGTTTCGTTGATATAAACCAAAGTATGGTCTAAAAACTAGATCACAGTAGGTTATCCTTCAACACTTAAAGTATCAGAGTGTTTGTAGAAAAAAAAAATTTATTTAAAAGCCTTTTTACTTAGTTTTCAGATAGTTCTTTATCAAAAAAGAATGTTCACATCTTATCACCTTATTTCGTTCTCTTTCCTCCTTATCACATTCTTAAGACTAACGAAGCGTATCTTTCTCTTCTTGAAGTACATTCTACACTAAGCTAAGTACTTTTCTGAGTACACATTCTAGCCGTAACAAGTTGTACATAGATTTTGAGCTGTAAGAGACGCCTCAATAAATATTAACCAATCTATCTCGAAGTTTTATTACGATGGTAACTAATGCCAGATAAGGAAGTAGATAGATCGTTAACTTATATCTACTTCAAAGCAGCTCTTCGAAGGATACTTTCAGTCTTGTCATACTTAAATAAGATAACTAGAATTACCTACCTTCATCTTCCTTATCATATTATCAGTGAATTATTTGTATTATTGTAACGTATATATTTATATATATATATATAAAGTTTTAACGTTTTACGTCTAATACCTTTTATAAGTAAGTTTGTAAAGAAATATTAGGTTTTTTCATTTTACAATGTAGTAGATGAGACAAAGTAGCGGAACTGAACGGTTTATGTAAGCACCCGGTATACAACTGCTTAAACATGTTATTAGAGTACTTATTCATTAGATGTACTATCTTATTTCCTTCAGTTGAATACTCACCATTATTATTACTTTGCGCCCGTTAAGTTGTTTTAGCTAGAGCACAAGTTCGTGGATGATCCAGTTTTTAAAATAATAGGTAGAAAATACCATTAAAAGTATAAAAACATGCTTTAGATTTGTAGTTGTTATTTATTTGCAATTAATTCAAAGTTATGGTGGACTTAAGAACACTTGCAGTTTTACTGAATGCAAAACTAAGCGAAAAGCTTAAGGTGTCTAGAGAGCATTGAAATTTGCCAACAATTTCGTCCGGGGCACAACCTCACACGTAAAAATCGATAAGTTTAACTGCAGTGGTATGGGAATGATGAGTGAGATTTTGTTTTGTTTTAAATATTCATTATAGTTATTGGCGTAGTCGTAGTGGATAAGTTAAGGCACTGATTACGTGTTTACACCGATATATCTAGTTTACACTGATAATCTTTAAGTAGGTGTGTAAAGTGGTTTCTGATAATGACCTAATGGGAAATTGATGATAGTAATAGAGTATCAGTTATTTGTCAAAACTCCTCAATAGCCCGATGCCCAATCCTCAATCCTTATGTGTTAAGAAACAAGGGAGGAAAAGAAACACCAATCGCATCGACGAGAATAGCATTCATGGAGTATGTTGTGAGTATAGTTACCTTATTGGTTTCGTACTAAAGGATCGTTGAGATCTTCTTAAATAATGAGACCAACTTATAATATCTCGGGTAATTTATAAGTTGATCATCCATTGAAGGATTTGCAGTCAAAGGGAATTAATTATAATCTTCGCTTCGACTTAGGTAATTTGTCTTGACAAAGCTCATTGGTAATCGTTATCATATTAACCTGAATCTTCATCTGAAGTCCAAACACTAATTTAGGTTGGAATACTAAAGGTGAGGATTGTTTATCTCACAAACTCACATGTTGATGTGTAGAATGGCTTGAGATCCCTCCATTTTGTAATAACCTAATGTATATTTAATGACAGTAAAATTGATCGGTAACTGTCACAAATCTTCAACAGCTAATGTTCAACATAAGTGTTACGATGTTTGCATCGGTTATCCGGTGATGTTTAACCAAGTTGTTCGAGAACAGGACTTGATTGAACATTAGCTATTACTGACATATTACATTTGCTAGGTTATTGACAATAAACTGATCGATTTTACTTAATTAAATCTTTGCTGAAATATACTATGTATAACTTCTTCCATATCATTATGAATACGACGTGAGATCGTCGTAAGACCTCTGTAGGGTCGTACCTTAAGATCGCCGATCAGCTGTACGATCTAAACGCCTTTGAGAGGGTATCTTTTATTTGGCTATAGTGGCGAAGAGCGTGGAGAGGGTAATCCGAAGGGTGGGGGCATCCCCTCTGAACTAGAGAAAGCTAGCGTTGCTTCGATTCGGCTTCATGTATCTCTCCGTCCGACTCAGTGTAACCAACTACTCTAAGCCCTCAAAATATTACTACAACTCCGATTCAGAATGCTCTACAAAACCCACTCCAGGTATGGCAATATAATTTTTTTAATAAATAAAAAACCTCTTTACCTTTACAGGTATATATCTGCTAAAAAATTAAAAAAAAATCCATTAACTCGGTAAAATCACCCTTAAAAAATACGTAGTAACACTGCAACTAAACGATGACTTAGTAATTCTTATTTTCAAATACGATACGTTCAAGTCCTGCACCATAATTTACTCCAAATTAAAAATAGACAAATTAGAAAATAATTCGTTCAAAAATAACAACAATAATAAATATACATTACATATATAATATAATAAATGTAATATATCTACTCTGACTACTGATTTCCATTATAATTTTAATTTTCATTTAGTCATTAATATTTCCCAATAATAAACTAATAAGCATCTCATAAATATTTTCTGATTTATTTAAATATTATAACAATTCTTCATTGTAGAAAGAATTGAAATTGATCATATATATTGCAATTAATTTTTATTTCTTTCAGAGAGATCATCGATAAATTAATTTTTTATAAAAATTAAAATCAATTAATTCGACAATAATTAATAAAATAGATTTATTTGTAGATAATTTTATAAATTAACATAGCAAAGTATTATTCTGATTTAGGAATCAATACTTTCTATCGTAATATTTTGTTGTTTTATCCATTGTAAACAAAATTATAATCGAAAAATATTTTTGCAACTAATTTTATGTGTAATTAATTCTGAAGTAATAGCATGTGATAAACTAAATGGTTAAATTTTTAAACTATAATTTACAATATAAATTGTTAGTTTATTATTATATAGATCCTTGTGTTTCAGCAATCACAAAGATTTCGGCCTGTAAAAGGTTTAACTACCAATTTCATAAGAAAATACATATTTACAAGCAATAACATGAAATGGACTAATTGCTTTATTGGAAACAGCAAATTAAATCGATTAAAAATCAAACTAACTTTGCTCGACAGTAAATATTTGGATTTGATCAACTAAACTTTGATTTATATAATATTCTTGCTAATTCAATTTTTACAAGTTATTGGTAGTATTCATACTACGAAACGTTTAAATTTTAATTTAAATCAAATTATAATTACTATTTATAAACGTTCCGCAGTATGAATACTACCAATAACTTGTAAAAATTAAATTTCAAATTGATTGTACTAAGTACAGGTACTAATTGAGTACTTTATAATTACAAGCGTATTTCTCGGTCTAGTTCTATAGTCGTTTGTTGACTTCTAAGACTTGTAGACACATTTGAAAGCTTAATTCGGGATTAAGTATCGATATCCTCAGAGGAAAGTATTCTTCAGTGTAGCTTAATTGGTTAGAGCTCCCGCACACTGGATATGAGGGGCAGGTCCGTGGTTCGAGTCCCGGCGCTGAAGTCTATTTTTCTCTGTCTGTCTCCCTTTATAAATAGTAATTATAATGTGATTTAAATTATAATATTCTTGGTTCAATTGAAAGTTTCAATTTTATTTGAATTATTGATTAAGTTAATTTGACATTTTATTATACTTGTTTATTTATTACTTGTTTATTATTATTATGAATAACAATATATATTATTATATCAATCAATATATAAAAATAATAATTTGATGAATATATGTTTTTCGAACTATTGTGCTGAATCGACTGTATCGACAACGTACACTTGTAAACGATAACGTATTTGTAATCAACAATTGATTTTTATAAATGAATTGATTTTTTTGATATAACAAACTCAATGCATTTTTATTTATTTATTTATTATCATGTGTTATTTTAATTTACTTTTTCAAATTATTAATTTGTTTTCCATTAATTAATTAAGTGACATAATTAATAACTTCATTTTTAGTGATGATTTTCATTTGTAAATTATATAAAAAATAAAAAAAATAACGTAAAATTATAATATATAAACAACGTACATAACGTAATAAAAATAGACAAAACGTTAAAACGTTATTATTATCTTAACAAAACACAGAAAAAAATTATAGAGAAATTATTTTTCATAATTATAACTTGAATAGCAAATTAATTAATATATTATGTTTTTAAATGGGTAAAAAAGGTGTTCACAAAATCAAGTAGAATTATTAAACTATCTTCATATGCACTTGATTTATATTAATAAATAAATCAATTATCAAATTAATATTGTCTACATTGATAGGACGATGTTCCTACTTCCTATCTTTTAGACGATACTTAAGTACAATGATATTGATTGCTATATTTAATAGCAAAGCCTTTTTGTTATATTATTTATTCTTTTCATGCACTTCTTTTTTATATTTATACACAATTATGAGTAAAATAAAAGCCATTGTTTCCTTTATGGCCTAAAAAAATTGGTGTTTAAGGGCTTATAATAGATACTTAAATAATTTTATCTACGATTGATACGAAATATAAACATTGTATCTCTGTTTAGATGCATAGAAAGTGATTCTTTACGTACTTGTATTCATTGCGCATGCGCGTCTCATAGTTCTGAACAATTCCTCTTCTTTACCATCCTAGGGCGGTAAAGATGAGAAATTCTTCAGCTTTACGCACGATTAGCGAGTTTGTTTACATTTAACAAAACTAATTTGCTGTCCTTTTATTAAAGTAACTGTTTATATCGAGTTTTTAGTAAAAAACAATGAGTAAATCAAGTGACTTTGACCAAAATGTGGAGAATAATACTCCTCCAGAAATAATTAATTCGGCAAAAAATACAACTCAAGAATTAATGCCATCTTTATCAAGAGAGAGATACGAACTTACATGCAGCAAGTTTATTTTTTCTGTATTTATTATTTAAATCTAACAATCGTAGATAAAGTACGGTACGCAACTCGTGCGAAAACGGCATTTTCCATTGCTCGTGTGGTTTTACTACCCTCGCTGTCACTCGGGTGCAAACTCCACACTCGCATGCAAAATGCTACTTTCCGCACTCGACGCGTAATGTACTATTACGCGTGACACTCATATTATTTTAAACCATAACATATACTTTGTATGTACGTGTAGAGTTATATACTTATTTGTGGCTACCCTATGTTGAATTGTGAATATTGTTTGTAATTTATTTAAGCCATGTATATCACATTTATTTCCCTTCAATTTGAACGAAGTAATTTTTTTTAATCATGATAATATACACGAGGTTTTATACATTGAAGGTAATTAAAAAAAAAATATCGACTTGACTTTACTGAAAATCGTATTAGATAATCTATACTTTACCTGTGCTAAAATATTGTTTTTATGTTGCATTTAGCATAGTAACATTTAGCTCTTTCTTAAATGCTTTCATACATAGAATACATAAGACTTTTCCAATACATAATGCAATATCAGTAGGTTTATATACAAGAAATGTTTAATGAATTAAAAATAATTGAACGTGTGCTCTTTATTTATATACAAAGGCGTGTTTGTGGTTAATATTAAAATTTTAAAAACTTCGCTGACAGAGCGCTAAGTAAGAATAGTGACCATGTACCTTTTTTGTACTTCATACAAGAAAAAAATAACTATTATGTATGCTAGAATGTAGGTCTAGGTTGAAAATAGTACATTACGCGTCTAGTGCGGATAGTAGCATTTTGCATGCGAGTGTGGAGTTTGCACCCGAGCAATAGAGAGGGTAGTAAAACCACACGAGCAAAGCAAAATGCAGTTTTCGCACGAGTTGCGTACCGTACTTTATCAACGATAGTTGGATTTTAATAATAACTACACAAAAAAAACAGTTACTTTAATTAAACAAACAGCAAATTAGTTTTGTTAAATGTAAGCAAACACGCTAATCGTGCGGTAAGGTGAAGAATTATGAAACGGGCATGCGCAATGAATACAACTACGATAAGAATCACTTTCTATCAAAACAGAGATAATATGTTTATATTTCGTATCAATCGTAGATAAAAGTGTTTTTTGAGAGTACATATTAGAACACAGAAATGTTATTTGGCACTTAAAAATCTTTTTGAAATTCAGAATTAGTTTGGCTGTTCTTTGCATATACATATATATATGATGCTTGAAACAGATGCAAATAAAGAGTCGATTTAAAAATTTGGTCTCTACTGGATAGTACACTGTTTATTCGAGGTAGAGCAATAATATAGGTTATTTATCTGAAAGCAGTGTGGAACAAAGTGAACAATGTGGTCGAGATGTTTAAGACTCTTTTATATTAAATAAGGGGTTTCAATTCTCAGAGAGGGGATAATGTTTTAAACTAATGACCGCATCGATGTCGCGAACGTAAATCGGTCAAATGGTTCTACCTTTGTTATCATTAAGTAGTTCTACTTACAGCCGCTAGGATTGACCACTTCTCTTTTAGCCGCGAATACGAATCTGTGTAATGGTCCCTTCTGTGTTATCAGTAAGTAATTATGGTTAAAAGTCACTGTTTATTTTTAGTTCTGAATACTAATCAATGGATAGTTTTATTTAAATACAATTAAGTAGCCTACATACTTAATTTTTTATTCGCGAGTTTATGTCTGATGAATTGATCTTTAAATAATTTAGTTGTCTACATTTAGACGTTTGGATTAAATGGCCTGTCTAATGTTTCCTTTTAAATGAGCAGTAAGTATTAATTGCTTTTAGGATCGACTATTTCCTCATCGGTCGGGAATATAGATTCTCTACTCTGAATATTACATCTATATGATGAACAAATGGTAGTTTCATTTGCAGTCTTCCAAATTAACCATTTTCTGCCCCGATCAATGCCATCTCTCAAGTTGTTCGTTTAATATTATCGGAGAAGATTCTACTTCAAATTACTTCAATCGACTATATTGTATACAAAAATCTGTTAAATGTTCCTTCTATTCGTTATCATTTAATATTAGTTTTGACAATACCCGTCAAAATAGTCGAAGTAGAACAATAGGTTCTTTAATTAAAATCAAAATTCATAGAAAACAAAAACTTTATTTTTACATTTGAAGCAAACAGAAAATCCTTTTCTTCTAAATTAAACACAATATTGTTATAAAACGTGTGATCAGAATTAGAATTGAAAAAGAAAATAAAACGAGTTATAAATTACTAAATGTTTGTGAATTCAATTTTTTTTTCCTTGTTTGTTTAATCCGTAATTGGAGGGGAAAAAACAATTCAACTGGCATTGGCCTTTCCTTACACTTAAAAGAAATTGGCTATCTGTCAAAACGATTCCAACACGAACAGTGAAAAATCGAATAATTTATTGTTCTTTCCATTAACTAAAAATAGAATTTTAATTAAAACAAAAACAGAAAATATTAAAAGAATAAAGATCCAAAAAATAATGTTAATCCGATAAAGAAACTATGCTTTTCAGGGCATACCTAAGTACCATCTTCCACTTATTATGGTAATCGTATGACTTTGAATTCCGCACATATTTATCTTTAACGAGCCGTTAAGCCCGTCGCAACGGACTTAATTTTATATTTAGAAAAAAAAGTGAAATCAAGTAAGTTAATTTATTTTTTTATAGTTTTTGTATATCTATTTGAAGACCAACAAATCAAAATAAACATTTATTTTTATTGGAACCACATTTATGGTTGCCTTAGCTTATCATTAACAAATTATTTTGAGGTTAGTCGTCGCCGTCGTCAGGACACTACTCAATTATATAAATGATTGCTTTTATTAAGTCCACTAAGTTACTTTAGAAATTCATATTTTACCATTTTGGTAGTATTCATACTACAGAAAGATTAAATTTTAATTTAAATCAAATTATAATTATTATTAACTACGGGAAAAATACAATCCATCGCCGGGATTTGAACCACGGGCCTCTATATTTCCAGTATAGCGCTCTACCAACTAAGCTACGCATGAGAATGAGTTTCTCTGACGTTAATGATACCTAGTCCCGAATTTAAGCTTTCAATTTTCCACATAAGTCTTAGAAGTCAACATTAATGACATAGAACTAGACCGAGAAATAACGCTTATAATTATAAAGTACCCAATTAGTACCTGTACCTAGTACAATCAATTAGAAATTCACATTTAGCGAAGCCGAGGGAATTAGACTCTTTAATTCCCGAGGCGCAGCCGAGGGAATAACTCTAATTAGCTCCCGAGGCGCAGCCGAGGGAGATAATTATCGCGAGGGGAATAATGGCACTTTACTCACGAGGTACATACAATATTTTTTCCGTGGTAGGCTGTGAAATAGTAACTTTAGAGCCTAAAAAACATAGCTAAAATCCATTTTTTCATTACGTGGACTTAAAAAATCTTTTCATTACTCCTAGCTGTAAAGAAAAAATCTTTTACGTCCTAGGCACTAAAAGATTTTTTCTTTACGGCGGGTAGTTGTCAAAACTTCCGTTAGTAGTGCTGCAGTCTTTGTAGAAATGCTTCTAGTACGATAAAAATCCGCTAGATGTCAATGCGTTTTGTTTATCTTTTCTTATAGTGTAACCTCATTTTAAGGTTTCTTTTTTTAAGTCTTAAGTATGTACTAATATTTGTTATTATTATATATTGATTAGTGATTAATATTTAATGTTTTTAATTGTCTGCTACCTCGGAAAAAATAGCATATGCTACGCGACTTTGAAGTGTTTTTTCTTTACCTTGGCAATATTTACTGTCTCGCTTCGCTCGACAGTAAATGTAATTGCCGCGGTAAAGAAAAGACTCACTTCACAGCCTTGTAACATAATATACTATTATCTCCAGTAGGAAGTAAATACACATTTTCGTCCATTGCCCACTTTTTATTTATTATTTTAATAAATAAAAGTAATTATTAGCACTTTTAATAGCAGATATAAGAGATTCAATATCAAAAACAAATAAGAATTGGAATAAACTCAAATAGAAGGTTATTTAGATGCAGGTTATAAACAATGAATCTATGATAAACATGGTCAAAAAAGCGCAGTGCCGCCAACCTGATTTCAACAACTTCATTACATTTGCCATTCATTTTCTACTATTTATAAAATAATTAAGTTGCAATCTTTACTTTTTTGCCCTACTTTACTTTTTCGCCCTACTTTTACTTTTTCTCCCTACTTTTTGAGTTCAGGATGAAAAGACCTGTTTTAGTCCCTCTAAACTAATTCAAAATCATAACTTTTTGCCCCTACTGGAGATAAATTATTTTACGAAGCAGAAAAATTTGCAATAGCTAAATAATCAATTTTTTTAGGAAGCAGAAGGGGGTCGGCCAACTGAAACCTAGGTAAAAACATCGATATATCTTGTAAAAACACCTGGGACACAGAGGTGAGATTTGTTTTGAACTGATGATCTCATCTAGTGGATGAGTAAAATAGCCAGATCTGATGATGTGTTGATTGGGACGTAAAACAAACAGCAAAACAAAGAAGCGGAAACATATTACTTAGAGGAATTATATTTTACAATAACATTCCTGCCAGAAAACAATTTAAAAGTTATTATCATTTATAGAATCTTGTAATCCATATCTCATATTAAAGAGTTTCATCGAATTTACACAATGTAGTAAAATGGTCTAGATTCTAGGTAATTTGGAAAAATAAAGACTCGCTTATTTGTTTCATTATCTTTGTATTTAAGAAGCTTCGAATAAAAATGCAATGTGAAAACATTTTATAACCATGAGAGATATGAGTGTATATATGAAACTAGCAGCTGTAGATGCAGCGAGCAGTGCCGCAGAGCAGCTCAATGTATACAACAAAGTTTATTTTATACCCTCTTGTTTATCCGTTTTGGATCTTGTTCTTTACAAAGAACAAGAATAAAACATGGTTTTTCTAGTGTTCTATACTTCAAACATCCAAAATGATTTATTATATTTTCGAACAAATCGTGATGTATTGATAAATTAAAAACATATGTTTAATTATTTAACAAAATATTCTATAATAGGGATGGATTATTATTTTATGGAACGGAAAAGTAATAAATTCCGTGACATATTTTTAAAAACACTTCATTTCTTTAACATTCTATCCCTATCCAAGATAAAGTAGAATTTTATTAATATTAATTTAATAACGGTGAATAATAAAAATGGAAGAGTGCGTTGTATAGTTACTCCTTATTATAACATAAATATTAATGTAAATACATATATTATGTATCCAGGAATATGCTCACTTCATCAAATATTATAATTATTATCCAGATAAAGGCCTGAAGATGTTCCAGGTGTGGACGAAATGTCGCTTGAATTCAAATATGACTTAAAAAATAATAATATTTTAATTATCATCGCTAAAGATTAAATGGAGATTAAATTAACTGTATAATTTATTAATAATATTACAATAATCTATATTGTCACATAAAAACATAGCAATCGTATAAATATACGTTTAGGGGTAGTTCGACTATTCAGTCAAATTATTTCCATTTATAATTGGAATCCTAAATACTGGCCAAATTTACTTTGGTATTGGTTTTGATCACTTTGTTTGGTTACCATCTGTGCACTTATAATTAGAAATGGTTAATCAGATGTAATAACTTTTAAACATAACAGCTGAAGAAAATAATCAAAAGAAAGATTATGTGACAACCTAATCGAATAGATTAATAGATAATTTAAAAAATTATGACAAAGTTTAGTTTATATTTAGTTATATACAGCTTATAAATAGCCTTCCTTAATAATTAGATCACACAAGCAAAACTATATATATATATATATATATATAATATATATATATATATATATATATATATATATATATATATATATATATATATATATATATATATATATATATATATATATTGTGTGTGTGTGTGCATAATTAAGCATCTATTATAATTAATATATGTAATTAAGTTTTTAAATATTTAATTAATGTAATTATTATCAAAACTTGAAATATATTTAATAATATTTTTGTATTTATTTGGGTTTTGTAACAATAACCTTGCTCTCGGGTAACAGGTCCTGTAATTAATGTATCCTTCAAAAGAAAGAAAAAGTTGACCCAAAAACAAAGACCCTAATCTCGCACAATTCTATATTTATACTTACAAATTATAAAACAAAAGGCATACGAAACAGTGACTCAATAAATATAATACAGTTCCATAATTATATAAGTATTTTAAATTACAAATTAAAAACATAGGATCCCACACAATTTTATATTTACTGTAAATTATAAAATAAGACCCGAATCTGGCACAATTCTATATTTTTATACTTTGAATTATAATACAAAAAACAAAAGAATCAGTAACTCAAATATCATACAGTTCTATATTTATATATATAAGTATTTTAAATGATAAATTAAATACATAGAATCCCACACATTTTAATATTGACTTTAAATAATAAAAATAACAAAAAACAAAGACCCGAATCAGGCACAATTCCATATTTTTATATATTTAATTATAAAACAAAAAAAATATATATTAAAGAATCAGTGACTCAAAAATCATACAGTTCTCTAATTACATAAGTATTTTAAATTATAAATTAAATACATAGAATTCCACACGATTTCATATAGTTACTTTAAATTATACAAAAAACAAAAAAACGAAGACCCTAATCTGGCACAATTCTTACGAATTTAAAACATAAAACAAAAGAATTAACTGTTCAAATATTATACAGTTCTATATTAATATATTTATTTTAAATTATAAATTAAGTACATAGGATCCCATACGATTTAATATTATACAAATTAAAAATATCTAAGACCATTGACTCAAATAGCATATAGTTCTGATAAATGTAAACAAACACGCTAATCGTGCGATAAGGTGAAGAATTCGTCTTTATTTCCGCACTAGCGCGGTATTAAAGAAGAATTTTGAAACGTGCATGCGCAAGGAATACAACTACGAAAAGAATCACTTTCTACGCATCTAAACAGAGATGAAATGTTTATATTTCGTATCAATCGTAGATAAAAGTTATTTCAGCGTCACTCGTCACTCCGTTTTGAATATCGACTTAGATTGAAATATAATCACATAACCTGACGGATATATCAACCAAACTTTTGTGTTTTCATACATATCACCCACATAATATCAATTTTTTCAAATTCAATTTTTAAGTTTTTGGTAGTTTTCATACTACGGAAAGTTAAATTTTAATTTAAATCAAATTATAATTATTATTAACTACGGGAAACAGACAGTGAAAAATACACTCCAGCGCCGGGATTTGAACCACGGGCCTCTATATTTCCAGTATAGCGCTCTTCCATCTAAGCTACGCAGGAGAATGATTTTTCACTACCGTAATCGATAACTAGTCCCGAATCCAAGCTTTCAATATTCATATACATTTAGACAGTCAATATTTATGACATTAGAACTAAACCAAGAATTAACGCTTATAATTATAAAGTATACTGGAAATATAGAGGCCCGTGGTTCAAATCCCGGCGCTGGAGTGTATTTTTCACTGTCTGTTTCCCGTAGTTAATAATAATTATAATTTGATTTATATCAATTTTTTGTAATTTTATAATAAATAATTCACGTTGACAGGCTGCGCGCGCAACATAACAAATTTTGATATATAATCTACTCACATAAAAAGAAAGGTTACAAAGTTAAAGAATCGACTCCATGATGTTATTTTGACTTAAATATTTAGTGCAGCCCACTCCTAACGGTTTTACTGCTCATGACGCCATTTGCAAATCTTGATACTACTTATCTATATCTATGAATGAAGACAGTATTAATGTCTACGCTATAATATATCTATCTATATAAATGAAGACTCAAAAAGCAAAGCTGACTTTTTTCAAAAACGCAACTTTTTCAAAAAACTACAACTATATAGCTAATCTATATATTACAGACTGGACCGAAATACCTACCAGTCTGCATAATATAGAATGGACCATAATAGCCACCAGTCTGAATAATACAGGCTGGACTATAATAGCTACCAGTCTGTATTATATTATACTAGACCGCAATAGCTATCATTCTGTATTATATATAGACTGGAACCTGGACCATAATAGTTAACAATCTGTATAATACAGATGACCACATCAGCAGGATACCAGCAGTACCTATCCATATACCAGGCTGTACTTATTAAACTGGTTTCAACCGCATTAAGTTTACTGACGACTAAATGTCTATATTAAATATTTTTCGTTGTTATTATGTCAATATACATAATACCCTGTGTTAACACCATGTATCATTAATAACCTTTATCTACGATTGATACGAAATATAAACATTGTATCTCTGTTTAGATGCGTATTCTTTACGTACTTGTATTCATTGCGCATGCGCGTTTCACAATCGTGCGATAAGGTGAAGAATTCTTCACCTTATTGCACGATTTGCGTGTTTGCTTACATTTAAAAAAACTAATTTGCTGTTTCTTTGATTAAAGTAACTATTTTTATCAAGTTTTTAGTGTATTTAATGATTTTTTTGTATTTATTATTAAAATCCAACAATCGTAGATATAAAGTTACGCACAGTACGCAACTCGTGCGAAAACTGCATTTTGCCTTGCTCATATGGTTTTACTACCCTCGCTCCACACTTCTCCATGGAAAATGCCACTTTCCGCACTAGACGAGTAATGTACAATTATGTTAAATACTAATAGATTATGATAAACATAGGAGAATAAAAAGTTTCAAAAATTCTGACTTTCGGGATCTACTGATCACGACGTCATTTGCAGAATCGCAAGTTATTCTTTAGTAAACCCTGTGAGTTAAAGGTCTATTGAGCTGTTCACGATGGCATTTGCATTGATTTCAATTTGTTAACATCAATAGCATAGTAATTAATTTAAGATATTAAAAATATGTTTGATGATTTCTGCTGCTGTACGTTTGTTTATAATGTACAAAAGTTTCTCTATAAATCAAATATTAGAAATAGAAGATTTAGCAGGTTAGCCTTGCGTTATCATTTACCTTCTGCTTCCTCATCAAATAACAGACTAGAAATAAAGAGAAACCGATCAACGACCTCTGCGTCCTAATTGTTCGTAATATCAAATATACAAGGGAGAAAAAAAACAACATAAACTCACGGGTGTATTAACTCGAACTTCAGTTATTGTTAGATAATCTAATAAACCCCGTATAACAAGGTGAATCGAAATAGACAATACAAATAAGAATAGCAATCTGATACCATCGTTTGTTATTTAAAAAACAACCGTAGTCAGTTAGAAATGCCGTGT
The DNA here is from genome assembly GCA_951217055.1 of Gerris lacustris. NCBI lineage: Eukaryota > Metazoa > Arthropoda > Insecta > Hemiptera > Gerridae > Gerris > Gerris lacustris. The sequence goes on from OX578285.1 coordinate 18,442,181, forward strand.
TTGAGTACCTTCATAAAATGTTATAAGACAATTACTGATTTGGCCACAGTTTATTATACTTGGGTTTACTCGCTCCAAAAATAAAACCAGTTTTGTCGACATTACGTTCGACCTTTCCATATACTGATATTTATATACTTATTTTATACTTTTAAGATCTCGGTACAGCATTACAAATTTAAACACAAAATACCAGTAGAATGCAAATGTATTTCCAAATCTTTCCATGATCATTGAACGCTATCTCAATGTCTTACAAATATTTCTGCATAATTTTTCGACTGTCATAAAACCTCCGAGTGAATAGTTAACCTGTAAAAAGGAATTTCTACGACACTTAGTTGATTATTTCCAATGAGATTTTATGAAATTTACTTGTAAACCTTATTTCATCACTTAACTATCAAAACACTAAAGCTTATGTTAACTATACGTCCTTTTAAATGAAGAACTTTTATGCTAACATTCATGAAGGCTGTATAATTAACATAAGTACAGCTTATGTTAGATATACATCCTTGTATGAAATAAATACTACTGTAATAAGAAATGAATTGCTAGAATAGTGCATATAAATTTATAACGTTAAATTAGCATCCATTAGGAACTATTTATTAATTATCACTGACGGAATACCGTGATTCTTTCCTGATGAACTATAGAATTCGAAGAGGAACATTTTTGTGTAAGACTTACAGGATCTAAACAGCATTTAACGCTCTGATTCACTAAACTTTATATTTGGTTCAGTTTTTAAAGTTTCAAAAACATTCGTCTGTAAAGGTTTACGGAAAAGGCCTTAAACGTGTCAAAGCTACAAGGTAAATTTTACGGATAATTTCTCAAGCTGAGCGTGTCACTCTAATGACGTTTCCTTGATTCTTGTAAATGCCGTGAGACAATAAGAAAGTTTTGAGTTGGATGATTTGAAATAGTGGAAAGCCAAAGTCTCTTTACACGCTCCTTATAACCGTGAAACCCCACACGTAACTCTGTTCTGTTTCCAGTGTTTTATTTATTTCATTTCGGGCGGAAGTTTTAAGGGTGTTTAACAGCAACGCCTTAGAAAAAAGTCTATTATTAGTGACACAATCGACCCTCCGAATCCCTTTTCCACTCTTCTCGACAAGTGATTTTTGTTCAAACTGTTTTATGTTTAGAAAGCAGTCGGATTTCAATAGATACGGGTTCGAAGCGGAATTTCTCCACTTGAGATGCTTCGTTGTTAAATACGATGTACTAGGGTGGACGTATCAATTCGGTTTCCACTCCTTGTCTATCAAAATGATTGACGCTTCCTATGCGTAAGCATTTCAAGTGGAAGTCTTGCAGACTCCCACTTGAAATGCTTCGGATTAAAAATGAAAATATTCTTGAAGGACATGTCTATTTTAACTATGTACTTACCTTAAGATCTTGTTTCTCTGGTTCTTTTCCTCGTTCCTCATAATTTAAAATCACGTTGTTTTGGAGTTTTGAAATAACAACATTACTCATGGCTCATGCCATATGTTTCTCATCCCAAAACGAACAATCATCGTCTAGAATCGTGGGTTTCTGTTTTAAAATAATTTAAAAAAAAAATAGAAAAATAATTTATTTCTTCTTAATAAAATATTTACATTCTTAAATTACGTACACTAATTTCCTCGTGAACTTAAGCTCATTTGATCAAACCACTAAATTTATTTCAAGTTTTAATGGCCAAATCCCTTAATACAGTTTATTTGAGCAATCATCTTTTAATCAACTCCGCAACGCCGTCCACAAAGGACTAGGGTCGACGGCTCTTAACACTACTATTGTAGTAATAAGTGCCACGGGTTCAGCGCTGATTCTCATTTTTATTTAATTTTTAGTTGTCTTAAATTCTTCAAATTTGATTTAATCTTAATCGAGCCTTATTCCTTAAAATTAGTTTATTTGAGGCTAAACTGTACACAAAATTACTTAAGACACATTTTGAATAGTTTTACAAATTAGCTAATTATAATATTTAAGAATTAGCCTCTACTATATTTCTTATGATGTATGCAATTTATAGTAGTGTATATATTGAACATCGTATACGTATTGTACTTATAGTATATATGTATATAGTACATTTGTATATGTAGTGGATGACACAAGGGTTATTATGTCAACTTGGAAACCACAGATCAGACCAGTGTAAGGGTTACATTTGCTGTATAACTCTTACAATTGGCATACGCAACTAGATGGTCGCCACTTCACATAATTTTCTAACCATTTATGTGACAATTCTAGGTGAACACCGAATGATGGGACCTGATCCGTCTGTGGTCACCGATTCCAAGTTGTGACCAAGCCCGATGATTTTAAATGATGTTAACTTTATTGATACAGGAGTGCCAGATCTTTCTCCTGTAGGATCTACCGAGACACCCCACAATAACCACAGTTGCTACAATTCAATACAGACCTGATTCATCCACTTTAATGGGTGATGATCAGCTCACTGGACTAAAATACAATACAAGAACTAACGTGGTTTTACATAAATAAACTTATTACTTTTAATTTGATTTTCTTTTTAAACATTCAAGATCATCTAAGTAAAGAATCGAATTCAATATTTACTATAACGTTCCACTACATTTCGTTTAAAAATTCCCTTGTCAACAATATCTCTATCTATTTTATTCACCAATAAATATTTATTTTACTTCCGTTTCTAGATTGTAATTAAATGTTAATATTATTAACCATCAGCGATAAAATGTATTAACTGGCGTTATCGTAACATAACACGTGTAATCTGATTTTAGATTTATCGATTAAAATGTATACTTATAAATAAATTAAACAAAATCTTTTATACCAAATTTAGCTAACTATTTATTAATTACTTATTTTGTTTGATGTTATTAAATAATTAAAAACTTTTTCCTGTGTTGATAGTCTAAATAGAACCTTCAATAATGTTTATTTTTTAAAGAAAAAAATGTAAAATAAAATCAATTAAATTAAAGCTCCCAATTTTTATTCCTAATCAAATATAAGGTGAATTATATTCAAATCGGAATTTTTGTTTTCTTTGGCTTTTTAGGGTTTTGTTGGAAAAAAACCAAATAAAATGGTTTTGCGTGAAGTCTCACGTAAAAAGGGTTTCGTTAGTATTGTAAGCATAAAATTATTAATCCTCTAAGAAACTGCCAATAATAAAAGCACAATGAACTTGAAATATTGAAAAAAAAATATCAATTTTCCTAGGGCCTCCATGAAAAATAAATTTTTAGAAACTAAAGTATATTGAAAATTGCTTCTAATCTACAAAGAGTTCGATATGGCCTTGGCACTACTCAAAATTCTTCGTTTGTCCCTCGGTTCAAAATGTGCCACTCATAATCTCAGTCAATTTTTTTTATATTATTATAGAAAACTATTTCCACAAGTTTTATATACATATTTTGTAATCTACTCTTTACTGTCTTTTATTTGACACCCCAATAAAAATTAAAAATAAAAATAAAAATGATTGGGAATCCCCAAAAGTGAACTGCCCAGGGGACAAATTTGCCACTGAAGGCCCCCATACACGATCAAACATTTTACGCAAACCTGATGTCGGACAAATTTAGGCCATACACGCATCATGTTTGCGCAATTATCAGACAGCCCGATACACATATTTTATTTTTATACACATATTTTGCGCAGCCAAATGTTTGCGCAAACATTTTGACCGTGTATGGGGGCCTTTAAACTAAAAATAATTTATATGCCTTATAAACATTTTAGGAGTTTGTTTTTTCTCCACTAATACACAAAAACGTTATTGGGGTTTCTCCACAATTTGACTAACCCCTGTATAAATGATAATACATATTTCTGTTTCCCTACTACATATAACTACTTAAGTTAGTTCTAATAACTTGTTATTAAAACTAACTTAAGAACCTGTCAACAAAATGTTTAATATTGTTATTAAATAGAAATTCAAAGTCTATAAAAATGCATCCCAAATTCAATGACATAGATCCCTGGATTTACAATTCTCAGTGCTCTAACTGAAAATAAATGTTGTTATTAATTTTTAGGTCTTCCAGTGGTAAGCGCTTCATGTTCGATGTGTATTCCGATGTTTCGCTTCCTATGCTGGAGGCATCTTCAGGGTTGTACTGTACATGTTGTTCTGAGCGAGGGACAGCAGTGGTAATGTGTCTTCTTTTCTGGGTCTGAGACAATACCTGTTGCTTGTCCCTCACTTAGAACAACATGTACAATGTACACCCCTGAAGATGCCTACAGCATAGGAGATGAAACGTCGGAATACACATCGAAAATGACGCGGTCTTCACCACCGGAAAACCAAGAACTTAATTATGACATCAACCGCGGAAGCCTACACAATAAGATAAATGTTTTTATTCGGTTTTCAATGTCTATTAATTTTAGTTCTACTATCTTCGTTGATGATTGTAGGATTTGAATAATACTGAATTTGCAATGTTGCTGTAGTACTATGACATGATGTTTATTAACAGTACCTAATGTGAAGCCTTGCTTAGAAGAGTATTATGCTGATTTGCATTAAGGGCATCTTTCTTATAATATCCCGATCAACTACAGACTATTCCTCTTTGAATATCTATTGAAGCCATTATTAAGGTGTAACATACCTCACCTCTCATTAATTTAAGTTCTGCTATCTACGTTGATGATTTTAAGATTTGAATAAAATGTTTTACAATTTGCAGAATGCTCATGTCTCACCTCTCTGGGAAACGATTTTAGAATGTGCGTTCTAAACCTTCTTAAACACTCTATTCGACTAATTTTATTATTTAGCTTCAACATATTAATTCTCTAGCTATTTTTTAAAAAAATATTTTTCACAGTTATCGTAGTATGAGCAGGGGTGGACTGGCTATAGAAGCTACCGGGAAATTTCCCAGTGCGCCCTCGTTGAACTATGACCATGGGCGCCCTTGCCCCTCAAGATTTTTATTTATGGATAAATAATGTATTCACTCGCTCATCGCTCACCACTGCAAACTGAGGAGGCCGCTACTGCCATCTCAGAATTTGTTTTATTTAATGGTTTTTAATTGAAAAACAAAATCCAGAGCTACAAAACGATAATAATGTGCGTGGCGTACTGAGAAGATAGAAACCTTGTTGTAACACCTCTACTAGACAACACCCTATAAGGTGTCGTTTTAGTTTAGAGACTGAGCTAATCGTATTTCGAGTTGGTTTCTTAGTAACACCGATGTAATTTGTTTTGTTTCCTATAACTACTATCGATGCCTTTGCTATGTATGAATATATGTATCTCTTTCTCTCTTACCACCCCTTACTTTTTTTCCATTATTATACCTAAATATATATTATATAGCTGTTATCTTTTCTACCTCTACCCTTCCCTTTTAATTTTTGAATTTTTATCTCCTGATTTTATAAAGATATATCAAGCTCTGTCTGGTCTCAGTTCTGTTTTAGGTCTCTTCCTCATGCAAAGATTTTGTGTCCATACTTGTCAAACCTTTTTCAACTCCCCTTTCGTCAGAAAGTTCGCCCATATTTTTTATTTTTTGAGCATTATAATTTTACTGTGTCATTTGTTTGTGTTTGGACTATTTTGTATTTTGCTGTGTAGAAAAATTCAATTAAAAAGGCATTCTTTTATATTCCTAACCTACATTTACAATGCTGTTCTCCGCACCACATACTTTCCTTACCTGTGGAAGTACAGTTCCATAAAGATGTTCCCTAAACCCAATAAACCTCAACACCTTGTCACATCCTATCGTCCTATTAGCCTGCTTCCTATCCTCGGTAAAATCCTAGAAAAACTGATCTTCAAACGAATCTCCAAAATATTCCATGCATCCAACATCCTACCTAATCACCAGTTTGGCTTCCGATCCCAACATTCCACCATCCAACAGTGTCACCGGATTGTCGACTCCATCTCATCCTCCCTTGAGCGAAAACAGTATTGCACTGGTGTCTTCTTAGATGAGGCCCAGGCCTTTGATAGGATTTGGCACCAGGGCCTACTGTGGAAACTAAAGAGCATCCTCCCCTTTACCTATTACATTATCCTCAAATCCTATCTCCATGATAGATACTTCCTTGTAAGCTGTGGTCCTACCCGTTCACCTACACATCCTATTCTCGCAGGTGTTCCTCAAGGAAGTATTCTTGGTCCTTTACTATACTCCTTTTATACATCCGATATCCCTCAACTTCCTACTACCCAATTAGCTACCTTCGCTGACGACAAGTGTATATTCTCCACATCCTCTGATCCGATTACAGCATCCACCAACATCCAAAACCATCTTGATCTCTCTTTGTTAAGGAAATGGAGGATAAAAATAAATGAGCAAAAAAGTGTTCACGTCACTTTTACCCTCAGGCATTCAGCATGTCCTCCAGTCATCCTCAACCAAGGACTCATCCCTCAATCCTGTTCCGTAAGCTACCTAGGTCTCCATCTTGACCGACGATTGACTTGGGCTTTGCACACCAAAACTAAACGTACGGACACTAACAGACGGTACAAACTCTTACTCCGACTCCTCGACCAAAGATCCCACCAATCCCTTTCTAATAAACTCCTTATCTACAATTCCATACTCAAACCAATTTGGACCTATGGAATTGAGCTCTGGGGTAGCACCAAGCGCTCAAATTCTTATAGGATCCAATCCCTTCAATCAAAGATCCTTCGAAAAATCACTAACTCTCCTGCATACGTTTCTAATCTCACAATTCACAACGACCTCAAAATTCCCTTTGTACAAGACCTCGCTTCTTCCCGCTACACAAAATTCCATGAAAACCTACACCATCATCCTAATCCTTTAGTCGAATCCATGGCTTCCATTCATATCCCCGACCGCCCTCCCCGTCGGCTGAAGAGGAGTTGGCCAAGAGATTTATTGCAATAATTATAATAATGTAAAATACCTGATAGGAGTACTGTCACTGGGTAGCCTCTCCTCTCACGATCAACCACGCTAATTAACCATTGTCACCTATGTTACTAATAGCAATCTTTTGCAAGTAGCTTAAAATAAAAATTAAATTAAAAAAAAAAAATCTTAAAGAGCTTTCCAACAACATGCATCTTGAAGGATAAATACTATAAATACAAAATACTTTTGTACCCCGTACCCCTGGATACCAATTTTTTTTTTCACCCATCCATATTCTAAACCAAAATTTTCCTATATTATCATAAAATTCGATATTAAGTCATGGTGCATGACTGGACTTTTTAACAATATGTGGATTTCAAATTCCGCACATCGTCAGTCCCATACACTAAATCCGAGCCAGATAACTAAAAAAGTTGGTATGGACTAGAGGCGAAGAGCTATCGATCGATGGTTTTTTACTATTGTTGACTTTCGACAATTTAATTACCACTATCGATAGTCAATGATTGTTTTTTATTCAGCATTTATTACAGAATTAAAAAGTTATAAAAAATATTTCAATAGTATTTTGCTGTTTTTGGATAGATAAATTAATCTTTAGCTCATTTCTTGTGACTCATTTTAAGCTTAGTTTAATTATGGTAAATATATTACCCTATTAATAACTAACAATATCCTGAAAAAATATTTGAAAATAATTTCTATTTGTAAAAATTACAACAAAAAACAATCAAATTTGGTTAAGGAATACCTACATATTTCAAACCTAGAATAGGTTATTGAGTTTTTATGCATTATTTTTTTTAAATTTTCCGGGGTGGCCCCGGGCCCTCCCTCCCCTGGGGGAGGGAGGGCCCCCCCGAAGATGTTGTGTTGTTCTATACCCCCCCGAAGATTAGCGCCCTCCTTTTGCATATCTTCCACCGCCCTCTGCACGTTCCCAGTCCACCCCTGAGTATGAGAAAGAACGAGAAATTTATTGTCTTCAAATAATTCGTATACAGAAATATTTTTTATCATTTCTAAAGATCGCGCTCCATCCACATTTTTCACATTTGCCAGAGTTCTTTTTTATTACCTTTCTTAATTAGATTTTTTATTTGCTTTCCACAACGTTGGCTTGCTAATGAAAAGATTAAGCGTGAGAGACTCGTGTTCCCATACCCATTAATAGCGTATGATCCAATTAGGAGACTGGAAAGCAATGAATTTAACTGACAGGTCAACGAAAAACTAGAGCATTATATACAATTTCAGGCATGAAAAATCTTCAAAAAAAATAGTACAGGAAAGGATGTTTTAAGATTGTTGATAACGGATAGAGCTGCTTGTTATAATTTACTTTTCTAGTTATTTATAACCTCTTTAGATAAAAATAATTTTTACTCATGAACAAAATAAATTAAATAGACTATTGGATTAAATGTTTCCCAGAACACCCTGTGTTTATTATAAAATATAATTAATCATTATACCACTAATAAATTTACTCATTAAAGCAATAATGTTTGAGTACATTTAACAAACAGAAAACAGCATAATATAGTTCAAGATATACCGATCCAAAACCCATGTTGGATTCCAAGCTACATGTCTTTCTCCCTCCTCTTTAATTCTGATATTAATAATTTGTATCGCAATGCATAGAATGTCATTACATCTATTTTTCTCCCTTCCTCTTTAATACTGATATCAATGCTTTGAATCTCTAGACATGGATTGTCATTATACTTCTGTCTTACTCCGTCCCTCTTAAATACTGATATTAATGATTTGTATCGTAATGCATAGAATGTTATTACTTCAATTTTTCTCCCTTCCTTTTTTTAATATTAATTTGAATCTCTAGACATGGATTGTCTTTACTTTTGTCTTTCTCACTTCCTCTTTAATATTAATTTGAATCTCTAGACATGGATTGTCTTTACTTTTGTCTTTCTCACTTCCTCTTTAATATTAATTTGAATCTCTAGACATGGATTGTCTTTACTTTTGTCTTTCTCACTTCCTCTTCAATATTAATTTGAATCTCTAGACATGGATTGTCTTTACTTTTGTCTTTCTCACTTCCTCTTTAATATTGAAATTAAGTATTTGAATCTCTAGGCATGGATTATCATGACTTCTTTCTTTCTCCTTTCCACTGTAATATTGTTATTAATCTGGATCTCAATGCATGTAGTATTGTTAATTTAATCATTCTTAAAATATATAAGTTGTTCGTCATATTGGAAAATTTAAGTAGTTAGATTTTAGATTTTGAAATACCAGATAAAACTGTAGAAAGCATTAAAAAGCCATTTGCTGGTTCATCAATAAGTTTCAAATGCCTATTAATTAGCTTTGTCTATAAGTTGATGAATACCTTTACATTGAAATCTTGTGATGCGAAGTATTGTAGGTATATTTTTAACTTCGAAGATTTTCAAGCTGTTCAAATAATACTTATTCTAACTTACTTCATCTTGCTATTTACATAAGTAGTTAAGTTACAATAAAATTACTGAAAATATCTTTAGATATTGATTTGAAATTATTACAAAACATAAGGAAGATTAATCGTTTGTTTCATAACGAAGGCTATTCACTTAACTAAGTTTAATTGGAATGCGTTATTGCAATGCAGGAAAGAAGACGATGGGTTTCTTTTTGCAAATGTTTGTAACTTGTTGAGGTCATGTAAGATCCTATTTTTTTTCTTAGATAAAGTTATAAAGTGGGAAATAATCATTACGAAAGTGTTGATTACCGCAAGTGGAAATCTTGCGATTTCAAACTTGAAATCTTTAAAGGCGAGACTTATTTAGTTTCTTAGCTCGATCTAAAATAAAGCTGATGATTTTAACCGAATTAGGACCCCAACAATTAAACTGCCAAACATCAAGACTAAATTAGGTTGGAAACAATGAATTTTAACTACGTTTGTCGTTATTTAGTCTTCTGAGATGCTAATATAGATAAACTTTGTTCATTGTTCCAACCTAATTTAGCCCTGATGTTTAACTTCCTAATTAATTATGTACTAGTTCAAAGAGGCATTTTAATGATTATTCTGAAAATATTATTTAGTACCAAAAATGGTATTTTTGAAAACTTAGGTGTGATTAAGAGTTAAAGAATCGTTTTTAGCTCTTAAACATTTTAGTACTGTTGGGGAATTAACCATTTCAGCAGAGGTGTAAATAAGGTTTGAAGCGCCCCCGCCATCGATGTTGTGAACCAAACCTATACCGATCGACGTCAAGCAAATAAAATGTTTAGATTTTGATCAACCGCAAACGTCACGCAACGTCGTTGATCGCCTTACGTTTCACGGTAGTTAATAGTGCGATAGTACGAGCGCCACATACTGTAGTTAATGCGCAAGCTTAAATGGTAATAACTAACTGAAAGATCAAATACTATGAGATTTTTTTTCATTTTGAATTTTATAATGTCCATTTGTCCATGTCTTTGAAAGTCCCTACTACGTACTTAATTACTGTCACTACTCAGTGCAATTAAGTCACTACTATGCATCTCCAACTCCACTAAATAACAACGCGTGACCGTGCTTATTAACTAATAATTAGTTTGTACTAACTTTAATTTACTGCAGTATAAGTACCTACAACATACAACAACATATTATATATTTTTTCGATTTATTTAACTCCGCGTTCAGCAGTAAATGCGGAAACTTAAATTTAATTAACTAACATTGTATATTCAACAAATTTACTGTGTGTTTGTTTGCAACTTAACTCAAAATAGTACGTAACCTTTTAAATATTTCTTAAAATTAAATTAAAACTTAAAATACCTACGACTTTAAAAACGCTAGGTAATATTACTGCAGTTGATCCTATGCGTTCTGCAAAACCACGCATGACTGCTCTTGCACATACATTTACATAGTTTTAATTATGTCATTGAACTTCACATTATGCAGTAACTATGCAAACTAAAATGATATTAATGTAATGTGGTATACATCTAAAAAATTACTTAAGCGAGCGTAGTGAGTAGTGAGTTCTTCATTTCAGAGACTTAGGATTTGAAAATTTTGTGTGTTCGTTTGTTTGTCTTAAGATAACTGGCGTACAAATTGAACGATTTGAACGAAATTCGGCACACAGACACATCTCATAATTTGTGAAAACTTTTATAGTTTTTAGAAATTTCACACTAAATATTTTCAAGATGGTGGCCAATTTGGTGGATGACTAAACAAAAAGTTTTTAGCAACAAGTTGTTTATCGTGTTAAAGGTCTTGAAGATTAGGAAAAGAATATGTAACTATTACTACATAATTTCCATTCTTTGCCGACATTCTGAAAACAAATATGGCTGAAATTGGAGTTTGTAAAAAATGTTAATGGTTATACAGCATCTCAGATACCATTTTAATGATCTTTTCAGGTAGATTAAGACTATGTAAGTTTCTTTAGTATAGCTACATTGTAAAAAAATATAGCTGATTTGAGTTAATTTAATTAAAACTATAAAATCTCAAATTTACGTTTTGCTAATTTTTCAGCCAAATATATTTTTAATGCCCGTCAATCTTATAACTGAGACCAGTACCTACCTAAACATATAAACGTTTTAAAATTTAAAATTAGAATGTAGGTTACCCACATATCAGAAAGAAATAGTTACAACTCAAATATCTAGATAAAATTCATAATTCGTTAAAACATTATCATTTATTTAAGATAGTAGAAACGTAATCTCCACCCCCCCCCCCCCCCCCAAAAAAAATGATAATACTATCAATAAGGTCGAGAATTCTATCTGGACAAGGAAAACGCATATTATGCTCATTAATTGTGCTAAAAATTATTATTAGATAAGAAATTACTATATTATGGTATTTAATATTAATTTTGTTATTATTTTTTTCTACGAGCGATTTCCATAAATGAGTAATAAATTCAAAATTATAAGTATCACACATAGATAAAAAAAATACAGCATTATAGCTGTTTTAGGCAGTTTCAATCATATTTATTAATATGCTGCTAATGACATCGGTTGTAATAGTGAGTTTGCGTTTGTTAATACTGATATCTGAACTAATAACTCCTTCTGCTTAAGTTTGTATGAATATGTAATTGCTTTAAAGCTCATATATATATATATATATATATTATATATATATATATATATATATATATATATATATATATATATATATATATATATATATATATATATATATATATATATATATATATATACTAGCTGGATACCCGTGCTTCGCTACGGGGTGTGTTATTTTCAATTTGATGGGTTTATAAACTACCATCAAGAAACATTTAAATTGTTTTACTAAGCGAGAATATCTAGATTCTATCCCTTCCCCTTATTTCTATACCCCCTCCCCTTTGATAAGATAATTTGCTAATATCCCAAGTTAGTAATTTTATTGATTCCGACTATTGAAGAAACATTCTTAAAAGATAACTTTCCGGGAAAAGCAGCGGTATATTCCTTCTGACCCCCCCCCCCCCCCCCCCCCTCATGTCTTTACACGCCTTGGTTGAAATTGGAATTATCTTTTATTAATATACGTGCTTACATCTAAAATAAGAGCTATTTCTCAAGTATTAACTTCCTAACTTTAGAAGATCAGTCTGGGCTCAATTCCCCTTTTTTTACTTTGTCCTTATGTTCCCCTTAAAATACCTATCGGCAGTTATCAATATACCTTAGAAATTATTATACTACGTGTACACTCGTAGATTTTATTTAAGTATTTTAAAGAAGTGGTGATGATTATGTTTTTTGACAGTGATTGAAAACTAATTTCTTTAACAATTCTTCTTTCAGAAATTTACACAAACATAAAATATTGTTAGTAATTTCTTTTGCAATTTTGGTTAGATAAATATTTTATAATTAAAAAAATTATAATTTTGAAATCTATTTAGAAGCCCCGTTCTCCACTCCATATGAAGCTACCAAAACATTTTATAGCCTATATTACCCGCAGAATTGAGCTAACATTTTACCCGAGAAACACCAAAATCTATTCAGCCGTTTGGACTTGATTGACGCACAGACAATTCGTTGTCGCAGAACTACTCATTTAGTGGAAATACAAAATTTGAGCCCAATCGGATAAATGTACAGACACAACACTTATTAATTTGTTATACATAGATATACATATATTTTTCCATTTTACCCCCCCCCCCCCCCCCCCCTAATGTACATTAGAACAATTTCTGTTCGGAACCGTAAGAGCCAGATGTATTGATGTATTATATTTAGTTTAATTTTTGTTTAATTAGTTTTTTTTGTGAAAAAAACTCTGGCACCACGCCAGTATTCGAATTATTTTGATGACAACCGAAAAAAAGTAAAACGGGAGTCGCTTTCGAGAAGCCGAGAAGAACCGAGCGATTGTCAGATATTTGTAAATAAAATAAAAGAATTTCTTTAAAAAAGTCGTCATTGTTGTAGCGACAATTAATGTACTCTAAAAGAGCTTTTCAACAGTATGCATCATGAAGGGTTTTCATAACTTTGGCATTTGCACCCCGTTCCCCTGTGTACCAAAGTTTTGATTTCGTAATCTCATGTAGGCAGCGACCTTCACCTTGTTTTGAAGGAAAAATGTGTAAATTCATCAAATTGGGATTAACTGTAGATTTGTATAAAAGACACTCATAGACACTCTTCATTTATATAACATGTAGTTATACATATTTTTCCATTTTACCCCCTTCTAAATGAAAATATTACAAAACAGTACATAACAACAATTACTGTACTTTTAAAGAGCTTTTCAACGATATGCATCATTAAAAGTATTCATTACTTTGACATTTGAACCCTGTACCCCTGGGTACAAAAATAAAAATTTCACAAAATCCTTTCTTAGTGGATGCCTATGATATGAACCGAGTATATCCTCAAAATTTCAAGTCTCTCGGTTAAGCAGATTTTGCTGTGCGTTGATTCTATGTCAGTCAGCCAGTCAATCAGGACATTGCCACTTATATTATAGATATGAGCTCATATATATATATATATATATATATATATATATATATATATATATATATATATATATATATATATATATATATATATATATATATATATATATATGTTTATTAGGAAAAATTATTTTGTAAAAAAGCTGCATTCAGCTTTAAAGCGATTAGATATCCATAAAAGCTTAAGCAAAACAAGTCTTATAGTCCAGATATTTGTATTTACAAACACTCAAACTCGCTAATACGACGATGCCATTTGCAGTTTTACTATATTTTTTTATTCACTCAACAAAAACAGCTGACATAAACGAGTTTACGCAGTAATAATTTGCTCAGCCATAGAAGTATGTACTAATAAATACTACAGATTTAGCCAATGATAACAGATCCAGATATGAGTATTAGTACACATTTTAACCATTATACCTAGCACAGCAAATATTCATTACACAGTACTAACAAACATTGGAGGTACAGTCAATATCTGAACTTAATAGAAAAATCTACCACGAATGACATTAATAGAACAGAAACAAACAAGTCCATTAGCAATAATAAGTAGTACAATCACAGATATTTTAACTAATAAGTCGATTAGCAATAATAATTTGTACAATCACAGATATTTTAACTAATAAGTCTATTAGCAATAATAAATAGTACAATCACAGATATTTTGTCTAATAAACGCTATAGATATCAATACTAATAAAAGATATAGCAATTAGCATCTGCAATCCATGACATTTTATTTAGCATAATCAATGCCATTAGCACCAGAAATTGCAACAGACGTAAGAAGTAGCTCAATCACAGATATGTAAAGTAACAACATGATGAGATATAAATAAAATTTTCAGATGTAAATAACGCTGATAGCATGAACAGATACTACCTATGGTATTAACAAATACAGTAAACATAAAAAGTTTGAAAGCACTAATACAACAGCACAATAACACGTGTTAGTACAAACAAACATTCTTGTTGTACAAACTGCAAAGAACTGATACGATCTTCAACATTGCTTAAAGCGCATCAACGAATAAAGAAACACATCTATAATATTATTCAAAACAATCTGCCCAGTCACAGATATTAGTACAAATAATCGCCAAAATAAAGTCAAAAACAAGTAAACTCTTCAGATACATACATAACTAATGGCACGAACAAACAATTACCGACATATTAAAACTCTGTGTGGACATTTTTATTTCATTCGAATCATTAAATCATAAAGTGTACACATTGGCCAGTAGTACTACTTACCGACTATAATCTTATACGATACGATAACGTGAACCAATATATTGTCGAACGTGATACTAATTGATTTATAATATTTTCATCTATTGACGATTAATTCTAGAGGAGTACTGTAATACAATGTACGTACTAGAAGAGCTCCCAATGTTGAATTAATAATTAGGTTATCAACTCGGCACTCAGATTTTAACTGCTCTGTTATTAATTAAACGTTTGTCATTAGTACGGTAACAACGGGTTGAAGGGGGAACGCTATTGTCTTATCAAAAGCAGATGAATAATCGAACGCGTGTCGATTGAATAAATAAAAAAAACTAGCTTTGTAGCAGCTGCTTCTACAAAAAGCATTGTTAACCATGTTTATTTTTCATTCAAGTTCTGTTTGTTGTAGTTACAGTTCGACTGGCATTTACCTTTTATCTCGGGAAATTAAAGATGATTAACAAAATTGAAATGATGTTAGATCAACTTGGATTGTGTATAAATGAAACCGGATTATTTTTTTTTATCTTCAAATATTATTAATAAAATCCCTGACGACGAAGCAAGATGGCGATGACCCAAGACATTTGTACATCACAACATGGATATCTCTGTCAAAACCATTTGTTTGTATGGGTATGTCTTAAAACCAATTTAAGTAGGTTAAGTTAGCTGTTTGTATAGATTTATTGGAATTTAAACATACTGTAACTCCAAGAGTAAGTTTTATCAGTAAATAATTAGGAAGTGGTACCACAGCTCCCTCTACATTATTTACGATGCTACGCCATTGTGTGTATAGTCATTATTAGTTCCGAATAGAGACAGCTTTAAGCGACTGCCATTTAAATGAAAATGGCCAGATTTAAAACAGATTTCTTAGTGGTAACCTATAATATAAGGGTAAACTTCCTGGTAAATTTAGAAGCTTTAATTTAAATAGTTCCCAATAGTTGGGGATATGTGAGTTAGTGACATTTTTAATTATTAATATACCTACATAGATTAACCATATTTATCTCATTAAGTTCTTTAGTCACGACTAATGTTAGTCATTATTGTCCAATTAAATTGTACAAATGATGTTGTGGAGCTTACTTTTGTTGCAAAATTGTTTGCAGTTAAGTAGATTGAAACCAAGAAAACTGCAATGTTTGTATAATGAACAAAATTATTCTTTAAAGAACTTGACGAAGGAGGTTAATGTTTTATAGAAGATTATTTGTTTTTAATTAATCGATTAACCTGAAAATTTGTCGAACTGAAATTGGTCAACTTTTGTCATTATCAAAAAATAAAAATGTAACGAGTTCAAAATTTCGTTCTGTTTTAAGTAGACCGCAATTTACTTGTTTCATCTCAATGAATGAACATTTAACACTTAAAATTCGAACTAAATCTTGATAAAAAAAAAATACAAAATACATTTGTTTAGGAAAAAAAATGCAAACCCTTAAAAACGAATCAGTTATCATTGATAATTACAGGTGTAATTTTCATTGTCGGTTTAGTCTTGACAATCATATTCCGATAATTACAGGTAGGATAAAAACTCTGCACTTGACAAAGGTTTAACGTGTATGACTCATTGCTCTGGCTATACAATTCCAGATTCGTTACTGTTTACTACGGTTTTGACCTTGAGGTTCGTTACTGTTTCTGTGCGGGAACGCCTGCAGCGTCACTAATCACGCCGATCTCCCTCGAAATTATAATATAATTAGATAACATGAGAACCACTGAAGTAATTTGTGAATTGAGAATAATTGTTTTGTTTTTTTAAAAAAATGTAGATTTCCTCTGAACTTGATTAGACTAGATTATCTTCCGGGGTTTAGATTGTTTTATAAGATTAAGATAATTTCGGTGTTTCGAATAATAGTTCTTTCCAAGATAAGCAGTTTCTCAGTGATTTCAAGACATAAAATGGGAGAGTATAGTTGAATTTACTTTCCGCTAACTTAGTTTACTGCCGAATACTAGTGATATGGCAACAGTGAAGTGGCAATATAAATATCCATGATGAACTTTCATTATTCATATTTTCACAATACGATCATAACAAAATCAGTTCATTACAATGTCGACTACTCTATCAAAATCAGAAGTATTAAAATTTGCTTTTTTTTATTAAACCCTATAGCTATACTGTCTCTTCAGAAGATGAAGAGTATTATCTGAGAATGGTTAGTGGGGTATAGATAAATAGGAGTTAAGGTCGTCTAAGAGGATGATGTTGGACGCATACGACTCAGGATCTCGGATAGGAATCGACGATAGTAGTAAGGCTTGGTGGTAATTCACACAAAAATAATTCTTGTGATCCCATCCTTTTTGACGTATA
The DNA here is from genome assembly GCA_951217055.1 of Gerris lacustris. Lineage (NCBI taxonomy): Eukaryota > Metazoa > Arthropoda > Insecta > Hemiptera > Gerridae > Gerris > Gerris lacustris. Next base: position 18,459,679 of record OX578285.1, read on the forward strand.
ATGCGTTTGTTTGAAGGTGTGTAGAAGGAACCACTCGTGTCACAAATAAGCCATGCAATGACTTGTTAAATGAAAATCAGATAAATTCTCATCCTCGACAGTAACCAGTAGAAGGTTATCGAGCTGTTAGGAAGGATAATCTCAATCAGTCAATTCAACGGAATTGTTATTGTTATAAGTTTGGAAAGTAGCGTAACTGGGAGTCGTGGTGTCTACTCGATATGGTAACTTGAGTTGTCGACCTTTTAAGGTTTCTCACAGAGTAGGGATTAATTGAATCCTTATAATTTGAAAGTGGAAGTTAAGGGATATGAGGGGAGGGTGTCGTCAATAATTTCAGACCCGCTAATTACTTCTACCGCTTCACCTGGTCAAAAGAGAGGACAGATCAATATTCCATTGATTTATTTACAGGGAGAAAGAGGGAGTTGCAAGATGAAAACTCAGCTCAGAGAGGGTGGCAGGGCTGTATCAAGCCTTCGCTCTCTGGTCGTGCACGGAATCTAGATGGAGCCGATAGACAGATGGGTTATTAGGTCGAGTAACTAACTCCCTTGAAAGTACGCTCAGCCTCACGACCCACCCAAAACTTAAGCCTGTTGTCGATATCTCATACCTTGTCTGGCGTCTTTCTTCTGTCTATAAACCTTAATAATAATCATTTTCTCCATTTCATGGAAATGAAGAAACATTTGAATTACGGATATGTTTTTGGACATTGAAAATTCAATGTTCATATTCAATGTTTCATAATTTCACACCTTAAGATCCATATACTATATTACCAATTAGAAAATCAGTACACATTTTTCTAATTGGTACTATAGTATATGGATCTTAAGGTGTGAAATTATGAAACATTAATCCATTTTGAATTACCATTTGGTCCGCTAGGAGGTCCTATATCATATTATATAAAATTTAGAACTTCTATCGGCGAAATATAGTACTAAAATGAATACAAGTGAAAACCAATCTACCTTCTATTATATTCTAACTAAGAATATAATTAGGAACGACACAAACGTTAAAAAACGTTTTATCTAAATGTTTTCAACAATTTGAATGATTGAAGAGACCCAGAAAACATATTTATAGTATTGTTTTTATTTAATTACATTTAAATAATGTTTTCCTACTGTAAATTGCCAATGATTCTTACATAAATATTGCGATAGTTAAATCTATTGAACTATAACTTAATTTATTGTTACTCGTATAATATTGTTTTATCTGTAGGTTTATCCTTGAATCAGTAGCGCGTAATAACAGTAATCAGACTTGTTCTTGTTCGACCGCAAGCATCAGAGCTCTGCGTTGAATCTAATCACTAGGTTGCCGACTTTTTTACGACCAAACTTGAGATATTGCAAGATAAATTTACCTATAGATAATAAGTTAAACAGATATTCGTAAGTAGATAAATTATCGTTATTGATGACGGGTGTGGCAAGTTTAACTTCTTAATGTCACCGCTATTTATTTTATTCCACGTGACAAGATCAGGTTTTATAAGGAGAGTCTTGTCCCTGTTAGTGTACTATTTACGTCATAATACATATACAAGGAGAACAATACTCAAAGAGTGATAGTGATAATATTATTATCAAAATCCCAATAGCGATGATGTTGATAGGTACAATGTAGTAAATATAAAATCGGTCAGACCATCTCAAACAAAACTTTTTTACTTTCTCATATAAAGAAAGAGTATTGAGATAACTAAACTACTTTAGCTCAAAATTTGGGGGCGCTACCCCCTAAAACCTCTGAAAAAAACTAAAAATAATTATTTCTCGAAAACTGTTTTGACGATTTTGATTAAAGAATTCGAAATAAATATCAAACGATGTAAGCCGTTTTCCCGGGAGAAATCTAGTTCCTGAGAAAATAGCTTTATACGCGAACGGAGAGAGGCCGGGTTAAATTCCCCGCCGAGGAGAAGTTATTTTTATGATACATTTTGATAAAATGTTCAATAATTATTAAATGTACCTACGAAAACTATTAAATGAAAAACGCTGGGCTAAGGAATTATTAACTCGTGTATGAGAAAAACAAAAGATTGTCTGTGTTGTCTCGGATCGATTTTTTTTATGAAGGTTTTAGAAACGAAACTACTAATGCATTCAATTTAAATGCTTAGCCTACATAATAATAGGAAACCCTAGCATAAGCCCCGCGTGAAGAGCGGGATGAAGGCTAGTCAAACACAATATGTATAAAGTGTCCAACAGGTGATTGTTTACATTTCGTTAAATATCAATCCGATAAACCTCGATAAATACAGAAGGTAACGGGCCGTCGTTCAAAAGAAATTTACGACCAATGGCCGCTTTTAAGACGACCTTGACCGAAAATATGATCCTTTTAAAACGGCTTCTGTCTTACGCTTATAAAATGCAGATTTCATATCAGTCACTTATTTAAATCGAGGAAATTACATTCACCTATTTCATCTACACACCTAGGGTTGGCCAGCATATTTCGTCTACATAATTCCGTGTTACACGTACCCTGAAATTAACAGATTTAGATGGACCGAGGGTTGTACCCGGAACTGGAACCCTGTCCAGTAGATTAAAGGTAAACGGCCGTACTAATAATATGTACTGATCCACCTTTATAATAAAACAATTCTTTATCCAAATTCCGTCAAGCCCATAGTTGTCACTGTCATCATTTTTGTTTTCGATGTATTAATTAACTATGCAATAGTTTTCACTTCTAATGCCATTTCATGTACCTTTATCTCAGCTTTTGCTGCGTTTTAACTTATAACATTAACGTCGACAAATTTTATGGTAGTAAGACTCTTACAGTCAATCATTATACTACAGTTACGCCAGTCAAGATATTCCAATACACTTTCAAAATACTACGAATAATATTTTATGTGACGCAATTTCACCGTCTATTGCCTCTTCTTACGTTAATTGTCACAGCTTTTCCTGAACGTTATAAATGAAATCCCTATTTTATATGTTATATTCTCAATACAATTACCTATTCCCTAGTCCTGCTATTTTTAGTGGTATCAGCCTATCCGCATTTTAATGTATACTTAGGCAGTCATAGGCTTTTTTGAAATCTAGGAACAACTAATTTTACTATCGTTTACATTAAAACTATTCTTTATCCGAATTCCGTCTTTCCGAAAAAAAATATGGTCATTTTATGGGGATTTATAATAAGCTCCAAGGCAATCCTTTCCAGGACAGAAGCCTCTCCCTAAGGAGGAAAATGACTTTTCGCTACTTTGTGCCAAACACTCGAGGTCCCTAGCTACTCTATACCAATTTTCTCAACTCTTATATAATAATATCCCCTCTCCATCTTCCATTTTTTTTTTTTTTTTCTCTTGGGATCCATTAAGTTGATATTTTGGCCCATCTATTATTATTTAATCTAGCCAGGTTACCTGCCCATCACCACATACATATGGTGAGCCCCTTTTGAAGCATTTAAAACATAGTTAACATCATCATTTATATAATCGAGTAGTGTCCCGATGGCGACGAAGGACTCACCTCAAAGATAATGCGATGAAATTTTTACATTACGCGTCCAGTGTGGAATGTAGCATTTTGCATGCGAGTATGGAGATAGCGAGGGTAGTAAAACCACACGAGCAAAGCAAAATTCAGTTGACGCACAAGTTGCGTACCGTACTTTATCTACTATTGTTGGATTTTAATCGTAAATACAGAAAAAAGCTACTTTCAGTAAACAAACAGTAAATTAGTTTTGTTAAATGTAAACAAACACGCTAATTCGTGCGATAGGGTGAAGAATTAAGAAACGCGCGTGCGCAATGAATGCAACTACGAAAAGAATCACTTTCTATGCTAAATGATTATATTTCGTATCAATCGTAGATAAATTCTATTATTCAATTTATATGTATAATAAATTGAAAGTGATTTGTTTTGAGTTAAATTAATTACATATAATATTTTCAAGATATTTCAGTTCAAGCCTGAAGATGGAGAGGTATGGGCGAAATATAGCTTAGTAATGAATTAAAAGAAAGTAATTATCTTTTCTATCATCCCTAATTACCAACTAATAAGAATATATGTAGATAAATTATTTTTCATCTCTCTTCTAATTCCCTTACTAAGCGCAAATCTAAATCCTACCTATGTGAAACCATGGACTGTTGTGTTATTGGACAATAATCTGACCATTTACATTTGTCTAGTTGGTTATGTTCACCAAGAAATAATATCTATTTAGCCCTAATAACCCAACCTTACATATTAGTTGTTCTGTAATTAGTATCTTGAGAAATATTACCCAGCCGAAACCAGGTGCACTAAAAATTATAAATAGTGTCAGATATTCAGTGAATACCAAGTAATATGAAAATAAATATCGAAGCTCCTTCCGATAAAGTGGAAAATACATACTCCCTGAGTGAAAAATTTGTTACCGAGAACATTAAACCCTTTTATTCACCCAATATATGTCGTAAATAAAAAAACACAGTTAATTAAAATTTGTACAGTACGAAACCTATTTTGTGTGCCTAAAAATGCGTTATAAATAATATTTTTTGGCAAATAATTATGCGAAAAATATTATTATGTTGATCTAGATGTTATACCTTTGATTGTAGCCTGTCCGTTGGTAAAACCAAAAAATCACAGGAAAGTACTTGCGTCCAAGTACTTTTTAGGGTTTTGTAGATGATTAAGCATACCCGTTATGAAATAATGATTTCTTTTCTTCGATCTCAAGGGTCCCGGGTTCGATCCCCCGGGGGGTCACAATGTTTTTTATTGATAATAACGAAAAGATAAATTACATTCTTCATGAAATTTTCATTGCCCCACAATAAGGTATTAGCATGAATTATTTCGAAATTTCAGGACCAGCCGTTATATAGTGTTTGGGGGGGTGATTTTTTTTTAAGTATATTTTGACTTATAAAACCAATAAAGAATGAAAAATTTAAAAAAGCAAATATATATTTGTATCCTACTCTTCAGCAGCTTTCTTTTGATACCCTACTCAAAATTTTAATAAAATAAATTTTTTGGCGCAATTTAAATTTTCACGCACAAAATTGGTAATTTTTTAAAACTGGGAATGAACTCCCGGAATTTTCATCGCCCCACAATAAGGTATTAGCAATTCCGTCTAGCCCGCATAGTTGTCACTGTCATCATTTTTGTTTTCGATGTATTAATTAACTATGCAATAGTTTTCACCTATGATGCCATTTCACGTACCTTTATCTCAGCTTTTGCTGCGTTTTAACTTATAACAATAGTGTCGACAAATTTTATGGTAGTAAGACTCTTACAGTCAATCATAATACTACAGTTACTCCAGTCAAGATATTCTAATACACGTTCAAAATACTACGATTAATATTTTATGTGACGCAATTTCACCGTCTATTGCCTCTTCTTACGTTAATTGTCACAGCTTTTCCTGAACGTTATAAATAAAATCCCTATTTTATATGTTATATTCTCAATACAATTACCTATTCCCTAGTCCTGCTATTTTTAGTGGTATCAGCCTATCCGCATTTTAATGTATACTTAGGCAGTCATAGGCTTTTTTGAAATCTAGGAACAACTAATTTTACTATCGTTTACATTAAAACTATTCTTTATCCGAATTCCGTCTTTCCGAAAAAAAATATGGTCATTTTATGGTGATTTATAATAAGCTCCAAGGCAATCCTTTCCAGGACAGAAGCCTCTCCCTAAGGAGGAAAATGACTTTTCGCTACTTTGTGCCAAACACTCGAGGTCCCTAGCTACTCTATACCAATTTTCTCAACTCTTATATAATAATATCCCCTCTCCATCTTCCATTTCATTTTTTTTCTCTTGGGATCCATTAAGTTGATATTTTGGTCCATCTATTATTATTTAATCTAGCCAGGTTACCTGCCCATCACCACATACATGGTGAGCCCCTTTTGAAGCATTTAAAACATAGTTAACATCATCATTTATATAATCGAGTAGTGTCCCGATGGCGACGAAGGACTCACCTCAAAGATAATGCGATGAAATTTTTACATTACGCGTCCAGTGTGGAAAGTAGCATTTTGCATGCGAGTATGGAGATAGCGAGGGTAGTAAAACCACACGAGCAAGGCAAAATTCAGTTTTCGCACAAGTTGCGTACCGTACTTTATCTACTATTGTTGGATTTTAATCGTAAATACAGAAAAAAAGCTACTTTCAGTAAACAAACAGTAAATTAGTTTTGTTAAATGTAAACAAACACGCTAATTCGTGCGATAGGGTAAAGAATTATGAAACGCGCGTGCGCAATGAATGCAACTACGAAAAGAATCACTTTCTATGCTAAATGTTTATTTTTCGTATCAATCGTAGATAAATTCTATTATTCAATTTATATGTATAATAAATTGAAAGTGATTAGTTTTGAGTTAAATTAATTACATATAATATTTTCAAGATATTTCAGTTCAAGCCTGAAGATGGAGAGGTATGGGCGAAATATAGCTTAGTAATGAATTAAAAGAAAGTAATTATCTTTTCTATCATCCCTAATTACCAACTAATAAGAACATATGTAGATAAATTATTTTTCATCGCTCTTCTAATTCCCTTACTAAGCGCAAATCTAAATCCTACCTATGTGAAACCATGGACTGTTGTGTTATTGGACAATAATCTGACCATTTACATTTGTCTAGTTGGTTATGTTCACCAAGAAATAATATCTATTTAGCCCTATTAACCCAACCTTACATATTAGTTGTTCTGTAATTAGTATCTTGAGAAATATTACCCAGCCGAAACCAGGTGCACTAAAAATTATAAATAGTGTCAGATATTCAGTGAATACCAAGTAATATGAAAATAAATATCGAAGCTCCTTCCGATAAAGTGGAAAATACATACTCCCTGAGTGAAAAATTTGTTACCGAGAACATTAAACCCTTTTATTCACCCAATATATGTCGTAAATAAAAAAACACAGTTAATTAAAATTTGTACAGTACGAAACCTATTTTGTGTGCCTAAAAATGCGTTATAAATAATATTTTTTGGCAAATAATTATGCGAAAAATATTATTATGTTGATCTAGATGTTACCTTTGATTGTAGCCTGTCCGTTGGTAAAACCAAAAAATCACAGGAGAGTACTTGCGTCCAAGTACTTTTTAGGGTTTTGTAGATGATTAAGCATACCCGTTATGAAATAATGATTTCTTTTCTTCGATCTCAAGGGTCCCGGGTTCGATCCCCCGGGGGGTCACAATACCTATTCCCTATTCCTGCTATTTTTAGTGGTATCAGCCTATCCGCATTTTAATGTATACTTAGGCAGTCATAGGCTTTTTTGAAATCTAGGAACAACTAATTTTACTATCATTTACATTAAAACTATTCTTTATCCGAATTCCGTCTTGCCGAAAAAAAATATGGTCATTTTATGGGGATTTATAATAAGCTCCAAGGCAATCCTTTCCAGGACAGAGCCTCTCCCTAAGGAGGAAAATGACTTTTCGCTACTTTGTGCCAAACACTCGAGGTCCCTAGTTACTCTATACCAATTTTCTCAACTCTTATATAATAATATCCCCTCTCCATCTTCCATTCACTAAAAATAATTACACCAGAACTTTCCACTTCAAACTACCATTTGACTGGACTACTTGGAGGACTAATATTGTGATACTGCCGATGCCGTCTCTTGTCTAGACTCACTTGCTTGATTCTATCGGTGAAACATATTTATACATTGTTACTTCCCTTGACGAAGACTTATGAATAAGAAATAGGTCAGTGGTTTTCACTTTTCGAAGTAATGGGAAGAGTTTGAACCATTTCTCCTTTCATTTAAATGGTAATAATTTTTTCGAGATTTACTTTTGTCCTTCTCGTTTCGTCATTAGACAAATTGTTCAAAATGAAATTTCACTAATTGATTTCTAACCTAAAGAATAGCCTATTCTTTAATCAACCGCCTTTTCAAGTTGAAAGTTTTTCGGAAGTAGTTACAATTGCTTTTATTCAATATTATTATTGTGGATAAAAAAAACAATATTTTAAGATGTACCTATTTAGTTTCAAATCTAAGTTACTAAGAGATTTATCGCAGAAGATTTAAGTAGTGAAGCCCCGGTGTGACAGAATGTGATACTGGTTGTTTTGTGGACGGAGTATGGATAACAAGTTTTCGGTTTGACCCTCGTGTCACACTAACCTTCGCTAATCCGAAACCGAGTCTGTTTTCGTCCTTGCCCAGTAAGTAGGACTTTCTACAGAACAAGCGGTGGGGTAAAGTGTACAACGTCACGAGCCCCTCGCCTCTCACAAGTAGCTTTTATTTATTAGGATTCCGCGGGTCTGAAACGTTTAATTATAAGAGGACTGTTTCTTGAAAACATCGAAGGAGTCACGTGCGGAGCTGCCGTCGCTCCTGGCCGAAGCTCGACGGAACTGATATCTAAGTGTCGTAACTTCCCACGGCTACTGACCTTGGTTCACAGATCTAGCCGTCATACTTAAACATTATAGAATATATATATATATATATAACCTCGGCTTATTTAAACAAAAATATTTTCTATGAATAGCTAATTCTAAAACAGGTTGTGCTTTTCTCTTTTATTCGATCGAGATATTTTCATCGATAATTATAGACCATGAGGTATTATATTATGTCGTAAATAAACAAGCCTCTTTAACGAAGTATTAGAAAATATTACTCTTTCCTTCTTTTTCTGATTTTACCCTACTTGATGAGTGAGACTGCATACAATGCGATGCAAATTCGTAAAAAATGTAAAATAGACTAAGACCAAGCTTATATACTCTAATCTAAAAACGACACTAAAACAGAGTTTTAGTGTCTTGGAGCATCAAGTAGTACCTGCTTACTTATTTTAGTCTAAAAATAATAACCACACTATAAAATAAAATAAGGAAAGGTAAGGAGGTAAATGCTTAAAATAAGGAGAAGTATAAGAATGGAAGGGGAGCCTTTTAGCATCCTGCACCTCGTACTTCTCTCAACTACAGCTGTAAATTTCAGATTGCAGTTAAAATGTTCATCGTATTAACTTGTCATCTACTTGATCAGGAAAGACTTGCATACCTTGTCTACAAACTGTACTTCTTAACAGGATCCTGAGAGTCACGGACACAGGCTATAAGTTATGAGAGTATAGGGCAGTAGTATCTGTCGCTATATCTAGATTAAGATGATAAAGTTAAATTTATCATTTTTAAAAGCGGGCAGATGATTAATTAGGAGTTGAAACCGATCTGCTTAAATAAATTAACCAATTAAATGTGGCTAGCCTTTGACTAATTCAATGAGACTAGCCCGTATAGCTACTAGTTGATATATGCTATAGAGGTAATACCAATTGATAGGTAATACAAAATCCCCGGCACTTCTTTAGAATGTTACTCCCCTAATAAAAACAAAAGTGTGATATTCCATTGTCCCAAAGTGCATTGGACTAATCATCCCTTTGTCTTAACAGTTATTTAGACAATGTATAAACAATGATATGTATTTATATTCTAAAAAAAAAAAAAAAAAAAAAAAAAAAAAAACATAGTAAAGAAATACCCAATCCCCTTATGGTAATTTCTGGTAGCTAGAGCACTGAATAAAATTTACAATTTACCTTGTTTCATGTCTTTAGTGTGGGATGGTGGTACTCCTGATGTTGGGACTGATAGCAAGGAGCAATGGGGAGCTGAGAATCGGCTGCGGACTCAATCTCTTCGGGAGATATGGATTTCTCAGCATATCTATGAGGGTTGTGCCCAGGAACGATCTAAACAGTTCCTGGATATTTCGAGAACCGACCGTGGAAGTTTTCAAGAACATCAGCCCTCCGTTAAGGTATATTATTATTATTATTTTTTTTTTAGTCTATGTTATCCTTAGATCGGGATCATAATGTGATATTTTTATATGAACGTTACATTATCTCTCCTCTATTTAATCCTTCGTTTCTTTAACCAGGGTTCGAGGAGTACTAGGTGATCGTGAATATGGTCGAGAACGGTGTTAGAATTTAAATGAGACGATAATATTCATTTGTCGTCGGCAATTGTGATAGATTTGTGTGACAGGCGTTGAGGAATATTTGAGGTGATATAGGCGATTATTGTAGAGGGCCGAAAAGATTTTTTTGGGGAATCTCTGCTTTTATCAGAACATTATTGCTTGTTTGATAATCAAATGCTCAAATACTTAAAATCAAATACTTAAAAATACTTAAAATCCTACCCTGTCTTACAGCAAACAATAACAGTTTTCATTTTGTTTCAGTGTCGTACCCAGAAAGAACTCTATATTTCACGGTGATTTTCATATGGAGTTTTGCGACGATTTGTCGCAATTACTTCAAGCCTACTTTAGAGAGTTCAGTATCGAGTTACTGGACAGGCCTTGGGAAGCCTTCACGGACGGTTGGTCCGACGTCACGTTGGCTAAGAACCTGGGCCTCAATTCAAGTTATATAGAGTCTGGTCACTGCTACATTCTCCTAAGAGTCTCCAGGTAAAAATATATTGTATACTTCATTGCCTTTTTAAACAAGAATGTTCTTTTTAAATTCCAGTAGTTTTTAAACGGAATTATTAAAAATAAAACAGCAATTTTAAGAAAGAAACGAAATAAATGAGAATCCACCCCTAGAGAATAAAGTCATTAATATTATTAGAGGGAGGAAGAAATACAGATAAAAAATACATTCCCATACCGCCACCAGCAATTCAACCTTACATCCCTGGCATAGTTCGATCGTCAAAGTCAAACTGGAGGAATCGTATAAATTTTGTCCTTTAAAGAGGCACGTTCATCATCAACTAAAATAAAGTTCACTATCTAAATTTGCACCTGTGGATACAACCATCAAGAGACTAGAAGATAGAAACACAACATTACGGTATACATAGGGCTGCCTAGACCCTCGAGACTCCGGAATCTCCTTTTGAAAGGTGTCAACACCATCAAAGGCGTACCGCTAGATTACCTGCTGTACCTCAATATGTTTTAGGTGCCGTTGGCTAGCTTTTAAACCAGAGGTGAACATATTCAATGGGGTATTCATAAACAAGGGTAAAGTTAGATTTCCAGTGGTATTCACCGAGTTCCGAGCACCGATTCACCAAATTTCTGTGCATAGTGTAGGTGTAGATGGTTTCCCCTTCTCGAAAATTCTATATTCTACCTTGCCCACCTCGATTCGGTCTTTTTACCCGCATCTTAGTGCCCGAGTAATCGGCAAGTGTCAAACTTTGCACCCCACCCACACATTTGTTTGCCGAATACCGAACATTAATTTGTCCTTTAGTAATATCGTCAGTTTTTATTTATTTTTGTTGTTTAATATAATTGGATAATGTAATAAACTTGGTTCCTCAAACCCATAATTCGTTAATAATTTATTTATTTTAAAAGTAATAATTATCATAAATATTTTTTATCAAATTATTTTTTTAGAAAGGAAGGATTTAGAGACAAATGTTTAAAATACTAAACGAAATTGAAAATACTTATTAAGGCTGAGATAAAATGTTTCCATAGAGTCAAGCAAAAAAGCAGCTCATTATCCAAAACTCGTAATGTTTACGAAGATAATAGAACTACATAGTGACGAATATTTAAGATTTTGTTTTTGAAAGAAATCATATTGTTTGTTAAAAACAATTATTCATTATGACATAAGAATAAATTGATTCAGTAGAATTCTTATACTTAAATGTTAAATACAATATTTATATACTTTAAAGCGTTCCTTAAAGGTAATGTCAACAGATTTCTATATTAAAGCGTAAGTGGAAGTTGATAATTTGAAATAGTTATACGTCATCTGACTTGAGTACAAAAATATCTTGCTTACTTGATTAAGTGCAAAAATATATGATACAATAAAATTCTATAATACTAGTAAATGTTTTGCCGAATGTTCATTGTTCGAGGGAGTGCTCGGCAAATACCTACACTTGTGGAGAAGAATGCTTGCCCATAAGCAAAACTGCAAAACGGTGAAAGACAAATGGTCGGTATTCGGTATTCTACCGTATGTGTGGAGCCGCCGTACATCAGTTGTAAAAAAGTAAAGTTACTTTGTATTTTATTTAGTCCATTGATTTAGTAATTTTATTTACAGTTGCTTATTATGTTCACCGCTTTACTATAAAAATACATATTTCAACTTATATAAAATGGCGTATGAGTAGTATGTAGACTATTTAGTTATTTAAATTTAACTTAAATAAGCATTTGCCAAAAAAAGTTAAACCATAGTGCTTAGAGGGTTGCGCCGGCGCCGTCCCTAAGGGTTGAGGCGTCCGGGTGATGTCACTAGAAGTAATAATATGTCACTATGTATTAAAATGTAATTATTATTTGACATCTAGTACATCATATTTGCCCTCAACACTTTGTTTTGACCAGATTACACTACAAATGTATACATATTGAAAAGATTATGCCAATCATCTTTAAAATTTATTAAACAAAGGAATATTATAACTTGTATAATACACTATAGTGATCATGTCCTTTTGTTACAATAGTGATAAGAATAGAATAAAATAGTGTGTTGCAGGCTTGGTAACCGTATTCTAAAGCTGTTCAGAATCAACATTTTTAGTTTGAGTGTTTTGACATAGTTTTGGTTCCTACCTTTAACCATGAGCACTCTAATTCCAATTTTATTATTATTTCTCTTAAGTAGGCCATGCTCTCATTTTTTAACTTTAAACCTACTTATTAACAGGTAGATAACCTCTCTATATGAGTATCGTTCATGATTCACGCCATGAATAATACCTAACTGCAGAAAGGTTGAGCTGATTGTTTATCTCGAGGTTCAAGAATTAGAGACTGATCTTGAGACAACTCAAATATATTTTTGCTATAAATGTTATCTGCATTTTTGTGTCTTCATCAACAAAGGATAGCACAGTGTAGAATTATTGTTAAAGATATTTCCATACTTAACTATACTAGTCTTAAAATTTGTGTTTACTCTGACAGCTCAGATTGGCCAACCCAGTGGCGCACCCAGGATTTATTTTTGGGAGGGGCACAGAAAAAAAAATAAGGGGGGGGGGGGGGGGGGGGGTGTAATGTGGGCTTAGTATAATCACAGACAATTAACTAGTCTGGTTTTCTTTGTTCTTAAATTACTTCATATCGAGGGGGGATCCAGCCAATATTAAAGGGGGGCTGGGCTCTCTTTTAGGGGGGTCCGGGGGTCCCGGGAAAATTTTTATAGTTTACGTTACTTGAAAACGTCTTTTTAGCCTATTCTAAGAGCATCTAAAATGTTATTATATACAAATAAATTTATGTTTTTTATGAACGGGACATGAAGACCGGGGTATTTTATTTTAAAAAAATTATATACATACTAATAATATTTTATTATTAAAAGTTGTACATTATATAATAGATTAATGTTTTATTTTAGTAGCCAGAAAAATAAATTGGTACATTTTAAAAATATTTTAGTTATGTGAATTAACAAAAAAAAAAAAAAAAAAAAAAAAAAAAAAAAAAAAAAAAAAAAAAAAATACGTATGCCAAATGTTTTGAGTTTAACAGAAATTAGCTGATAGTATTAGGTTAAAAATAAACATAGTAGGGTATATAATAGTCCAGTCAATAAGTACAAAAAAAGTCTTCCTTGCGAAAGGTCGGGTATCTGCAATTTTTAAAATCTTATTTCTACAATTGAACCCGTTTCCAAATTCATTAATATTAATTATTCGATAATTAAAAACTATTCTAATGGGACTGCTACTAACTATTTTAATTAAACTTAATTAATATATTAAAGTAAAACTTTAGATTAAAATAAAAACCCTTAAAACAAGAAAAATTTAATTAAAAACTTGATTTAAAAATTTTATATTGTAACCTTTCATTTAAAATAAACAATGGATAATTGTCGGAAAGAAATTCGCCCACTACAAAGTTCTGACCATGCGCAGTCGTAATCTTATGCAGATTTTTCCAAGTTCAATAGACGACACTTTTTTTAGATAAATTATTACTTATTTATTAAGTGATACTGACATTTAAAATACTTACTTATTTGCATACTTAAATTTTAAGTCTATGGCTTTGGAGGAGGGGGGGGGCACGTCTTTTTAAACGCCAAAAAAAAAATGTCGGGCTAAACTAGGAATATAATTTACTTATTTATTTTCATTTAAATCAAATTATAATTATTAACAACTACGGGAAACAACCAGAGAAAAATACACTCCAGCGCTGGGATTTAATCTTTCCGTAGTATGAATACTACCAAAATCGTAAAATATGAATTTTAATTATTTTCTTTATTTCACTATTACTTTAACATGTGCTGCGAAATTGCATGCTTAAATTTTACGTCTTTGGCTCTGGGGGGGGGGGGGGGCACGTATTTTTAAACCCCCCAAAAAAATAAATGAGGGCTAAACTAGGTATATAATTACTTATTTTTTTTTTTTTACTATACAACACTATTACTTTAACACGTGGTGCTTAATTGCATACTTAAATTTTAGGTCTGGCTTTGGGGGGGGCACGTGCCCCCCGTGCCCCCCCCCCCTGGGTGCGCCACTGGGCCAACCTATTTGAGGGAATAAATAAAGCCACTAGGCCTGTAGGAGGCACTCAGCCAGTGACATTTTTCTTTTCTAGTTGGCTCTACCTTTTAGGCATCAAAAGCGATCTCTGATAGGCTTCTCTCCCCATTTTTGTTTAATTCCCCCCCCCCCCCCCCCCCCCCCCCTGTCAGAGTAGACTCTAATCATAAGACGAGTATAACTAACTAAAAAAAAAATCTAACTCTTTAGCGCAACAGCCCATGATGGTGGTGGTAATCCAAAGTCTTGGTCTTCCAAAGGGCTTGCATACCTAGAATACCTTAATTCCTTGAACAAGAGGTTGCCTATGATGGTGCGATTGCTTAAAATGCCTGCATATATTAGAATAATAACATTACATTGTATATATGTTAAGGTACTGGCAATCGGGTAAGATGACCACTCTGGAGCACCCAACCCTTCAAGAAGCTGTCGAAAATCAAGCTAAACTGGTTCAAGTTGGTAATGTTCTAAGTGTCGTTGAGTTCGTTAAAAGATTTGGATCACACTTTATCTCCTCATATATCACTGGCAATTCTTTATTTCAGGTATCTCGTTACAAATTATTAACTAGTTCTAGGTAATACAATAATCTTCAATTCAGTGCGTTTAAAAAGTAGTTTCTCTTTTCACATTCTTAATGTACTTCAACTACTACGATGTAGAATTTGGCTGCCGAATGTTTTTAATTCCAATCTTAAAGAATGTAGCTTCGCTAAATGAAACATAAAAATCGAAGTGTAATCTTAATCAGTTCATTAGTCAATTAGTTGAAAAGTTTAAATTGTAAATTTTTGGTTGTCAATCCATTGGATTTACAAAAAAAAGCCTTAACCTTTTTTTAATAATTTGAAAATTAACCATTCAAGCTAGCACTTTGAAACTGAGTTTACTCTCTGATTCTATTCATAACTGCAGTGTCTGCTATAGTTTGGGAAGAGGGTTGAAATATTATTAAATAAATGCAATTATATTTATATGCCATTATATTATCTATAGGAACATATGAAGTAAAATAAAACAAGTAATTTCATTTTTTCAGGTTATAGTATATTCTCCAGATGTTTACAAGAAAATCAAAGACAAACTTCAAAATTCAGGCATATCATCAGCTAGACATCCAGAATTGACGTCACTATTCTCACCATGGTATGCCGAACACTTAGGCCTAGTTCTTTCAGCAAGTGGTAATGGCACAGTTGCCGAATGGGCCAAAACAACTTTGAAAACAAGATCCTACTTCTTCCCTTATTTAAGCCTGTTGAAACTCCATGGTGACAGCAAATTACTCAAAGAATTGGATTATCTATTGGGAAACGAGGCGCTTCTTCATCTCAATCTAAAAACACTATCTTCCGTATTTACCGATGAAAATAAAAAGAAATGGTTCGAAGAGGTCATAGATAATAATTTAAAATTATGGGAAATAAATTTATAATTTTTTTTAACAAAATCGTTTTAATTATTCTCTATAAATTCTTTATTTCGTGCAATTTATAGCATCTGATTTGGTCATTACAGTGGAAGATACCGAAAACTTACAAATCCCTTTGGTTTTCTTAATTATTATTGTTTACCCTTCCCACATTAATATTCCAGTTGTTTCTTCTTGTCACATCTTTCATACTGTTCTTTGCATTATGATTCTCACATCTACTGCTCTGTTAAGTACTGAATTGAATGTGACAACTGGCACACAGCTGTCTCACTTGTACTGCTATCATAAGGACAGCTAAACCAGTGACAGTGAAACAGGTACTCCTGTCTCAGCTTTAAAGAAATCCAACGACATTTAATGTGTAAAAAAGTGACAAATTTTTATGGTATGTTGTATAAGGTACAAATAATTACAGTTATAAGTGATTATTCATGAGAATAATTAATTAAAATTTTTTACCTTAAAAGTACGTTGATAGTGCTAGAGCTGCAACAAACCAAAGGAACATTAATACATTTATTATTTCAACCTTATATTTTAATACGAATACCATTTATTGCTTAAAAATTTGTTAATAACAATGTATACATTACAATAAATTTATAAAAATTAAGGAAGTCGGCGAAATGCCGTGGCGCCTTTTAGGCATGGATGTTTCATCTATTAATATACATATAAATTGACAAATATATAAACTCTTACATACAAGCATCCATTCACACTTAAATACATGCATTATAATTTGCAATAATTATTAATAAATAGGATGCATTAAATATAACTAAGAGAAAAATAAGTACGATACATAAAGAAACAAATACAAACAACAAACATTTCTTGCTAAAAACAAATAATTTAAATTAATAACAATAGCATAGTATAGTATTAACAGTATTAGTATTGAAATAACAAGAAAACAATTGCAGAATTAACATAAAAGAACACGCATTACATTCCTAATTCCAAAAAATATAATTCCTGGAATTAGGAATTTTATTTTAGTAACTATTCAAAATTAAAGGGTGCATTATCTGAGTGGGGCATATCTATACCCGGAGTCTAAGAGAATGTGATTTATCACTTAGGGGGATGGTTTTTTATTCATCATGAAAGAAGCTCCACAAAATCTTGGCAGAAACAACTAATTTTGTGTCAATGGCTAAATGAATCGTTTATATCACTTGTTTTAAGAAATAAGAAATAAACACTGTAATTATAAAATATAAGTTTATTGGTCTATATTTATTAGAAATCAGACCGGTTTCAGCCTCTAAAATACTAATATATAAGTTTATAAAAATATAAAAGTAAGACGGCTATCTTCAGTGACTTATATTTCTAGACTGACGAGAAGGTAAGGTGGCAAGGGTTTAGGACATAAGGTGAAGAATTCGTGGGATTCGTGGAGTAGAGGGTGTGAAGGGCTTACAATTTACAATCGGATTAAGAGCGAGGGCAAGCCAAGCTCTAGGTCTAGGTTTGTAAAGGAAGTATATACTAAAAAATTACAGGTATGAAAAATGACTTCACTTAGTTATACAAGTTTACTAAAATCTAAGAAAAGGAGAGACTCATAACATATCACAAAATAACGAATAATAAAAAAAATAATAAGAAGAAATTATTAAGAGATACAATAATAAGATGGTATAGACCAATAAACTTATATTTTATATTTACAGTGTTTATTTCTTACAACAAGTGATATAAACGATTCATTATGTTTGATTACCACAAAATCTCAGTCAATACAACGAACTTTTCAATTACTAAAGTTTAAGAGCTTAATCAAGCAAATTAAGAACAACTCCACTTTTTCTACTGAACCAACCGTTTACAAAAATTTTATCACAATTATGTCAAATTGATAAACATTGAATCTCTCCAGCTCCAGTTACACATATAAGTTATTTGTAGAAATACCAACCATTTTAAACAGTTGTTGGTAAAATTAACATCACATGAAGTTTGTTCTTACTAATAAATTAAAGGTTAAAAATAAACTAAGATTTGAACTAGCTGATATAATTTATTATTAATACCCATTTCAAACTTCACTATGTTAAGATTTAAGTTTAGTATAGTCTTGTACCTACTTATAGCACTTAACCCTGATCCTGGTGATGTAAATAAATTTTACAAAACTACTTAGTTTTATTAAACTGTGTCTCACTAATTTTTTTCTAATTCATTAAAAAAGAAATTTTTCAAGTGAGGGATTATTTATAGTAACTAGATAGCAAATCTGAAAGTTCTGTTTGAAGGCGGGAATTGTCTGGATAAGTTTTTAGCAAATGGAATTCTGTCCCTAGGCAGCTGGAGACTATGTAATGCTATAAGCAATTATACATATCTACATTTGGCTCATCCCTTGTATCCTGTCAGTGAAGTATATACATTGAACGATGCTCCAGGTATTAAATAATACAAAAACAGGTATAATTAAAATTTGAAATAATGTTGTATTTATCACATGAGTTAGGAAGAGACTATAATAAAATAATAATCTTAGGCGTATCAGCCCTGAAGGGCATGGGCCTGCCAAAGGGCTTGTTCAACTATATATCTAATGGATGACACGGGGTTGGCATGTTGCTTCCATCAGCACTATATACCGTATAATTGTCATTTATAACATGATAGCCGCCACACCTGAGTAGATACCCATTTATATTGCAATCCTGGGTAGTCTGGTCAGGAATTGAAGAGAACACAGAAGGCAGCAATGCCTTCTTGCTACATGTATAACAATAATAGAGTTGACATTGATGTGATAATTTAAATTGGTAAAACTGAGGAATACGGTGCTGTGAGGGGAAGCGGTTACAAAAGTGAGCAGGCATTACTGTAATGTATTATTTTGACAAAGGGATATCAACTCTCCTATGTACAAATCATGCATATATAATCACTCAAATATATAAATCATACAAATGTACTGTTTGACAAAGGGATATAATCTCTTGCTGCTAAGCAATTCTACCGACCGCACCGTGTATCTCAGTTCAACCTTTAAATTTAGTTGTTCTCATTACTGTATTCTCTTACTAGTGAATACTGAGTCCATTTCTTCACTTTGATCATATCAATTCTCAAATCAAATTGCAAAAACATTTGGTGAAATGATCTACTACAGTGTTACAGTGTAAATAATAAATATTATCATTACCGGTGCGCACCAGTACCGGTGCGCATTATAAATACATACATGACAAGGCCTTTCAGTTCGCCTAATTGCAGCAGAAACTTTAGGAAAATTAGGTTTCTTACGAATAATGTTTTATCTAGAACAAAGAAGCATCTATATCGTTTAAAAAAAGTAAATAAAAAATTACATTAGGAAAGGTTTAAACCCATTCAGGAGGCATACTAAGAACACCATCACCAAGCTTTGTGTACAGCAATACCTCACAACAAATCAAAATACGAGTGTGAATAAAATATGAACCGGACTTTTTTTTACATTTATTAATCATAAAAAAGGACAAATAAAACTTTTTGCGCATAGTCTCCTGCACACTCTACACATTTTCCCCAGTTTTTCAAAAGCTTGTGAATCCCTTCTTTAAAGAAACTTCATGGTTGAGTCTTCACCCAATTGCCCACGCACTCCTCAATTTCTTCTTTTTTTTTAAATTGTTCCGTTTCAATGCTTCTTCCAAGATCGAAAATAAAATATAATCACGAGGTGACTAACCTGGACTGTATGGGGAGAGTGTTCAAGGGTTTCCCAATGCAATTGTACTAGTTTATCCTTTGTCGAAACCTCTGTGTGAGGCCTGGTATTGTCATAGAGAAGGATGACATCTCAAATAACAGGGATGCCCTGTCTTTTGTTTCAGTAGGCAGTTTTCACTGACTCCAACAACTTGCAGTAATTGGCAGCATTTACTGTACGTGACCGTGTAGAAAAGCAATGGGTGAAACTCCCCTCCAGTCTCTAAAAAGGGTTGTGACAATTTTTTCAGCTGAGAGACAGGTTTTGGCCTTCTAGGGACAGGCTTCATCTTTCGTTCACCATTTCTTACTTCCCATTTTTCTCCCAATCAAATACTAGAATTAGAGGTAGTAAAAAATGACTAATTAATGCCCTGATTGCTTCTTTTGTTAAAAACTTTATCATTAGTCCGTTGCGTAAAAGGCGATGGAACCTCTTGCTCATTTGTGGCTGTACTGCGGGAGGAAGGAAGATCAGAAAGAAACAGGGCATCTAGCATGTTCCTCCAATGATAAAACATTGAACTTCAACACCCCACTCTACCAGCCTGCTCAGGATTGCCTGTGGAAGCCAAGATTATATTTGCCTCAACCTCACACTATTTAACAGAAACAATTTTTGTATTAATTTTTTAAAGTAACATATTTGAATGTAGCATAGCTGAAACTTCCTGAGTTCTTAGAGAGTACCTAGTTGTGAATTTACTGTCGGTATGGATGTCTTTACATTTGGTTGGTTGGTTGCGAACTCGTCCATAGTAGACTTTGGACTTTGAAGCCTTTTATTTTTCCTTTACGAGGATATGTGGAAGGATATGTGAATAATACAATGAACCAGGAACTAAGGGCGCATGTGTGCTCAGCCAGACATTGTCACCTACATAAAGTAGGGAGAAACCGTTGACTGGGGTATATAATCAAAATTAATGAGGAACTTCTTAAGATACATGGAGAAAGATAATAGACCAGACCTAAAGGGGGAAGAAAAAGAGAAAATTAGTAGAGTCAAAATTGTGTAAAAGTACCATTGACCTGGGCAAAAATGCAACACAAATGATTCTATTTGCATTATTCTCTAAAAAGTGTGTATTTTAATTACTCAAAATCCCAATTAATCCCGGCCCGGGAAATCAATAAAATTCCAAGATGGTGGCTGAATTAGCCAATTTTTTACTTTTTTTAGGGTTTCGTTGGTAAAACCAAAAAAAGAAACCCTTATTCGTTCCTATGTGTCTTTCTGTCATTCTGTACGGTTCGAATAGCACTTGTGGATAGTGTTAAATTTTTAATGCCATTTCGTCAAAACATCAAAATTTTGTCCCCCCTCCTTTAAAATTATATTCCTGCTGTTACTAAAAGTATAAAAAAATATGCGGTCCGCTAAGCCATAGAAAAAATAGGAACAGCAATTTGATCTGATTAACTAGAAATCCAAAATGGCGGATAATTTATGTATGATATTCATGCATTTTTTTCATTTTTGAGTGGGGTATCAAATGAAAGCTACTTATGAGTAGATTACAAATATATATAAACATTTTGTATTTGTTATTTTTATTGTATTTAATAAGTTAAAATATGCCAACCCCTTCCCCCCCCCCCCCCAACTACCCTATAACGGCTATTCCTAAACTTTTGAAATAGTTCACGCTAATACCTACCTATTGGTAGGCCGATGAAAATTTCATGGAAATAATTAATTTACCTTTCCGTTTAACGGATAAAAAACATTGTGAAAGTGGTAAATAATTACCACTTTTTTTATAAATTGCGAATTTTGTGGGCACTATAGTAACTAAAAATATGGTGGCAGAGCAGGTGGATTTCAAATGTGGAACTGTTG
Organism: Gerris lacustris; assembly: GCA_951217055.1. Taxonomy (NCBI): domain Eukaryota; kingdom Metazoa; phylum Arthropoda; class Insecta; order Hemiptera; family Gerridae; genus Gerris; species Gerris lacustris. Next base: position 18,481,292 of record OX578285.1, read on the forward strand.
CTTACATGCCACCAAAACCAGGTTGAAATTGAGATCCGGGAGAGAAAGTTATATATACATATATTTAAATAAATGAATAAATTCTCGACCGTAAATATAAACAAAAACAAACAAAACTCAGGTTTAGGTCACAAAAATCGTCACTGTTACAATCCCGACGTTTCGGTTTTTACTTAAAACCTTCATCAGGGGCCTAAAAAACCAACGAAATACAAAAAACCCATGAAACAAACACTCATGACTATCAAAACGGAAAACGTAAGAAGATATAATATATATGTTGTATGATGAAGCCTGGTATCTGATCTTCTTGATCTGGTATAGGTCCAGAGTTGGGTGGGCATCGTCGGGCCCCTGATGGGTCGGACGCGACGACACGATGCAGGACATAGCGTAATGCCAAGCCAACATCTTTGTGACGTATTGTCTAATGTTGGAACAGTTCCTATATGTCACGTTTACGTGGCACCTCCCTTGGTGTCTCTCACTATCACAAATTGTGTACCTTATTGCAGTGTGCAAAAACACGGTATTTCATTGCTGATTTGTTTTACCAGCCAAGCAAGAATGGCGGTGTGAGAGCACGCTCGTCTCTGATAAAGCCCGATATCTGATCTTCTTGATCTGGTATAGGTCCAGAGTTGGGTGGGCATCGTCGGGCCCCTGATGAGTCGGACGCGACGAAACGATGCAGGACATAGCGTAATGCCGAGCCAACATCTTTGTGACGTATTGTCTAATGTTGGAACAGTTCCTATGTGTCACGTTTACGTGGCACATCCCTTGGTGTCTCTCACTATCACAAATTGTGTACCTTATTGCAGTGTGCAAAAACACGGTATTTCATTGCTGATTTGTTTCGCCAGCCAAGCAAGAATGGCGGTGTGAGAGCACGCTCGTCTCTGTTAAAGCCCGCGATATCTGATCTTCTTGATCTGGTATAGGTCCAAAGTTGGGTGGGCATCGTCGGGCCCCAGATGAGTCGGACGCGACGAAACGATGCAGGACATAGCGTAATGCCGAGCCAACATCTTTGTGACGTATTGTCTAATGTTGGAACAGTTCCTATGTGTCACGTTTACGTGGCACATCCCTTGGTGTCTCTCACTATCACAAATTGTGTACCTTATTGCAGTGTGCAAAAACACGGTATTTCATTGCAGGGTGGGAAAATGAAAAATGTTTGATTTATTTTCAATTTTGATTCAAATAGGGGTTTAATTTTTTTTAAAAGTGAAATAAAGTAAATTACCTCATTTAAAAAACTTTTAAATGAAATTTGTAAAACTTTTCATTTGTCATATAGGTAATTAAAAAAATATTACTAAAAAAGTAATACGTCGAAACAATAAGAAGTGTGAGTCTCTTCACTCATTAGGATTTGTTCCAATACTCTCTAGACTCTAGACTCTAGACTCTAGAGTCATGGAAAAAATAAATCCTTATTTCTCATTTTTGAAATGAGGTAGGAAGTTTATTTTATTTATTTTTTTTTTTTTAAATTAAACCCCTATTTGACACAAAATAGAAAATACGTAATTAATTAAAGGGGACAAACAAAATAGAAATGGTTAAAAAAAATAATTTCATGATATAATAACGTATATCCTTAGTAATTTACGAAAACCTAAAAAGTATTTGGATACAAGTACGTCCCTTAATTTTTATAGTTTTTAATAGTGTTTTTTTGTTTTTTAGTGTTTAAACTCCCAACGTTCCCCCACATCGCAAATAAAATAAAATGTGCAATGAGCGAATATAACTATTACTATGCAAATTTATCCCCCATTCTCAATGATATATATACAATACAAAAAAAAAAAATTGTTTGATAACTATAATTATATAAATAAAATTATTGTAGGGGGAGGGATATGTCATTCTCCAAAGAACGGTTCAGGTAAATAATCCAGGTGACCCAGTTTTTTGTTTTGAAGAACGGCCGTTTTTCGATCTTCCTTCACTCCCCAGTGAACTATCTCAAATGAAGGGGCTAGAAACGAACGGGTCTCGATTGAACAAATCTCCGTTTATTAAAAGAACGAGAACGGTAAAAGTTCGGTCAAGAGGGGGGGCCACAATAGTGTGAGTAGTAACTTGAAAGAGGGAGTACGGCAAAATGCAGCCAAGGAGGGGTGTAGAATACTCTTGGAAGATCCAGATAAATATTACAATCCACCTGGTCACTCTTCGATAGAGTGAACGATTGTGCCCAGCTTGGTAAAAAAAACTATAGCCATTCCTGTAGCAAAAGTTGTGCTGAATTTCCGAATACCTTAATCCTGCATGGGTTCGTATTTTTTTAAAAGTCATAACAGGGCTGTCTTTGTTAATCTGGTGTGCGGACTGTGTCGTGCTTTAATAAGTAGTTGGCTAAAACTAACGAATCTTGTCTCGCAGTAAGTTTTTTCCGAAAATCAAACACGTCGTTTCGGTTTTAAGTCGTTTAGTGGTTTAAATTAACTATTATTTTTGTAATTTTAAACTATTTTCCCGTATATGATCCGCGTCAACTTAAGTAGCCTTCGATCATTCTATATTACAATTATCGGAGTGGAACCTTGAATTGTCTTCTTTTTTTAATTGTTTTAAGTTTTTCGTTTGTATTTTTTTTTTTTTTTTTTTTTAGCTAATCGAGGAGTTTATTTCGTCCGAACAACTCCACGAAAAACATTACAAGGTACAAATTTTGTAATATATTTTTTTTTGTATGGCACTTGTTACCTTCCTGTTTAGGTTTTTATAAAGAAATATATTTGTTTCCTTGTTATATAATTAATCCTTACTTGTATAATTAATATTATTAGTTTCCGGTTCTTCTCGGACAGTGAAACCGAGAACCAGTCAAGTATGTAAATGTTGTGGGAAATTCTGGTATCAATCTTACCGACCTTCAAGTAAAATGGAATAATTTATAATTATTAAGTCGTCAAAACAATACCTTAATCAAATTATTTTAATAAAAGTAAAATATAAACTTGTTAACACTTGTATGTTATCTAATTTGAAAGCAAGTGGCTGGACATCCTTTAGTAAACATTTGATCGGTCTACTTGCATTTAAGCTGACAATTTTAAGGTTCGTTTATCAATACTAAATTTTCAATAAGTATCATATTTTCGAGGAGTGGATCCATCTGAATGAATTGTGTATTATGTTACAAAAACTTAATAATAATTGTATTGTAAATTCTCTGTTAAATTGCTATTGCATCACTATATATCGGTATTTTTTTTCTTTTTATCAGTTCGAGTTTCAGTTTCAACGTTTTGTTTTAATACATTTCTTTTCATTTCTAAGTGTGGCTTTTTTATACGTAGGCCAAAGATACAAGGAACTTGGTATATTATACTTAAGGCAGAATATATAATAAATTGATATCTTATTATCAAAGTAGAAGAAGTACATTGTTATCTTACAATTAATAGTTATCTTATATTCAAAAAAGGAGTAAAATGTTGCTATAACTATTGGTAAAAGTGAATTGTACGGTGCTGTTTACAGAATCGAAGTACAAAATTGCTCCGTTCATTTTCTGAAGAAAAACAACCCTGCTGCTTATAGTCCAGGTAGAGGTCCAAATCGAAGTACAAAATTCAATGGCACCGTACTATTCCCTTTAGCCTAACTATTATTTCCTAAGCAACTGTCGTTACTATTATAAACAAATGGATTTTGTCACCATTGTCTGAAATTTCATCAGAAAAGGGAATTTCGTTTTTGAATTGCATCATTCTTCAACAGTTACTTGCCTTTCTTTAAGTGGGTAAAGTATTACTATTGTGAATGAATTTCAGTTATAATCATTGTTTGTTTACGATTGTCAGTTTTACTTTTACGGTACACTACTAACTACTGATCTTCAGCAGTTACTAATCTTTCCTAAAGTGAGTAAAATGTTACTATTGTGAATGAATGCCGGTCTTAATCATCGCCATGATTTATGATCATCGTTTATGATTGTCAGTTTTACTTTTACAGTACACTTCAACATTTATGGCTAGCAATATAGAAGCTACGAAGAAGCAACAAACAGGTATTAGAATATCTATGACACTCGCCTTTAAGAAGCTAGACTCATTTTTAATTATAGAAGAGGAGGAAGGAATACTTCAGGCGCTGACCAAGGCCTTGATAACTTTAGAAGACAAGACCTCACTTTGTTTAAATTAGATTACAAATTTTGGAAGGTATCTTGGCTGACATAAATTCTACTGGCAAGGACATTGAAGATGAAATTAATTCTTCTGACAAATACCGGGAGTAGTATCTTCTAAAGAAAAGAAGAGTTGAAGACTTTGCGGGACGATCGAATACTGGTGACACTCTGAAAGAAAACACAGAGGCGGGTAAACTGGCCAGGAAAAATATAATTTTGCCAAAGTTGGAACTTTAGATATTTGACGGTAATGTAAAAAAATGGATTTGTTTTTGGGGTCAATTTAGAAAAAATACATGAGGACAAAGATTATCTTTAAGGCTGCGGCCACACCGAAGCTACCTCGCTTGGAGCCTAGTGGCTTGGCGAGTCGCCAGGTCACTAGGCTCCTGGTTGATTGTGGCCACACCGGAGTTACCTCGCTTGGAGCCTAGTGGCTTGGTGAGTCGCCAGGCGTGTAATCCATGAGAACCAACCTTCCAGAACATACGAGAGCGGCCACACCGCGAGCTTGGTTACTAGGCGAGTTACCTGGCGAGTCGCTAGACGAACAGTCCATTCTGTTCTACATGGCGACTCACCAAGCCGCTAGGCTCCAAGCGAGGTAGCTCCAGTGTGGCCGTAGCCTAACAGATACATTTCAGTATTTGATTCGGGCTACTGTTGAAGATAGTCCTGTGAGAGAACTAGTAGGAAGTTCCCCTTCTCTTGGGTCAAACTATGAGGTGGCTACAAAACAATTAAACGATAGATTTGCAAAAGATGAATACCTTATTGAGGTTTATGTTAGAGAGTTACTAGGACTTGTTTTGATTAGGGCATCTTACAATAATAGAAATCATTTTAGCCTTGTCTCGTTATATAATAAACTAGAGATACAGATTAATATCTAAAAGAGAGTCTACGGGTAATTAGCAAAAAATATGGTGCTATGTTATATCCACTAGTAAAATCTAGTTTGCCAGATGAAATTTTATGAGTTTGGGAAAGGTGTCAAAATATTAAATATATATGGGAGACGCCAATAGCAGATTAAGTGCCTTGTTGAATTTTATACAATTAGAGGTTGAGAGTGAGAAAAGAGGGGCCTTAGCGCGTATGCCTCTTATAGGTTCAAACTGTCATAGGGCACTGAGTGATTCCTTCGAAACAGCTTCAACACTAGTGGCTACAAATTAATCTGAGAAAATTATAGATAAGGTATTATGAATATATTTTGTGGACTCATGAACCATAAGAGCCTAGAGTGCTTTCGTGCACAAAATATGAGTTCTGAGGAGAATAGAAATACTAGAATAGTTTTATCTGCCTTAAGAAAGTCAAGTGTATAGCATGCTAACGAAGACATGTAATGATAGTGTGTGATGCGATAGTTAAGAAAAGTGGGGAAACCTCTGATAAAAACAAGAGAAATTCAGAAGAAAACGAGGAAATGGAGTCTGCAGAGTGGCCTTCAGGACGAGTTAATTCGTCCTTTCCAGAGACTATAAGTACCTTCTAGAAGTTGACTTTTTTCAGCTATTACCTTTCCACATCACTTCTCCAAGCTTTAAGGGGGAGGATGTTGGATTCGAGTATTATTTTTTATATTGTTTTTATTTACTGTCAAACCTGTTTCTTTTAAAGTGACAGAATTCCCGTTGTTTTGATTTATAAAATATTAGATTGTTATTGACTCCTAATAAAATGTATACTGGAAGTTGCCTATGGCTTTTTAGTCTTAATCGTTATCAGTTTTACTATTTTTACTATTTTACTAAGTTTTACTATTTTGAATGAATGTCAATCATTACTATTGCCTTTTTTCTGTTGCCGTTGACTATTGATTTTCAGTAGTTATTTATAAAGGATAAATATGCATAATTACCAGTGTTATGTAGGTAATTGCTATCATACCCGGGTTGTCATGCAGGAGGCTCAATTCCTGCCTCGACTAAGCTTGGTCTTCACCAACAACACTTGGTTTCTTAATCATAAGAAACCAATTTTTTCTTAAGGGAAATATATGAGAATATGTTTTAATGGTGATTAAAACATAACGTTTACGTTTTGGTGAGATTTAATATAAATTCCCTTTTATGCAGTAGGCCGACATATAATCCATGCTGTAAGAAATAGCCAAGATTTCTAACACTCAGAGTTAAAATTGAAATGTTCTGTAAATTTATCCCTAAATTTAGAGATATTTTTCATGATGTCCTATGCAATTATTTGTTATTTTAACTTATTTGACATTTCCTTATTGATACTGACTTGTGTTTACAATTATTTGATGCATTATGTACATTTTTCAGATTTTATTTTAATTTACTTGGTTTTCCTATTTACTAATTAAAATCCCATTAATTATCAGCTAAGAGTCCATAATTGGATTGGAATAACCTTGTATCAGTCATTATGCACTTAATAATTTTGTCTGTTTGGTATTTCTTTGTACATCATTTTTAAGTATTTGGGAAAGTAGACTTTAACTGAATAATTTTAATTATCGTTACAGTTAAGTGGAATTTATTGGTCCAATATTTGATATTGTGCAATAATATTTATCATTTGTGTGTACCTCTTCAGAATTATTATGAATTGTACTATAATATTGCATGAAAAGTGTTTTATCTGCGATTGATACAAAATATAAACATTTTAATTCTGTTTAGATGCGTAGAAAGTGGTTATTTTCGTAGTTGTATACTTTGTTCATGTGCGTTTCATTATTATTCACCTTAATGCACGATTAGCTTGTTTGTTTACATTTAACAAAACTAATTTGCTGTTTGTTTAATTGAAGTAACTGGTTTTTTTTTCGTATTTATAATTTAAATCCAACAATCGTTGATAAAGTAGGGTTCGCAACTCATGCAGTAACTGCATTTTGCTTTGCTCGTGTGGTTTTACTACACTCGCTATCGCTCGGGTGCAAACTCCACACTCGCATGCAAAATGCTACTCTCCGTACTAGACACGTAATGTACTATTTTTCCCATCAAGAAATGTTACAAATCAATAGTTTTGAGTAAGTGTCCATAGGTGAACATATTCTTACTCGTATGAATATGTACGTTAACGATAGACGGAAGGTGAGCTGGATCTTACGGGCAAGAGGCGACATGTTGATGCTGAACTACAGACATGGCAGAGAGGGAAGGAACTGGATGTGTGCTCTGTGTAACCTAAAACAACGAGAAGACACTTTTCACTTCGTAGCAGTGTGCCCAGTTCTGAGTGAATTTAGATCTCGGCTCCTGGGTAAGAGTAAGATAGACAGGAACGAGTTTATAGAATGGATGAACGGAAAAAATCTGAATAAACTAGCAAGTTTCATCAGAACAGCTTGGATCTACAGGAAGCAATTGATAGAAGAATTCAATTTCAATTAAGGATAGAGGCTAAATTAAGTAAAGATGTAAAAATAACAAAATAAAACCAAAAGATGTGGTTCGCACTTTTTAAAAAAAATAATAAAAATAAAAGAAAAATAGCATGATTCACTTTTGCATGATTTTACATTATTTTTATATACTCTTTTTATATTTATATAATTTATTTGTAATTTGTTTTGATTCTACATTCTAGATGTTATTTAAATATGTGTACAACTCCGCCCAACGGCATCTTAGCCACGGGTGTATTGTCTGTATGTAACATAGTATATGTTAAACTATTACTCAAAGGAATAAAGATTATTATTATTATTATTATTATTATTATTCTTACTCGTATGACCCAGAAGTAGATAGGATTAATACATTTTGCAAATACAGTTCGACCTTCACCCCATTAAGTGTTGAACTTCATCTAATGAAGGTCACTCGCATATTAAAGGCACCTTATTCCCTTAATTATCACCATGTACCTTGAATTATTTAGGTTTAATAAGAATAAAACAAACCAAAAATAAAATCCTCTTATAATCTTTCCTAAGGTTGTCTTCAGGGGTATTAATAAAATAAAAAAGCTAATCCATATTCTTTGCTATTTTATTTATTTATCTTAAGGCGATATTTCGTCTCCAAATTGAGACATTTTCAAACCTTCATCAGTCATTTAATTAAATTACTATTCAGTAATAACGTCACTATGTAAAAAATTTTAAACAAATTAATTAATTTAACAATGAGTCATGATCTTCCTGTGAGGTCAGATTCATGACTCTAGAGTCATGAATCTGACCTCACAGGAAGATCATGACTCATTGTTAAATTAATTAATTTGTTTAAAATTTTTTACATAGTGACGTTATTACTGAATAGTAATTTAATTAAATGACTGATGAAGGTTTGAAAATGTCTCAATTTGGAGACGAAATATCGCCTTAAGATAAATAAATAAAATAGCAAAGAATATGGATTAGCTTTTTTATTTTATTAATACCCCTGAAGACAACCTTAGGAAAGATTATAATTATATTAAAGGGGACATCACATTAAAAAATGGAAAATCCTCTTGCTTGAATACTAAAAGACTGCTGGGCCGAATTAATAATTCATTTGCTTGCCCCCTGTTATCAAATGTAGGCTGTTGAATATAAATCAATACTCAAACTGCTGTTAATTGCAGTTATCAATAAACTTATAATTTTACTCATTATGAAAAAGTTCCCCTAAATATGGAACTTAAAACAACTTTCTAATGTATTTCCTCTTTGTTATCAGGATGGGCGACACCGGAGCACAAACTGGGCAAACTACTGTACGGGGATTCGAAGCATTAAAGCAGCATGCCACTGCTCACAAGATTGAAGTTACTCTCTGGTTATCTAGATTATTAAATATCGCCTTCACCCACCTATATTTCCTGCCTCTTTTCGGGTTAGTAAACTTATGCTCTTAATTGTTTGCTGATATCAAAAATATCTATATTTAGGTGAATCTATTAGCTGTTATGGCTTTTTTTGGCAATCCTTTTAACAGGATACGTCCAAACTTATTATTTCTGTTAGCCCTCTAATTGTATACATTTTAGAAGTCTTTGTCTCACTAGGTTAAAAATTTCACAAAGCTCCTATGTTATGAGAGTGCATTTTACATATTTGAAAAACCACCACTGGAAGATTGTGAATGTAATAACATTATTATTAATTTTTTTTTTTTTTTTGTTAGATTACACTGTTCTGCAAAAATAAGCTTCAGAACAAAAATGTCCTTTTCTGAAGTATTTTTGTGTGCTGAAACCGAATCTGTCAAAATTCCTCCTATATGCACAGTTTTCCCGAAGCATGCGCCTAAAGTTCTGAAAAATTGTGTTTTTGGGGGTTTTCGCCCAAAACAATTTTGTAAAAAAAATATATATATGTATTGGGCGTTTGAATATCTTCAAACCATGAAGAACACGAATCATATGTAAAAAAAAGTCTGGTGACCTTACTTTTTTAAGGAAATTGAAAAATAAGAAACAAAGAAAATGATTTTTTTCTCGTATTGAGTCTTTGTATTTCTATTACTTTCTCATTTATATAAAAACTTTTTTGTGACTTTTTCTGATTTTTTACTTTCTCATATAAAGAGAAAGTATTGTGATGGCGCAAAAATTCGATTTTGAGATTTTGATAGATTTACACGTTTTGAGGTCCCCTGAGTCCAAAAAAGTGGTTTTTAAAAAATGTCTGTCGTCTGTCGTCTGTCGTCTGTGCAGACGCCTGGAGCCTAAACTACTGGGCCGATTTTGACGAAATTTGGCATACATGTTCAGAAAAATCATACCCCGAGGCGAAATCGAGAAATGAATTTTAGCTCTAAATTTGGGGGCGCTACCCCCTAAAAACTCTGAAAAAACATGAAAAAAAATTATTTCTCGAAAACGGTTCCGACGATTTTGATTAAAAAATTCTTAAATATAGTCCATTTAAATACGAATGTAACGATATAACCCGTTTTCCCGGGAAAAATCTAGTTCCTAAGAAAATAGCTTAAAACGCGGAGGGAGAGAGCCCGGGTTCGATTCCCCGCCCAGGAGAAGTTATTTTTATGATAAATTTTGATGAAATGTTCAATAATATTTAAATGTACATTTGAAAACTAATAAATGGAAAATACTGGGTTAAGTAATTATAAACTCGTATATGAGAAAGTTTGTCTGAGTTGTCTCGGACCTATTTTTCTGACATACAATTTATGTGACTGAGGGCACACAAGAACATTTGGGGAGGGCACACAAGAAACATTTGGGGGAAAAAATTGTATTTTGGCATATCATATTTAATTTTTAAAAAATACTTCACATAACATTTTTTTATACAACTGAAAAAGTAATAGAAATGCAGACTCAATATGAGGAAAAATCAATTTTTTTGTTTCTTAATTTTCAATTTTCTTAAAAAAAGTAAGGCCAGAGATTTTTTTAATTTAGATTTGTGTTCTCCAGAGAGCCAACGTGGCCGTGCGGGTTAAACCACGTCTGCCCGGCCATCACTGAATCTTGAGTGGAATGAGACGGGGTTCGATTCCTCGCCGTGACACTCTGATTTATATGGCTCACTATTGATCACATCATACTCGCTTCGGCGGTACAAATGTACATATGTATGATGTGTGAAGTGGCTGGAACTCTCTACCGTGGGGCATAAAATGGGCCTAAGTGATGGCCTAATTGCAAGGTTCGAACAAGTGGTTCGTCCTACCCGTTCTAGTAGGAAGTACTAGACAACTACTACTACTACTACTTGTGTTCTCCATGGTTTGAAGGTATTCAAACGCCCAATATATTTTTTTTTTGGGAGAAAAATTGGTCAAAAACCTACAAAAACACAATTTTTCTGAACTTTTGTTCTGGGAAAACTGTACGTATAGGAGAAATTTTGACTTCAGATTCGGATTCAGCAACCTCGAAAACAAAAAGTTCAGATAAAATTTTCTTGGAGCCCGAAAGTTCGTTAAATTTTGCTGAACAGTGTTATCTGCCCTCAGAGAGAAAAAAAAGTAGTTTTGCCACTATACCGCCTTCTTCCATTGTAGTTTTCAACAAGCCTATATCAATTGCTTTTAGAACTTCACGTCTAAAACTAATTGATTTATGACTCACTGCTAGCAATAATGCAAAAAAGGCATTATTTAAATTTAATTTTTACAGGTTTTACTGTATATTCTACAAAGATATTTCAAGTATATTTAGCATAAGTATGTCTAGTGTAAAATGTAAAAGATTGTCATAATGTAATGATTAATTTTAATTTTAATTTGATTTTGATTTTTAGTGCACAATTTCCTGCTCACCAGAAAGCTTTACTTAGTGGTGCAATTACAAGTGCCTTGAGGCTTTACCAGAGACAGCCGAGATTAAGCTTAACCCGAGAATACCTGTTTCTCATCTGTTCGGAAGACAGTTTCCATTATCTTGCTTATTGTTTGCTCTTCGCTTCAACCAAACCGATATCATGTATCCTTTCACATTTTCACCACCTTAAATCTATCATTTGCTTTTAGAAGATACATAATTATTTCATAAAACTGATTTAGTGGAATTTGAATTGATGTATTGCTGACAGAACTTGCATGAATTTAATTTATTATTTATCCAAAGTACTTTTTTAAAAAAGGGTTTTTAGCGACCTAATATTAGCTATATATTTGTTAAGGAACTGTATTCAAGATAAGAGTCGACTTTAAGGGGCAATCATAAATAATTTCAACTTAAGTAATATTATTGATTTGCTGAATGCAATGTTCAATATAATTGTGAGGTAAGATAGAATCTAAGTGGTTATTAAGTGGTCTACATTTTCAAGTGTGAAAACTTGAAAGAAAAACAAGTGGTTATCAAAGGATTTGAGTTGTTGCCACTTCTTTGAATAACTATGCCGTTATTTTCTGTTTATCCACTCAATTTAAATTCATTTACATTAGTCTTTTATCCATGCTGAATAAAATCCATAGAGCATTGTGTTTTATTAAAGAGTATTATTTTTTTGTGTTGTAATTAAGTTTATAAATGTCTTTACTATTATACTATGTGTATTTCTTTTTTTTAAAAAAAAAAAATTAGGCCACTTCAACCCTAAAGCCAGAAAGGCATCACAGCTTTGAGCTGATTTTAATGTTATTAAACATGTTAATAAATACATGCAGTATTTTGCCCCTCTCTGTGAACAGCAAACTTGTACTTTTTATCACTAAGTGTTTTACATTATCTATGTAGTAGTGTTCTCATTGCAATAAGTATTTTCATGAAACACATGCAAAATTTAATGAACATAAGACATACGTTGCCAACTATTAATAATTACACATGCAAAAGGTAGTGTATTTGAAAAATTAAGAATTAAATAAATTAATCTAAAGTTGACCTGTTGTAATAAAATGATTGTCTGTTAAATGGTAATATATAAATTAGAAAATAATTATCATCTTGAAGAGGTGAAACAGGAAATAAAATAAAAACTTGAATATGAAAAGTTGATTGATGGAGAACTGATGATAGTATGGTAGGGGTTGGTACATGATCTCTATGCTAAGCACATGCAAGAATTGAGTGCAGGGTGCTCTCTTGACATACTGAGAACAGTGTCATTGTCGCATATGGACATAAATACACAGTCCGGGTGTGGCAGCCCTGCAGTGCTTTTACCTTTGTACTATAAACAATGTGCATCTCCTATTTCACCCCCCATTGTTCTGAGTTTATCAGAGAAAATATCTTTTGAAATAGATGTTGATCTGTTAGTCATTCTTGTTTAAGAAAGGCCTGAACTTTGGGTCTGAACTCATGAAGTGTTTAAAGACAAAAAAAAACAAAAACAGGGTTAGTTGGAGAACTATTTGCTCTACATTGTACGTTGAAGTTTTACAAGATAATTCAAATTTAATATTATGTAAAATCCTTGAAATTTGCCAGGTAACAGAACCAAAGTCATTTAAAAATTAATCAGTTAAAACATTTCTGATAGCATTCGCTCTCCCCCACCCCCTAATATTGTTTGGTTTGTTCTTGAAACACCAGAAAATCTTCCCCTCTCCCCACTCCCTTGTTAAATTATGAAGTACTATAGCCTTAAAAATTTCAACATAAAAGTCTGGTTCTAGGCTGAGAGGGAGGTTGACAATTCTCCATTTATTTGTTAATATACCAAAAGTACACTAAACATTATATCTTCTAGCTTGGCTAAGTCAGTAGTTTATTTATTTATTCATATTTTTAAGAGTCCACAATGGCAATAACGCCACCAGCGAGACACTCCTATTGAGGCAAAATTAACAAACTTGAATACAATGTAAACATAAGAATATAAAAAATGTATGTAATAACATTTACAAAAGAATAAAAAATATTTACAAAAATAAAATGCAATAATAATAACAATAACGAAACTTAAAAGCTGATTTATTTTATTAATTAAGTAAGCCTAGGGTAGGATGGGTAGGATACATATAGACCACAGGTACTTCTACGGTCAGGGGGAGGACTACAACCTGAGAGATTTCCCTACAGAATAGTTTAAACCTAGAGACCTGTTCGTCTTAAACCTAGAAACTCTAGATTGATGTGCTTACATAAATGGTCATAAGAATAATAAATACGACTAAACAAATAGCGATGGTAACATAACCGAAAAAATTGCTCTGAACAGATTCAATATTTGCTGGTTTGTATTGTGGTAAATTATTCCTTATTGGGACCGCATTTTCTAACAAACATGGACAAGAGACTTGTATAAATGAATGAAACACTCAAGTGATGAAAGGTCTCGACAAATATTAATAATGAGACCAAGAACACAGGACGTATCACTATGATATCAACAAAATCATGGAACAGTAGTTTGGAATTCAGAGTGATACCAAGGCCAAACATGGATAAGAAAATTTCCATTCAAATAAAAGTGGAATTTTATAGGACAGAATAAACAAGTGAAAGTTATAGCACTACATTTAGAAGTGGTTTCTACCCATGTGGTTTCTAAGAGCCCACATTGCAAGAGTGATGATGTCATCCTGGAGGAGATTGCAAGAAGATTTGTCCTGGATAGTTCAGAATAGGTTAAGATCGTCAGCAAAAAGTGATTAATTACTGGTTATCAAAGAACCTATATCATTAATAAATACTAAAAAAAGCAGGGGACCAAGGACCCTTGATGGACGACTGACTGAGAGTGGAAAGGAGCAGAATAGATGGAAGATTTGCGGACAGAACAGTAGTGAAAGGAAAGATAGCTGGCAAACCATTGAATCAGCAAAGGAAGAGGCCAAACATCAAAAGTTTGGAAAGTAGGATGCCATGATCGACAAGATCGAATGCTTTACACGTTTCAAAATAATCAGCGACAACTTGAACTCGAGTGAAAACAGTTTAATTTACAAGAGAGGCGAAAGAAGCAAGGTTGGTAAATGTAGATCATTGAGATCGAAAGCCATGTTGGTTAGGGTCAAGGACAGGCTCAACAAGATAAGGGATATGTGTGTGTATCACACGCTCAAAAACTTTGCAGAAAGTGTTGTAGATGGATATCGGTCGATAATTTGAAATCTGAGAACAATTACCTGACTTAAAAATGAGTATAACAATAGCTTCATTCTATACTGAAGGGAAAACACCTGCAGTTAGACTCTTATTAAATGTACACACAAGCAATGGAGCTAGAATATCAGATAGTCCTTTAACAAGAAAATGAGGGATAGTGTGAGAGCCAGTGCTACGATTAGGTTTAAGAGATTTAACAGCAGCAATGACCATGTCAAGAGTAACAGAGGGGCTAAGAATGCGAGGAAGATGGGTAGGTTGCTGAAGAAGGATCATATACTGATAAGAAGTGGGATGAAAACAAGTTTGCTAGGCACACATCGTTAGTAACTTATTACTATTTACAATAGGTGGTCTGGTGACAACAGCTCTAACAGATTTAATGTAAGCCCTGAAAGATTTGGGTTTCTTTGTTAGAGAAAACTCCAGCCTGCACTTATGATTAAATTTATCCAGTTTAATTATTCTTTTCACAATTCTTTTGTAAATACGGAACAATATTGAGATGATACTGCCGTCCTGATTTCTTATATTTACAATGGAAAGCGTTCGAGTTACAAATTATTTTCTTAACAGTCAATTGTTTTTCTCTATAAGGCCTTTGTATGTACATATTATGGCCAAACACTTCATCTCCTATTAGAAAATACGGACTATCAAGGCTCACAGTACCGTAAAAAAAGTATTGTAAAAAAAGTCAATGCGCTTGGACGGGCTATTGCCCAGGTCTGTGTTCAAGGACTAAAAATTCCACCCAGACCGAGCAATTCTGTATTCTCAATTGTCAATTGTGTTTATAGAAGGTAGTTGCATGGTTCATGGTTATTGAAAAAGATAATGAGAAGGCTGTGTCTCATATTAGCCCTTCTACTAAACCTATAGATTGATTTGATTTACGTTTTTTTTCCTCAAACAATTTGGTCTCCATTGCACAAAACTTGTCAACAACTGTACTACTCTGTCCCATAAATACGTATAAAATAATTATAGAGACTTATGTAGGTAGTGAGGAGACTAGACAGGCGCATAGCTCCATTATCATCACTGACCCCCCCCCCCCCCCCCCCCCCCCCCCCCATATTCACCCGATTTGGTACCAAGTGACTTTCTTGGTTTCCAAAGTGCAAAATTTTGCTTCAAGCGCCATTTTGGGGGGCTTGGATGGCATAAAAGCAGCGACGACGAGGCAGCTAAAGAGCCTTAAAGTAGAGAACTTTGAAAGATGTTTCCAATAATGGAAACGGCGTTGGGCCAGTTGCGTTTTATCAGGGGGAGAGTACTTTGAGGGAGACAAAATTGTTTTTAATTATTAAATGTAAAATAAAAAATTATGAATTTTTTATACGTATTTTTGGGACAGACTACGCATATGTATTTTATAAGTTTGGGGCATGCTTAATCAATTAGACTAGCTGGCTGCCTGACTTCCAGCCTAGGACTTTTCTCCTGCTACCTTAATTAGCTTTGGCAGCCATTGCTCTCTTACTACTTGAAACATTAATGGTTGTCGAATCTAATTAAGCATCTGCACTAGCCCTTCCACCTCCATAATTCTTACCGTCCTTTTTACTTAAGAAGAAAATTAGAACTTAGGGGAATTGCTTTTTCTAGTCCTTAATCATCATTTCTTAGTTTTAATTTAAATTCTTTTATTTTCTTATGTGATTTAATTTCATTTGCAATGTCCGATCCTCCTGCTTCTCCTTATGTTAATGCTTTGGAGCCTAGGTAATCGTTGCTGAGGAAAAAACTTTAATGCCTTTGGTTCTAAAATTAAAAATATTGTAAATCAGTGAAGAAAAGCTTCAGTGATTTATCTCAACTCTTTACTTTTAATGGGTTTTTCCGTAGCCTTCATCTCTGGTTTGATGATTTTAGATATTCTAAGGATGATATTAATGACCTTTTTATTGTTCAATAATACATAATAATGATTATTAATTAATTGATAAATGTTGTTATTATAAACAATATCAGCTATTGGTCTAGGTTTTTTTTTCTATTTTTACTTCTACTTATTAAAAGAAGAGATTTATTTTAAAACCAAAATTTTAAATGATTTTTTTTATTAAAGTAAGCTCAACCCGTAAACACCACAATTAGTTCCCGTCTCTGAGACATTAAAAGCCTAAAACACCACAATATATTTAAACATGTCTGTATTCTATTCTTGTGGCATACTGTTCTCTTCTAATACTTGCATAAAAGCAATGGTATATAGGATATCAGAAGCTTTTTTGTAGTCTATGAAACATTTAATTAGTGGAAAGTTGTAATTTACTGTTCTACTTTTTAATTGTTGAATTGTCAGAATATTGTCTAGGGTTGGAAATATTTGTTTAAATTCTCTTTGTTTGATGTTTTCTGGGTAATTTATGTATATTTTTATTCTTTCTGTGAGCAATGACGTAAAGACTTTATAATGGTTGGACAGTAGACAGATCTGTAGTAGGGATGATTTATTTGAACATTATTTTTCGATAGGAGTTAAGAGTCTTCCGGATCGAAGTCTTTTGTTACTTCAATGAACCCAGTACTATTTATGTAGAGAATGTTGTTATTGCTGCTCCTCTATCTTCTTCCTTAACAGTGTTTCCATGGATTGAGTGTCCATCTAATGCTACTCTAGCCATATTGTCATCTCTTACCAGCGCTGCTGCTTCAGATGTACTGTTAGGAATAGCTATGGCACTCATTAGAGACCCTTCTGGGAACTTCAAACCTATCCTATTTGTCTTGTACATTCTGGGAGTCTTTATTCTTCTATCACTTACAATCGCTTTCAATGAACAATCTTCCTTTAACAAAAGAATTGTTGGAGAGACTAAACATATTAAGCAAAGTAAAATGAAAGGTGGATAGCCATCTGAAATCTTCTGTTAATAACAAGAACTCATCAATTTTAGAGCCTTGAGCTCTTGTAGTATTCAATAATACCATTTCTGTCTTTCTTAAAGGTTCCCATTCCTCCTTGGTTCAGTTAATACTTTATTAAACTTGCCTATCTTAGCTTCCTAAAGCCAAATGGAGTGAATTTCTGCTTGAATTAATTTATTTGCTTAAATCTTGACTGGTCCCTGCATTAAATCGCCTGATGAAAACATTTTAGAGACTTCATTTGGACTTACAGTTATTCTCTCCACACCTTCAACTGAATGTTCAATGATATGTGTGAAAAGCATTTCACATCTAATCATTACCATTTATAGAGTACCCCTACCGTTCTTCAGTGACAAATGGTGTTCTGACCTCTTTCAGGTACTACTCACCTCCTCGGAAAACTCCTTATAGAGTACCCCTACCGTTCTTTAGTGACAAAAGGTGTTCTGACCTCTTTTAGGTTCTACTCAACTCCTCGGAAAACTCCTTATAGAGTACCTCTACTGTTCTTTAGTGACAAAAGGTGTTCTGACCTCTTTCAGGTTCTACTCACCTTCTCGGATAACTCTGTTTATTCAAGGAAGTGCAGCCTTTTCCGGGACCTACTCAGCTAATGCTGGTTTCTATAATAACTTTACTCTTTTTTTATATTTTACAAATTTTGCTTTATCTTTTAAAAGAATTATAATTATGTGATTTTACGTTATTATCTTAAAATAGTTATACATTGTTCCTTTTATTTATCTCTCCTTTTACCTACTGCCTTTGGAAGGTGGTCTTTGGTATCAGCTCCTTGCCGTAAGCTCTGAATTTGTTTGGTTTCAGCATCTATCCTTAAGCTCTGAATTTGTGGTGTTAAACCTCTGGCCCTCTTTCTGGCTTAATAACTATGTTTGACCTGAACAGTATGTGTCAACACTTCCTGCAACTATCATTGTATATAATTAGAATATGTCTTGATAATAAGAAGAAACATTTTTAAATTTAATATACATTTAAATAATGCAATTTTCACATTAATTATTTAACACACCCTCATCCTTTGTAATATAAGATTAATTTCATTAAAAATATTTTACCATATTTCCTTAATAACAGTTTTCAGTGGCACTGATTCCGGTTTTCCTGTTCTCATTGGTTCACTTTGCCAGCTATTCATTGACTCTTTTGGATGTCAGTTTAATTTTATATTATATTTATTTTTTTTTTTTATTTAATATAATAATTATTTGTTGTATTAAATTACTTGTATTATTATTATTTTTTTTTTTTTTCAGACAATGGGAGCTAATTCATGGTGGGCAGCTAGATTGTTTATATCAGTGATTGAATTTCAAGCTACCAACATCCTTCAACTTATTGCCTTGTCTGAAATCTTCCTTATGCCTTACATAGTCATGTTAACATTATCGTAAGATCTTTAATATTTTCTATTCATTCTCAACTTGTTTAATTATTTATTTTCTTTTATAATATTGTTTAATTATCTTACTGCAAGAGCTTTCAAGGCTAGAAGATATAAAACGATCTTCATAGAGATCGATCTTTGAGACTAATCTCAAACCTAAGTAAATCTTGCTAGTATCTGCTGCAGAGAACTTTCTCAAAATTGGAATGATTCGTGTCATAATCTGTTGCTGATGATTTAAACCCTCGACAGTTCTCTTGAGAACAATTAACTCAAATTTTCATATTTTTTGAGCATTTTTTATTACTTAAATAAATTAGTGCTCCTAAGATTTTAAATGTAGTTATAGATTATGTGATAATTGAAATCTGGATTGTAAATGATTGAGTTATTACTATTACAGAATTAA
The DNA here is from genome assembly GCA_951217055.1 of Gerris lacustris. Classification (NCBI taxonomy): domain Eukaryota; kingdom Metazoa; phylum Arthropoda; class Insecta; order Hemiptera; family Gerridae; genus Gerris; species Gerris lacustris. The sequence continues at coordinate 18,500,594 of OX578285.1, forward strand.
AGTTCCATGGCTTTTATCTAGCATGTACTTTAAGTAGCTTTCCACTTTAACCAAGAAATAACTTAATTGATGCATAACAGCTTCCCCTGTTATGGCTCCCCTTCCCAAAAAAAAAACTTCAAAGAATCGTTAAAAAAAAATAAAAAATAAAAAATAAAAATAAAAATTGTTCCGACGGCTATTCCGGTTATGGCTAAGAAGTGATACCTTGTAACTACCAAACTGGTGATTTTGAGATTTTCATTATATTGGCCTTGGGAGGCTTGTCTGCAAGTACATGTGAGATCTCATAAGTGAAAAAAAAAAATCCTTCACATAGAAAATGGGCAGTCGTGACATCTTGTATCAGATTCGCAAACTATTTGTTATGTGTGATAGCTTGTAACTACACCTCCTATGTGTTTATGTGAAGGTTAGTTGTGACACCTCTTAACTGAGCTGCTAATTCGTAAGTGAGACCTCGTATGTGTTTCTGGTGTATGTTTTTTGGTGAAGGCTTGTTGCGACACCTCATAACTGAGCTACTAAGTGAGACTTCGTATGTGTTCACTTTATTATAGAAGTGACATAGTGAGAACTCGTAACTACATTATTTTATGAACGGTTATAATTTGACAGTTACCGATGTTTCAGAAGGGTTACATGTTATACAAATTTATAAAACACGTAAAAAACTTAGTCAGTTAAAGTAATTTTTTTTTTTTTAAAACAGTTTTTTGTTCCTCCTATAAACCTGACATTTTGAAAATCTACGAGGTATCACTTCTTAGCCATTGTTATATTTTGTAGTCCATGAAATATCTAGTTTCCGAGATATTGATAAATATAAATATGATTTTGCTGAAAATTGAAAACTAGATTGAACTAAATAAAAACTAACTAAATTGAACTGTTTAAACTAAACTAACTAAACTGCAAAACGATCACTTTTGAAAATTTTTTAATTATAATTATTAATTTATTTTTTGACTTAGATATCATGGATTTAAATTAAGTGTCATTTTTTATATGAGTAAGTTTTGTCCAAGATTTTTTGGACTGATTTTTATTGTATTCTAACCAAAATTTTGTTTTCAAATTTTTCAGAGGAAACGTTGCCTTCACCACTGTATTTGTTTATTACCAATTCCTTATGCTAAGATGCCGTTCAAGAAGGAATCCCTATACAAAAAATGTTCTTCATCTACTAAGAGTCAATGCTGAATATGTTGCAAAGCTCAGACTAACTCCAGGACCTATTAGGATGTTTATCTTTTATATGATTAACCTTTTGTGCAAAATTGGATGGTACGAAGTGTGAACCTTAAACTCATTTAACTCAAATTTCACTTTATCGCCCAAATTATCTCTTATGTTCTGTTAATTGTTGTCATTTATCTTTGACAAAATATTTGTTATTTTTTTGTGGTGGATTTGTTTATTGATAATATTTCTTGATTATTTATATTGTAAATAATCTTTTTTTTTTTTTTTGTCTGTTTATTTCATCTACTATGTAGATTTTTTTTTTCTTTCACTAGATTTTTCAGGGTTACATTTATTCATTCCTTAGAGTATTATTATAATTAAGTCGCCTGAGTTATATGAAATTGCTTTTGAATGAAAATGGTTAATGCATTTTGAGAAATGAGATGACTGCGACTCATTAACTAATATTTTGTACTCGTTCCGTACTTTTGTTGCTAAATTAGTGTTTGAATGAATTAATGCACTGTTTAGAATTACCAATTTTTTCTAATTCGTTTTCTATTTTGTTATTATTTTGTAAACGATATAAACAATTAAAGGACTTTTTTCATTAAAATTTCAATTTATTAAATTACTATTTTACAAGATTTGTTAATTTGTATTTTATTATTATTTTAACATTGTTTTGCTGTGTATTGCAAACATTTTCTTAATGTCCTCCATCGTTGACTTTTTTTTAATTTGGATATTAATTTTTATTTTTATTCTATATTGTCAGTCTGAATACAATTTAATAATATTTTAATATTACACTATGTATCATCAACATTAAGATCTCTTTCTCTCTTGGACATTCTATGTTGCATGTTCAAAACATATTGCATATTACTGTGTTAATTAAGATCTGTATATTTTTTTATTTATTAGCATGTGAGCGTATAGCGTTACATTTGAAGAATAGAAATTTCTTTCATATGTTTATATGTACAAATATTTTCCTTATACCAAAAACAAAGCTGTTAAATATTTCAAATATCTTGTGAACTTTTGCTCAGGGAACCTGAGCATCACCAGTGTTCATGAATATACAAAAATGCAGAATTAATTTAGCATGTTACGTAAAAAATAATAATAAAAATTATTTTGGAAATAAAATAAGTTTAGGTACACTACATGTTACAGTTAACTAACAACAAACAGGAAGATTTTGTCATTATATACAAACTTTAAACAACAAGATACAGTTTAGCCAACATAAGAATCTAAAAACTTTATAGTTTACACACAAAAGAAACACTAATGTAACAAAATTTTACAAATTCAATCAATGTGATATTAAATTTGATTTATTTTTAAAACATTTTTTAGACTTGGATTTAAAATAGACTTTATGAAGACAATCAGCCAATTTTGATGCTCTAAATACAAAATTTTTCGATTTTGGGTAGCTGGTAAAATTTTAAAAGTGTTGTTTTGTTTTAACATTTCAAGAGTTCATCATTTACATGACTGTTCTTAGTATAAAAAGACACAGATGAACTTTGTTGATTGCTTTTTTCACTAGTTTTGTCAAACTTCCTGCAGCAATATTCTTTTCACTAATTCCAAAGTAGTTTTTTGTTGTTGACTGATATTGCTGTAGTGACTACTTAATATGAATTTGTCATCGAAGACAAAATATGAGCTATGATATCATCTTGAGCAACACTACTTTTAAAACTCTTGAAGATAGATTGATAGACTTCGTTTTGAAAACTTCATTGCTGCCGTTTTTAGTTCCAACTGGAGAGCTAGAATGTTTCTAATGTAAGTGCTCTCTAGTGCTGTAAAAATTCCCTTTGCTGATTGTTTGTCTCTTATCGTACAATGATATCCCTTGCCTTCAAATCTGGATTCTGTACACTACAGAATCCACGATACTCTTAACACATACTATTTTAACCACTTATTCATTTCCAGAAAACTAGTAACATCCTATTTACTTTTTAGAGCATAACTGGGCCCTTAACATTATTCCTAAAATTATTTAGGAAATTAAATAAAAGTAGGCACATGTTATTTTAATATTAAAATAAAGAAGATAGATACCATTTACCCAACATTAGAATCTTAAAGCTGAATTGGTGTCAAATATGAATTGCTATAAATAATACAGCTTTTGATTTTATAATTACTTCTGCATGAACTATATTTTTAAATCACCTATGATGCTCAGCTGATAATGAGCAAAAGCTCTAACAAATAAATCCCTTATTTATAATTTGGACTTTTATTTCTAACCTAACCCCTGAACATTATACCAACCCCTCCAACTGCCCTTGACATTTGTATTAACAAACATTGTTTTGGGATCAGATACTTTTATTATTTGTATTCAATTATCTTCAGGGGCACCCTTCTTTTATAACTTTCCCTTATTGGTTATTCTTAACATTTTTTTTCTTCTTTTTAAAAAAAACTGCTAAAAGAGAATAAAATCTATGCTAGACTTCTTTTAATTTCAAAGTTGTTGGTTGTATTCTGCCTACGACAAGAACAATATCAGTATGTTATCTGCACTACACACTTAATAGCTTTTTAAAAATGATATACTATTTATATTGCCACGTTTAAGAATGCTTTCTTATTTCAAAGGTAGGTAAGGTATGTAACAGGGAAATAATGAGGCAACATTTAAATCTAAATAATTTCTCTGGCTAATGGGGTGCCAGGGGAATGAGAATGTGGTATAATAACACCGTTTTACACTAATATAAAGTTTTACACTGAAGAGGCAAAATCAAGAAATGAATTTTAGCTCCAAATTTGGGGGCGCTACACCCTAAAAACTCTGAAAAAATGTGAAAATAAAATTATTTGTTGAAAATGGTTCCGACAATTTTGATAAAAATATTCTAAAATGTAGCCCATTTATAAGAATCTAACGATATAAGCCATTTTTCCGGAAAAAATCTAAATCCGATAAATTTTGATGAAATATTCAATAATAATTAAATGTACCTACAAAAAATAATAAATGGAAAACACTGGGCTAATTAATTATGAGAAAGTTTGTCTGAGTTGTCTCGGACCGATTTTTTGTTTTAAGAAATTAACCCTTTCGCTCACCTCGCTCACTACAGAGGACAGTAATTTTTGAAAGCTCCAAATAGCTGTGGACGACTGGAAGTGGGCATATGACACTATGTCCTTATAATATGATTAGTTATGATTGCTACCACAAGATGGTAGCACTATCTAATTACGCATGTAGGTTTTATAAAATAATAACCTGACTCAAATCTACTGTTACAAGGCCTGTTGCTGTGCTCAGTTTTATTATTTTTTTTTTTTTAGTTACTACATATAAAAGTTTTAAACTTTGATGATTTTTATTGGCTAATAAGAGTTCAAACTAAAAGATTATATAAACATTTTTCCAAAATTTTTATTAGTTTAGAAGTTACCAGCCATTGCACATGTGTCCATTACAGAGGACTAATTGAGGTATAGGAAAATGCAAAAAGAGAAAAAAACAAACTTCTCTTCAAGAGATTTATAAAATTTAATGAAGGTGTTTCATCTGATTTGTTTGATTTATAAGATGGTGATGAATATTTACCGGAATATTCGATAAATATTTTGTCTGGGATAAAGCCATCAAAAAAGAGGTCGGCCCTCTGGTGGTTCCCCCGGAGAACCACATTACACTGCTTGAGGAGTTTCACATCATTATAATAAATGGTTCTAAAGTTTCTAGCTAAAATAAACTTTTAAGAGGCCACAATCTTCATACGGCTGAGACGATTAGGCTGGTTAACGAACTTGTCTTATTTGTTAAATTGCCTATGGACCCTTTGTGTGTGCTGATAGCAAATTACTTGGCAAATTTATTTATTGTTTTAGAACTTGGTAAGTACATAAAAATACATTTATTTTTCTTATTTAGGGTAAAATTTTTAAATCTGTAAAGCAAGGAGAAGTATTTTTTGTTTAATTTTAAAAATATTTAGTTTTTTGTGACAACCAGCCCCTTGCAGTAGGTTGTATCTACCAGTGGGGTAGGATGTCACAAAGGTATAAATTATTTTCAAAAACAATAAAAGACTCTTTATTGAGTAAAAATAACAATGAACAAAACCATTAAATATTATATTAACAAAAAAAAAAAACTTGATTTAACAGCTTCCATCTCAGAACTGTGAGCATGTCGCCCTTTTGATGTGAATGGTTTTTACTCTCTTAACATTTTCTCAGTGGAAAAAAATTATAATAGATTACCATTTATGCCATTTAGCATTATAATTAATATCAAAATACAATGTATAAATTATTTAGAGTATTTCTGGGAATAAACAATACATGCTGAATAACAATGCATGGGGCTGGTTGTCACAAAGTTAGAGTCTATGATAACTAGTCCCTCAATCAAGGCTTATGTCAACCAGCTTCAAAACGCCATTAATTTTTTTAGTCTTTTTTTATAATTACTGGAAAAATAAATGAATAAACAAGTTAATTGATCGTAAAGTTAGTTAGATAAGTCAATTAATCGAACGAGTCGTCAAAAGGTAAGACCAATACCCTATGTTACTCACTGAATGCAACAATCTAAATTTATAAAAGGGAACATGAAATAAAAAAGCAGTAAATGTAAAAATTAACTTATTAAAATGTTTAAAGTGACGATGTAGTAAGACAAAACAAAATGACGGAGTCAAACACTTCTAACAATGCTGATCCCTCCACACCTGGAATCAGCTCTTAAAGACCTACATCTTTACTCCCACCTCTCTTACTAAGCCAGGCAGACCTTGTGTCAACCTGGCATTGTAGACAACCAGTCCCACTCTCCCCTATTTTTTTTTTTTTTTTTTTTTTTTCCTCAATCCCCAAGGTTTAAGCTGAAACAGATACATTATTACTAACATTAGCAGGACCGGCGCGACCGTATAGGCGAACTAGGCGACCGCCTAGGGTGCCAGGGCCTGTGGGGTGCCGCAAAATACTTGCCGACCAAGAAGTCATGTTTTATAAAGAAAGATTGATCCAAGGGGGGGAATCCCCCCAAATACAACAAAATTACGAAAAAATATCAATTGAATAAAATAAGTTTGAACATTTCTTATGTTTTTATTTTTGAAGGGCTGCAGCCCCCTCTCTCAAAATGTTACACAAATGTTAAAATATTTTAAATAACTTTAGAAATAAAGTTACAGGTTGCTACAAGGCGTTTATTGGTTATGGTTTGAGGTTTGATGCATCCTTTATTTTTAAAGACCATTACAGTCAAAGTAATTAGTGCAATAGTGCGTCTATAGGGAAGATTTAAGGTAGTCTAAAACTACTTCTGAAGCACCAAAAATTCTAAAATTTTTCCGGGGGAGGCCCCCCCCCCCCCACTTTTTAGGGGAATATTAAGAATATTTAATAAATAAACGTTTTAATAATAAAATAATTTGTTAAATAAGTTCAGTGAATAGTAGATCTTTAATTGAAAAAAATATGTGTGAGGCTCTCACGCATTAGAAGTGAAACTTAAGTAGAATGCATTGCTCTCTTTCATTTTTTGACGAATTTATTACATATTTCAGGATTAAGAAATGGTTATGGGAAATTTAATTGAAAAAAAATATATATTGCTTCGCTAAGGCAACCACTTTTATTCCAATATAAATATATGTTTGTTTTGATTTGTTGGTCTTTAAATATATATAATACAATTAATCTGTAAAAATGATACACTTGGACGAGTCTCGAATCGCAAACTTCTTTACACGATTCCACTATATGAAAAAATTCACTCTACCGCCGCCAAAGAAGTTTCACTTCAAAAATAGCGGAATCACTGGCTATTCTTAGCCAAGAATCACTATTATACTGCAGCTTCATGTAAACATCCATATTATTATTAGTAATAATAATTTTTTATTAGACTAGCTCCTTATCTTGATATATCCTAGTTACTTCTTTTCTTCTAAGCTATAGAAGATATCTTTAATACATTTAGTAATTTATTAAAGAAAATATAAATAAATATTTTATATTGCGTGCATTATTCATTCAGAAGTTTTGTGTGTTATAAACGTGTGTTTTGTATTTTGTTGTTATAGATTCAGTTTCCTATTCACTAATTCTTATAACTCAAGCATCTTATTTGATTTCTATATGAACATTAATTTTAGTTAATACATATGTTATTATCTTATTAAAATAACAGTAATTAACAATGTAATATTAATAAAGATGGTAATTTAGCAGTTTCATTTTTCTGCCGCCCGTCGATAAAATATTGTATGTACCTAACAAGGCAGCAAAAGCAAAGGAAACATTTCTGCCTCGTATATTCATTGCCTGCCTCGGCTTCGCCCTGTAATCAAATAGGTAAATTACCTGCTTCGGCTTCGCCTCGGCAGTTCATTATCATAGATCATAGCCATACCTCACCTACGGCTCGGGGGCTAATCTAATCACTCGTCAGTAAAATTCCATTTTGCTGCCTAGTTACACAAATAACTATTTTAGGAAGATGTTCTTATCTGGGTATCATTCACATTCTTATAGGTGTACACTTGTCTAGGTAAACTATGACATAACTCAGGCAGTCAAGTCCATTTAAGTTTTAATAGCTTCTCCTTACAGAATCAAATGGGACGACTTCTTTTATTGGGATTTTATCCGAATGTCGGTCAAGAGAGATTGTGGCCGATCCGTTAGAGGGTTCTCCTTGCTTGACCCTGAACGGTAACTGTTATGTGTACCTGTAGTACTTGTTCTGATAACTTCTAAACTTTTATCCAGTATGATCTTATATGATGAGTACACGAAAATACTTAAGTATTAGTATAATTTCGTTTTTGATGACCTGCTAAACGAATTTTTATTTACTTAAAAAGGACGGAAATTTAGTTAATTCACAAATCTAAATCTCCTACCAATTATACGTAATCTCAAGACAAACTTACATATTTTTTTAAAAATTATATTTAAAAAATAGTATATTTGAACCGAAGCTACTGTTATTAATTTTAAACCGAAGCTATGATATAGTAGGTAACTAAAAAGCTAAATATACCACATCACATTTAATTTACAAAAAATACACCCTCTCGTCATTTTTTATTTTCTGTGGGATAATTGTCGGAAGTTGCTGACTTGCAATACACCTGCAGGGGTTTCTTTCGAGGAGGTCCTCTCTTCCCTTGTTTTTACTTTCTCGTATACGTAGTATATATAAAGAGGAAGTCTGGTGATACCGCAAAAATTCGTTTTTTAATGGATTTACACGTTTTGAGGTCCCCTGAGTCCAAATTAGTTTTAATAAATATGTCTGTTGTCTGTTCAGACACGTGGAGCCTAAACTACTGGACCGATTTCGATGAAATTCGGTATACACATGTTCAGAAAAATCAAAGCCTCAGGCGAAATTGAAAAATGAATTTTAGCTCTTAATTTGGGGGGGGGGGGACCACCCTCAAAAACTGAAACAAATCATTTCTCGAATTCTCTTCTGACGATTTTTATGTATGCATATTCTACATCAATCTATGATGTGGTCCATTTATGTACGAATCTTACCATATAAGTCGTTTCTCCGGGAAAAATCTAGTACCTGAGAAAATAGTTATATAAGCAATAGGTTAGAGGCCGGGTTCGATTCCCCGCAGGGAATGAATTATTTTTATGGTAAATTTTGATCAAATGTTCAATAATAATGAAATGTAACCACAATAACTTGAAACAACTAATAAATGGGGGAAAAAACCGGACTAAGTAATTATACACTCGTATGAGGAAATTTTGCAAAGAAATAAGACCTTAAAGTGGGTATAAGTATAATCGGAAATAAAGGATAAAATATTTCATTCAGGAGCTGTCAAGCAAACCGTCCTAAATTAATGTTGACAGAGAAGAGATATTCGGGAAGCTTAGCAGGAACACAAAAAAGCTTGGCCGTTCCAGTGGCGCACCAAGGCGGTTGCGGAGGGGCGGCAAAGTGTCAATACTAACGGAACTAGAATGAAATAATCTCATAAACTAATATGTATTTAAAAAAATAATCATTCATATTTTACGATTTTGGTAGTATTCATACTACAGAAAGATTAAATTTTAATTTAAATCAAGTTATAATTATTATTTACTACGGGAAACAGACAGAGAAAAATACACTCCAGCGCCGGGATTTGAACCACGGGCCTCTATATTTCCAGTATAGCGCTCTACCAACTAAGCTACGCAGGAGAATGAGTTTCTCTGACGTTAATGATACCTTGTCCCGAATTCAAGCTTTCAATTTTCCACATAAGTCTTAGAAGTCAACATTAATGACATAGAACTAGACCGAGAAATAACGCTTATAATTATAAAGTACCCAATTAGTACCTGTACCTAGTACAATCAATTAGAAATTCATATTTTACGATTTTGGTAGTATTCATACTACAGAAAGATTAAATTTTAATTTAAATCAAGTTATAATTATTATTTACTACGGGAATCAGACAGAGAAAAATACACTCCAGCGATGGGATTTGAACCACAGGCCTCTATATATTGTTTCCCGTAGTTTTATAATAATTATAATTTGATTTAAATTAAAATTTAATCTTTCCGTAGTATGAATACTACTAAAATCGTAAATTATGAATTTCTAATTGAATTGTACTAGGTCCAGGTACTAATTGGGTACTTTATAATTATAAGCGTTATTTCTCGGTCTAGTTCTATGTCATTAATGTTGACTTCTCAGATTTGTGGAAAATTGAAAGCTTAAATTCGGGATAAGGTATCATTAACGTCAGAGAAAATCATTCTCCTGCGTAGCTTAGTTGGTTAGAGCGCTATACTGGAAATATAGAGACCCGTGGTTCAAATCCCGGCGCTGGAGTGTATTTTTCTTTGTCTGTTTCCCGTAATAAATAATAATTATAACTTGATTTAAAAAAAAAAAAAAAAAAAAAAAAAAAAAAAATCATATATGAGACCTGACAACGGATAAACCATAACATCATCTAATAATATAAAGAATAAAAAATATCAAGTACGTCATTGAAATCGCTTTGGGAAATCAAAACCGTTTTATATACTCTAAACAATTCCGGGTCGTATGCGAAATTGTCGAGGGACAAAAAAGACCGTCGATTCCCAGGACAAAAGAAAAACCAAAAAAACATTAAGCATAATTACGGTGGCTTTATACTATACCTGTTTTTACGGTAGGCTTGATAGACAATGGCTGGTATTGTGGTCATCAAAGCTTGTTATTTTCTCACAGGACGCTATATCGGCATAGCTTTCTTTACCGGAGTCAGGTGCATTGTCGTTTATCATTATACTATAAAGACACATACAATTACCTCTCCCAGTTACAATTTCCTTTGCATAGGAAAGAAAAACAACTTTACTCTCGTTTATAATTATATATTATATTGTCCGATGTACCTACGTCGGAGATAGTTGTGAAACTTCGCCTCTGAGCGCAGAGAGAAAAAAAGTGTGCGTGTGATTTTTTTTGTGATTTCGTCTAAAGATTAAAAAGACAGATTTTGGGGCTAACTTCGTGAAAGTGACGATCTTCGTATAATTAAAGCAAAATTTGACACAATATATTACCTATAATTATGATTTTTATGCTAAGGCTTCCGTGACTGGAACTTATTATAAAGGTTAAAGTGTATACCACCATATTTAGTGTACAATATTAAAGCCCCCATACAATATCAAACTTGATGTTTGCGCAAACCTGATGTCGGGCAAATTTAGACCATACATGTCAAACATGATGTTTGTGCAAACATCAAACAGCCCCATACACAGTCAAAATGTTTGTGCAAACATTTTGACCGTGTAGGGGGCCTTTAGTTCGATTGAAAGCATGCATCGTCATAGATAGAGATAAAATTCGTAGAATGTGAATTCAAATTAGATGACATTTATTAAAATTCGTTCATATCGAATTGTAAACAAAAATAAAATGTCTAGAACATTCCTCACACCTTCTTTAGATTGTTACTTCCTTCTATTTTATTATAAGGGGAGTAACTGTCTAAAGAAGTTCCCAAATATATTCATTTTGAGGAGTAACAAGTCACTCATCTTTTCAGAACCATTGTTCGTTAGTCACTCGTATTGCCAATATTAAAAAAGTTTTTAAAGAAATTAATTTAAAAAAAACAACATTCCTATAAAATCATACATAAAGAAGGAAAACTTAAGTTATTATATCTATTTAGATAAGTTGTTATTATACAGGGTGGCCCAAAAGTCCCCCCCCCCCCCCCTTCTTAACTTTTGAACGGTTTGAGATAAATTAATGAAACTTGGGGGATCTGTACCATGTAAAGGGAAGTTTGTTTTCATGCAAACCTGCTCTAGGGGCAACCACCCACTTTGCCCCCAGGCAATCCAACTTCAAAATTTCAAATTGGAGGGTATATTTTTGATAGAATATTTGGATTCTAGGGTGAAATAAAAACTTTTTTTCTATCTCCAATATTTTGCCCCCTATATAGGGGGGCAAAGGTACCCAAATAACCGTTCCGAAAATAGTTACAAAATAACACTCATATCGTTATAAAATCAACGGTTTGGAATAAATTAATGGAACTAGGGGAATGTGCTGAATATATGTGCTGAAATTAACACTAAATCGGTTTAAACGAGTATAATCGAAAACAATATTTTCATGCATAATGCATGAAAATATGCATGTTTGTTAATTAAAGGATTAAATACTGGATAAAATGTTCAAATAACGCTATAATATAATTACATATTAGTCCGATGTACCTAACTCGGAGATAGTTGTGAAACTTCTGAGACATGGCTCTCTTGATCCTTACTTAGATATCCTATGTGCGCCCAAACATACTTTTTCTTCCCAGTGCCCCTCATAGAGACCAAAAGTAGCGACTCCACAAATGTCGCTTTATTATTATACCTATCAACTTCGAAATTTGTATCAATGATATTAAAACAAAGATCCTTTTTTGACGAATGAAAGAATTTTCAGTCATAAACTAAGTATATTGTTAAAAGTACTGTAAATTGTTATAGTAAAGACAAGAGAGAAAAGAATACATACTAACTATGTGAGAGTCAGGCCGAGATTGGCTTCAAACTATAAACATTAAAGGATAATCTGACTGACTCTATGCTCGATGTACGAGTAAGATTGTTTGTGAAAAACGCATTGTTGTGCAAATTATTAGTCGCTGTTAGATATAGTTATTTATGTTATTGTTAAATTTAGATTATTTAAACAACTCAATTTGTTTAAAACTAGCGTCTTATAATGAATAAAAAAATTTTAATTCTAGTATTTTTACTTTAGTTACTTTTGCAATTATTGTAAAAATAGTCAAAAAAATAAAAAAATAAAAAATAAATAAAAATAACGACAAATTATGTTTAGCTTAAATAATTATAAGCCTAGCCCCCAATGGTTTTCAACATGCATCAGTCTAGGCGTTTCATTTCGTTCGAATGACAAATTCATGTACCGCTCGTGCTGAATAACATATGCATTGGACCAAAGTATCTTAGAAATTACGTCTCTAAACATTTAGTTGGATTAGTAATTCACCTGAAATATGTTAAACCACCTGCTGAAAGAAGGAGTGTCAATTCTCTGTTTTCTTTGAAGGGAAATTACAGTGTATATGCTGAGTATTTTTCAACGTAAGATGTGTAATTTCATTTAAAAAATGTAAAAAGTAAAAACCAGGATGGACTTAATGTTTACCGCTTCGAAGCTGCTATTGTTACTAATTAACTAACTGATGTGTTGATTGTAATGGCGGGTAGTTAAACTGATACAGACGGGTTCCGGTCCGTAGACGCGTTTCACCGAGCTCGCACCTCTTTAACCGTTCTGTTATAGTTATAGTTATACCTCAAATATATTTAGCAGGAAATGTTTGTAAACGTCGCTTATAAATTAAGAAAGATGAAATTGATAGCAATCCATGCCTTGAGATTCAAATCATGAATATTATTATTAAAGAAAAAGAGGGAAACAGATGAAAAATGTATCACGCCGCTGAATATCGAATGCCTTTCACCACGGTGTTCTAACTACAGAATTAAAGATAAAGAGTAGCTTACAAATTTGAAAAGAAAATCTTAAACTATTATTTTCATTGAGCATTATTCACTATGCTCATTTTTACTCTCAGAACACTATGTAGTACACTTTTTTTTAGGGGATCCAGCGTGACCGTGTGGCTTTAAACACTTGTCACGTGCTCGGTTATCGATGAATCGAGGGCAGCTCGACGTCGTGGGTTCGATCCCGCACCAAGTTGCTCTGATTTACATGGCCCACTAATGATCACACCATACTCACTTCAGTGGTACATGGTACAGAGATACGATGTGTGAAGTGGCTGCAACTCTCCAACACGGGAAAAGTAAAAATGGCCTCAATAAAATAAGGCCTAATTGCTAGGTTCGAACTAGTGGTTCGTCCTACCCGTTTAATACTAATACTAGAGCTTACTACTTATTCATTTTTACTCTTTTAGCATTATAAACTATGCAGCTGTTAATAGCATTAATTGAAATTTTAAGGTATTAATTGATAATAAAAGTAAACTAGTAAAGGCAGTAAATAACAAACACTATTACTAGTTACTAATACACTGATGAGAATGTTTAGTCGAACCAGTCTGTATATATTATTTATGGTTGGCAATATACTGAATAATTGAACTAGTAATTGTGTTTGTTATTTACTGCATTTACTTGTTTACTTAAGTAGTTGGTTGTTTTTTGGAATGAAAGTCCTTTATTATATTTTATTCAAATCCAAAAAACAACCAACTACTTATATAAAAAAACCTCAAGTCCACAAAAGAAAAACTTCAATTACTTGTTTACCTTCATTATTCACTATGCTCATGTTTTTCCTCAGGGCATTATTTACTACATTCATTTTTACTCTTTTAGAACTATAATAATTTTTACTTAGTAAGTAAATTAATTTATAAGTCTATTTATATAAGTTATTGTATCTATTTGAAGACCAAAAAATCAAAACAAACTTTTATTTTTATTGGAATAAATGTGGTTGGCTTCCTTAGCTTAGCAATAACAAATAATTTGGAGGTGCTTCGTCGTCGGGACACTACTCGATTACTCGATCATATAAATGATACTTTTTACATTTATATTTACTTATTATGAATGTGTCTATTGATTTCTACCATATTTAAAATAAATTGTGTGTGGATATTAGCTCACTGGTGTCATCAGTCGGCGGCAGCACAGTTTTATTTCTCTTTTAAATGTGGAAGGTACTTATATTCTTGTAGGTTCAATGTAGTCCGGGTTGTTTGCAAGTATGTCGTATAGAGATGTAAGAAGAGGAAGTGGTTGATTAAAACCTGCTCTTCCGAGACATTTATTGAAGGAAGTGAAATATGAGACCGGAAATAAATACGGGGGAAAGCAGGGAGAGCAGTTCTTGTTTGCTTGGAGAATCAACCGGTCCTAAACTAAGACTTGGAAACAGAACACGCGTTGCCCGTTCTTAAACTTGACCTTTTCGTTGCCTTCTCTACCAAGGACTCGACAAACTTTTCACTTTTCTCTCTCTCCAAGCCCGTGCCAAAAGACGACACTCGTCTGCTTTTATTTTCGTTACGGCAACGAAATTATATATGGAATAAGTCTATAATGTTACAGACCAGAGATGGGCCAAAGTCGTTTATCTCATACAACGAGACATAAATAACAGATGATACATCCATCGATCCATCTATATATGTCCAACTGATATGCCTAACCTCTTTCCCTCTAAGACGTCCTCGTGCAATAGAAGATCCAGTCAGGACGCTGGTTATGTGTGGCCCCTACAATGGTGATCCGGCCAGTGCTCGGATAAGGAGGAGAAAGACTGTTTATTTAGCTATGTCATAGTTTAAAAAATAAATTCCGTTGCATCTTTACAGCTTCAAAACATTCGTAACATAATAGGACAGGTTCTAGACGCACCCTCAAAGCAACCTTTAAAGTCAAACATCTTTCACCTTTGTAAAATCTAATATAAGAAATGTCAATGATTGCTTTCAGATCAATATGATATCACTCGGCCACAGTTATTTTAATGAATAATAAATATAACATTCTGAGTGGTTCACATTTTATTTTAATTTGTATTCCGGAAGTTAGGTAGCATACAAATTCTTGTTATAAAGATAAATATTTATTAGGGAGCAATATCTGGATATAATTATCCAGAATATACGATGACATCAAATGTTTCTTGAATATAGCATGTTTGAAAAGCTTGAATGTCTGATGCATAAAGAAATTTTTGATGTTTAAATATCACTAAGTATCCAGGACTAATGAGGTATTCAAAAACACCATTTCATTATTTTCTTTCTCCAGGACCACTTAAAGGTGAATGAAACGAAGTCCATTATATACTGAAAATATCGTGAAAAGTTAAACCAACCAATGGATGAGAAAGATAGAGTTAAAAGATATAGGTACGCAAGATAATAAAAGAGAGAGAGTGAAGTTGGGTGGGACGCTTATACCAAGGAAGGATGACGAGAACCAGGAAAACGTTGGGACAGAGAGCTGAAAAAGAGAGGTATCAGTCTTGACGAAAGGCAATGGTCATCAAAGCTTTAGAACGCAGGTATATTTATTCAAATAATTAGCCTCTATCATGAGTTGGGATGGCAAAATTAAACCAGAAATTAATGCAAGGACTGCAGCAGACGGTAAATTGTTTCACGCTCTTAACAAGAGGTTTATCGGAAAACGACAGGTTTTTTCGAATAAAAAAATGTTCATATACAAGAACGCGTGCATCCCAACACTCATATATGGATCAGGGCGTTGGACAATAACCCAAAAAGATGCTGTTAAGTCTACAGACTTCAAAAATGAGGTATCATAGATAGGTAGAAGGGAAGACCTGAAGAGATCGCATCCGAAACTAAACCTTCCGAGACAAACTTCAAATAAAGTGAAAGAATTTACAAGCTCAAGCTGCAACCACCTACGATGGCTTGGACATTTATCAAGAATATCAGAGAAGCTTTGCAAAGCAAGCCTTATGAAACTAGACCCTAGGAAAAGAGACCCCGAGGTAAACGCAGGATGACCTGGGAGGATAACATCAAGTGAACACTTTAAGAGCGATGTGTGACCTGGAACCGGATTCGTTGTCTGGTGGAAGGTCGAGTAAATCTCTTTGTCAAACCTTTAAACCATTCGGTAAAAGAGGTAGCTATTAAGTAAGAAAGAATTTAGGATTTGCACTTAGTAATGGAGACAGAGGGGCGATGTAAAAGAAAAACCTTACCGACACAATGGCTTAAAAACAAAATAAAATCATAATCCCTATTGACAAAAATCGATCTGAGACAACTCAGATAAACTTTCGTTTATTGTTGAAACTGTATTTAAATTCTATAATATCTTATTAAAAAAAATTTAAAAAAAAAAAAAAAAAAAAAAAAATGGCGTTTAAGCTGTTTACTTTTTGTTATCGATTTTCAAAGAAATTAAATTTATTTTCATCAATATCTCGGAAACTAGATTTTTTATGGAAAACGGCTTAATTATATTTAAATTTCCTTTTTATTTTTAAAGTGTCAATTTAGGGTAAAAAATAATTCAAGATATTAGTTTAAAGGTGATATTTCATCCCTATTTTGGGACATCTTCATACCAATTAAAAAGTCTACAGTTGTATAAAATCACATTTACGAGTCATAAATAATCATGAGTAGTGCCTAGCCGACACCTATTCACTGACTCTAGAGTACCCCAAATTGACACTTTAAAAATAAAAAGAAAATTATACATAAAAAAGGGGACCACATATATTTATATTTTACATATAAAATGGTTAATTATATTGTTAAATTCGTATTTAGATGGACTTCATTTTAGAACTTTTTAACGAAAATCGAGGAAACTGTTATCAAGAAATAATATTTTTTCAGATTGTTTGGGGGTTGCGCCCCCAAATTTGGAACTGAAATAATTTTCTCGATTTTGCCTCAGGTTATAATTTTTCTGAACATGTATGCCAAATTTTGTCAAAATCGGCCCAGTAGTTTGGACTTAGGGGACTTCAAAACGTGTAAATCCATCAAAATCGAATTTTCGAGCTATCACAATACTTTCTCTGTATATGTTAATGTAAAAAATAAATATTGTAATGGGATTAACTGCAGAAGATTTAATTTAGAAAAAAATAAATGGTCAGATTACATACATTCTCCGATCCCACAACAGCCCATGGTTTTTTACATACAAGGCTAGGATTTAGGATTGCGCTTAGTAACGGAGACAGATAGGCGATATATATAAAAAATAATGCCTATTATTTATGTTTATTAAAATGAGTTTTTTCTATATCTTTTTCGAGGATTATTTTGCTAATAAAGAAGGAGACGTTATCCAGACAGTAGAATGCAAGTATAGATGAGAACCTGGAAAGAGAGTTAGACGAAAGCTTCTTTGAGAGCGAATTCATTTAATTTATTCTTTTAGAACTTGTTATAAAAAGATTTGATTTTAAATTGTCAAAGAAATAAAAGATCAGTTGATTCTATGTTAAAAGAGAGAATAGAAAGTACTTGTTTTTCTATTTGGCCAATATCAAGGTATTGCTAAGGCCGATTTGATTACAGATACTGTGACGGATCACGTTTTAATTTCATTTAGTAGCAAATAATGGAAAATACCTCTTTGAACATGCCATTAGCTTTGGCATCGAATTTAAAACAATCCCAATTTGAAAAAAAGGAGTGTTCCTAATATGCTTCAAAGCTGAATGTCCGGAGCCGAGAGTAAATAAAGGAAACTTGAATCGTTGTCAGCTCATCATGCACGAGAATATTTAATATTTTGGCAATATGTGTAAATTTTCTAGATAGCAGTTGCCAAAAATGGACAAAAAATTAAAAGTGGCTGAACATGGCTTATTTGTTGGGTTAAAAAGCTGTTGCGAATAAAGTTTCTTTTTGCCCACAGCCCCGGAACAAATTTGGAAATAAGTTTAGGGTGGCTTATTGCTACAACCAGTTAAAATTGTGAAATAATGAGGTAAAATATTAATTATAATGTTTACTATATGGTAATTAGTAATCTATGCATATAAAATTCAGTTTGGCGTATTTACATACGCCACACTGAATCTTATTACTAATTCTGATCATTTTACAGACATAACTATAACAGTTAAAGCATTTAATAAACGAATTAATATCTTGTAATAGCCAAAGTTTTCCATTTACAAACTTATTTCTGTCTGTTTTGTAGCTTTTTTTCTGTGTAAATGCTATGTTGTATTTTT
This sequence comes from Gerris lacustris, assembly GCA_951217055.1. Taxonomy (NCBI): domain Eukaryota; kingdom Metazoa; phylum Arthropoda; class Insecta; order Hemiptera; family Gerridae; genus Gerris; species Gerris lacustris. Next base: position 18,519,090 of record OX578285.1, read on the forward strand.
TGTTCGAAATGAAACTACCATTACGGCTAATACGATTAAGAGTCCCCTGCGAGTGACGTTAGTCAGTCTATCTTCTCTTGCAAGGTTTGAAATACGAGCATGTAGTTTCGCCGGTGTTTTCGCTTTTGATTATATTTTATATTCCGATCAGGTTCACGCTCCAAAGGCGAGCCAGTGCCGAGGCACGGTAGAACAGATCATTAAGAAGGGAAAAAACCTCCATGTTTCTCCTGGTAATCGTTTTCTTTTTTAATTTTTTTTTTCTACGTACTAACAGTATTCGAGTAAATTAATCGACTTTTGTCACAAGAACATAACGATCGGAATTACATTCCTTACGCAAAATGCTGTTGTGTAGTCGCTTGAAAATCACTTTCCTAAATAAAAAAGAAAATAAATCTAGATTTACCTGCTTTAAAGATATCTTAATCACGATACTATTTTTAGTTGCAAGATGCAATGAAGAGATTTCATTTATACTGAATTAAACACAAGGAACAAAATTGTTCAGCTTACTGCGAAAAAAAACTATAACAATAGCTTCCATTAATAGCTCCGATTAATACAATCCTGTTTCAGTCTCAATAGTTTGTCATATCAGTTCACTGGCATGGCCATGGCCACAACTATTGTAAACCGGTCAAACCTATTGTTAAAACCTGTTTTCATTCAAAACTAGGTAAAAATTAAGGGTTTGTGACGGCAAACTAATAACATTTTCCCTCTGAGTTTTATTCTTTTTGAGTGAGTTCCATAAGATATCGGTACAAACAACTACTGTTTTACACTAAACAAAATAAGTAACCTACAAAGGCAATTAAAACGTTAATATTAAAAAAAAAAAAAAATAAGAGTAAAATTAATAGAAGTATAAAATGGCATATCACAAAAGCAAAACTAAGCCAAACAAGGACACATAAAAAGTAGACTAAATTGAATTTTTTTTAAAACAGAACTAAGATCAAGAACAAACAACAAAAACAGGGTGAAATTGAGACCAAATGAATAAGCGCCATTGTTTATAACTTGAGCAGTAGAAAGTAAATGGAACATTGTAAAAAAATAAAATTGATCAGTTTGGCCCTTTATCGTTATGTTTAGTGGGTTCCTTATCATTTTTATTTCGGGGGTCTGGAAAATTCCAAATTACGTTTTTATTTTTTTACTTTGATTTTTCTTAAAAGTTTCCTTTCACAAACCATTAAAAATTAAAGTAAGACAGTGTGGTTCTTTTGTCGGTTGTGGAGGTACACCATGCTGGTTCTGACCTGGATAGAGGCGCGGTGGCCGGCGACTTTGGCCGTCAGGCTGAATCTCCACAATTAGTACTTTTTTTTCATTTTAAGTTTTAGATTTAGTCGTTTAAATGTATCTTGCCATAAAAATGTAGAACCCCTCCAGAACCCTTCGAGCGAAGGTAAGATTTTTTTCTTTCCAATCTCAAATAGAATGGTCTACGTTTAATTTTTAGGGTGGTTGATCCAGATCCGAATTTACCGCACCGTCCCCAACCATCAACATCAACCATCTTCAATCATTTAACAATAATTTAATTCAATTTAATATATCAGCCAATAGAATCGATTTTTATGTAATATAATAATTTACAGACTGGGGTTGGTTCTTCTCCCCTTAGAAATAAGAACCTGTCGCTCATAAAAAAATATATTTTAATTTCTTTTGTATATTAATTATTTCTATTAATTTTTAATAATACCTACAACCCACCCTTAAACGATAGCATAAGCAAACATCACATCGAAGGTTAACATTCTATCAAAGACACGTCGTATATCGACTAATGAAATCTGAATGGCGATACGGTACGGAGCAGATAAACAATCGACCAATAGGAAGATGGTAAGGTAGGAGAAAGTGGTTGCCTTCACGCTCCGAAGACGGCTCTTCCAACGGTCATTATCCCAGCTGGCCCTTCATACTCTAGTTGTCTAAACAAGGCTTAATCAGGCGGAAAATAGGGCCGCATCTGTACGACCACATTAGTAGTCGGCAATGTCTCTGCAGCCACAAAGAAGTGACGGACCGTTTATGAAGCCACCTCGTTGAAATTACCCGCACTAAACTATTTCTTCTTGTGAGTTCAAGACCATTGTATTTTTAGTTAAACCAGTAATAGAAGCATTACTGAGAGACGTCAATTTCTATTTATTCTCTTCAGAATTATTTCATTTCTTTATATATATAAATAAATAAAACTTTAAATCTCTTCAACAAACAAAAAAAAAAGTTATCTCTTGTTTGATTTCTTCACAACCAATAACCTAAGATTGCACCGAGTGACTCATACAAAAAAAATAATGGACTAGGATATATAATTTCTCTTTACTCGGAACAAGATATGACTGTCTAGCAAACGATTATTAATGGATTCTTGATAACATCTAGTCGTAGACTAATTATTATCCTTTTTATATCCTCGTACTTATACGTGCCTAATAAAAAAAGGTTAAGTCAGAGGGGAAAAAAACAACTTTTTCTACTATCGCGTTTATTAGACAGAAAGAGACAAAGCTTGTGCATATAAATACATGCTTGAAAGAGATATAATATAATCACAGACTCGTTTTATTTTGTAAAATTATCTAAAAAGCTTATTTATTGAAATAATAAAACGAGGAAGGAAATAATGTAAAGATGTTTTAATGTTGTTTGCATCTGATGGAAAGTTACGAGAAGTTTCACGTTTCAAAGAAATCTCACTTTTTACATAAAATGAAGCGAAATTGTTAAAGAAAAAAAAAATACAAAACTAAAAAACTTGATGGGATGAAAAAAAATAACTTGTAAAGCTAGTTTCATTTTTATAACCCGTTCTCTTTTTCCTTGTCCGGTAAATTCCTTAATTCTTGTAAGAAATATATTTTTTTACACAAAACAAACGATTGAACTTTATTGGAAAAAAAAAGAGAAAATGTTATAAGTTATTTAAAAAGAACTAAGTTATTAAAAAGATAATTAAGTTCTTCCTTACAACCATAATTAGTTTTGTAAAGATTTCTTCCTATGTATACATGTATACTCTTATTTTCATAATTAATATCTTTTATTTAATATATTTTAAAACAATCAACTGCTTTGAAAGGGTATTATTGTTACTTTTTAGCAAATTATCCTGGATAGGAAGATAAAAGAATTGTAGGCATTGGCTTTACAAGATTTTGAATAGACACCTCCTTTCACATTTAATTTTTTTTTTAATTAGTTTGAAGTTATATGCTACAATCATACGTTTGTCTGTTGGATGTTTTATGCTACTGTTATAGGCTTGTCTGTTGGATGTTTTATGCTACTGTTATAGGTTTGTCTGTTGGATGTTTTATGCTACTGTTATAGGTTTGTCTGTTGGATGTTTTATGCTACTGTTATAGGTTTGTCTGTTGGATGTTTTATGCTACTGTTATAGGTTTGTCTGTTGGATTTTTAAGTTTTAATGCAATTTTTAAATACATTTAGGGGTTAGTCGAGTGGTTAACGTCTAAAACTAAAGTGGTGGTTTAAATTCCAGAAAGATGACACTGGTCGCACTGATGATACCATTGAGTGGAGTTGTAATGGAGCCTAATGTTGTGATAATGAGATCGAATAGAGTTGTTAAGAATTTTAATGTTGTGATGATAACATCAAATAGAGTTGTTAAGTAACCTAATGTTGTGATGATAACATCAAATAGAGTTGTTAAGTAGCCTAGTGTTGTGTTGATAACATTGCCGCCTTTTAAGGATTAATTTGATCTCCACAACTTTGACTTGTAAAAATTTTAAAAACTATTACATATTTAACTTAAGAGAGTGCCGGTCATTGACAGTAGCGACTATTATATTATTTTCATAATTAATATTTATTTTTTTAAATCAAAATCAAGTGCTTTGAATGGGTATTATTGTAACTCTATAGCAGATTAACCTGAATAGGAGGCTAGAAAAGTTGTACCTAGGCTTTAAAAGATTTTGAATAGACACCTCCTTCCAAATTTAATTTTTTAAATTAGTTTTCTGTTATATGCTACAATTATACGTTTGTTTGTTGGATGTTATATAGTTATTTATACGTTTGTCTGTTCATGTGTTTAAAACTTGCCAAAATAACTTAGATTAAACAATTTATGGTGAATAAAACTGGAAAAACAACTTATTTGAGCTAATGAAGCAACAAAATATGGCCTCACTTGGAACGGAGCAGCCTATGATTTTTGATTAAATAAAAATCTATAATTCCCCCACTCCCTGCGAGAAATCGGTATAGGCTTATTGTAAGAAATAGTTAGTTTGTTGTTTGTTTATCTATAAAAAAAATATAGGTGCAGATAAGGGGATTTTGGGATTCCTGATAACGAATTTGAGGTTAAAAAAATTGGCAGCTTTAGATAAGCTTAAATTGTAGATACGTGAAAATAATATGAATATATAAAGTACTTAAACTATATACATCTTTTTTGGGCACTGATTACGAATTTGAGGAAAAATCAGCCGTATCCAGGGCAAACAACAGGGGAAACGATGGCTCAAAATTTAAAGTTGTAATTTTTGAACGGGAAAAATTATAATATTATATATTCAATAAGACAAATATTATTATTATTTATAACATAATAATATATTATATTTTATATGAAATTAGTGTTAGTAAATACTTTTTTGTTAAAGTTATAAATTTTTATCCATTTTTCTTAAAAAATACATAAGATACGATGGGGAAAGGATATTTTAAAAACAATCAGATCAGCGGTTCTCAACCTTTCTCAACCCACGTACCCCTTTCTTGTATAATTAACTTTGCGTATCCCCTAAAAACAACCCCTTAATTTTATAAATTAATACTTTTTAAATTAGATGAAGTGTTGTTTAACTGCTGCTAATATTGCTACATCATAGAATCAGGTGTAAATAGGTTATTTTAATTCCAAACAAGATTTTTTAATTGACATTTTACTAAGTGTTTATTCATTTGACAGAAAAGTAAACAAAAAACATTTTTTTTTAATTCACCGCGTACACCTTAAACATTTTCGCGTTCCCCCAAGGGGTACGCGTACCACAGGTTGAGAACCCGAGCTTATCGTGTGAACGCGAAGCGGGAACATCTATATTTCCATGGGAAATGAGTTCCGATCAAAAAAATTATTAACTTAAAACTAATAAAGGTAAGATTCCAAGACGCGACTCCAGCGATAGACGCTCAACAATAGCCGCTCAGCGACTATCGCTGAGGACTCCTCTTCTGAGTTTACTTGTAAATGTTTTTCTAGGCAAGCGACTGTAGCTATAATCGCAAGAGACGCTAGCGTCGATCGCTGAGCGATTGCAGCCGTCTGCTCCAGGAGTAGTCATAATCGCAGTCGCGAGCGATCCTAGCAATGCAGTGCTTCGCGCAGTGCAGTCGCGTCTAGGAAAACGTACCTTTAAATTCCTAGACGCGACTCCAGAGATAGACGCTGAGCGACAGTCGCCCAGCGACTATCATGGAGGAGAGTTTGCATGTTAAGAGTCACTCGGCTAGGAAAACGGTAACATGCAAACTCAGAAGAGGACTCCTCAGTGATAATCGCTGAGCGACTATCGCTTGAGCGTCTATCGCTGGAGTCGCGTCTAGGAAAATAAAGCTTAACGTTCACATCAAACTACCCTCGGATAGGTTTCATGATCATTTCTTGTTAGTATATTGCTATTGTTTACTTTAATTAATAACAATAAAATATTGTTTCATACATTACAATTTCTTAAATGATAAATATTATGTGTGATAACTCATAGCTTTACAAAAAAAAGTACAATTGTTTGGTGAAAGACTAGCATAACTTAGATGCATAGAAATGCGATCCTGGTTAGTGAGTAGAAAGGAGTTACAGAGTAAGAATGCAATGCAACTGATGGTTCGGTCCAAGAAACATGAGTTCTGAGAGTTGCGGTGAAAGCGGGGTGGTTGACCTGATCTAGCATTATTGTTTTTACGCATCGACAACTGCACATTGTGCAACCCGTACCTTTAACAACCAAGGTCGATACTAATCGCATTCGACCTTAATATAATATATCCTCCGGTCAAGCCATCTTTGTTCAAATTCCATTTTGGCCAAATGTTAATGGGTTCTTCAATCTTAGCTACCTTTAAAGGATAATTTAATCTCCAAAACTTTGACTTTTAAACTTTTTGAAAATGATTATATATTTAACTAATGACTGGTTGTTTTGACTGAGATTTTGTGTTACCATTTCATAATTATGACTAGAGAGGTTAATAAAAAGTAACACAACAATATTGTCACCACAATTTTATATTGATTATTAACAAACGTGTTTTGACATTTTACATCATCTTGAAAGCTTGTTAAGTAAATATGTAGCTAGTAGAATCTTTACTCCAACTATGCTAACACTTAACACAGAATATGATATAAAATGTCGAAACGTGTTTGTTAATAATCAATATAAAATTGTGGTGACAATATTGTTGTGGTATTTATTAACTTTTAACTTATGAGAGTTGACCGGTCATAGACAGAAGAGACTAAGCGACTCATAAGCCAAATGAATCAACCCTCGAAGTTTGACTCAATACGTTTGGCTAACCCTAATTAAATATTCTTGAATACCATACGTTTACCAAAGTTTGGAGGATAGCTCCCCTATATTTAGAGCTCAAATTAATTTCTTGATTTCACCTCATTCTTTGAACCTAACGAATTTTAATAAAACCTTGGTTTTCCAGTGAAATCCGCATCGCGAAGGGGTTGAAGTTCGACATTTCGCTTCCACTACTGGAAGAATCCTTAAGGGTCAGGTGCATCGTGATGTTTACTTGAAGCAACAACAAGACAGGTACATGTGACATACACGATGGACCACACCCCTGAAGATGCTTCCAGTTGTGGAAGCGAAACGTCGAACATCCAAGCTGTTTATTACGAGTCAACCCGCGGAAGCCTTCACACTAAGCTACCGAATTTTATTGAAATTAGTTTATTAGATAAGCTAGCTTCTATACATAGATAACCACAAAAAATCCACTTATTTGTATTCAGGGGACCTTAAACAATGTAAATTAATTAAATTTAATTTATACTTCGTCACATTTTATCCGTTGTTTGAATCGAGGACACCATTATAATTGAAATCCCCTTTAACTCATTGCGGATCTTGGTAATAGCTTGAGTGAATATTTTAAGGTAAAGTGGGTCTTAGACCTTAATATGTTGCTGACCTCGACCTATGACCCAGACATTGGAACCTCTCTCCCCTTGAACCATCCCAATACTGAGGCACATCAAGTACCAAGTACCCTTACCCTAACCTTGAGTTAAGCCAAAAGGCATCTTTCTCCACCCCCTATATAAAATGTATTAAGTATTTTTAAACTGACCGAGTTCTGAATGCAAGTATTTATAATAATTATACCATTCAGCTATATTTACATTTATTTCTCGAATATAACATTTCTTTTAAAATAAATTTCATTAAAATATAACTACTCGATAAAATATTTATATAATTATAAAACAAGAATCAATTTATTTTTTTATATAGAACAGGTAATAAATATTTATTTTACTAGTTGTGGTGTATCATTTGTATATTTTTTTTATTAAAAACTGGAATTTTGTATATTTATTTATTATATTGAATTATTATTATTATTATTATTATCTATATTAAAACTTTAAATATCTTAATGAAAACACTATAGTTTTTCTTTTTTAATAAGAAGTAAAACAATCAATATGTTAACTTAATAATATTACCTTTTTATAATGAGTTTATCGATCATAGGTAATATAAATATCCTATTTAAGAAATGGATAAAGGAACAACAAGAATGGTCGAAACAGATGTGAGTTAAGTAATTGTTATTTTGGATAGATAAAGAACTCTTCAATACATAACAATACACCACACAATACACCTACTACAATACACCTATTGTGAGAAGCTAGATAATTTTAATATAGGAGGAAGGCGATTAAAGGTAAATTATTTTATAATTATTTATCAATATATCATTAGTGTCGAAAAATAAAACATTAATGGTCTTCAAATTCGTCCGCCGAGGAATGCAATCCTACAAATTACGACAGAGTTCGACAATTTAAAGCATTTTAACAAAGGGGGAAAATTAGGAAAGAGCAAGTGAAGATTCGCCTTGGCCAGCACGTGACGGAGTGCGGAGCAACGTGCCGCTAAAGTAAATCGGTACGAGATTTCAGACCCGGTGTTCTTGTTTACAAGAGGCCGCTTAGAGACGGAGTCGCAGCTACGAGAGTGAAAGCCCACCCGGACCGAGTTTGACAAGGATTGAGTGGCACGGGCCACAGGTCCGTCAATTCATCGCACTTGCACAGTTCCAGTGTTAACGAGCCGTAACCGGTTGAGAAATTACATCGCAAGAATCTCTTTTATTTGATAAAAAAAATAATAACATCAGGAAATAACATTGTGCATTAGGTGTGTATTGAAATCCGTTACCACTTCACAATTACTTTAAGCCGATATAATTCTCCTCTCCACCGAGGAAGCTTTCTTCTTGAACCACCAGGCAGGAAATCTTTAATACCTTATTACTCCGTCTAATTATCGTGTTCTAATTGAGATCGATCGTTAATTATGAAACCGAATGTGAAATCTTGTCCGATGTTTGTCCCTTTGCAAACTGGTCTTTTAGAAGTGGCTGACAAACTCCTCCGAAAGTATTATTATATATAAAAATGCACGATGACACACTTTTTCCTTGGTAAAAATTCTAAACTGTTTTTTAACGGCTTAACGTATAGAGTTAATTATAAGACAGATCTAGAAGGGAGATATTTTAATGGGATGAGAGAAGGCTACGGCTACGGCAGCCGTGAGCTAATCAAAGCAAGGAATGGCCGGAGCAACACGCCCCATCCATTTCTATTATCACTTTTTCCTCTTTCTCTTTCCTTCTTCGTTTTATATAAACTGTTCTAACTTGAATTAATCCGCGTCAGGTAATTCACGAGCAACTGAGATATTATATTAGTGAGCATTCTGCACGAATCCAAAAGTTTTAATGTGTTTTTAAAAAAATTTAGGGGATAGTAATAGTCGAGTGGTTGACTTCAAAAACTAAAGTGACGGTTCAAATTCCAGAGTGGTGAGCCATGTCGCACTGATGATTACATCGAGTACCTAGAGTTGTTAAATAACCTAATGTTGTGATTTTGAGATAGTTAGTGATTTTAGAATATTAGATTTACAAGTGAAATAGTGATACCGCTTTAAAATTATTAATGGTAATTACAATATACTTATTAATAATCAATATACTTATTAATATCAAACTGATTTTGACTGAAAATAATTATTGTATATTAATAAATGATAAAACATTAATTAACACCAGGAAAAACACACTTTTAGTCCGAGAATTTAAATGTATTTTGAAAAATTATTATTATTCCAGTAGGAAACAGCCAATTGCCAATCCGTCCAGATAAAATAATTCTCAATGCCACTTCATAATATTTCATGATCTAGTTAGAACAATAACTGAATAATTACTCATTGGATTTGTTTCGCTGTATTTTGTTCATTTAATATATACATAGTTTGTTTTGTTTAAATTTCCCGCTTACCTGTCTAACTTTAGCAATTATGAGTTCGGATCGCCAAATATTACAAGTAAAACTGTTAGAATAAATAATTTTCCTTAAAAAAAAAAAGAAGTTTTTTTAGATTCTGATTTTTTAAATAATGCAAATGCTGAGCATATATAAATTATGTATGAAATCATATTAATTAAATACCAGTTAGTATACAGCACAATAACTCATGAGAATGGACACTATTAAAATAGATTATGCAAGTGAAAGCACTTTTTTTTTGTCTATGACCGATTCTTTTTGCTAAATGATTTTTCAAAAGAAGGATTTAATTTCTTTGAAAAAAAGGCGCTGTACCTAAATAGTTAAATTTTCTATACTTGAATTGGATGTGACGAAGTATTGATCTGACTCGGATTGAATTACTGTCTGTTTCAGTAGGGAACAAGTTGAATGCAGCTCTTGTAATCATACCTGGACCATTCAATGTGAATAAATATACCGATATAACCATATGAATGGTTTTATCGTTTATGTACAACCGATATAACCATTCACATTACTACTAAGGGATGCGTAAATGGACCATCTTACTAATAACTATACAGTTACTTTACATAATCCCATTTAGCAATCTAAATTGTATTCAGCCCAGACTAATCATCCGAATTATCTTTATATCGCCGACATTTTAAAAGTTTTGAAAATAGTGGGCAAATTGAGGCGACACATAGCTTGCTCGCATCATCATTTATATAATCAAATAAAGCAAAAGAAAAATATAAAAAACTATAAAGAGCAGATTCCGTTAAGCCCGTGGCAACGGACTTAATTTTATATTTAGAAAAAAGTAAAATTAAGTAAATTAATTTAGATAAGTTATTAGATCTATTTGAAGACCAACAATTCAGAACAAACATTTATTTTTATTGGAATAAATGTGGTTGCCTTAGCTTAGCAATACAAATCATTTTGAGGTGAGTTGTCACCGTCGGGACACAACTCGATTATATAAATAATTATTATTATTTTCAATTTGATATCATAAGTAACGAAAAGTATATTTAAAATTGATGGTTCTTCTATTAAAGAAATAAATAATATTTAAATAATAAATAAGATTTAACATATAAAAGTTTTCATATTCTTTTTATCGAAAAAAAGCATTACCACAACGTTTAATGTAATCAACGAGACTTTTAAATGGAAGATATAAATGGATATCTAATCATTTATAAAATCGAGTAGTGTCCCAACGACGGTGACGACTCACCTCGAAATGATTTGTTATTGCTAAGATGATGATTTGTTAAGGCAATCACATTTATTCCAATATAAATAAATGTTTTTTTTGATTTGTTGGCCTTCAAATAGATATAATAACTTATCAAATTTAATTTACTTAATTTTACTTTTTTTATAATTATAAAATTAAGCCCGTTGCCTCGGGCTTAACGGCTCGAAAGAGTATAAAATAAAGGTTAATGAGATAGGATTTAAAATATGAGTGGCGCACCCACGAGGAGAGAGGCTGAAGGGACCGCTTAAACTCTGTGGCATATGCACTTATACAGGGGTGTCCATCCCCCCCAAGTATGATGGCGCACTCCCCCCCAAAACAAACTAACCTTTGCACCCCCCATAAAAAAAAAAAAAAAAAAAAAAAAAAATCTTAACTGTTTTAGAACGTATTCGTTAGAAAATGTATATGCTGCAATACAATATGCAGTACAATATTTCACTGTTAGTCATGGGCGTCGTCTGCAGTTAATTATTGGGGGGGGGGATTTATGGAGGGGGGTCCGGGGGTCCCCCCCCGGGAAAATTTTGAAATTAAGACCTCTCAAAACAGCGCTTTTATGCATTTCTGAGGTGAAATTGAATATGAGGATTAAACGGCTACAACTTTTAAACTAGGAAAAATTCAGAAAAATCTTACCGGTAAAAGTTGAAGTACATAAGGCGTAGTTAATATATATATAAAAAAAAAAATGATTCCGCCCTTCTAAAGGTCCATATTGACCCTTTGAACAATATGGCCCTATGAAGAATGTGGTTTCCCTTTACCCCACATTTTTTCATTATTTTTTTAAAAAGGGGAAAAATGTCCATTTTGTTACGCGATATATAATTTATATATATCCCAAAATAAGCTCTAAGCATTTATATTTAAACGATTTTTTTTTTCGATGCGAATTTTTTTGCGTTGGGTTTTATTTTTTCAGGGGTTGGAAACGCGATATATATTTGTGAACACAATTTTAATACCTTTAAAATGATACCCAACTTCAAATTTTGAAGAAATAAAAATGTTGGGTCTTAAATTTCTAAAATTTGACTCTATTATATCAACTTCCGGAAATATCATAGGACCAAAGTGATGTATAATTTTGTTTTATTTTTAGGACCGCTTCTAATGGGGTAGTGAGGAATTTTTTTGCGTTTTGTTTAAATTTTTTTGGGGGGTATGCCACCATTTTGGAAACGCGATATATATTTGTAATCTAAATTTTAATTCCTTTGGAATGATACCTATAACTTAAAAATTACAAAAAATATAAATTATTGCGATCAATTCGCAATTGATAGCTGATGGCAGAAGTTTTAAGTGTTTAACTCTTATTTCTGTTTTTGGACAAAAAAGTTTGACTTTCAAATCTGTAGCTTCAGTATGTTGGGATCTTGGGGGACTTCAAGATGCGACGGACGGACTTATGAACTACCAAAAGCATAAGGGTTTCTAGGATGACCTCGAAACCCTAAAAATAAGTACTGGATTTTTCCAATTTTTTTCCAATCCCCCCCAAATTTTTTCAATTCCCCCCCAATTTTTTTTTCAATGGCGCAACTTGCGCCATCCATCCCCCCCGTGGACGGCCCTGCACTTATATACACTTAGTAATATAAGTTCAATGTTTTTGACTGTCGTTTATAAATCCAAAAAAATATACACATTGAATATAAAACATTCCGAAACCAAGTACGGGCATCAAGCTAGTACTGAGTAAATTTCATTATAATCGGATGAGTACTTTTATCACCATTGTGCTAATTTTGACAAGTTATCCAGATTAAATTATAATTTGGCCAATTGCCCTCAATATATCGGTGTTTTTTCACATATATTTGCACATAGACAGGTGTGGAAATTTAAAATTTAGATTTAAAAAAAACTTTTTTTACTTAATGATCACTATGCCTCAGTTCCCATCGGTAATTTCGAAAACTAATATTCAGGAAATTAAATATTTATAAAGCAGATTTTACGGAACTTAATCTACAATCACATTACAGACGAAAATCATGTTGGAGTTTTTTATCTGCTTCCTCGTACCTCCGAAACATTTTGACTAAGATTATTAAATCTAGTCAAGATCAATATATTTTCACCGGAGGCTACACTCCAATTAGACGACCATGAGAATCATATATATTCATCTCTTCAAAAAGATCAATAGTTATTTATTAGACAGTCTTCAGGCGTTTCCCATTCACTCTGTGAATATCTGTCTCCGTTTCCGATCTTGAACTCTATTGTTCACAGCTGTCCCATCTACCATCGAAGAAATTTTCCTACTTAGCTTCTCCGTCTCATTTTGGCTTCTCCTTGAATTATAAATAACTGTAAACTCGTAAGGAAAATAATCGTCCGCTTTATTATAATTTTTGAATTATTATTATATCCTAAAGCGCTCATTTTAGGGGTTCGTTGGTAAAACCAAGAAAATGAAACTCATACATAGTCTGTCGTTTTTTAATTTTGACTGGGGTATCAGATGAAAGGTATTGAAGAGTAGATTGCAAAAATATATAACACTTGTGGATAGTGTTTAATGTTTCATGCCATTTCGTCAAAAAAAAACTTAAATATTTTGCGTCCCCCCCCCCCAAAAAAACTATATTGTTGCTGCTACTAAAAATATAAAAAAAAATTATTATATACTTAGGAAAAAAGTCAAATTAACTAAATTAGTTTAGATATCTATTTAGATAAGTTATTATATCTATTTGAAGACCAACAAATCAAAACAAACATTTATTTTATTGAAATCAATGTGGTTGCCTTAGCTTAGTAAAAACAAATCATTTTGAGGTGATTCGTCGCCGTCGGGACACTTCTCGATTATATCGTGTAAATGATTGACGCAGTAACATATTACTTTAAAATGGAAAATTTAGTATCTTTAAATATTCAGCTGGTGAGATAATTAGTGAAGAAGGTTTACTGTATTAGAATGAAACACCGATAATGTTTTTTTGCTTATTTAAATATGAGTTCTCTTCTCGGTAACATCGGCCCCTGTATGTTTAATCAATTTTATATGTTCAGGGAATGGAAATATTTCAGCGGATGATTATATATGTTTCGCAAAGAGCAAAGATAGCCTTAACTTGTATATTACGTAAGAACCACTAGGACCGATCTACATTATAGTGGCTCTGGAATCTAGATCTCAGCGATATCCTAAGAAATGTGTAATCATGAAGCGATTTTAATCTGCGGCTACTCGTCCTAGCCCCTATCGAAACCTAGGACTGATTAGCTTCCATACAAAGAAAACGTGTTTATTCAACACGACAAAGACGTTCAACTAAACTGCCGAGTATGTGAAATAGCTAACGCCAAAAAAGTCTTCATTGACAGAAGAGCAGTCGGTCGTTGGATAGATGTTGTTATAGCAGGAGAGATTTATTGAGTAATCAACTGTGGGCTGTTCCTTTTTCTACGTTGTAAATCAAAGAATCCATCACTGAAATTGTGATATACATCTTACACCACTTATATAATCAACTATTACTTTTGTGCAAAAAAAGTGTTCAATCAAATAAATCCTTTTTTAACTCATACAAAACAAAGTGAATAGGATTGACTACCTAACAACAATAGAAAACCTAGACAAGGTTTGAAAATGAATGGGATATCGGCCGTAGTTCTAACGCACATTCATAGCAGTTGTGGGTGGACACTGGCTACACGGTGTTTCGATTCGACCTCGGAGAAAGGATATACTACACGGATCCGGTTGACTCGTCTGTGACGGAACTGCAAAACAATGGGTCTCTGGACATCAGCCAGAATATGAGTGTGCGGAGAAAGTGCCCTCTGCTTCGCTCGGTCTCTTCTCACCTACTAATAATTAACTAATTAGTCGGCATGTTGATGAGTCTCATTCCTTTTCATTCGTACCATAGTTATCCTGCAAGGTGCTTTCGACAGTCTTCATAACTCAACAGACTTAGCTTTCGTATTATCTGAAGTAGGCACATGCATGGCCTTCGTAATGAGTTTCTCCACGTAACAACGTGTGGGTTGTTGACACACACGGATATAAACGCGTAAAGGAAATTAAAATGAGCTTATAATTTTAAAAACTTAATTAGTTACAAGTATTAATAATGATAATGTATTCATTGCTATGTATAATTCGTGCGTTTAACGAAAGATACAATAATAAAAATATAACCTGAAAATACTGGTTATAAATTAAACAATGCAAACCGGAATAGGCCGTGGTCCCCGTCGGGCTAGAGTTGCTCACAGTTTTGAAATAATACAAATTCATCTTCTGAAAAAACAAACAAATATAATTATTGAACGTGTAATATGTACTTATTTTTTCTTGATTTATTCAAGAAATACAACTAAATAATTTTTATTTACGTATTATGCTTGACACCTATTTCACTTGTTACTTAAAACATTTCTTCTAGAATTACTTCTGCTTCGTTTTTACTTATAGTTAACAGAAACAATGACGTCCATGAGTTCTAGCTTGGTGAGCAATCTGCCATTTATATTAATTCCTAGTGCTTCCCCCTTCCAGTTCTTTAAACGCCTCTTTTTGTACTTTAATGAGACTCTTCTTGTGTCTTGTACTTTGTAATATTCTTGGCTAATACCTGTCAATTGTATACATTTCTCCTTGCCTAATTTTCCCCTGTCAATTTTTACTTCCCTTCTTTCTCGATCTAATGTACCTTCCATCCTTGCCCCGTAATATATATATATATATATATATATATATATATATATATATATATATATATATATATATATATATATATATATATATATATATATAATTCATCCGGAATTTTACCTTTATAGGTTTGTTAGGGTGCTAATAATTGTCTAGCCTCACTCTTTTACAAGTAAATTTCGTCATTGTACTAATTGGCATCTTTACTTCGTCTCTCCTGATTTGCCGTACTTGCTCGATGCCACCAGACCGTTTGTCTTCTGTACATTTGAGCGTAGTATTGGCTGATTACTGACGAGTGACACATGGTTTGTCGCTATTGTTTATCCATATAAGCTTGATATGAATTCAATTAAATAAAATGTTGGTGAATATAACACGGGCTAGTCGGTAGGACAAGACCATGTTTAAGTCCGTTATATGAAGAAAACTAAACTGATTTGGCACACCGTATTATCGAATCACTTTTGTACCCCGAAGTAAGAAAAAGTGTTAAGCGTATATCAAACATATATACCATATACAATTGTGACAACTCGATTACTTCTGCCCTTTCTGTTAAACTTATAACTAGCACTAGTTCTGTTACAAGTAATAAATCAAGTTAATTCTAGAAAAGAACAGTAAAGACGATAACACATGAAGGTTGCAACCAATTTATACAATTCCTTTCATTTCTTGAATCTCGATAAACAAAAATAAAATTATGTAATAAAATTTATAATAAAAGTGGTATCTAATTTATTATATGATTTCAGTTTTGAGTATAAATATGTTACACGACTAGTCGACTAGTGTAAGAATATTTAAATATATAAGCATACATCCTAGCAAATACGATATCAATATAAAATAAATTAATATATAAAGTATAGAAATTGATACTGTTTATTTTGTTATTATTTAACAGAATTCGTAAAATAAAAATTACTTTTCACGGGAGTCGACGCTGTTGTTTTAATGTTCCAACTGCGGAAATTCTGGAACGAACCAGTGCAATCCTAATTCTAACTGCGTTGTTGCGGTATTGCTTTCCATCAACTGCGTAATTTACTTTAACATTTGTCTCGGATCTAACTCTGTACTCAGTGCCTTTGACTTTAATGAATTCATTTGCCAGGAGATAGTTATGAGAGGCGAAGCCAGGAGAGTTGTAAAGAGAATAACTGTAGGACATAATATAAGTTGTTTTTCCTACAGTTGACCGATATAGTGGTTGTTATCGCACTCAAAATAGTTCACAATGCAATAGCTAGTTTAGTTGATATTGTACAACCTTTTACATGTTGATGAATACTCTATTATTTTATATTTCATTTACAGATTAAAAACTAACTGTAGGAAAAATTTAATGTGCAACTCGAGCTTAAAGTGACTTTGCTGCACTCGAGAAACCTTTCCGCCTTCACCTGCGGCTCGTGCGTAAATATTTCTCTTGAGTGCAGCAAAGTGCCACTTTGCGCACTAGTGGCACAAATAACTATTATGATAATTTATTTTTTTTAATCATTCCTCCGTCATAGCTTAGTAGTTACATTGGTACGGAGTAAATGCAGGGATGCATGAGTTGATTCACGGTTTTATGCGCTTCTAATAATGTAAATTACTCATTTAAATCTTATCTCATTTGATATAATATGTACAGCTGTTTATATATCAACTTTTAAAAGTACTTTTTATACGAAATAGAGAGTGCGATGCAAATTATGTAAATACCTCTATAAGATCATTAAAAATAATTAATTATAAGATAAAAATAACTTTTTATATACTACGTTTTTAAATTTTCTGTTGAATCATATGTAGTGTTGATAATATAATTGTTATTGTTATAATATAACGTTAATAAAAATTTAAAAAAATAGTTCCGAATTTATTTACTTCATATAAATAACAACCAACTCGACAGCTGATCTTAAACCTATAAAAGGACAAATCTTTGTACAACGGATCTCGCCAACACCGAATCTAAACCGTGCCATCGATATGCCCCCGTGTACGGGACGGTAAGAAAAGAAAAATAAGTACAAGTAAAGAAGTACAGATGCAGAAAAATTAAACCGATACTATACACTAGGACAAATGTGTAAACAGACCTGGTTGTCACACGTCAATTAATTTATTTCTTTGTTTACTTTTCCTGTTTCGCTGTCATTCGATGTTTATCTCTTAAAAATACAATTGGTTTTTTACAAAACAAAATGGCCTGATATTTAAATCATTCTTGATCATTTTAACAATTTTATCAGCCATACCAGGGACTAAAATAAAAAATCATAAATTTGAAACCCGTCAAAATGAAGATCATAAATGTGGGTCATGTCAAAACAAATAAAAATAACTTGTGGATTTTTTCCGAACTAACTTTCCATACAGCAAAATTTGCTGAAAGCAAATTAAATTCTGCTGAAAGATGGCTAAAAGTATTGAAATAATGCATTGTCACCGTGTTCTGAGCTATTCTAAAAGTTTCAATTGTCTAGCTACTCGGGAAGTTAGTAAAAAATCGATTGCACGATTTGTACTGGACCCACAAACAAACAAGAAAGCAAGCTAATAAAAACATAGTAAAATAAATGCTAAATTCTATAAGTTGTAACAAAATCTGATGACTAATATATCTGATATTATTTGAAGAGGGGTTTACAAATGAACAAATAATATTCGTCGAGAAACATCTTTAAAATAAATTATAAGGAGCAACAATATTTTTAGATACTTTATATTATTTTTTTCCACATCAGTTTAAAATTTTTACTTTTTTTCAATTTCTTTAATTGACGTACAAAGTGATGTTTTATTATGTAAACAGACTAATTTGAACGAGCTCATTTATTTCCCAAATAATCGAGGAATAAAATCATTAACGGAAGCAGAGGCATACCGTAAAATAAATAATTACAGAAGAACAAGCGTAGTATGTTACTTCCGAAATCCAGATTCGGTTTTCGCACGAGATACGGCCAATTATCTGAATGAACGATTCAACAAGGAACGGTTCGATTGTCGGGGGGAAAACCGTATGCGTTTCCACGAGCACGGTGGGGAGAAACAAACAGGTCCAAGATCCTTCGACTCACAAGACCGAGTTCGGATGTGAAGGAGGGGATCCGCCTTAACAAACGTGTTCTACTCATGATCAGGTGCTAATTAGAAAACGCTCTGGTCGATTTTGCAAGTTCGGTTCCGCCAGTCGGGTTAAATGCCGAGCGTGACTCGGTTTCACTTATTGGAAAGTACTATCCCTTTCGTTACTAAGAGGTAAGGCGATACCTAGGAAGAGGGTCCGCCCTTAAACCGTCTCGGCATCCTAGTAGCCCTTAACACCGACATGTCGCGCATAGCCAAACGCCGGCCGGTGAAAGCGCTCGCATTCCAATGAAACACGATAGATATTATATCAGGAATCCGTCGATTTGACTTTGACTGGACGCTTTCCACGATATGTGACTTTAATTTAACATGAAACGTGACGTTTTTGTTCCTGTTTTATTTTTAACCTCCTATAAGACGTTTTTAAACATGCTTAATTCAGTATAGTATTTTTAATGTTTTATATACTATATTTAGTATAATTATAAATGTTTTCACCCCCACTAGGAACGGCCAGGCTCCCTCAGACAAACCGCTAATAATAATCAATTTGTATTTCCAACTAGACCTCCGTAACATAAATTAATTACTTAATAAATAATATATCCAGTACTTTGTGAAATATTCAATAATATGATCAGAGTATTATAAATTGCATTAATATACTAAGTCTATTGGATATTTTCAATAAGGATGCCACTTAAAAACCATATTATATATATATCGAAAATTTAGTCAAATATATAATCTCAATCAATAATACCACAGGAAAAACCATTATATATTCTACTTACTTAATCGGGTCCTCTTCTATCTGTAGGTGTTGAGGATATCCAAAAGGATTTCCAACGTTCTCTATTTTTGAACATGGTTCTTGCTTGTTGGAGAGACGGGGGTCTTTTTCCTTCACAACGAGCTTCGAATACTTTTTTAGGCAATCTCTCCTTGTCCATTCTTTGCAAGTGCCCAAACCAGCGTAGCTGGGCATTTTTAACTGAGCGTAGGGTTGGGCTTCACTTCCAATCCTAGCCTTATAGTGGTATTTCTAATTCGGTTTCTTCGAGTTTTATAGGCATAGCTCTTCTAAGAATCTCATCTCTGTAGACTGTATCCTGCTTGCTTTCTTTTTCGTTAGTACCCACGACTCGCATCCGTACGTCAAGGTAGGAACATAAACTGTCTTGCATACAACTATCTTTGTTTTCTTGCTAATTTCCGCTTCACTTATGAAACTCCTATTTATTGCATAGGATAGTTTACCCGTGGCTGCTATCCTTGCTTCTATTTCTTAATTTTGCTAACCATCAGCTGTTACAGTTACTCAAAACTTCTGACTTGCTCAAGCTGTTCTTATTTAGTATATATTGCATGTTCTTTTGCTTCTCTCGAGACCAATATAGTTTTAGTTTTCGCTACATTGATTTTTAGCCCTCTCTTCTCTAATTCATTAATCCAAGTATTTATAAGTATTAGAAGTATAGAAAAACCATATATGTATATAAATATAAATTTAGTAAACTTAAGAAGTGGAAAGATATTTAACCTGATTACCCGAAAAAGCTATACTCTATACAAAATATGTCACCTCAGCCAATTATAGTCTTATCTGTGGTCAAAGGAGGTTTTCCAAATTTAAACCCAACTCACTGCTTCCTCTCTACAAAATTGGAACAATACGTCCAAGACAACGCAGGCAGATATCCTTCCAACGTGCCCGAACCCTGTTAGATATGACTTAGTCCAACACATTTTGCTTTCAGCGAAAGGGAAATAGCAAAAAATTATATTCTTTTTCTTGTTGGTCTTTAGGGATGAAAAATTAAAAAAGAAAAAAATCTTTTAATTAATTTAGACTATATTTCGCCCATACCTGGGCATCTTCAGGCATTGAATTAAATGACCCCGAAATAACGTATGTAGCATAAAAACAAGAACAAATAATTTATTGGAGTATCCGTGACAACCAACTCTCCCATTCCATTGTTAACTCATTTATACATCGAAACATAAGGGATCAACTAAAGATAATAGATAAGTAGAAAAAAAAATCCAAGAGCAGATTTTATTTATGTATTACTAACCGTTAAGCCCGTGGCATCGGGCTTAATTTTATAATTAGAAAAAAATTTAGTAAATTAATTTAAATAAGTTATTATATCTATTTGAAGACCAATAAATCGAAACAAACATTTATTTTTATTGGAATAAATGCGGTTGACATAGCTTAGCAATAACAAATCATTTTTAGGTGAGTCGTCACCGTCGGGACACTACTCAATTATAAATAATTATTATATCTTATAAATGAGGGGTCGATTTAAGTGGTATTCTTATTGATAATAACAATATGAAAGCGTAAAGGGGAATCATTTTTAGGGTCCGTAGGCAAAACCAAGGACCCTTATATTTTCCTGCGTGTGTCTGTCCGTCCGTCCTCTCGCGTGCTCTCACGTTTACACCTTTCGTCCGATCACTTTGAAATTTGGTATGTATGTGCCTTGTACCTGCCCACATATTTTATAAATATAGCGACTTAAAAAAAATATTTTTCAAAAAAATTAGGGTAAAAAAACTTAAGGGTTAAAATTTTTTTATTTTTTTTCGACACTGTGAGGGGTATCATATGAAAGGGTACGTCGAGCTGATTACAAAAATATATAATTCTTTGGCTAAAACTTTGATAGGGCGAGCGTAGGCAAGATACCACTTTTTGGAAATTTTGAAAAAAATATTATTTTACTTTTTATTGACAAAATACGTTTTTTTATGACTATGGTCTTTTCGATGTATTTATATGGTTGTAGTTCGGTTCAGTGGCAAACAAATACTTTATCAGAAGTTTGTTTATGTGTTTTGAGAATATCAGACCCATAGGATAGTTCAAAGTAAGCTTTTTAGCATTTTAAAAAACACCATCAATAGGGTACTACTTAAACTATACAGTGTGGCTACGGACCCTAGCTGTGTGCTGACTAGCACACACTTGACCTGTTTATTATAAAATAAAAATTTGTATATTTGAAAATTATTGTTTTTCTATTAAACAAAATAATATTAAAATAATAAATAAGATTTAACCTAAAAAGCTTTCAAATTGTTTTTACCGAAAAAAGCAATACCACTACGTTCAATGTACTCAACGAGACCTTTAAATCGTTATCTCATCATTTATAATATAATCGAGTATTGTCCCCTCGACTCACCTCGAAATGATTTGTATTGCTAAGCTAAGGCAACCACATGTAGGTAATTTAATAAAAATAAATGTTTATTTCAATTTGTTGTTCTTCAAATAGATATAATAACGCTTAATATACTCGAGACCTTTAAATTGATATCTCATCATTTATATAATCTATTTTAATTTTTTACTTTTTTTCAAAGTATAAAATTACTTTGCCACTGGCTTAATTGCTGGTTTATTAGAATTAGACAAATTTGACTTATAAATGATGGAGGGGAAGGGGTGAGATTTTTAAAATTCAATTTTTGACATTTTTAATGCGAAAAAGTAAATAGTACCTAAAATAATTATAAAGACCACATTATTCTTGAATAGTTAAAATTTAGTCCTGTTTCCTCATGTGTGATTTTATAAAAATTGTACTCTTTGAGTACAGGGTACATTTTGAAAAATAAATAATACTATAAGTCTTCATTTAAGAACAAGCAGGAGATTTTATGAAGAGTGGCTTTTCTTCAAATTATGAAATATTTTCTCATTTCACATATTAGTAACCAGGCCTTGTCTTCGGCTTTTCCAGAAACTTCTATCTTTTGGTATGTTAGCTACTTTAATATTAATAATAATTATTAATAAGTAACTTTTCTGAAAGGAATTTTATTTGAGCATTCATTATGAAATCCAAAATCAAAAATACTGTTAAACATCAGTAGGCAGAAAATTGAGTGTTGGATCAGCTACGAATAACTTTCTAATTGAAAAGGTCTAATACATCTAACATTCCTGATTTCTTTGATTTGAACTTTACGGGACACTTTTCCATCGATTTTAGACATCAATCATTCGTTATTGTTAAGAACTTAAAGAAGGAGCATAAATCAAACTAGAACCAACTACTTTCAAATAAGTCACCCCTTTTTTTATCGATCTTATTTCTAGGATACTTGTAAAGTAATATACGACAATTATCGATCATATTGTCGGCCGTGTTTTATCGAGAGCACAAATTTAAGAGTTCTAGCTACTGAAGAACTGTTCAGGGGAAAAAGCCGAATGAAAAAGGAATAAATTGTTGCATCGTGAAAGACATGTCATTTTTGCTTGTTTATCCGAAAGCAATTGACGGGGTCTGAAGCGAACTAGAACGCGAAGGTTACAACTCAATTACCGTGAATCACCCTGTTAAGGATTACGAGCTTCTGTTGAGGGAATGGTTAAGCCAAATACCCTAGTCTCTAATCTCGGGCTCGCCTTCTTCCACTTTACAACCGTTTCCTCATTATCCCATTATAAAAACTCGGAATTTTCTGTTCGGATGCAGGGCGCCGATTCGGATCGAAAAATCGTCGAAAGAATAATGGTCGAAAGCAGTAAAAGTAATTGTCGAATCGTTCCGAAATCCACCGAAAGTCGACGACTTCAAATAGCGACATTAACTCCGCTATTATAATGAATCTGAAGAGGCAAATCGGCGCGAAAGTGGTTATTTAGGGCGAGCAACGGGAGTTGCCCAACCTGCATCCTTTATTTACAAAGAATTGATTGATTCGACTAGTTTCCCAGGCTGTTTCCGATAATTAAAATCCGCAACATATTTTTTTATTTTATTTTCTATTAGGTAATGATTTTATTTTGAGTCAAGTCTGACTGCAATGTCAATGAGCAAACACCGTAAACAAATGCCGTGTTTCATAAGCACACTATTTCATCTTCAAGACAACTCATTTTTTTTTTTTTTTTTTTTTATGAACATGTTTATTAATAAACCTTAACACAAACTTAATTAGAGGAAACATCAGTAGGATAAAACATAGTTTGAATCTCACTAGAGTAGGTATAGTAATATATCTATTACCTTAATGGATATAGTTACTATTCATCCCGATGTATATTCAGAAATTATAGATAATATATGGTAAATATTACTATGCTATGGTTATAATAAGCAGATGATGTTGCATTTCAAAATAATTCAATCCAAATGTCAATTTATCATAATTGATTCACATAGCTGAATATTAATCAGTCTAAGTCAAAGCTTGGAAATAGACATTAAGCTTTCATAACCCTGCAGAGCACGGGTCAAATATATTCCAATTTAATGGATCCAATTAATTTTATTGATGGGGTATTTTGATGTAATATATTATGAGTTTTATAGTTTAAAATATTTCATTTCAGTACCACAGCCTTAACATAAAATATTTGTTTTCAACGTGGCCTTGAGATACTATATGCGGGTTTAGCATACCCTATAATTCACTGATGCACCAACTGGATTTCTGTTCTTTCCTTTAGAATGTGTGTTTATTTATATGTTCAAAATTAAAATGAAATTGATTCATACACTAGCATAAACATACTTATGCTAAGCAGATTATCTTGACGATACACCATTTACTAATTAATTTTATTGTTTTATTTAATGATTAAATAATTACAGATGTGACAAATATTTTTGGATAAAATTCTCCATCTTAAAAAGGAAAAAGCTCCGCAAGAAATGGCATCCTAATCATCCGTTTCGGAATTTTTTAGTTTTTTATTTAATAAACACAAATCTTTTGGCAAAAAAATTGTAAGTTCTTCTCCTTTGCAACACTCTAATTTTAATTTCTAACCTCGTGTTCTGAAATAAAAAGTAAATTTCCTATAAAATAACACCTAATAAATTGCCATACAAATAAAAAAATATCAAATGACTATAAAAACGTTATAATACCTAAGCAATCAGTTTCCCATATATAATAATAATAACTATTTATTGCCGCCTAGAATTACATAAATCATAAAATACTTTTTACAATACTTATACAAAAAAACTAAAGAATATAGTTATATATTTTTTAACTTCAGTTGCCACAAATTGGCTAATAAGCCGTTGACTCCAAGTAGTGGGTTTTAAATTACATGTGATCAATAATAAACAATGCCACTTATGTAAAAAAAATGTGGTCCAAACTGTAAAAAAAGCTTGGGTTCAGAAAATTTACGTTTATCAAATTTTATATAAAAGAAAATATTTTACTATGAATTTTCTAAGAAACTAAATACCTACTTTAAATTTGAATACACCATTCATCAGGCAATTAAATGATGATGATTTTTTGCACGCTTTTAGAATTTTTACATTTAAATTTATTATTACAAAATTTACGATTTCTTTGTTTTCCCTCTTAAGGTTAATGATTACTAGACCCACCCGAGTCGGCCAGTCCCAACAATCTTTCCACATCCACACCGTCGCACAATTGGTTTAAACGGGAGGACCCACGTGGTTTTTTACGCATAATCCTGGCTCGAAATGGAATGGTGAAGCGGATGGAATCCACTTCACTCCTGTTTTCTATCCTTCGTCCTTATTCAATCCAATGCCAATACATTTAATATTATCGGCAATAATCCCCGCCGACAGGGGCCGGTCTATCGCATATACAGTAATAAGTTAATTCTGGAAGATGATAGTTTCATTTCGTCTAATAATGCTGACGAAGTAATTAAATATTTAGGTTGCAGTTTTACTGGAAAAATGGTGTATAATGAGAATGCAGTTGTAAAGCTTAATGACAATATGAATAAATTAGTAGCATCTAACTTACTTAAACCAGACCAAAAGCTGAATATTTTAAATCAATATATTTTTCCTCTCTTAACCTACCCTTTACAAACAGCACCATTGACTAAACTTCGACCTGCATTTCTTGAAGGTGTCGATGAAATTTTTAGGAGATGTACTAAAGCCATAGTAGGTCTACCTGCTAATTCATCAACAGCTATGCTATATGCTCCACGCAGGTATAGAGGCCTCGGTATATTAAGATGTTTGTGGGAAGCTCCCTTACAGCATATCAGCATTCTTCAAAAGTTAAAAAACATAAATGATGGTCAATTCCAAAGTATACTCGACTATGACGTTGAAATCTCTGAATGTGTAGACCGTCTCGGTCTGAATTTTCAAAACCTCGGAGATAAGTATACTGCTAAAAAGATCCGACTGTCACTTCGAGAAAAAGCTTTTGATGAATGGTGTAAGTGTACTTCGGGATCTAAATGGACCAATGCTATAAAATTGAATATCAATTATGCCCCTCTTCGCGGTGTACCAACAAGTGGCGCCCAGTCTACAGGAGAGTTAGGACCCCTCTGCCGCAGATGCAGCAGAGAGACTGAAACACCAGCACATGTGCTTAGTAATTGTCCAAATAACATGCTCCTCGTTACTCGCCGTCACCATAACGTCAAGCATAAGATCATTGATTTAATGAAGCAAAGGGGTATACTTGTTATGAAGAGGTCTATAGCATTGATTCTAATGGTTCTACTAGGTATGCTGACATTGTTGCTTTAAAAGAAAATAGCAAGGACGCTTTGGTGATAGTCCCTACGGTTAGATATGAAAGCAATGATCTACAGCATGGAGAGAAGGTCCATCTTGAAAAGAAGGGAATTTATGACAGATGTCTTAATTATTACCGAGAAAAGTTTTTGGAAAGCACGGTCTAAGAGATTTTCATGTAAAAGGACTTTGGTTTGGTTCTAGAGGCACTATACCTAAGTTTACCAGTGATTTGAGATAGGTATAGATAAAAAGGAACTGACAAGAATAGCCGAATCAATTATTTTAGATTCGCTTGGCATTTTAAATCATCACATATACGGCTAAACTTAATTTTATTTTTGACATTTTGTTTATTTATTTTTTTGACAAAACAAATATATTGACTATGTTAATTTTTAAAAGTTACTATTTTGACAAATGTATAATGATGATTATATACTTAAATTTCTTGTAAATTTTGCACTATTCAATAAGTTATTGTCTGTTAAAAGATTGATTTAGTAAGTTGTGTATTTAGCAACTCAATATAAATGAGCAGCCTCTTGTATGTTTTTTTGTAAAATATATTATGTTTCTCTCTAGGGTAGTTACAAGGACATAGGTGGATTTTTTTATACCCCCTAAATCGTGCCACTTGGCTAAAAAATGGGATCTGGGAAGTTTTAACTCAACCAGGCAATGCTAACCCGTGCCTCATTGAGGTTGAAATATTGAAAAATTTTGCCATTTTTGAAAAAAATCGTAATTTTTGTTTTCTAAAATGAAAATGGTTCAACCTAAAAACTTGATTTGGGTCTCATTTTGTTCACAAGTTTATTGTCCTTAAATTTTATTATCTTCACTTTTTAGTTACGACCTGTAGTTTCTATGTAATTTACATTTTTCTCGTCAGAACGATGGCCATGTAGAAAAATGCGTTTTCATTGTACGATGCAGCAAAAAATGATTTTACCTTATTTTTTATTTTTCATTCATTTTATTATTATTAATATTTTAAACCATGAAAAGGTATGTTTGGATGCTTTAAATTATTTTTATTTTATTGTTAAGTTTAGAACTTAAAAAGATTTTCCTCCTCTGGTTCAAAAAAGGATTTGCCTTTTCATTAATTTTTGTTACTAAGACTACTATTTAATATATATGTATATATATATATATATATATATATATATATATATATATATATATATATATATATATATATATATATATATGTGTGTGTGTGTGTGTGTGTGTGTGTGTGTGTGTATTAGAAGGTAAGTAACCCTCGATAGGAATCTCCCTAACTGTAAAAAGGGCATTGCTCCTATCTTAAGCCCTCCCCTAAAGGAAGGGTTGTTCTAAGATTATAATCCATCAGGTACTCACTTGAAGTCCTATATTTCTTTCTAGTTGAAGTTTGGTTTCCATTCAGTAAACAGTTAACCTTTTTATTTAATATTTATTTTGTGCTTCGTGAAAGTTGAGTTTTTTGTGATGGCTTCATCTCGTACAAAATCTTCAGAGAAAATGAGTTCAAGAATGAAAGAGAAAATGTATTTGATCGGTTACATGACTCATCAAATTACTGGCAGCAAGTTACCATCAAATAGTCAAGTTTTACGCAGTTTATTTTACAAGCTACGTCAAGTAAAGTTGAATATAAAAGACGCTGCAAGACTAACAATACAGGAAGTTTTAATTTATTGGGAGAATCAAATCAAATCAATCAAATTCAGAAGGAAGAAGCTTTTAAAGCCATCCTAGATGACCTGTTTGACATTGCTCATCAGAATGCACTTCAAAATGCCACAGAAGAAGATAAGGCGTTTTTACTTCAACAAAGAGAAAAAGGGCGCCCTGGATGCATGGGAGGAGTTGATGTAACTGCTCTAACGTAGAACATTAGCAAAATCTAGGAACAATGTAGGTGAGTTATTTTAAATTATATATATTTATTATTATATATTTAGGGTCCGTAAGTTAAATTAAGTATACTATATTAATAAGAACAAATTAGGCAAGTACACCATAAATGCCTTTAGGATCTAGTACTAGTAAACCTGGTAATAATAATAATCCAAATTCTTTGGGAAATGAGCAGGCCCCATAATTTATAAATGGGCTGACTGGGCTATAGCCCAGGGCGTCAAATTTTGGGGGGCGCAAAATTTTCCAAAACAACTTTTTACAAACAATAAATAAAAAATCGGTCCGAGACAACTCAGACAAACTTTCTCATATACGAGTTTATAATTACTTAGCCCAGTGTTTCCATTTATTAGTTTTTAAACATTTAAATATTATTGAACTTTTCATCAAAATTTATTATAAAAATAACTTCTCCTGGGTGGGGAATCGAACCCGGGCTCTCTCCGTCCGCGTTTTAAGCTAATTTCTCAGGAACTAGATTTTTCCCGGGAAAACGGCTTATATCGTTGGATTCGTATTCAAATGGACTACATTTTAGAATTTTTTAATCAAAATCGTCGGAACCGTTTTCGAGAAATAATTTTTTTTCATGTTTTTCAGAGTTTTTGGGGGGTAGCGCCCCCAAATTAAGAGCTAAAATTAATTTCTCGATTTCGCCTCGGATTATGATTTTTCTGAACATGTATGCCAAATTTCGTCAAAATTGGCCCAGTAGTTAAGGCTCCAGGCGTCTGCACAGACGACAGACGACAGACGACGGACAGACATTTTTTAAAAACCACTTTTTTGGACTCAGGGGTCCTCAAAACGTGTAAATCCATCAAAATCTCAAAATCGAATTTTCGCGCCATCACAATACTTTCTCTTTATATGAGAAAGTAAAAAATGTGTTATGTATAATATTGTGTCTCCCTACTGTAATGTTTTCCACTCTGAAGGCAAATGTCTTTATGACCTTATAGTAAATAATGTTCATAGTATTTTTGTATCCAATTCCAATACCTAACAATATTTTCTATTTAGTAATTTATTATATTTATTTTCTTTTAATTACTTCTCATGTTTGTAAATTTTGATATTAATTTCTGATAAGCATGTATAGATTATTAACTGGTACATGGATTCCTGTTTAATGTACAATAGTGATTTATATATGAAAGGTTGTTGAATGATTTTATTACAATGTAGCTTTTTTTGGATCATAATATGGTCAAGATCCTCCTCTACACCGCATTCTGAACACAGCGAAGATTGCGCTTTTCCTATCTTGTATCTTGTATAAATAAAAATTACATATGCCGTCATTGGCTCTCAATCTACTAATGTTTGTCACCATTGATCTGGTTACTGCTATACCACTATACCATGCAGTGTTGACCCAAAACGTCTATTATTCTCTAACTTTTTCTATTTTTTAATAAAATAATACACTATTATACACTACTATATTATTTTACTGATTTTTAGGGTTAAAACCGAAAAAAGTAACCCTTATAATTTCGTTCCTGTATCTGTCTGTCTGTCTGTCACTCTCTACGGTTCCAATAACTTTTGAATCAAAAGAGATAAAAAAAACATGAAACTTTCTAGTATTAAAAATCGTTCAAAATTATCAGCTTTTTAAATTCAAAATGGCGGATAATTCCTGTCTATTTTTATTTTTTTAAATTTTTTTATTGGGGCATCAAATGATAGCTTTTGAAGAGTAGATTACAAAAATATATAACACATGTGTAAAGTGTTTAATTTTCCATGCGACTTTGTCAAAAACAATCAAAATTTTGCGTGTCCCCCCTTCCCGTAAAACTACATTATGTTGAAACTAAAAATATGAAAAACATACAAATCCCCAGCAGACAGCACGCTGGGCTATAGAAAAAATAAGAATGGAATTTGATATGTTAAACGGGGAATCCAAAATAGTGGATAATTCCTGTCACGGAAATTTTTTTTTTTTTTTTAAATTTTGAGTTGGGTAACAAATGAAAGGGTATTGGTTACAAAAATATATAACACTTGTTGAAAGTGTTTAATTTTCTATGCCTTTCGTCTAAAAACATTAAAGTTTTATGTCCCCCCCCCCCCCCCCCCCTTTACTAATTTTATGTTTACAATGCCAACAAAACTCTTTTTACATGAGACTTCTCACACAACCAATTTATTATATGCATTAAATGGCATATTTTACATGGAATTTATTTTAAGAAGATTCTTTCTTAATAATTAGAGAATAAGTTGATAACTACTCTTGTTGGGGGGGGGGGGGGGGGGGGCGCCAAAGCTGAGAGCAGCCCAGGGCGCCATTCACTTAAAATCCGGGCCTGAAAATGAGCTAGTATGGTGCTACGACCAAAACCAAATTTAAGACCTTCTATGATTTCAGATGTATAGACCAAAGGATTACTAGTAGTCTTTTTGTATTATAAGTATAGAGAATTAACTGAAAGGAAAGATGTCGTATACTGCTTTGTTGATCTTTATTTAGTTATTTAAATATTATTTATTACAGTGTTGTAGTTAATTACTTGATAATGTTGTTACCATTGAGGGATAAATAAATAAACCATTATTTTTGTTATCTTCAACCGATTGAGTTTAATTATAATTTAAGTTATAATTAATAATGTAGAATAGCATATTTTATTTATTAATATATTCCAATTTAAACTTTAAATGCAATAAGACACTGGTGAGAAGGGAGGGGGTATAGCGGAGCTAAGGCAAAATTAAATGAAAAGCATTATTTTTATCATTAAATCGAGCGTCTTGCAATACATATGTATCAAATATTGAGAAAAAAGTTAATTATGATGAGTTTATATTTAAAGGGTATTGTTTAAGGTTGTAGGTAGTAGGTAGAAAATTGGAGTGTTCTCTACCTACCTGGCCTACTAATTTAAAATATTATAAAATATATCAATTCCCTACACAAAAACTTCTGCTTGTATCAGGTTGAAATTTTACAGGCCTGTTTCAATTGTACTTTAGACAATGTGTATGAAGTTTTTTTAAAATCGTTCCGTTAGAATGTAAAATATCGGTAAAAACGTTGTTTTCTCTATTTTAAAGATTTAGGTCCGCTTTAATAAATTTAGCGATCTTTATCACTTCATAGCGGTGTCGGTGTTGGCTTCACTAAAAAAAAATATTTAAAAAAGTTGTTTGTCTCGTTGATTAGATGAAGTTGGATTTTTTTCCTGTTCTAAAATTCTAATTTTTCATTTGAAGTTTACGTTTACATGAGCTTGGGCGGATAACGTTGTCCAATCAACTCATCCTGGGCATTGGTAAAAAGAATATGTGTACCAAATTTCTACTAATTCGGTCAACTTATACTTAAGTTATCGTCATCGGCCGATTACCTACCGTCACGGTTTTGTAACGGTCGTTTTTTAAACGCGTACTTTTTCCGGAAAGTAAACTTTTTTAACTGTTTCTCCAGTAGTCGATATCAATTACTAATTAGGGATTTTTGCAATTTATTTTATCCAAGGGGGGGGGGGTATAAAAGTAGGGCTGGGAGATTTGGAAAAATCCTTGACATATAGACATTCTCGCTTAGTATTATTAGTTAAAGTTAAAAATAAATAAAACAAATAATAAATAAATAAATAAAAAGATGTGTGTGTGTATTTATGTGTATGTATGCATTAATAGTTCCATTTATTCCTAAAAGCAGCTGTTACGCTGTGGCTCTTAGAAGGGGGTAAAACAAGTAATAATGATAATTAAAATTTAAGCCTACGATGGTGCTACGATTTTTTAAAAAACTTTCTTAAAGTGAGTATGACCCAGACTAAAAATATCCCTTCAGTACAAGATATAGAGAAGATTAGCTGAACGGGGAGAGATTTTTTTGATTTCCCTACTAGCCAGTTTACACCGCCGCGCCGCCGGCCCAATCAAAAATTCATTAGAGGTAATACCTTTCTTTTTGCATAGTCTGGCATCACTGTCATCTTCTAGATTTAAGGTAGGAATTAATTTATGGATATTTATTCAGGTACAGATGACTTTTATGTTTTTTAATTAATTATTAAAGAATAAACTTAATTATAATTTACTAACAGTTTAAAAATTTTAATCAAGATTATTTACAAATTTATATATACAGTGTGTCCCAAGATAGAGTATCGGAGAGGAAAAATTTTCTTATTTTTGGGTTTTCGAAAAAAAGTCATTCTTCATAAAAACTCCTGCTTGTTCTTAAACCTCTAAAAATGATAAAATTATCTTGATTTTGTGTACAGAATGTTCTGTATTTTGAAAACTTTAAAAATGCGACCAAGAGTAAACTACCCTTATTTTTGATGGTATCGAAAAATATTATTTAGAAAGTGGTTCAGAATTACAAAAAATGTATAGATATTAAATATTAATTTATTTTATGAAATATAAAAATTTAGTTAATTTTCTAAAATATTAAATTTTAGTTTGTTTTCTTAAAATAAGTAATAAAGCTAACTGAACAAATAGTTCTCTTTGCATTTTTATAATAAACAAGTGTGATAAGAAACAAGTGAATAATAGCTTGGAAGAGTTAAAGGAAATAATAAAACTGGCCACTGCCAATTTTCTCCTTGAGCAAGTTCAAAAGAAAAAGAAAGTGAAAAGAATTTGTAAAAAGAATCGAAATTGGCGCAGAAGTAGGTGGCAATACATTTTAATGATAATAATTTGTTTAATTTTATTTTTCAATAGTAGTTAGTTAATTTTTCTTTTTGTGATACTTAAGTAGATGTTAAGATTAGAATTATTAATTACTTGCCGTGATGATGTTTTTTATTATTTATTTATTAAATTAGCTTATTATTTGATTTATAAGTTTTTTTTTTTCATAAAAGAAATTAATATTTAATATTTATAAGTTTTTTGCAATTCTAAACCACTTTTCTAAATAATATTTTTGATACCATCAAAAATAAGGGTAGTTTACTCTTGGTCATATTTTAAAGGTTTCAAAAAACAGAACATTCTGTACACAAAATTAAGAAAATTTTATCATTTTTAAAGTTTTAAGAAGGAGCAGTTTTTTTTATAAAGAATGACTTATTTCGAAAACCCAAAAATATATTTTTTTCCCCTTTTAAATCAAATTATAATTATCATTAACTACGGGAGACATACAGAGAAAAATAGACCCCGACCCCAGCACCTGGACTTGAAGCACGTGCCTCATAATTAAAATTTAAAATTTAATCTTTCTGTAGTATGAATACTACCTAAAACTTAATAATTTGAATTTCTAATTGATTGTACTAGGTACAGGTACTAATTGAGTACTTTATAAATATAAGCGTTTATTCTCGGTCTAGTTCTATTGCCGTGAATATTGGCTTGCTAGACTTGTAGAAAAGATTGAAAGCTTGTATTCGGGACTTGGTATCAGTAACGACAGAGAAAATCATTCTCCATCAGTATAGCTCAGTTGGTTAGAGCGCCTATAACGGATATATAGGAGACCCATGATTCAAGTCCCGGTGCTGGGGTATATTTTTCTCTGTATGTCTCCCGTAGTTAATGATAATTATAATTTGATTTAAATTAAAATTTAATCTTTCCGTAGCATGAATAGTACCTAAAACTTAAAAATTTTAACATTTTTCCTCTCGGAAAAATACTTTATCTTGGGACACACTGCATTTATATATATATACAAGCATTCGCCCCGCGCTTCGCGCGGGGTGCATGCTTGCAATCAGTGGCTGTATATTATTACTATTTTATATCTATTAATATCATATTGGTTAATTGAGTAGGCCATTTCATTAAATATAATACTTTATTCTTAATTATTTGTTTAGCTTGATATAGAAAAAATGAAAATTGCTTAACATTAAATTAAAATAAATTACTTGAAATTGGGCCCTCCCACAATAACGCAGGACTTCTTCCAAAATTATTATAAAATGAGAATAAAATGTAACTCCGCCTCCCTTAATAGGAATTTCCTCGCCATCCGGAGAAAATATATAGCTAGGCCACACCTAAAACTAAAACGTAATCCTTAAAACAAATACTATATTACACAAAATACTATTAACTATGTAGTAATGGATCGTAAACAATATTCCGTGTATAAGCAATTCCATCTGTAACCCTCTCACATGGTACCAAAACTTGTATTTACTATGATGTAAATTGGCCGTGGCTTAAGACATGTTTCTGAGATCCACGCACCAACAAAAGATATGTTTGACCCTGAGATTTATTTCTAATGAACTCTGATAATATATAATATATAACTAAGATGATTTTCTAACTTAAATGAAATATTTAGATACTTATTTCAGATATGCCTTAAAATATTAGAGATATTGCTCGCTATTAAAAAGTACTTCAGGAGGATATACAAAATCATTAAGGTCATTTAAATCTGTTACATATATGCAACTCCATTAAGAGATATTATTGCGTACGTCACTTCGTATACAATTTCTTGCTCTTTCTAAAGATTGAGGAACCATCTTTAATTTTTAATCAGTGGCTGAATTACTACTATTGTATACCTATTATTATCATAATTGTTTAATTGAGTAGGCCATTTCATCAAATATAATACTTTATAATTTGAGATTCACACAAACAAAAAATTATTTTTTACTCTGGGTTTTATTTATTGTCATCGAGTAAGCTAATTTTAGAGGGAACTTTCTATGCATAATTTCCACACCTCTATTTCTTCCGACTTCAAATTTAAAGTTATTATTGGAATTAATATTGTTTCCTGCGAAGATGTTTTTTTTCTAACTTGAATAAAATATTTAGATATCTTAACTATGATTAATTTAGTTCCATTAACTAATGAATTGATTAATTAAATTTAAATTTCTCATTTACATACTTTTAGAACGAACTTTATGCATTAGTGTGAGGTTCAAGCACCCGAATCGAAAATTAAATCGGACAATAATTGTTCACGCCATAAGTCAAAAATTTAACAAACATTGATCAAATTTACTTTATTACAGGTAGAATCGATGGTCGTAACCGTGAGGTTCATGCTAGCAATCGCTGGCTGTGTCACAGTGTTAATATATTAGAGTAAATTGTAGGCCCTGTCATGAAATAAATTTCATTATATTCGATTAGTTTTATTACAGAATAATAAAAATAAAGATAGAACCTTTATCTATTTATTTTATTATTTATTAGCACTCGTGATTAATTGAAACATTAGTAGTTAAAGTCAAGGAGAAATAATAATTGTATACATAAATATAGCTACATCATATAAAAAAGAAAAGAATGTCGTCAAAATAATATGCAAAACACACAACTAAACTATAAATTGCCCTAAATAAACTTAAATATTCATTTAAATAAAGTAAAACATTCATTTAAATAAACTGAAATATTAACTTAATATAGAATTTAACAAACTATAAATCAGTTCATTCTAGTAATAATAATATGATAATAAAACAATTAAAAAAAGTAAAACATTTATCATACGTAGTTATGATGGACGGCGAGTTGTAAGAAGATACTAAACTCAGAAGTTATTTCATTAGTGAAGAGACGTTTCGACTCAATAAAAAAGTAAAACATTTATTTAAATAAAGTAAAAAAATCATTTAAATAAACAAAAATTAATTTAAATAAAGAAAAAAATCATTTAAATAAACATAAAAATTCATTTAAATAAAGTAAAAAAATCATTTAAATAAACAAACATTCATTTAAATAAAATAAAACACATTAAAATATAGTAAAATATTCATTAAAATAATGTAAATAATTCATTTAAAAAAACTAAAATATTTTCTTAATATAGAATTTAACAACCTATTAAAAACAATTCTAGTAACAATAATATGGTAATAAAAACAATTAAATAAATAAGAATAAAATTATACCTTAATAAATGTCGGTAGTATAACAAAAGATGTGGCGAGTAGAAGTGCGCACCACGGCTGGACACGTAAGACTGGTCAGGGAGACTGACGGAGACAGAGAGGGGGCATTTGTTTACAAAGTGTGTTTTCGCGGAAACTAATGTATTTATTATCTTTTACCTAGCGAACAACATACTTTATTATTCAATATTTGTTTATATTTATTTATTCTTGTTTTTAACTATAACATAATAATATATATATAACGTTATAAAAATGATTATTTCTTAAAAACGTAAACGACGGTATTTACGGAATTTTAAATTAGTTTTTCTTTATAAATACTCATTTTTCTCGGCAATAAAGACAGTTAATTTGAAAAATAAATACTCGTTTTAAAGAGCTTTAGTGTGGGGTTTAAATACCCCAATCTAAAATTAAATTGGCCCTATAATTACTCACCCCATGAGAGCTCAAAGTCAAAAATTTACGAAAAATTATCAAATTATCTCGATTTAAGGTAGAACCGTTGATCGTACGAAAAAAAGTCATACAACCAAAGTTGTAGATCTTTTAAATCAGTTACCGCTGGTGCTATCCGCTTATATATCTTCGATAGGGATATATCTTCGATCCGCTGGTATATCTCGATAGGGCTTACTGTTTAGCCGCAATAGCCCTTCGAAGATAACCTTCAATTTGCGTCCCCCGTTTTTATTTTTTTAAGGGGGGTAAAAATAATTTTTTTCGTTTTCAGATTTTTCTAGTCGCTTTGGGCCGATTCGGGACCAAACACAAAAAACCGCGAGTCTCTAGGTGGTCTGGAAGTGCCGAAACATTTTGATAACCCCATCATCTGATTAGCCACTTTATATATATAATAATAATAATAACAAGCATTCGCCCCGCGCTTCGCGCGGGGTTCATGCTTGCAATCAGTGGATGTATTATTACTATTTTATACATATTACTATCATATTAGATAATTGAGTAGGCTATTTCATTAAATATAATACTACAAAGTACTAATGAGATCCACACCTAATCTAATTTCAAGGGGAACTGCCTATACGCATAATTTCCACACCTCTATTTCCAACTTCAAATTTAACAGTTATTCTTGGAATTATTATTATTTCCCCCGAAGATGGTGTTCTAACTTAAATAAAATATTTAGATATCTTAACTATTATTAGTTTCGTTCTACTAACTAATGAAGTTTAGTGAAATTATTTTTTTTCATTTACATGACAACTGCACAATCTTTCAAAGTTAACCTATGATCTGGTACACCGACTGGCTTACAGAATTCAATATTGACACATCTATATAAGACCCCCAGGATCGATTTCACTATCCGAATTGTATCATATACTTTGTGGTCCATTGAACTATTCTAATATTATTATATTTATTTCATTCACGGAGAAATTTAAAGAAAACGGGCAAAAAAGAAAATATCACCGGTTTTCAAACGCCCGCATCTCAAGTTGTATTTGTCCTATTAACGCAGTCTTGACGGCTCTTTACCTCTTTCCAACGATATAAATTATGTTGGGTGTTTTTCACCGAAATCTCCCGACATATTTTCACCGAAATCTCCCGACATATTTTCACCGAAATCTCCCGACATATTTTTCAGCCAAAATTTGACACCTTTGAAATTTTTTTTTTTTATATTTACGAATGCTCGTAAATATAATAATATTAGAATAGTTCAATGGACCACAAAGTATATGATACAATTCGGATAGTGAAATCGATCCTGGGGGTCTTATATATACTACGTTCACACATCGTTTTGATAGCGTTTCGGATCCAATTCGTTTTCAAAACGATTCCCGTTCACACAACAAAAAATACAGGTGATCGAAATATTTGTTTTCGAAATCTCGTAACGGTGACGTCACAAGTAAAACCTTCTTTCTTGTTACCTAATATGTCCGCGAATTTTTACATTTTATTTACAAGTTATTAAAAGTTTTTACAGGTTCTTTATAGTAATAACTTTTGTTTAAAAACGTTTTTGCAGTTTAAAAAAAAAGAAACGGAAGCTCACTAAAACTTAAAAGAGTCAAGAACTTAAAAAGCGGAAAAGAGTAAAATAACCTGATATCTCGATCCCCTCCACGACCTGTTCATACGAGCGTTTTGAATTTCGATCCCCCGACCCGATCACATATTTTTGGTGGAGCGGATCTAACCGTTAAAAGCGTTTTCCTGCACAGATTTTACGCGGTTACAAGAACACCTGAAGACATTTTTTCAATTATCTTCAAAACATAATAGCTTAGTCATTTACAACATTTCAACAAGAAATAATGTTTAATTTATCATTATTGTATTTAATTATAAATTGCTGTATGGTACGCATATTACTGTAATTTTCAATAATTTTTCTAACTTCCGTCGGTTATAACTCAAAATATGGCCAAATAAATGGGTAAAGCTGTGAGTACTTATTGAAAGGTAAGTAAATGAGGAAGTTTTTCTGAAAGTGTACACGATGCAACTACCCTTGTTATTAAGTTCTGCCACCACCAAAGAAAATAAAAAAATAAAAAATTCTCAATAATTTCGATAAGAATGAATACTCTGGAAATGCTAATTTGAATAAAAGGACTTAAGAATACATTTCTTATAGGAAATTTTCTAAGCTTTCCAACGATGCCAAAATCATTATTTTAGCATTCATATTTTAGGATCAACAATTTATTTTATGAGACAAGAACGACACCCCCCGAAAATTCACTAAATTTGACCTAGTGGCAGAACGGTTGAGAATTGACCTATGGTATATAAGGTGTTTTTTGTTCCATATGAGGTGTACTAACACCCTATAACTTTTCCAAACTTTATCGCCAGTCACCCTGTATAAAATAATAAAATTATATATATATATATATATATATATATATATATATATATATATATATATATATATATCAAAGATGAATATCTATATTAAAATAAAAAATTAATCATATTTATAATGAGAAGTCTTACAAAACTAAAATTGTACCTAACAATGATAATGGTGTATATTTTACAGTGTTTATGCACATTTAACAATAAAATTAGCCTGAAGAATTAATTTGTTCAATGCACAGAAAGTTATGTAAATTTGTAATTGTATAATATAATCCTTACTTAAAGGTTCTAAGCACTGCTTTCGATGGATACTAAAAATAACGTTATCATAATACAGATGACTGAATTTAAGTAAGATTTCAGAGTAGGTATGGAGCCACTTGAGATCATCCCCACCCTTGGTGATGTTCTTTAATTGCTGCATACCCATTTGTTCTGCTGTCCTGGTTTATACCGGCCTAATCTCAATCAAACAAATTAAAACATTCTCCACAGTATTCACACGTATTTGCATGTCATATTATTTAGCTAAAAGGTTGTTAAAAATAAACTTCTGGTCAAGAAGTTTCAAAATGAAATATATCACATATTTGTTTAAAATACAAAAAACAAATGCATAAAATTAGTCTCATTTCCTACAGAATCAAGTACCAATTTAACTTTGAAGGTAATAATGTGTAAAAAGTTTTAAATAAGCCAACATCTTAGCCGAGGGTGTTTTACAAAATGAATCTTTCGTCATCTAACTTGGTTTTTTCTCAAGAGTAAAAACGAATCGCAGATTTCAACAAAACCGATTTAGATTTGGTAAGATGTCGCAAAAAATTACAATTATACACATAGTAAATAAAAAAAATTAACTAAGCTCCTTTTTTCCAAATACAAATTAAAATCGGTACAAGGGCAACTGATTGCGGAAGAAAGGCGAACAATTTCTAACACGTAATTGAAATGTATTATAGTAGATTGCTTATTGCTTTGAAGAAACATTTCATATGGAATTAAAAGGAAGGTGTACATTAAAAATAAAGTTATTATTATTTTAACTTTTTTTCATTAAAACTTTTGTATTATTAGGTCAATTAAGAGCTTTAATTAATTAAAGAAATATCTAAACACTAATGCATTATATAAAAAATGCAATCATTTGCATGACTCATTTTAGCACGTTCCCTTCCTTATCTTTATGTAAAATCCTACTAATGGTTTTTTTACCAAAACCACCCGGTTTTGGTACACTCAAAATATCCGAAACCGAGATTTTAACGGAATTAGCAGTTTTGGGTGTTTTAAAGACAAGCTGTCTATGCGTATCTGTCTGTGTGTGTGTGTCTGTCTGTGTCATAACTCTCACAAGCTAGAGACTTGAAATTTGGTACAAAAATAATTCCTTACATGCAAATGTTTTGCTCGGAAAATCATACATTTGTGACGTCATTAACCCATTTTGCTTTGTCAGCAATGACTAATTGAATTTCCTTTTGATATCTGCCGCCAATTTGAAAATATCGATTTTTGGACAAATTTTGTAATGGTTTGTTAGGAAATGTTCCAAGACACCTCGCTTCAGATTATTTTCTCTTTATTTCAATGTTTGCATACTTGTGTTAAATGGAAAATGGTGAGTGCCTTAAGTGGCTTAAACTGGACTGTATTTTATATCAGCTATTGCGGTTTATTTTTTGTCAATAAAATTATCAGTTTTGTTCATGTTTATTTAAAATCTATGATTGAGCTTTAATCACAACATAAAAAGTGATGATCAACCCGTTATGTAACAGTGATTAGAAGTAACATAACACAACGTCTCAGTTGCCGATAACGTTTTAGTGAAAAATGATAAATACATAAGTTGTCAGATTTGAGGAGGCAGGACTTATAATACAAGCAGTCTATGTAAAATAAATTGGCGTACGATTTTATAATAAATTGAATAGAGCATCTGAAAATCCTAATTCAAACAATTATTAATAAAACAGTGTCAGAAACTCAAAGCCTATAAAAATCCCTAGTAGACAGGATCAAACCTTTCTGGTCCATCCAATATTGACGAGATGTTAGAGAATGAAGCCAAAATAGGTAGATCTGCCAGGAAGAAATAAGTGTTGACAAGAAAAGGAATAACTTGAGATAAGTTTTTATTATGAGTATAAATTCAATCATGTTGACTGGTGCATTCAAAAGACTAGGCCTCGGGTACGATATGAGCGGTGAGCGGTGGGTGGCAGAGCGTCAGAACGGTTGAGCGGTGAGTGGGGGGTGGCAGAGCGTCAGAACGGTTGAGCGGTGAGCGGTGGGTGGCAGAGCGTCAGAACGGTTGAGCGGTGAGCGGTGGGTGGCAGAGCGTCAGAACGGTTGAGCGGTGAGCGGTGGGTGGCAGAGCGTCAGAACGGTTGAGCGGTGAGCGGTGGGTGGCAGAGCGTCAGAACGGTTGAGCGGTGGGTGGCAGAGCGTCAGAACGGTTGAGCGGTGAGCGGTGGGTGGCAGAGCGTCAGAACGGTTGAGCGGTGGGTGGCAGAGCGTCAGAACGGTTGAGCGGTGAGCGGTGGGTGGCAGAGCGTCAGAACGGTTGAGCGGTGAGCGGTGGGTGGCAGAGCGTCAGAACGGTTGAGCGGTGAGCGGTGGGTGGCAGAGCGTCAGAACGGTTGAGCGGTGAGCGGTGGGTGGCAGAGCGTCAGAACGGGTGAGCGGTGAGCGGTGGGTGGCAGAGCGTCAAAAGCGGTGAGCGACACTGACTACGATAAGAGTGAAAATAATAGGCTGTATTTAGACAGTATTTTCCATCAGTTCCCTGCCATATTTGCTTGACGAGAGTTTCTAATCAACTGAATAGACTGAGCGGTGGGTGAAAATTAATGTGTAGGCTCAGCGGTGAGCGGTAACCGGCAAAATGTTTGGCTCAGACGCTCGCGCTTGTCATAGCCGGCCTTCCTCTACCTCCATTGTACTTTGTACTTAATATAAACGTAAGCGGCACCGATGTGTCCCTCTGCCGCCCACCGCTCGTACTGTACCCGAGGCCTTTAGGCCTATAATTTGGTATACATTCTGGCCTTCTTAAAAACTGGAGCGATATTTGCTTGCTTAGTTCAATGAGAGGCTCGGATATTAAAAAAAAGTTAGTCAGAGTTCCATCTGATCCACTAATTTTCTTATTCTTCAAATTCAAATTGCTTTATTAAAACTATAAATATTTCCGCGCTAGATTCCATTTCTCTTTCCTTGCTAGAGGTAGCACTTTTTTCACTTTTCGTCGGTTTGAGGGATTCGTATATACGTAGATCGCATCATCTGCTGAAGGGCAAATATCTAGATGCCTTGCAGAAAGATATCTATTATTACGACACGTACCGCTGAAGAATTTGTAATAAGAAAACAATGTATAGCATAATCAATATTATTTTAAACCATGCCTTTCCGAACTGTAACAAATAAGAGGTTGTTCCATTCTTTTGCTTGAAGATTGAAGATATTACTTGACCAAACCACATCTCTAATTACATGATTATATTTAAGATATCAAACTAGGGTCTCGAGATCATGATGAACCAATTCCTCAAGTTGTGCAAGACAGATCAATTTGGAGGGTTGGGTGCAAAGACAGGTGACAATGTTTCTGACATAACCCCTCCTTGGAAAGTAACTCCTTCTGGAGTTGTGAGTGGCCAAAGCTGGAGGGAGTCGGAGGACCTACTTTCATCGTA
The DNA here is from genome assembly GCA_951217055.1 of Gerris lacustris. Lineage (NCBI taxonomy): Eukaryota > Metazoa > Arthropoda > Insecta > Hemiptera > Gerridae > Gerris > Gerris lacustris. Next base: position 18,561,585 of record OX578285.1, read on the forward strand.
GCACCTTAGCGCCGGCTTCAGTACTCCTTCACCGCTCCTATCCGTCGCACCTTCTCTGAAGGCTATAGTACTTTAATACAGTTGTTTTGTGATATCGTATGATCGTGTTCGGTTGATCAATATCGGGCCCGCAGCGGCGATAATCGTCAACGGATTTGTTTTATATTTAATTTACATAGTACTTATATAACAGGACAATCTTAGGTAAGTGTCAATATAATTAATTTTATTTTAAATCTACTTAATTTTTCAAATTTTAATATATATATATATTATATATATATATATATATATATATATATATATATATATATATATATATATATATATATATATATATATATATATATATATATATATATATATATATATATTATATCTATATATATATATATATATATATTATGAATTAAGTACTGTGAATGATCTCTATATTATGAAAAAAGTAATTAATTAATTATTATAAAATTTGGCATACATTTTTTAAAAATTATTATACTACGAATATATACTACGAAACTGAAACCATAGCATTTATTTATATATATATATTTTTTTCATAATTTTACTTTCTGTTCTTTTGTCTCGTTTTCTTTAAGTTGTTCAATGTAATTCATAAACAAATATCAATGTTGTTTATATTAACATAACTTTATTGTACACATATTAATCAAGAGTACAATAACCTCCTAACATAAAATAAATAAATCCTTAATATAATACTTACAGATGAGTAATTAACATTGCTTAAATAAGAAATACATACGTTGTAAGTAAATCATGCAGCTACTAATTTAAGAAAACCTAATTCGCAATTTATCAACTAAAATTACTTAATTATTATTACCAAGGCTTAAGTAAGGTTATATATATATGATTAAATAAACACACATAGTAAGTACATAGCCCATAGTCACGATTTAAAAACGTATACTTTGAAGAACTTAGTAACTATAGAACTTGATAAAAATCTTTTTAACAATCAAGATTACTTGGAGATGGTAAAGAGAGTATGTTTTTCTTACACACATATTTCTGAACTCGTTTTCTTCTAAGCACATTTCTTATGTGGGTATATATATATAATAAAAGATAACAATATTTTAATGCACTCATCTATTCAAAAGAATTAGTAATTTCTCACAAGGTATAACTCGGTAATAGAAAAAGATATTTTTATAAACTTGTTTCTATCTAACTATAACGCTTAATTGGCTGACTTTTCCTTCGTAGGCCTCATTTCCATGAGTTTATATTACAAGTGGAGGTTGGAGCCTATAATGCCCAATCAGGTTTAAGGATCAGAAATTAGAACCATTTATATACAATATTCGGAAATTAGATCTCATCGAAACAAATCGGAAATACGATATTAAATATACAACGTGGTATATGTATGAATGTTCGACTATCGACCAACTATATTATAATATACATAGAATTATTAGAACGATTCTTGTACAGGAAGTCGGGCTTGCGTTTTAATTCCCAATAATCTGAACGATAATGTGGCCGGAGAATTTAATTTTTACCTCATTTCTAATAGTCAATCAGACTGTGATAATCCTATAATCAATATAAAGACCTAAATATCTTTCCTTTTATTCCATTAATCATGCAATGTTAGGTATAGACGATTGTTAACCCAGGAACTGGAACCGTCCCTTTATACCCTAAGCCCTAGAGAAATTAATTATCCCGGTCTACCGTTCATTATTGATTCATTTCATTATTGTTCAAAAGATTATTTTTAATTTTAGATGTTGAAATCTATATGTATTAAAACATTTGACACTTAAGGATGATGAAACCATCGTTTGTAATATTTGTTTATTTTTTTTGTTTATTTTTTAAAAATAAACAGTATAAAAATCAAAGTTCTAGGTCTCCTAGTGGTGAACGCGTCTCGAAGGGCGTACGTCCCGACGTTGCGCTCGTAATACTGGAAGCATCTTCAGGGGTCGTTCATGGTGTCCTTGGTGTCCAGTTCACAACTGTCTAAACTAAGGACACCATGAATACCCCTGAAGATGCTTTTAGTAGTAGGAGCGAAACGTCGGTACGTACACCCTTCGAGACGTGGTCACCGGAAGACCTAAAACTTCAGTATATCATTTATAAAGTACAAGAAACAATATTTAAATAAAATATGTTTACTACGTCATAACATAACAGCAATAGTTTTAATGCAAAACCAGATTTGTCTTCTTTTATTGATCTTTATTATTGAACTGAAGTTCAATCAAAAAAAAAAAGTGAATTTAACTTATCTGTGATTAAATGATGTTTAATTATAGACTTAAGAATCTGTGTTAAAAACAGGTTCTGCGGAGTGAATAAATACAATTTTTTTAACTCTGAGATTCATTCACAATAAATGAACAGCCTCTTACCACCTCTATTTTATGGTATTATTATAATTATAATAATATTTGGCACAACAGCCCGTGACGGGCTTGGGCCTGCCAAAGAGTTTATCCAACTATGTATGTAATGGATGATGGGGTTGGTATGTCGCATATTTTGGTTGGTACATCAGCTGTATAAACTTAGAATTGGCTTCCGTAACCGGATGGACGCCAATTCACATAAGCAGCTTCCCATTTATATAGCGATGCTGGGTGAACACCGACCTTGGGGTCGCTTTACCAGAGTCAGGAATTGAAGCCGAGAATTCCAGTATGATAGTCGAGAGCGGTTGCAATGTGTACAAGGGACCTCTGACTGTATTATTAATTGGTTGAAGCTGGTCTGACTTTCAATAATAATTATAATTTATTTGAACAGTTAAAATAACAGATTCTTTGTTCTAAATCTATATGTTAAATGAAGTGGACATTTTGAGTTAACACGTTTTTCTTTAATACTAATTTAATCAATCTTCTTTAAAAAGGTATTTAACTTAAGAGAAAAGAAATATAAATTACGTTTGACCTGTTCTAAAATAGGCCAGGACAAATAAAGAACGCTAATTTAAGCAATAATGACTGATAATAACGCTAATTTAAGCATTAATGACTGATAATAACGCTAATAGCATTATTGACAGATTTAAGCATTATAAGATAAAATTATATGTAACCAGCGATATCTAGATAAAACGAACGTTTGTAGTTCAAATTTACGTTGAAAATTCTGCATTGTTTCCTCCTAAATAAAAAATTAATTGGAGTGGGTCGATATATTTGGCTTTAAATGGAAATTTACCTTATTATTGCTCGTTAGAAATTCCTCTTATGACATTAAAACTTTCATATCTTATTCCATGAATGTACTTGATTTTAACAAAGAGTAAATTTTTAGTTGAATTCACTCTGATATGCTAGGTGTCTGCTCTGCAGTTTAGGTGGATGATTTTCTGCTGATATTCTGTCATAGGCTAATGTTGATTGGGGCGTCAAACAAACTAGCAGTATAATTTATTATATTGAATTTTCCCTTCTTTTAGTTTTATTTGCAAAATTTGATATTTAAAACTTTAACCAAAGTTGTAACAGCTTATGTTTTTTAATACTATAATATTTGATGACGAATTTGATCAAAGGAATATGATTATTAGCAAAAAAAAAAAAAAAAAAAAAAAAAAAAGGAAGTATTTGTTATAATTAATTACTAAAATAACTAATTAATGCTATTGATGAAGTCAGTACCTTTTTAAGTTAATTGTTAATATGGTAAATGGACCTAGCTCTTATGCACAAAAAAATAAAATAAAAAATAAAAATAAATTAATAAAATAAAAATAAAAATAAATAAATAATTAGTAAATAAAGCAATAAGTTAAATAAGTTAAATAAAGCAGTAGTAATATATTGAGAATAATATAATAACAATTATAATAAATAAAAAATAAATAAATAAAAATGAATAAAATATTTTAAGAAGAGAATTTGTGTGTTATTAGTTATTAGCTAAATTAGCCAGAAGTTGTATATTATTGTTTATCTTTTATCGTTTTTAAATTTTGCGTGTCTTATAAAAAAAAGGAGGAACATTATCATTACTATTACTATTATTAATATTATTATTACTATTGTAACTAGAGTTATTAGTGTTTGAATTATTATTTAAATTTGTAACCAATAATTGTTTGTGCAATGAAGAGATAATAAAGGCTTTATTATTATTATTATTATTATTATTATGGTATGAATCTTACGGTGTGGTAATTTAAAAAAATAATCCACTATTTTCGATGGATGATAAGATGTAAATAAAAAGAATTACTCCATTTTTTCCAGAGACGTTTCGACCCTTCCTAAGGTCATCATCAGTCTTTACTTATTTAGTGTAGAGTTTGGATTGGAAGATATCCATAATGATTAAGAAACGTTTCAACCCTTTGTCCTTAAATCATCAGTCATTATTCTTGATTTAATAAAAGACTTATGATGACCTTGGGATTAAGGGTTGAAATGTTTCTTAATCAAAATGGATTAATGTTTTAAATTATCACACCTTAAGATCCATCTACCATATTAATAATTCTTGTAAAATACTTAAAGCATATTCTTTGCATTTATATTAAATGTAATGTAAACATTTTTCATATGAATGATAACAGATAATAATATTTTTTTTAACTATAATATCTGTATATCAACAGATGTAAATTATTGTCTGTTAAAAAATACAATAAGTTGGCAGATAATTGTGTTAAAAGTATTATAACTTTTTTATTTCGTTTTTGTCGGCGGATAAAAAACTCAAAATTTATATTTTGCTCTTATATCGGCGATATTTGTTTTTAATATGACTACCAAGAAACATTTTTTTCCAGGAATAACGGGTTTTTGGTGAAAAGAGCTTTAAATTTATATGTAACACTCCATATTATGAAAACAAAATTTCTTACACCCTTCTTTCGGTCAGTGCCATTTTAAAAGAAATGTAAATTATGTAATATTATTTGTATTTCCTTTTCCTACTTTTCAAGACCTTTACCACGATGTGTAAAATGTCACGCTGACTAAAAATACTTTTTTCGTCGCCCGCCATATTGGCCACCGTGTTGAAAATATTAAGTGTCAAATTTACAATCTATACAGATGCTACTTATCAATTATGTTTAATTTCGTTCAAACCGGTTAGTCATTACGCGTGTAAAAGCCTTGTCCACACTAGTAGACATGTTGCGCGATTTTGGTCTCAGAGCATGTCTAGCGATTTGTCTATAGACATCGGCTAGACATTGGCTGAGACAAACGGCGTCTACGGTCTCGTTGCTAGACCAAAATCGCATGTCTATGGTTTTCCATTCTAAATGGTAGACATGGTGCAACGTTAGGCATGTTGCGCAACGTGTCTACAAGTGTAAACGCTAGACCTAGACGGTCTCAGAAGATGTATATAGACACGTTGAGAGACATTTCTGTAGACGGTCTATGAGACCGTCTACAGAAATGTCTCGCTACGTGTCTACTAGTGTGGACTAGGCTTTATAGGTAGACAAACAAAGATAGATAGATGGATTTTTTTTATTCCAATAAAAATAAATGTTTATTTTGATTTGTTGGTCTTCAAATAGATATAATAACTTATCGATATAGATATCGAAATTAATTTACATAATTTTACTTTCTTTTCTAAATATAAAATTAATCCCGTTGCCATGAGCTTAACGGCTCATATATATAAAACATGTTATCTTTAAATTTAGCGTCTTTAAGAAAACGAATACTTAATTCATGCATCGCTGTACCTATAAAATCAGCTGTAAGTTTTAAAAATTAATCATGATTTAACCACTAGGAGAGTTAAGCAGTGTTGTCAAAGCAATTTGCATTTGTTAGTTTTCAAAAGTTAGTGAAACTTATTTCTTTAAAACCGGCTTTCTAACAGGCAAAGGCAACACTGGTAAATATCACTTATTTTTACTCCCCTCTGAATCATCACATAAAGCCGATTGTTTATATACTGTTTTTTGTTTCTTGCTTACTTTTGTGTTTGAAGACAGACGTAGCGAATATATAGAAACTCTTAAAGTTCAAATAGTTCATAATGCCTAGGAATGAACGAGCAATGTAAATCCTCACAAAAGAAAACAAAAACAGTAAAACTTTAACTTTGAAGTTCAAGCAAACCACCACAATATTTAACCACCTTAAACTACCTTGGACATTATAAAGCTCATTATGAGACGTCAAATAAATCTCTTATAAATGCTGCCACTTAATACTAATGAACCTAAAATATTAAAGCGCTAGAAATACACACGTCTGTCCAAAGATCTCTTGCTAATAACTTACGCAAAAAACAAATCACAGGGAAATACTTGCATTGTACATTTTAGGGTTTCGTTGGTTACTAAGCATATACGTTATCTTAATAGGAAATTACATTTTATATATTTTCCCCCACCCTACCCTATATAAAAGTAAATAAAAATAAAACAGATTTAGATGGAAGGCCTTATAAAAAAACAAAACAAAAAAAATCACGTTGGGGTCCCAGGTTCGATCCCCGGGAGGGTCACAATGTTTTTTATCAGTAATAACGACATGGTAATTTCTTTTTTCTATAAATTTGCATCGGCATATCATAAGGTATTAGTATAAATTATTTCAATATTTTAGGACTAGACGTTATAGGGGGTTAGGGAAGGGGTAGTTGCGTTTATTTAAACTCATAAGACCAATAAAAAATGCATTGTTTAAAAAATTAGATATATATTTGTAATCTACTCTTCAGTGGCTTTTATTTGATATCCCATTCGAAAATTACCAGAAAATACAAATTTTTGAGCTTTATCTCTATATTTTTCTTATGTGTGAGTCAAAAGTTAAAGTTAAAGAGATATGAACTAAAGTGCGAAGGACAGGCCAATAATGGTTTCGGATAACGGGTTTTAAAATAGGGAAAATAGTGATGAATCCCTAAAAAGAACAATAAACTAAATCGCTTAAATAATTAACATTCAAATATTCTTACTGCACTCTAACTAATAAATATGCACTTCATACCTATTTTCTATATCCGATATTTACTTCAAAGAAATACCATGTTTATTAAATCAGATACTTATTTGACAAAATTATACCACTCTGATAAAATGAGAATCAGGCCAGAGTTGGATTCCTAAAATATCGTAAAAATAGAATACTATTTATATATTTTAATTTTTTTTTTTTTTTTTCCTTTTAAGAATATAAGGGAAATATATTTATTTTTAAATCGAAACCAATAAAGGTATTCATCAGGATAAATAATGTGGTGGCTTATATTATGATTGATTTAATATTTATATTCCATTTTTTATTATATAGAATCTTTCAAATTATAATTTTTCCTACAATAATATAATGTTTAACCTCCTTTAATAAAATACATTCATATCATTATCTATCATTTAATATATATATGATATGAAGAGATACTTACCGTCGATACTTGCTCGATCCGAGGATCACTAGACCGGTTTCGGCTATACTCCATCATCGGCAGTAGAATATAGAACTCAGTGAGTTGAAATGAACTCGTAATGTCTACATGAGAGAGTGTGTCTCGAGCCGAAACTGGTCCAGTGATCCTCAGATCGAGCAAGTATCGATGGTAAGTATCTCTTCATATCATAACTTACTAACTTGTAATAATAATCCTCAATTTGACGCGGAATACTTTATCTTTAGAATGCACCCTTCAAGTGGTATGAGCTATGCCTGAGTAATGATTTTTACATGCCCGAAAAGATAATTTAATCCAAATGTTCAGTTATTTAAGTCTAAAGGATCAAAGATTTAAAAAACATAAATCGAGATAACTTATAATTTTCAATACTTTTCCCACCCAATAAATGCCCGATCTACTTCAGAGCAATTCAGAATCATTATAACTACCGGTAAATTAGTAGCATATCTGCAGGTGCTTTAGTGAAATTTATAATCGATTTGACCGAATTTCGTAATTGCCCATCTCGTTTGCCGATTTTATATTCATTTGTACCTTTAGGTATATAATTTCATTCAGTTTCTTATATACTTAAAATTCGAATATATCACTTTTATTTTTATATTTTTTTTTTCTTTTACTTTTCTATTAAAAGTTTCCTTATTTTTCCAAAAAAATAAATGTTAGGTTATTACAAACAATAGTTAACCTACTACAATATTACCCCTACTGAACCTAATACCTACGATAACCAACTCAGTCTTTACCCTACTGAAGCTACCTACGATGACCTACTCAATCTTTCTCTGATGATGACTTTATGCTGGAGGATCAGTGAGTTTAGTTTAGAAAGAACTAGATAATTTAAATGATTTACACTGTCAGAGCATATAATTAACTTTAAATAACAATAATAATAAAGTGGCCGGATAACCCCCGTCCTGTAATGACCTAATGAGCTGTTGAACGGGACTAAAACTACAACCAAAAAAAAATAAAATAACACTAATAATTATAATATATATACAATACATATCTGAATTATGGGGTCCATGATACCTCAATGCTATAATGCTTTGGAACTGGGAGATCCAGATTTGATTCCTGATTCGGGCAATGGGGTTTTTGAGAGAAGTGGCGTCAGTAGGTTGTGAATGTCAATTATACAGTTTATACAGCTGATGAAGTGACTAGAAAAGTCTCTTTCATCCATTCATTCAACGGTCTATAGGAAACCCCCGAATAATCCACATATCTCAAAAACTATTATAAACAAACAGGCTTTATTTACATAACTAAACATTTGTATATCCATTAACTTTTTTGGTAAACATAATCCTTTCTAAGATATTTGAGAAAAACCAAATAATGGGACCTATTTTTCAAGATGGCTGTCATAATTCTCCTCAGAACGTTTGATGTGTTCATTTTAAAGCATCAATAAAAAGCTACGGGATATACTAATTCTTACCGTTTTACTTCCGCAATTTTTGTTCCGTCAACTTTTGTTTTATGGAAAATTTCCATTTTTAGGTCGGCTAAATTAAACGCAACTTTTTCCACATAAAATATTTGTTTGGCAAAAAAATGTTAATTTTATGGTTAACGATCCGAATTAACAAATTAAAGAGCACATTTTAACGAACAATTTAAGCTATTGAAAAACAAAATTTGTACCAGCTATTTCAGAAATATCGGAGGTGACAGTTAAGACTGATTTCTGAACTTGTTTTAGGGAACTTTATGGTAAATACAAATGCAGGCATTCATAAAGTAGATGTTCAAACAAAGAAAATCTTTTCATCTAACTTTTTATTAAATGTCAATTGATCGACCTTTTTAATGCAATTTAGATACACGAGACTCCTTTTAATATAAAAGCAGGTGTTTTATGTGTATAATGTGTTTTATGTGTCTTTTATGAGTATTCAGCTCACGCTAGGATAATATAAAAGTTAAAATTTATCTTCTTATTTAAAGCTTCTTTTTCAGAATAAACGAATGTTGTGAATTATAATCAAATAAGTATGTTAATAGTGCCTGGCTTTAATTAAACTACTTTAATTGGTTGTTATCAGTGAACTGATGTACCACCAACTATATCATCAGTGACCTGATGTACCACCAACTATATCATCAGTGAACTGATGTACCACCAACTATATCATCAGTGAACTGATGTACCACCAAAAAATTCAGTCTCAGTCTGTACTAAACAATAGCTGTTGTGGTTTTTTGACATTGAACTGATCAATTTTGATCTCTGTGGTTTATTCACCATTAGTGAATTCCACAAAACCACAAAACTTCGTACAAAATTACTTGTTGATGACAAAATGTATTCACAAATTTTATTTTTACAATTAAGTATTTGACTACTGGGTTAACATTTTACTAAGCTATTATGTGGACTCAAGGAGAATACTTGGATGAGGCTTGTAGGTATTGTTAACCATCCTATTGTTAACCTTTATTTCCTTTACAAAGATCGCTTAAGGCTTTTTGAACGATATCTTTAGTATCAAAGAGCATTGTTAACGAGTTGAATACTCTTATTTTAAAGCTTCTTTAGTTACTTTATCCGAATAAATATGTATTTTCTGTCTTTATTGAGACATACACATTATATCTATTGGTAGGTGGTTACATATAATGTAAAATCGAAGGCCAATCAATCCTTGACTGTGTCTAGCACAAAACAATTCTGTGGAAGTAATACAAATAACCTTAAATATTTTAATAAAAAGAAAAAAAATATACAAAATAATAGATTTGGAACCTTGATTAAGATTGCTAACGAATCGTTCTATTCGGTTCGGTTAAACTGCTGAGTTAAATAGTAATTACATCCTTTTATCTGCGTTATATTCGCTGAGAACTACTCAAAAATGCTGCTTAGAAAATATACTATTCTCTAAAGTCAAAAGCAAGTGTCCCCAATCTTTTTGGTTGAAGGCCCAAATCTGAGAAGAATGGTCTATAGCGGGCCGGATGATATAAGTAACACACAGCCATCAGACTTTACAATGATGTGCAATATCCGGATAAGCGCACTATTCCTTTCGGCCATAAAAAAAAGTCAATAAGAATCGTGCTGATCTTTTTTTGAAGTTTAAATGGCATTTGATTATGGAAAACTTTTAATCCGGCCCGCTTTTTGGAAAGCCTACGGCCGTAGTTTGGTGACTGAAGGATGAAGAGTTAAACATTTAAAAACAACAGCTTCATAAAAGTATTCAATAAATGCTATAATCTAAAATTGGAAGTTATTGACTTTTTGAAATTCGACCGCAATCGTTAAGACCAACCATATGTAATTTGAAACACCATGTTATGCTTTTTGACAATTTTCGTTCCAAATATTTGATACTTTGCAAAAGCTAGAAATTCTGTTGGGATTCAGTGCAGTTTATCAATTCTGCATTGATAAGTTTTCAGTGTTAGGTCAAGTGTAAAAGTGTTATCTTAAGTGTAAAACATACCTCAACTATTTCGTATTTGAACCAGACGTGTCAGTGTTTGGACAATGACTTCTGGCCTCTGCGGCCAGAAGTCATTGTCCAAACACTGACACGTCTGGTTCAAATACGAAATAGTTGAGGTATGTTTTACACTTAAGATAACATCAAGTATATGTGCAAAGTGACGAAATTGTTTTCTGCTAGACACAATCAAGGGTAGTTCCAAAGCTTCGATTTTTCACCCCTCCGTTCTATAATGACCTAATGCTGAGGTTGCTCGGAACAAAAATGAAATAACAATAATATTGTTTCAATGAACTTAGTTTAGATTACGAAACCTGAAGTCTATTGAATTAAAGTTCAATCCTAAGAATAGGAGTACGGGAATAAGAGTATAGAATGTTGTACACTTGACGAACTAATTTACTCTAGGTTTAGTTAGGCCCATCGTGTAGAGATGATTCATTTTAGGCTCGAGTATCTATATATTTCTTTACGTTTTAGGCAATAATAACATTTAACGTAGAAATCAATCATTTGGAGCATGTCTTTAAGCCAAAGTTATTGCTAGTATTAGGATCGAGGATGAAGACTGCTCGAATGGAGAAAACGTCAAATTTATTGCCAAACCATGTCTAGGAAATCAAATTAATAATAATTTTTAAATTGATTTATCCTTCCTTGTAATAAGATAACCTTTAAAGAAAAAGAAAATTTATAGCACCTCAGAGATTCATACAATACATGTTTTTTTTTTCTAAAATAAGTTTCATGATTAAATAGAGAATATTTGCGCAGTTTCTTTACCATTATAATCGTGTGCGCAATTTGTTTTAGATTTGAGTAGCGCATTAAAACACTTTCTCCGGAAGAACAATCCAAAAACAATAATTATTATCTGAATTGGATTTGCTGAGAATACAATATAAAAGTGAGAGATGTTTCATTTATGATCGCATCGACATATTATGGTAAAATGACTGAAATTACTAATTGCGGTACAGATCGGAAAGTAAAGCAAATAAAAATAATAAGTCTCTAGAGGTTAGAGGTCGCCTCTAGAAAATGTTTTTTTCTTTATGCGTTTTTGTTTTCCTTTTGTAACCTACCTTGTTGACTCTCTCTCTTTAGATTTCTTGTCAGCAAATTTCACGTTTAATTTTAAATCATCTCCAACGTAGTTATTTATTTAATTCGTATATCGTATATATTAAGTTACGTCATGTAATTTTAACTTGTCAGATTAGACTATACTGATCACATTGTTATTCGATAAACAATGTGTTTATTAATATTTTCTTCTTTGTTTAATATACCTATCACTTTTTAGCAGAAGTACAATTTGTTGTACCTCAAACAAGGAATATTCTTTGTCGAGATTACTCATTGTAGGTTCAGCAACACAGAGATAGTCATGAATTGGTGATTAAATGGAATTAATTGTAAAAATGAATGCCGGCAATTCTTTATAAAATTCTCGGCAACTAATTGTTCTTAGAGCTAAATATATTATTTATATTTTTTTTCATTGTTGTAATAAACATTTAGTGAACAGTATAATGGTGTATAAATATTCCCCAATTTTCAAAAGAGCAAAGATGAATTTCATACGATTATTATATTTCAGGATCTCCACTGAAATATAATGATTGCAATTTTTAAAAAAATAAATATGTGAATCGCCAACACACATCCATGTACAATTTATTATCTGCAAATGAACTTTTTGTTTAAGCAACAGATTGTAGTTAATACTATACATTTTTGATTGTAGAGCTTAAGTAATTTGTCGAACAAGTGAGCAATTAACTAATCGGTAAAATGATGGAAATTACTGCTAGAATAGAATAATGTTAGTTTAAATAACACAAAGAGTGAAACAATCGCCTAATCTTGATAATGGCGAGAAAGTTTACGCACACGCCCAATTAAGTATATAATTGTTTTTAATCGTATGATAATCTGATGTAATTATATGAACAATAAATAATCTTATTCTATAACTTCTTTATACAGAATATATAAATATATGTTTATACATACATAATTTCATAATTTATATAATCGAGTAGCACCCCGACGACGACGCACCTTGTAATGATTTGTTATTGCTAAGCTAAGGCAACCACATTTATTCCAATAAAAATAAATGTTTGTATTGATTTGTTGGTCTTCAAATAGATATAATAACTTATTTAAATATATATCTAAATTAATTAACTTAGTTTTCCCTTTTTTCCTAAATATAAAATTAAACCCGTTGCCACGGGCTTAACGGCTAATAATATATAAAACAAAATATGTATATAAATGTAACTTTAACATAATGCGTCTTGATAAATATATAATATACATATAAGTTGCTAAAAACTCACAATTAGAAAACTGATATATAATAAGGATGATAATATATTATTTGATAACTTTGACATGTGGCCAATATGGATTATATAATACGTCATATGAAAACAATCGTTTCATATAACTTATTTTATTAATAGATTTCCTAGCGAGTACTGTCCTTCCAATATCTTCAATTTATTTATGGCTAGCAATCCATATATTATTCTTTCTTCTTTCCATTCATTTTACTGTCACTTTTTTATTTTACTCAGTATTGATCTGTTCAGGACCCAAGTTTCTCAACTGAGATATTTAATCATGAAACGTATTTTAGAAAAAAAAAAACATGTAGGTGCTATACATTTTTCATTTTTTAAAGGTTATCTTATTACAAGAAAGGATAAATCAATTTAAGAATTATTATTAATTTGATTTTCTAGACATGGTTTGGCAATAAATTTGATTTTTTCTCCATTTCAGCAGTCTTTATCCTCGAACCTAATACTAGCAATAACTTTAGCTTGAAGACATGCTCCAAATGATTGGTTTCTACGTTAAATGTTATTATTGCCTTAAACGTAAAGAAATATATGGATACTCGAGACTAAAATGACTCATCTCTACACGATGGGCCACGATGGCCCTTCTTTCCAATGTAAACCTGGAGTAGATTAGTTCGTCAAGTGTACAACATCCTATACTCTTATTCCTATACTCTCTCCTTCTACTTCTAATTATATTATAGTTATCAAATTTTGATAAATTTATAAACTAAATTAAAATTTAAATAAAGCAAGCATTTGTTTAAATGGAACTACTTTGATTAAGCTTAAATAATTTTAGGCTGGAGCGTAGAATTACGAAAAAAAACCTTTTTTATGATATTTATATTGGTAACATATAAATTACTTGCTTTTAATAATGAAAACTACCCTGGTTTAATGAGGCTGTATTAATTAGTTTTCGCGTCCACGATTATTATAAACAGGGTCATAAAATTAACCAACGTTTTGCCCGGTAAATAAAGCTATGAAATCTATCTAAAAGTTTTTACGGTCACAAATATTAATGAAAGAACTACACTATGAAAGCAAGCTATCCGTCGAAATGTCATCGAGAAAGCTAGAAAATACAACCAAGCTATCGTGAACGCGAATTTTGTAAAAAAAAAAATTGTAAGAGGGTAGTACTAATACATAATTTGTATTTAAATGTAAAAATTTTAAAATATTTATTTGTGTTTAAATATTTTTGTGTTTAAAATTAATTATAGTAACCAAATCGAACGACTTTTCCTTATAAAACATGGCATTTTCATGTTGATCGATCACTAGAGTATGCTTTACTTTCATTTGTTAATAACATTATAATTAAGCTCAAAAGGCGAGAACGGTTTCGTTTTTTCTAGAAGAACGGTGTCACAAGGACGACGGCTAAAGATAGCAAGTGCAAATCGTCGCTAAATTTAAGGATGACACGTGAAATAGTGAAAGGGTTGTTGTTAATGGGGCGTCGGGAATGTGTGGACTGGTCCAGTCAAGAAAGACGATCAGGTCATCCACTTGCTCAAGTTCTAAAATGACCTAGTTCTCTGAGAGCTTATCTTTGCAAGTAGAAGAAGACGTCCAAAGAGAGAAAGAACACCCCTCCTTTACCTACTTCGGCTAAAATACACGTCCCGACAACTCTGGATCTGGAGTAGACCTATCCTGACAGAACTACGAGAGACCTAGTGGCTCCAATCATTCTCCCATTCTTGTCAGAATTGATTTGCAATTACTTGATCAATAACGGTTTACAACTCGACTTTTTTTTATTTTATTTTCAGTCCAATAGTTGTTTATATCTTCTTACATCTTTTAACTGGCTTGTCTTTCAACTTTAGAATTCCGATTTATATCATACGAGCAATTGCATAATTCGATCGTAAATAGATAACACTAAGTCGAATTCCATTAGATCTAGACTGACCATAACTGTAGGACTGTGTCTTTAAAAGTAGGTTCTGTAGCAAGCATTGAAGATAAATAACTAGTATTTCTTCACTTCTTAATAGTTAGTATGGCGTAATTAGTTTAAAAAGAATAACACTCATCTTTTAAAGTACCTAGACGTCCTCGATTTAAAATAATTAGAGAAGAATATCAATAACACTCCATTCCTCTCATCAATTTTGCTTTAAGATATATGCGCAATATACCTATTATAGGTCATACGTTTGACGAGATAATTTTTTAATTCCGTTCAGAAAGTAAATTTTAAGAATATTGATTACCTACTATTTTTAAAGAGCGGAGTAATAATGTAGAAAACAATGAATTCCAAAAATAATAAGTTGCCGAGTATGATCTTTCAGTTAGCGTTAGCACAAAGGGTCCGAGGGCAATTTAAGATTTCGTTTTTCCTTTAAGTCATTAAATCTATGTACATATATTGTTTATTTTGTATTTTACTTTCAATCTATTAAATACTATAATATAATTAGGCAAATGGGAGTTAATCAGTTCTTAAATAATGTATATAAGTAGGCTTATGAAATAGTAAAATTTAGTCAATATAAAAAATTACCTTAAAAGAGAATATAATTATGATTTTGAAGGGATACAGAGAGAAGGATTTCAAGAGGGTTTTAAAGAAAATATTCCTTATAATACTTGAGAACTAACAATGCGATTTAGAAATAAATTATTTTATAGGCTAGCAATGCTCGGAACTAGAATCTTCATCAGATAGATCAATAAGGTATAAACCACAAAAATGATATTTGAAATATAAAAAATGGATGACCAAAACAGGGTGAAAAGAAAATTTAGTAGTGTAGTGAGGATGCTACGACTTTCTCTTATATGTTCTGCAAAAAAAAAAATAGAAAAAAACCTTCGTTGGTTCAGTCAAAAGATTAAGTATTAATAGGTTACGTTAATCATAGGTTAGGGTTAATCATAGGTTAGGTTCTATTAAAGTTATACAGCCTTTAAAGCAATATTGGAAACCTTTTGCAAACAATTCAAGCCTAAAGATTCAAAAAATTAATATTATTATTAAAGAAAAAAATCGGTCAGGAATCGGATACCTGCATTACTAGTGCAAGGCTTTAATCCGGTGTTTCCCAAACTTTTTGACTTCACGGCACACTAATCCCAACCTATATTCAGCCGTGGCACCAGAGCCGAAAAGGTTGGACTAGCCTATACGGGGCATCATGTATAGAAATGCAAATACACTGGCACATATAATTAAAGTCTTTTCTATATATTGATAAAAAAATGCACCAATTATGTATTCTTCTTCATTTCATAAGTTTTCTCTTAATAAAATTTCCATCTTCAGTCCTCTATTTTGAGACACAGCTGTGTGCAGGTCGATTTTGGGTGTCTTGGGCGTATGTACTTGTTGTAGATTACCTGGGCTTCGATGTAGCGTATCTGGTTTTTCAAGAGAGCATGAAATGAAAAAGAATACATAAATAATGCAATTTATATCAATATACAGGAAACACTTTAATTATGTATGCATTATATTTGTTAGTTTTTGCATTTCTTTACATATGCCCCATATAGGCTAGTCCAACCCAAATTCTTAAGCTTTAGTGCTTTCTAGAGGTCAAAATAATGCTCTGAGCAAAATAATACCAAGAGTAAAAAGTTCTTATTTTAAACCATGTAATCTAAATCCAGTCTTTAAAATAAGTCTTCCTGTTCACTTTTTTCTTATTTTAAGTACTGCTTCTGAGCACTTTAGTGCTCCAAGTGCTTAGCATTTTTCTGTAGGCGCATTTTAAGTTAACATAGAACCGCGCCGCGTCTCTCTATCTGCAGTAATTCCGGAGATATTGAGTGGTTCATGTTAGGTGGGACACCCTGCATATAATATAGCAGATTTTTTTTTTTATCATAAAATAATGTTTTGGTTACAATTTATTACTACCTTTATGTGTGTCCTAAAAAATTAGAGGACAAACATATTAAGTCACCATGGAGGGGGGCTTCAAAAAAATTTTGCACACGGGCCTCACCCTCACCAAGCCTAGTTACGTCTCTGTGTGGCACACTTGGAGTCACTAATTGACTGATATCATAATTGTTTACTAGTAAATCACTTAAAATGGTGTGTTTATTTAGGTTAGGAAAACTCATGCAAAGTCATGTTATTGACGAGGAAAAACAGAAACATGTTTGTATAACGTACACTTTTTCAACTTTTGATTAATGTTAACAAGGCTTTTCATGAAATTACTTGACACACCAATCTGCGCGGCACACCGGTTGGGAAACACTGCTCTAACTGCAATAATCACCAAACTAATCCCTTTGTCGTGGTTCATCATTATACGATGTTATACTAAATGTTGGTTTCCGAAAAGTCAAATGTCATTAAGGTCAGTTGACTTTTACCACGATTTCTTCTTATTTCAATTCCTCTGCTGCATTATTTTCTTTAGATCCAAGGCTTTCTCTCAGATTGGTATATGCGACATTACCGTAGTATTTTAGTAGCGATATTATAATTTATAGTTGCTAAAGCATTTTCCTAAATTTTCAAGGAAAAAAATAGTCTATCCAATATATAAATATATATATATATATTATATATATATATATATATTATATATATATATATATATATATATATATATATATATATATATATATATATATATAATACCGTTTATTGAAGTAAATATAGTACATGCATTCTTTTTCTTATAATAATAATTTCTTTCTGTTCACATCGCTTCAGCCTAGGCTGTGGTGACCTTTAAGGTCTAAATTCGGAAAATCATTGGAGACATGTATTATGTATTTTTGTTTTATATATATATATATATATATATATATATATATATATATATATATATATATATATATATATATATATATATATATATATACATATATAAAACAGTGAAGGTGTTGTTTGGAATAAAAGTCTGGGAGAAATATTTGTGAAATAAAATAAAAAAGAAATTAACAACTGACTTTTATTCCACTCTCAAGTCCACCTAAGAAAACCATCAATATATATTATATATATATATAATCCAAAAATACATAATACTCCAATGGTTTTTCCACGTCCATCGTTTTTCTTGGTTGGAACGTTTTGTGGGTTAAGATCTTTTTCTACTAGGACCCTCATATAATACATATAACAATAAAACTATTTCTTTTTAAATAAAAAATATAGTATGTAACAGAATGAGATGTAACTTAAACGTGACTTGATGTAACTTAAAGGGACTAACTGATATAATATGTCTGTTAGACTATTATGTACAAGGTAAAGGTAACTAGTTCTGTTTCCTTTATTGGTTCTTTTCAGCATTTTATTGCCTTTAAAGATTACGTTATGTTTTCAATTTTATAATATTTTATAATTTGATAGGCTTAGATTTAATAATTTATGAACGTATTTATTTTTATTATTGTTATCTACTTATTTTTTTAATTATTATCACTTATAATGCGGCCGCTGCCTTGAACCTTCGCACAATTTGACTATTTAACATTTTACAATTTGACACATTTGTTTGTTTACAAAACTTTTTTAAATGCATTTGGACATATATAACTAATCAGTGATAAGTTAAATAATATACCTAATTTTTTAAACTGTACAACAAAACTCAACTATAGTATGTATACAAAACAATCACCTACACATTAAAATAATGGAAAATAATTTTTAAAAATGATGAGAGAATGAAACTCTAATTTCTAAACTATTAATAATATTAATTATTATTAGATGAGGGGATTCAAAGTATTTTTAAAGTAAGTATCTTACTTTATTATAAAGACCTTAATTTACATTTCTAGGGCACTGTATAGAAACGACATTAAGGAAAACACGGAAGAATGCCGTGTTAGAAATAATAAAATTTATAAATTTTGGACTTGTAAATTTTACAGCATCAAAATAACAATAATAAAAAAATGTATGTATAACTATCTTGGCTGTTATAAAAATTTTAAAAGCAACTAGGCCTGCTGCAATCCTGGAATGTCCAGATCTAACACTCAACACGTAAATGTATTGCTGGATTTCGATGTAATTATAAAAACTAAACAAGGGAAGAGCAAAGGGCTTCCCCGTCCCCACTCAAGAACGAGTAGGACAGGAAGGGATGCGAGTGAGAGTTACATGTTGTACTATTAAATGGGTGTCTAAGCACCTAGTTTTCCGGGTTCTTGTTTTACCTGTAATTGTAATCCCCGGATACTTCCTTTCAAATGATGGATGATAATCTACAGGTAAAGTAGATTAAAAGCAGTAGTTATTAAAAGCTTTCAAAGCCATCCTGGATAATAAAATATAAACCTGATTCTAAGAACTTTCTTCTTCATAAATCATCGATAGGGGATAAGTGATTTGCCTTTAAAACAAATTCCAATCAATCATAAATATGGGTGATGTTTAGTATCCCACAGAGGTGAGACTTGTCTCACAGTTATGATCATGTGATAAAAACGTCATGTGATAAATTTTACACGAGTAGATGATTTAGGTGGGGGCTGATCCCCAACCTAATGCTGTTTTTATCACATCGTAGAAAAATAACAGTAAGTAACGTATTAAGAGAGTCACAATATAAGGTTGCAGGGGAATAATTTAAAGGTTAGTTGGCCATCACTTTAATCATTATGTTATGACAAATTAAAACGGCACAACTCCGAAAATATATTACATTTGCCATTACGATTTGACAGTAAAATTGGTATTCATTAAATTATTTTATCTACGATTGATACGCAGTATAAACATTGTATCTCTGTTTAGATGCGTAAAAAGTTATTATTTTCGTACTTTTTTCCGCCCTAGTGCGGTAAACAAGAAGAATTCTTCACCTTAACGCACGCTTAGCGAGTTTGTCTATATTTAACTTTTCTGTTTGTTTAATTAACGTAACTGTTTTTAGTGAAAAACAATGATTGATTTATGTCATTATGACGAAAATGAGGAGAATAATACGCCTCCCGAAATAATTAATTAAATTGTATATGTTAATGTAAAATGGTAATTGTTTATCGTATTATAAAGATGCTTTCTTAAATATGTGTGAACATTTCTCTTTTTAGGGTCCGTAGGCAAAACCAAGGACCCTTATATTTTCCTGCGTGTGTCTGTCCGTCCGTCCTCTCGCGTGCTCTCACGGCTACACCTTTCGTCCGATCACTTTGAAATTTGGCATGTATGTGTCTTGTACCTACCCACATATTTTAAAAATATAGCGACTTAAAAAAAATATTTTTTAAAAAAAAGTAGGGTAAAAAAACTTAAGGGTTAAATGTTTTGTTTTTTTTTCGACACCGTGAGGGGTATCATATAAAAGGGTACGTCGAGCTGATTACAAAAATATATAATTCTTTGGATATAACTTTGATAGGGCGAGCGTAGGCAAGTTGAAGTGTGAAACGTGTCCCCCCCCCCCTCAATCTCACTTATGTGAAGTGCAAGAAATCTGAAAAAATTCCTGAACATTCTTTGACCAAAAGTAAAGATACCACTTTTTGGAAATTTCGAAAAAAATATTATTTTATTTTTTATTGGCAAAATACGTTTTTTTATAATTATGGTCTTTTCGATGTATTTATATGGCTGTAGTCAAAAAAATACTTTATCAGAAGTTTGTTTATGTGTTTTGAGAATATCAGACCCTTAGAATTGTTCAAAGTAAGCTTTTTAGCATTTTAAAAAAACACTGTTTATACACTTTACAGTTAAACACTATATAGTGTGGCCTACAGAACCTCGCTGTGTGCTGACTAGCACACATGTGTTATTTAGTAATGAAACAAACGTAGGTTAATGAAAAACACTCGAGACATAGTTGAAAAAATTGTTTATAGATTATAAAATAGTAATAATATATTTTTTGTTTGTAAATTACTTTCAGGCTTTTAGACTCGATCATATATGGATCGGTGAAATACCAGAGTTAAAACAATCCCATATAATTCAATATTTTAAGAATTGAAACTTTAAACAAAAGTTTAAGAACACCTTGTCGAATTATGATAAGTTGAGAAAAGATGGAAGTTTTTTTTTTTATAAAAATATTTGTTATATAAGTAAATTGTTACTGGTATTGTTGTTAATGCTTATAATTTATTTGTGATATTATAATGTTTTTAGTAATTGCTTTTTTAATTTAAATATTTTAACTTTTAACTGACGTAATTAAATTAGACGTTTGTTGACGATTTCTCATGGAGTAATAATGTATTTTAATTCAATTTCTAATTCTACTTTAATAATGCAGAATCACTTAAGTCATCACTAATTAATAAACTGACTGAAGATGACCTTACAAATGGTCGAAACGTTTCAAAATTAATATGGCTTAAAGTTATATTTTATTTCTGCCACACACCTATAATATTTCCATCCTTTCTCGACTTATATTAAGAATGTCAAAATCGAATGAATTAAAATTATAACTGATTTTCCCTCTGTTTCTTAAATAATATTCAAGTTAAATTTAGTTGTAATTTACTTTGAAGTTAACGTTCAAATATTCAGGCCCGCAATGCATGACTGCATTTCAAAATATAAAACATATTTAAAAACGGGAAGTGAATTGTGGAATAACCTTAATATTCTAAAACACGAACTAAATTGTATAATTAATATCAGTTTAACAAACAAGTATAAATGTGGTCTTTATGACAGGTAGCAGGTTAGCCACAACTTGTAAAGAAATTATTTCTAAAAGAATTAGTATTTTAAGTTTTAGGTAGTATTCATACTACGGAAAGATTAAATTTTACTTTAAATCAAATTATAATTATCATTAACTACGGGAGTTTTCTCTGTATGTCTCCCGTAGTTAATGATAATTAGAGGTGGTTAGAGGTGGTTAGAGGTGGTTAGAGGTGGTTAGAGGTGGTTAGAGGTGGTTAGAGGTGGTTAGAGGTGGTTAGAGCATTTTGATTAATAGAATTAGTATTGATCAGATGCTTTAGTTTTACAGCAATTGAGACTCGATGTCTCAATCGCAGGTACTTTTACCAGGAAAAGACAAACGGGTAATATAAAAGAAACTTAACGTCGGAGAAGGACGGATAAAAAATACAAGTTTTCAATTTAATGTATGCATACTCACTGAATACAGACAGTTCGATAAAGTAGTATTAAGTCAACAGAGGACCAGTTAGAATTAAATGACATGCTACAAGACTAGTGAATTTAAATGTAAATAACGTGATCTCTATGACAGAAAGCAGGTTACCCCCAGGTAATAAATAAAATAAAACTAAACGAAATAAAACTTTCTTCTGAATAACTTGAGTCAATGAAAATAGACATTTCACGTTCATATGAGTTGATATATGGTTTGTTAGAAATCCCCTACTTGCACCGTGATTTGTAATGTCCCGGGAATCGTTTGACAGGTTTTATGCGCATGCGTTAACATTTTACTGTAATAAAACATCGTTCATAGGTTCTGACTCTATTCGCACCGTATTAAAACATTCAAGGAGGGATTCAAGTAGGGAACCTTCTTGTAGATATGTGTGACGATTTACATAACTGCGAATGTCATACAAACCAGTACTTGGTATTGTCAGACCATCGTTTGGACCGTGCAGTAAACGGTTCGCAAACGATCCCAGCGTGGGCTAGAGCAGTTTTGAGGACGGTACGAAAGTGTAACAAAACGGGTTGGAACGCCTTTAGTCCATTGTACCTATAATTTAATGAAAAAGGGTAAATATTCCGTGATATTTATATGATATATTAAACAAGATTTAACCTTGTTAACAACAAACTAAAGACGGAATTGAGGTATAAAAGCATTCTACCTTTTACTAAATATACCCATTTAAGGTCTAAAGAGGTCCAAGAAGAGAGTAAGAGGTAACAATAAACAATAGGACGATGGACAATACCTCAAACTATTATCCTTGAGCATACACAATAGCATTATAATAGTCAATACAGAAGCCCAAAACACATACTCTTTATACCCTTTTGTTCACTTCTCTTCGCGTGTATAAATTACGCACCCAGAAAATAACACCCCTCTAAATTGTCTAAAGTCTAGTGACAATAGAACAATATAATGATACAATCACTCTTATTGCCACAAAGTATATAATATTAATCGTAAACACCAATCATTAACTCGGTTAGAACCAAATATTTGAGGGAAATCTTTGTTTGATTGGCACAGTGATTGAACTAATTTCGCAAATGATTCTTGCTCAAGAACGAAATTCTTATTGACAGTGAATTAAGATTAGTTCAAAAGATTATTCCTGCCTATTTATCATTCTTATACAGACGATTGATTCAAACACAATGTCTTTTCTCGAATATGATTAGGTTTAGACGCCTCTGGAATTTGAAAGAAAACGATCGTACCTTGACAATAAGAACGATACCAGGAAAACACCGACAAGTTAGTCATTTCGATTTTACTCGCGAATAAAAACGAATTATAACAAAAGAAAATTACCTGAAACCATAACAGATTTTTCTATTCTCACGTTTCTTTTTGTAGAGAAGTAAGAAATTACATAATTTAGTGAGAACTGTGTCACTCTTTGTCAAAGTCCGGTGAAACGTTGTGTATTTCTTCTTGGCATCTTTGTGTCGCCCTCTATTACTAGTTTTTTTTCTGTCCTAGGATGTTATTACAGCGTATTTTTTTTTCAGTTCGACTTTCATTGTAGTTGTCCATGCAATGTTATCCTACCTTGTCTATTATCATTTGTTCTACCCAATTCTACAACTTTAACAAAGTAATTTTTCACTCACAACTGATTTAAATCGTGATGATACCCCTTTAAAATTGTTCGAATAATAAAGTTTTGGATCGACGAAGAAAAACAAAATGTATAAACAGTTATTGTGACTCGCTTCTCAAGAAATTCAGGAGACATTTTAAGTCTATTTTCGTTGTCAACTTGGGAAGAGATATAACACAATTGCGTCACTGATAACAATATCAATATATATTACTCCACAGCGACCAAACACCACGTTGCTAATTCGTCACACATAGAATTAGTTTACAGAAAACGTCAAAAGATATTAGGTTACATTCTTAAACAGCAAGCTTATGCTGTTAGCTCTGGCTTGGTGCATTTCCCTTCTAATCCGTATTCTTCGACTTATCACCATACACATTTAAAAGTAGTGACATATTATAAAACTCTTCATAACCCGCACAGAGCACGGGTTTCTTTTGGAAGCATACTTTCCATATTCATTTTTTCCGAAATAAGATGAATATATTTCATAACCGTGATAAATGGTTTCACTGAACTATTGACTCCAACACACTATTGCAAGGAAAGCACTTGATTAACTAGAAATAACTAAAGGTAATGACAGAATCCGATTAATATAAAGAAACTATCGGGCAAATCCGTAACCAAACAGACATGTTCAAAAATCTGCAAACTAAGGTTTAGAAACAGCTCTGTATTTGTAGTCTGTGTAATAATATTAATCCAATGCTGTTCAATTTCCCTCCCTCTGCGATCTTGCGCAGAGTCACTTAGCGCCGGCGTTATACTTTTCGCCGCCACCGACAAGGTTGTAAATAAACAACAGGTCATTTAGAGATAAAATTAGTTAAGCTACTCTAGAGTTATTACTTTATTACTCTTAAAATATATATTAATTTAGTATTAAAAAATCAACAAAATTGAAATATATATTTACGTAATAACCAACTAACATACATAGAAATTATTTATTTATTTTGCTTTTAAATCTCAAAGGGATATGCGTTTTTAGGGTTTCGAGGACATCCTAGAAACCCTTATGCTTTTGGTAGTTCGTCCGTCCGTCAGTCGCATCTGGGATCATATCTCCCGACCTATTGTATCTAGAGATTTGAAATTTATTATACAACTTAAACTTTTTTGCTCAAAAACAGGAAAAATGTTGCGAACTTCACAACTCAAAATTTCTACGATCAGCGAGCAATTGCGAACTGATTACAACATTTTTTATTTTTTTGAGTGGGGTATCATTTTAAAGGTATTAAAATTTAGACACTAAATATACATCGCGTTTCCAAAATGGCGGTCATTTTACTCCTAAAAGAACTAAATAAGTGCATACCTAAGATGCTGAAGGATAATATCCGCACCTTGCAACTTTTTATAAATATTTTAGTTAAAAAAAAAAATAATAATAATAATAATGTAGGAAATATGAATTTGTATGACTGAAGAAACCCTTTTAGTAGATTACTGGCAAGTACTTGACGGGATTTTTGTGTATTGATCTCGAAGCATAATTAAATTAATAATGCCCACACAATCGTTTATTTTGTGTCATTTATGATCTAAGATAGTTTTTTCAAAACGAGAAAAGTTTCTAGCAACACTAATACTGTGATGGTTAAATACGTTTCATACGACGTATATAAATTTGGATATATTTGTATTAATTCGTTATGTATTAAATGTAGATGAAAGGTGATCCCTAAAATGGTTGGTTCTTGTGGGATATAAAAAAGTAGATTCTTTTATGTCATTCTGCTTTATTTCGACTCCGTTCCAGTCATTTTTAAGCGCCGTATGTTTAAGAGCTCTACGGCAATGTGGTTATAATATAAATAAGGATATCAACAGATAATACAATATAATTTTAAGACCCACAATCTTCGATTATAATGTTTTTTTTGTTTTTGTTTTTTTTTTCTTTTTATGGAATATTACAACTACATAAATTATTAATGTTATAAGTGATACTGATAAATTGTTATTTGGACGGTGACATACATGATAAAGGTAATAATCCATTGATTACTCCTTTTGGCGTGAATTATTTTTTTCAGAATATGAAAAAGCAAAATAATAAAACAACAAGTGAACGAGAAGAGAAAAGTAGAGAAGAAATAATTAAACAAAATTAATAAGAATAAATAAATAAAATTAATAAATAATAAGAAATGATAAGATGTAAGTTGGGAGATAATTAAATATTAATAAGTACCTAATCCCATGTTTAGTAGATCTCTGGGCCACTGTCTCTTCAGGCGGCGAGGTGGGTTATCAGGGATGGATTGAGAAGATAGGAGTTCTACTAAAGGATTGGCTTGATTTAATAAAGACTCGTGGAATTTCTGGTATCTGGATATAGATAGGTCGCGGACAAAAGGGATATTGAGATCATTATGGTGGGTGAGGTTAGATACATAGAAATTAAATAAGATATATCGGTGATTTTATGAAGGATTTTTGATTAACCCTAGAAAGCTAACCTGGAGTCAAAATGACTCCCATTTTTTTTTCAACTGCGAATGCACTTTGTCTGTAAAACACAGAACTCCCACATCTTAGCTATGCTATCTCCCACCCTTGAATGACCCTTCTACACTTCTATCAGTTTCACATTCAGATTCTAAAGAGGACATATCGTTTGTTTTTCTGCAGTCACGGAGTCATTTTGACTCCTGTTTAGTCTTACACGTACATTTTTTGTAGGTCATTTTGACGCAGAATAGTATTTTTTAGAATAGTATGTCGGGTTATTGTTTAT
This sequence comes from Gerris lacustris, assembly GCA_951217055.1. Lineage (NCBI taxonomy): Eukaryota > Metazoa > Arthropoda > Insecta > Hemiptera > Gerridae > Gerris > Gerris lacustris. The sequence goes on from OX578285.1 coordinate 18,588,281, forward strand.
TTTGGCATTTTAAATCTTATAAATTAAATATTATATAACTTTTAATTCAATAATTATTTCAAATTAAAGGTAATATAATTGTAATTTATTCATTAATAAGTATAAATTGTTATATTTTTTTTTGTCGTTATATGTCTAAATTATATAAAATTAATAGAATATGAATATAGTCAAATAATGGAAAAAAAAATACAATGATCTAAACGACATGTATCGCTTGATGAAGGAAATGACCGATTCAGATACCGATTATGAAAAAGAGCGTATTCGACAATAATGGTGACGTTTGTGATTTGGACCCTGATTTGAAAATAGAAAATGCCTTTTTTGATCCCATCAGCGATGATGAGGAAAATGATAAATTAATTGAAACAATTTACCAAATAGAAAAACCAAAGGAAAGGAAAGAAAAAAGTTACCTTAAAAAAAGTAAATAAAACCACACCGGTAGATAACAATACCGGATATGTAATAGTAGTCCAGATTGAAAAACCGGAATTAAAAGGAAAAAAATTTTTTTTATGGGAAACAAAGCACCCAAGTGTCCCTTCAACTAGCACTAAAACATGTTAAAAAATATTGTACATATTAGGCCTTTATATTTTAATAAAACTGGGTATAATAGGTTTGGGAGTCAATATGACTCAAGGTTAGTCTTAAGAGGTTAAAAAATATGGTTAGCGTTCTAGGGTTAAAGAGATTGTAGTCGGCGGGAGTTGGAAGGCTTGGTGTTACCTCAAACCTCCAATCAATCCAAATTATAATATAAGTTATGTATGTATTGTTTGGATCTAATGTTTTTTTGCAAATTGGAAATAATTAGGTACTCATTCTTCTGGCAGTTGAACACTTTTAACACCTTTATTATTATAATTACTTAGTCTAATTTCTAGATACAATATTTTTTCAATATCTTCTTTATTCCATGCATATAATTTTCAAATTGAATGTTCTCGTCGAAAGCAAAATTAATTTTTACATACAACACATTAATATCTGTTAAAAACGTTCTTCTGTCGCATTTATCGTTTATTTTATTAACCGTTTATTTATTATTATCTTCTAATAAATAAGAATAAATACCAACTCGTCAGGTTTATACCATTAGAATATTTACTCAGTTTACTTAGATCGTGATAAGCTCAGCTATTACACTAATACAAAACCCGATAATAGGTACTTATTCCATTAGGATTCCATTTCACAAACGATTGTTTAAAAATAATTGGCGTACTCAGTACGGTGCGGCACTCGATTATCGAAGGTTAAGTCACTATTTACCACAAAGGTGGTATTTTTTAACCTTGTATACGAGAGGTATATTTCCGAGATACAGCCTAGAAGACTGACTACAATTTTTATTGGATAGTTTATTCCTCGAATAATCATATTACACACTATTATAGTTTTGTAAAATTAATTTTTGTTTTAATTTTACAAAATTACAAAGAAGACGACATCGCCTGCCCCATAATATGTGCGTAACACCGGCGCAGTATTTACTATAGTATATTTATTTGTTTATAATAGAAACAAGGGAATTAGTAGTAGATACAATATAACATTACGCGTTTAATGCGGAAAGTAGCATTTTGCATGCGAGTGTGGAGTTTGCACCCAAGCGAGAGCGAGGGTAGTAAAACCACACGAGCAAAGCAAAGTGCAGTTTTCTCACTAGTTGCGTACCGTATTTTATCTACGATTGTTGGATTTTAATAATAAATACAGAAAAAAAAATTGTATAAACTTCCTGTATATGTAAATTCGTATTTCTCTTTTGATAAAGATGACATTAATTCATTAGTTGTATTTTGTGCAGAATTAATTATTTCGGGAGGCGTATTATTCTCCTCATTTTCGTCATAATGACATAGATTAGGCATTGTTTTTCACTAAGAACTCGATATAAACAGTTAATTTAGTTTAACAAACAGCAAATTCGCTTTGTTTTACTTTTAACACAAACTTGCTAATCGTCTGTTAAGGAAAGGATGGAAGAATTCTTCTTTTTTACCACACTTGGGCGGAAAAAAGAGGAATTATGAAACACACATGCGCAATTAATACAACTACGTAAAGAATCACTTTCTACGCGTCTAAACAGATATACAATGTTTATACTTCGTATCAACATTAGATAAACCTAATTTTTACTCGTCGATTGGTGCTTTGTGTGTAGCTTGTCAGGTCGAAATGCTATGTGTCGGATCAGATCGAAGGTTAAGTTGTGGCCAGTATTCAGCAAGTTATTAGATTATGATTTGGACCACTAGATTGTAAGAGGTATGTTTAATTAGAGCGCATTTCATATAATAACACCTTTATCAAAGTCGCTTTTAGTATTTCAATCTCACTACTAGGTATTATACAGAAAGTGATATTTAATTGAGAAATTGCTTCGAAAACTAGGTGATTTCGGTTGCTAAAGTCTAATTGCCTATATGTAGCAACAAATAAACCTGTTAAATTTTGATGTTGTAAAATAATCTGTTAGGATCAATCGTCCAACCGGACAAAACCTTACGTAACAGATAAACTCTATGAAATCACGAGTGTCCTACTTCGGACTTATAAGTATATATTATTAGAAACCGATCTAAAATGTCGCTTTCTTTTAGTATGATAACGAAATATTATAAAGTGACGTAAAAATCGTATTAGATTAGGATTACAACTGTCTCTAAATGGACTGACAGGAACATGGACATTGACAAGAGAAGAGGTAGATCCGATCCAAAATGTCATGAAAAAAAACGGAAAAATATTATATAAATTCAATAATAAAATACTGAAATACAATCGACTTATAAATAATAACTACCGTGTACAATTGAACTAATATACAACCAAACAATTTATAATATACAAAACCCGGTAAATTTATTTAAGTAAATGCGCAAATCAGTGAACAGTGAATTAATTGTAACAGGAATGTTACAGAACACAGTTATTCTAAAAGAACGAATGCAATAAATGTATTTTAAAACTTACAATTAAACAAATATATGATGGAACGCACCATAAACTTACTACTACTATTATTGTTAAAATAAATAGAGTATTATGAAATTAACAATAAAGCTAACAAATACATAGATAGAACGCACCATAAACGGTCTTAAAAAAAGAATGTCCGGCTCGTTTGGCTGGTGGGAGCTTTCTGGCCGCCAATCCTTCAGTGTTGCCACTCCATAACAAATAGGTAATTTGTTGTTATACTTCTCCTACAAGTTTGCCCGAGTGTAAAAGGAAGAGTTTAATCATTTACTAAAATCTACTAGTTCAAATACAGAATTGTTAGTTTATATATTTTCCATTATGTATTATTTATTATTGTTAAAGAGAGCCGGCGTGGCCGTGGGGATTAAATTACCTATCACGTCTGCTCGGCCACCACTGTATCAAGGGCGGTACGAGGTCGTGGGTTCGATCACTCGCCGTGATGCTCTGATTTATATGGCTCACTATAATGATCCCACAATACTCGCTTCCGCGGTACAATGTGCAGAGGTATGATGTGTGAAGTGGCTGGAACTCTCTACCACGGGGCTAGTATAATGTGCCAAAGATCTAATTGCTAGGTTGAGGTTGGTACAAGTGGTTCGTCCTACCCGTCTAGTACTAGTACTAGGACCTTACTACTACTATTATTGTTAAAATAAATAGAGTATTATGAAATTAACAATAAAGCTAACACATACATAGATAGAACGCACCATCGTTTGCAGCTCGTTTGCCTGGTGAAAGCTTTCTGGCCGCCAATCCTTCAGTGTTGCCACTCTATAACAAATAGGTAATTTGTTGTTATACTTTCACATGAAAATAATATGTAATTGGAATATCAGTAGAATCTGTGCAGTATGTCCCCTTAAATGTGGGGTGTCAAAGTATATTTCCCAATTGACCTGGAAAAGTATATTATAGAAACGAATCAACCAATATGTAAGAGACAAATTAATCCCGTATTCAATTTTCTCTGAACCTTATTATTTTTTAGAAAGGACATTTATTGTCTATGTGTCTTCAACACTTCGACATCTTATAGAAAGAATTCCTTACAAATAAAATTTTCAAGGGCACTTTTTCAGAAGCAACACTTGTTGTATTATTATTTATGAAGAAAATAAAATTCAATTAAAAAAGTCCTTATTAATGCTACGTAATCAATCCTAGCAGTAATAATAAAAATAGTAGTAATTACTTCATATTTAAATGATCTTTCAAAAAATAAGTGTAATTTTATAAAATGTATAACATAGTACCATAATACCCTTTTTAGGGTTTCGTTGGTAAAACCAGAAAAAATCCCTTATAGTATCGTTCATGTATGTGTCTGTCTGTCATCCTACCCTATGCATACTAAATTAATAAGTTTTATTGTGTTTTCGTTTCTTATCTATTATAGCTTTTGTTTTTGTACATACCTTTTATTATTTTTTTTAATGTTACTACTTATATTATTTATATTATTATGTTAACGTAACAAATTGTTATTTTCGCCTTACCAAGAGTGCCTCACTTGTGGCTTGTTGCCGTTGAGGGCTCTTGAAATATGAATAAATAAATAAATAAATAAATAAACTCAAAATTATCAGCTGTTCAAACCCAAAATGGCGGATGATTCTTGTCCTGCGATTTTTTTTTAAATGTTGAGTGGGGAATCAAATGATGGTATTGAAGAGTAGATTACAAATTTCAAGATAAAAAGAACTTTTTATATACTACGTTTTTAAATTTTCTGTTGAATCGTATGTAGTGTTGATAATATAATTGTTATATAATATATAATGTTAGTGAAAAAAAAATAGTTCCGAATTTATTTACTTCACATGAATGACAACCATCCAGAGAGCTGATATTAAACCTATAAAAAAATACATCTTTGTACAACGGATCTCCCCAACATCAAATCTAAAGCATGCCATCGATATATTTGAAATAATATAATCGATAAATAATATAATCGATATTTCCTGTTTTGCTGGCATTCAATGTTTATCTATCACAAATTTGAGACCCGTCAAAATGAAGATTGCGTAAATATTGGATATGGCAAAACAAATAAAATAACTTTCGGATTTTTTCCGAACTAACTTTCCGCACAGCAAAATTTGCTGAAAACTAATTAAATTCTGCTGAAAGATGGCTAAAAGTATTAAAATAATGCATTGTCATCGTGTTCTGAGCTATGCTAAAAGTTTCAAATGTCTAGCTATTCGGGATGTTAGTTAGAAATCGATTGCCAGATTTGTACCGGACAAACAAACAAACAAGAATGCAAGCTAATAAAAACGTAGTAAAAAATATATAATACTTGTGGATAGTGTTTTTTTGTAACACAATTTTGTAACAAAAAACATAATTTTGCGTGTCCTAATAAAAAAAATAAATGTGCGGTCTGCTGGGCATAGAAGAAATAAGAATAGCAATTTGATCTGATTATTTCCAAATCTAAACTGGCGGATAATTCATGTCCCGCGAAAAATATTTTTTTTTTAATTGTTGAATTGAGTATCAAATGAAAGGTATTGAAGAGTCGATTACAAAAATAGTTAAAAATTAAAAATAGATTAAAAATTAAACACTTGTAGTAAGTGTGTAATTTTTCATGACACTTTGTCAAAAAACATCAAATTTATTCGTCGATTTTTTAGGACTTGAAATTATTATTTAGATTACGAAAGTTATTGTATCCTACTGTAATTATAGCCATACCTGTACATTTTTATTGTTGTATAACAATATATTTAAATAAATAACTATAATAATATTGTTGAAAAATAATAATTATATAAATTACTATAACTACATAAAAAAACTAAAATATATAACCCTAATAAATTATCATGTAGTGGTTTTACTTATAGAGTTCAAAGGTTATACCTAAATTTATTATTTATTAAAATGATAATACAATTTTTTTTAAATTATACTTAAAGGTTTAAAGGTAGAGTTGCCTGAATCTCTTAGGAATTTTTCCCCTAGCCCTAGAATTTCTCCTAACCCTAAATTTTCTCCTACTCCTAGAGTTTTCCCTAGCCTCCTGCTTACTGCAGGCAAGGATTTAATAAACTAAATTAATTTATCTTATTTTCTTTTTGAACTTAAACCCTTTTTTGAAATTTTGTAAATTTTTCTTTTTCCTCTTTAGAATTTTGGCCTTTTAAGGGTTATTTGGTTTTCTTAAATGAATTTTTAGAAAAAATCCCTTTTTTAAAAAAAGCTACATCTCGCCCTACTCATTCTAATGTGTAGGCTACAACATTAACCATATTTAAACAAATTACAACCAGTTTATCATTAACATTAAAATTATTTTTTTTTTTTTTATAATATATAACATCTGAAAATCTATTATACAGATACAGTAAAAATAAACAAAATTATAAATATTTTAATAACTACCTCGTAACTATCCCTTTAACATGAGTCTAATTAATAAAGAGCTGTGCTATCAAATTATATTGTCCACATGTGTGATATATTGAGATGTTTTTTTGTAATATATATATATATATATATATATATATATATATATATATATATATATATATATTGTTAATGTTGTAGCCTGAATAAGTCCGAAAGTGTAGGGCGAAATATAGCTTTTTGAAGTGAAAGTTCTTTGGCGGCGCGGCGCGGCGGCAGATTGAATTTTTTCATATTGTGAAATCGTGTAACGAAGTTTGCGATTCAATACTCGTCCAAGTGTAACATTTTTACAGATTAATTGTGTTATATCTATTTAAAGACCAGCAAATCAAAACAAACATTAATTTTTATTGGAATAAATGTGGTTGTAGCGTAGCAATATTTTTTTTCAATTAAATTTCCCAAAACCATGTCTTTAATAATACTGAAATAATAAATTCGTCAAAAAATGAAAGAGAGCAATGCATTCTAGAACTTAAGTTTCAATTCTAATGCGTGAGAGCCTCACACATATTTTTTTTAATAAAGAGAGAGAGAGAGTTTTTAAATTTATTAAAGAGAATCAAATAGCCCTTAAAAGGTTAACATTCCAAAGAGGAGAAAGAAAAATTAATTACATAATTTATCTGTTTAAAATGTCTTATTCTGCGGGTTTTCTTTCCAAAGTCTAGCTTTATCGTTTAATGACAGCGTGATTCTAGATTTGTACAAATATTTCTAATATTAATCTATCTAACATCTCTAATATTAATATTAATCAAGGCGAGGATGGATAAGTCAGGAATAAAAAAGGCCAATGACAAGCTGAGTAAACGAATATTAAATACTGAAGATGAGAAGGAAATGTCACTCCCGGAGTCGAGATATAACAAGAATTTTCTCATATTCTAACAACAGTTTGTGCCAAATTAGTCTTAGTGCATTGACAGCGGGGGAAAGTAAAATTAAGTGGGATGGGGAGATATTTTAAAATCCTGAGCTCTCATTGGCTCCCCATCCCATTTTTTTTACTTTCCCGCGCTGTCAACGCACTAAGACTCATTTGGCTCAAACTGTAGTTAGAATATAAGAGAATTCTCATGAGAAAAATCATTTGGTACGAACTGTAAACCAACTTGATTTCCACCTGTCAAATCAGTCCGCATACATCAATATAGTAGAAAACATTGACTTTCATGCACTACTATTTAGTTGGGAAAAAATATCATTAAATAAACCTGCACTGCACTCTATGTTCAATACACCTGACAATACCCTACTCTAATTATATTCGTGATTATTATGTAATGGTCCCATCTAGTTTTACTGATTTTTTTTATATTGACCACTTTGACCTTGTTTTATTTATTTGCACTACTGTAAATTTAATTGCGAATATTAATCAAATATATTTCACTGATTAGGAGTACCTCCTATTATTGATATCTCAAGACATCTTTAAATCGAATCGACGACCACATGAACACTGGCTTCTGTCAAAACCAGGAGTTTAAAAATACCGAGAACCAGCAGGTGCTAAACTAAGATTTACCGCCACAAACTGGTGATACTCGTAGTTACAAGTAAATGTTTACGTATGTCTATGCTATAAACAGTACCTAAAATTTTCAGGGATATATCCCTGGAAATTCTAAGGGCGTCTTATTCGAGACCTTCTCTCTAGAAGGTTGCCAGCTTAGTCTAAAAGGACCGATATTCGATAGATCTAAATTTACGGACGAAAGGATCGTCAATGCGGATTATGCAATTGAAAATGGCCAAGGAAGGAGCATTGCTATATACATTTAAAGGATATTATCTTATTATAGGAATTTTAAATGATTTTATGACGAAAACAATCACTAGTATTGGATTCAGATTAGATTCAGCAACTTGTGGTTGGCAACATATGGTTATTTTGTCACATAATGTAGGGTTTTTTTTACTATTAGCTGATTAATTTTATTTTTTGAGTTTTAGTCACCACATACTGATTAAAATGAAGAAAATGTATTCAAAGTATAATCTGATCAAATTTAAAAACTTGATCAGTTAATCGTTCAATCACTTGTAAATCTTTCTATCTCTCTTTTTAAGTCATAAAACTGTCTATATGGTGAATTATATGATAAAACGGCTTGAGTAAACTTGATCATAATCGTTCAATCACTTGTAAATCTTTTTATCTCTTTTGTTATATCATAAAACTATCTGAATGGTGAATTGTATGATAAAACTGCTTGAGTAAACTTGATCATTTAATTATTATACCTTTATATGTATTAGAATTCATATAGGTAAATTTCAATCCTTGCAACTTATTATAGATTGTTGTTTCTTTTAATTCTTAAATTTTCATTCTACTAAAAAGAAGTTTTAGTAAAAATATACGAGTATGATATATTAAAATATTTATCGAATACATTTGATATTGATCGATAAAATATTAATATATATAGTTTATTTAAATAACAGTAATTTTCTCACAATAGTACCCTCATTATGTATGCTTTAGTAAATTTTAATTTCTTAGTTCAAATGAAATTTGTTTGAAAAAAGAAATGCGTAGAAAGTCTGTATCATTAATCCTTATCAGACACCGTATCGTGTCAGAGTAATATTATTTACATAATAAAAAGATTGTATATTTAATTTATTCATTATAAATTACTTCTAGCCAGTAACTGTTTCTTTTTTAATTAATTGAATAATTATCAATGTGTAGTTATTAATAACTTAAGAGGTGTATATCGTAATAATATGGCACAACCTCTATCTGTTATTAAAAATCCATTTCTCTTTTTCATGTGCAGTGTATAAATATATCTTTTTTTAAAGAAAGAGGGACATGTTCCGTTCCGGAAACTAAGATTAAACGAGTTAATGATTTTATACAAATGCAGCAACACTGACAAAACTTTTGTTTACAGATGATTTATGATAATACTTTTTTTTTTTCAATTAAATCAAAATAACGTAGAGGAGAGAAGATTTCTTTTTAATTAAAAATCGAATCAAGTTATTTTTTTAAATATTGAATTGTAATTGTTTAAGTTTGAATTAAAGCTCATTGACCACTAATTATTTTAAAAAAATACCTTACTTACTCCTTACCTTACTTAATCCTTTACTTATTAATATTAAAATATTTCCTCTAAACATCGGATGTAGTATTTGTGTTGATGTTTCACTCCGATAATGGCCAATACCTCGGATTTGTAATAACCCTGATGTTTTGTTAATCTGGGAGTTCAAGAAAAGGAAACAAAAAGTTTTATTGCAACAAGTGTGAATAATCAATATTAGTGATAATATAATTAATATCTAAAGCATTAATCTATCTATACAGTCGGCTTCCGCGACTAGAGTAAATTTGAATAATCTTGATACGGTGGGGAACGTGACTGAATTTATTACAAACAATGCCTAATGTTTCGAATCAACTGCCGTAATAATTTTCAAGAAAGTAGCTTATGACTTGAGTTATTATCGCATGTTGGTAATGAATCATATCGTGAGCCACTCTTTTTGGAATGATTCCAGCAAAGGATTCAAAATGTAGCCTCAAAATTTTGCTTCCAGAGCAATAGGTTAATCGATAAGTTAGACAACGATACAAGCAGATGTGCGAGTTCTTCGTCATCATACCACTGTCGTGTTTTGTATAAATCCACCATAGAAATCAGCCTTTTTAAAAAAACTATGATCTTTCCTCCTTTTAGAATCCTCTCCTCCTGTATCAGGAGTGAGAAATTGATTCCGTTTTTTTGGTAGATGAAATTATCCTGCCGGATTCATATCTCCAGAGTCAAAACAAATCGATAAAAATGACAAAATGTTGATAGAACTGCTACATCAAACAAAACTACAGTTTGTGAAATATGCTCCTTTTGCAGTTTGTGAAATATGCTCCTTTTCCAATTTAAAAAGTATCTCTAAAAAAAATTGAGGAAGTATTTACCTTTATTGTTCAGAAGCAACTGAAACAGGCATGGTAAGAAAATGTCTCAATGCCGTTGTCACATCAGAGTATGCATCTTGTTGGCCATTTATTATAGGGCGGTAGAGCCTTAAGGTTAGCTGGTGTTGTAAATGGTGTCAAACCGAAGCATTGACTTCGACTATTAAATTCCTTCTTACCAAGATCGTCTTTGCAGATGTTAGCCATCTCCTTTACCTTTTTAATGTCCTCATCTGTAAGTCATTTTCTTTCGAAAGACATAAAACCTGTTTCTAAGTTCACTGAGGATTCGATTAATTATTTGCAAAATCATTGTACAAAACCTTCATCATTGTATGAAACCTTTTATACTTTCATCTAAACAGTCTTAACCAACTATCCTTTCCCTTTTCATCGCTTCCGCACCTCTTTTAACTGAGGATACCAACCGACCGTATTTATTATAAGCCTAAGCTATTATATTTGTTTGACAACAGCCTGATTAATATCATTTTATTAGGTAGGTGGTCCCCTGTTAGTATATATGCTGATAAGTTTTGGGTCAAAACGGGGTGTAGTAAGGTGTAGAAAATTACATTATAAAATTGGCTATATTTCGTCCCGAGAGGGACATCTTCAGGCCTGAAATCAGAGGTAAATCTTTTTTTACAAAATAATCAATTATAACAAAATAACATCATTTACAATAACATTTACAATTACAAGTGACATCATTTACAATAACTTAGTGACAATTAGTTTTTATTTTTCATTTAAGTAATCTTAGCAATTTACCTTATATATGCTTATGTGGTGTTCCAAAAAGGTAGTAAAATTAAGGTTTAAACCTTAATTTTACTACCTTTTTGGAACACCACATAAGCATATATAAGGTAAATTGCTAAGATTACTTAAATGAAAAATAAAAACTAATTGTCACTAAGTTCTTTAAATGTTCTTATAAATGTTATTGTAAATGATGTTATTTTGTTATAATTGATTATTTTGTAAAAAAATATTTACCTCTGATTTCAGGCCTGAAGATGTCCCTTTCGGGACGAAATATAGCCAATTTTATAATGTAATTTTCTACACCTTACTACACCCCGTTTTGACCCAAAACTTATCAACTGATTAATATCGTTCTTTCATAATTTTTAATCACTATTAATATTTATTCGTTAAAAAAAAAGAAGTAAATACTAGATTTAGAGGAAGTCATGCGTTATACAGTCCGCTTGCATTTACGGCCATGGTTATTAGAAATTTCATTTACTCTTTGAAAAATTATATTATTAACTCCATCTCGTAACCTAATTGTAATTAACAGCATTAGATGTCTAATCACAATGTTCATATATAATTATTTTATGTGTTCATATATATATATATTTTTTTTTTTTTTTTTTTTTTTTTTTTTGCTTTTTGATAAATGTAAAAGATTGATTACGTCACATAAATTATAATAATATACAATTGCCATTTGTATCTGAGATTTTGCGGTCCATAATCTTCCTGAATAGTAAACTAAGAAAGAGTTATTAGTTTCAAATGACGATTAACGGTTAATGACTTTCTACTTTCAAACAAGTTTCAACCATATTAATTGATCATTATAACTGATAGGTACCTATACTTGAACTGGTGTAACAAGACTATTAAAGGTGTTAAAATGGAAAAAAAATGATCAGTTGTTTTTTCCTCTTTTGATTAAAATCGGGAATGGAAAAAAAAATATAATGCTAAAGTAAGGACCACCTAAGTCGAACCACCTCTAACTTTTGAGTTAAATTGTGAGTAATTATTGGGCTGCATGAAAATTATTGACTTGTGTAACGTGGGAAATAAGACACACATTCAAAACTATAATAATTATATAAAAAGAGTTGATGAATATTCTACTTTATTGATAAGTTACATTTGGTGCCTGATAAGGTAAAATATCATTGAAGAATGTAGGAGAAACTAGTGATGATCAATTAAATTAACTTATAAAATTACGATTTGTGTCAACAACAAAGGAACTGATCTCGATTAAAAATGTTTAAATTCATGATAATATAAAGATGAATTAGCAGGCACTGGTTAAAAACACCATACGGTCACTGGATTGATATGATCCCTTGGTCTTGATCAGTTGATCACAGAATGTGAGAAAATATGTATAGATATAAAAGATAGAGATGTTAAATAGATATAATGGGAAAAAGTAAGTGATTCAAAGAGATAGATAAATAAATTTAAGATAAAAAATAACCATTAGTCAGGTAAAAATAAAAGTTATATGTATAATTAAATTCAGAGTTTAATAAGGCAGTTTTATGATAATAACAATTAATAATAAGTAAATTCACTTAGAATTAAATCAAAACATTCAATAGGTCTCACACTTAAAGCTACATCGAATAAGTGTGAGAAATGGTTTATCTCTCATCTGCACTATAATGACTGATTATGGTTGTCTAATGAACAAGAAAGATGGACGCAATAAAACAAAGAGAAAATAAATAAATTATCCGATAACCACCAAAGGGAGTTGCTGGTTCGCTCATTATTATCTCCAACTATTATTGTGTTTATCACTACGTAAAAATATTAAATAAAAAAAACTAAAATGCAATCACATGCATTATGTCCATTAATATAAATAATTTTATTTTCTACCAGTTTTTTTTATGTTGAGTTCAATATTCATATTCACAGATCTTGAACAACGCATCAATGGACCACTAAAAACGGGAAGAGACCCACAATATTAAATGTCTACTTTGTTTATATAATAGCGATCCAGGGCTGAAAAGGAACGAACAAGACGTGTAATTGGTGGGCGTAGGAGAGATCTGTAAAAAAAAAAAAAATATGCAAACTGTATTAAAGGAGGTGAGCATACGTGTTATAACCTGATCAAGAAACATGAAGATTCAAATTCCGTGTCTTCACAAAATTGGTCTGACAAGATCAAGGTAAATGCTTGGATAAGACAAGGCTGCGTACTTTACCGCTATTATTTGTTATTAATATCATTTCGCTAGCAATTGACGAAGTTCTGATAGCAAGCTTGGATTCAAAGAAAAGTCGAGGCACTATAGACTACTTTGACACAGCATTCAAAAGGACCGTCTTGATGTCCTAGATGCCTTTAAAGGCTAGGCTTAAAGTTAATGTAAAAAGATAAAATGAACATGGTGACGATGTAAACGTGAATCATGAAACAAATTTTCAATCCGGGGGATATCGAGTATGTAGACTTATTTATGTACTTAGGTAATCAGATAGCCCAAGACTGGAGGTACTAGACTTGACATTGAGTTTTCGAAAAGCAAACATGGTTTGGCTTTCGCAGCACTAAATGCCATTTGCTATTATCACCCTACTGCAGATCTTTTACACAATTGTAAAACCTGTATTGCTGTATTGATGTGAGGCATGTATCATTTTAAAGTACAGCTAACAGGTGCCCCCACAAAATATTTAAATATCGTGGCCGGACTGATGGATTACAAATGTAGAACTTCTTCGGAGAAGCACCGACGAACCATTGAAATTGTGATCCTGAAGAGAAAGTAGATAGCTTGTATATAACTTGCGCAAGTTTGCTGATGATTGATGATTTATGAAGGTGACTAGAATATCATGAAGGACGCCGGAGAAGAGAAAGACCTAGAGGCCCCTGGCAACGGAGCCTTCACACCGAAGTTAGCAACGCAGTTGCTAACTTCGGTTCGTAGTTGCTAACATAATCAGTTCATTGCGAACAAGTTAAGGACAGCCAGAAACGGGAAAGAATTGAAAACCTTCACTAAATCACTATGCGCCCAAGACTTGGAGTCATTACCACCTTTAAATAAGTCTGTGCTACCATACCATTCAATTTGGTACTCGTATTATCACTAAAAACAGGACTAAGATAATAACAATCTACTACGCTACCAAATACGTATTTATCTCCGCCTATCGTCTTTAGTTGTACTTCATTAAATTGATTTCTATTTTTATTTTATTATTAATAAATAGTCCAAAAATTGCACATGCCTCTCTATCCCACCTAGATTCAATATTTAATTATCGTCTAAATACCATGAGCAATCTTTAACAATAATATCGGATTTATAGATAAATGGAAAATGAATTCATCAAAACCCGAACATTTCTTTAATTACTGTCAAAATATCTTTATGGAAGAATAGCTGGTGAAATAAAATTCAAGCAGTTTCTACCGAGATTTAGTTGGTTAATCACTCAGAATAAATAAACTTAAAGCTCCAAAATAAACCACTTTAGCTAAAGATAATGTTTAATTTTTACAGAATGGTTTTGACTGATGAAGTCTTCATTTGTGAACTGAATTATAAAAACATTTTTGCAATTGAGCTTTTTGTCTCTAAAATAATTCGTATTTATTAAAAACTCAAAATTATTAATGTAATTTCGAGATGAAACTGGTACGCTTGATAAAAATTAGGGATCGACCTATTGCTATTATTATTATCTAATTGGTAGTTGCCTAGCAGTAGTAATTCAGGCTATTCTAACTGTGGACGTGGAAACTGCGAGTGAAAGAGAAACGATCGTGAAAAGACTTGGCCTTCGCTTGCATGTGCTACGAATCGTGAAAAGTAAAAAAAAAGACTCTTGGTTTCGGTAGCAGAGGAGAGACGCGAGCACGGCCTCAATGCTAATCCAACCGATGTTATCCTCGAAATTCATGCTCAGTTCGTCTGGTTCAAGGCGAGACAGACGACTCACGTTCTGCGGCCCGGATATCGCACACTACTTTCTTTGAAAAGCAGGCCGTTATTGTTAAACTAAAACGGTCTTCGAGCGTAAGATTCATTCGACTTTATATTTATTCGATCTATACGTCATGCAGGATATACAAAGATATGAGATAGTTAAACCATGCATTTTATTACTGAGGAGTGATTAATTATTCGGTTAAGGAAGGAAGTAAGATTACGGCTTCTTAAATAAATCCGCATCTAATATAGTTTCAAATATTATTTTTACCCTTATTCGATCAAAAAGATTCTGTTAAAAAAAAAAAAGCAGGACCGTACAAACTTTTACAACCTATATAATTCTAAAAAAATAAAAATAAACTCTGAAAAAAATGTTAAATTAAGGACAACATAAAATAACCCTTTTAAGATTAGTTACACTTTTTCAAGTATCAAAACTGATAGATAATAGAGTACAATCTTCTTCTATTATTGGTTTGTAATATTTTAAGATTTTCTATTTAATTAAAAAGATCACAGTAAAATAATAAATAATAATAATTGGGACCGGCGGCGTAGTAGGTGGTTAGCGTACATGCAACTTAAATGTAACCTAGGTCTACAGTGTGTAGAGACACACTGACACTATCTGGTAAGTTGGAATGCTAGTGAGAGGAGACATGGGTTCACACTGATGGCCATATCGAGAAGATATGTAAAGTGGCCAAATTTCCTATTCTACAATTAAACCTAATGATATTGTTTTGATGGGGATATTTCGTCCGATCACTTTGAAATTTGGCATATATGTGTATAGTACCTACCCACACATTTTAAAAATATAGCGACTTAATTTTTTTTTTTTTAAAAAAACAAAAAAACTTAAGGGTTAAAAAATAATTGTTCTTTCTGGAGACCGTGTGGGGTATCATATGAAAGGGTACGTCGAGCTGATTACAAAAATATATCATTCTTTGGTTATAACTTTGATAGGGCGAGCGTAGACGAGTTTGAAGTTGGTGTGAAAAGTCCCTCCCCCCCCCCCCCCCCCCCCCCACTATTATCTCGTTTATGTAAAGTGCAAAAATTCTGAAAAAAAAATCCTGAAGATTATTCGACCAAAAGTAAAGAAATTTCAAAAAAAAAATTATTTTTGTTTTTATAGACAAAATACCTTTTTTTTATATAATTATGCTCTTTTGGATGTATTTATATGTTTATAGTCCGGTTCACTGGCAAAAAATACTTCATCAGAAGTTTGTTTATGAGTTTTAAGAATATCAGACCCATAGGATAGTTCATAGTAGGCTTTTTAGCGTTTTAAAAAGCTACATGAATAGGTACTACTTAAACAATACTGGGTTGCCTACGGAACCTCGCTGTGTGCTGACTAGCACACACTTGACCTGTTTATTTGGAACTAGATGGCTCTGGAGAGGTCGGATCCAAAAAAAAAAGATCTGCGTCACTTCAAGCCCTACAAGATAGGGTAGTTACTAGTTAGTTCTTTCACAAGAGTTACATTAAAGCGGGGTTTACACGATCTAAATATACTTTGTCCAAGTAACTTTGATCAAATTCACTTGGTCCAACTTTGAAGTAAGGTTTACACGATCCAAGTATACTTGGTCCAAGTACTTGAACTTTGATACACTATAAAGTAGAGGTTAAGATGATTGTGTGAAATGTTTTTCTCTCTAGAACTTTCCAGTTAAATTGTAGTTATTAAATTTAAAAAAAAAAAAAGTGGTGATATATAACCTAGTAAACAAAACCCAACACAACCTCACATCTTTGTCATTTTTGTCAGGTGGGAGCCATTTTTGTTTTTATCAAAGTCTACTTTGATCAAAAAATGTTGGGGCCATCCAATTCAACTTGAATTTCCAAGTTTACTTTGATACCCTGTTTACACGATCCAAGTAGCGTCAAAGCTGACTCCAAGTATACTTGGAACATGTAAAGGACTTAAGTCAGAAATATCGCCTGTACAAAAAATCCTGTAGTGAAATCAGTGTACATATTTCATACAAACATAAAACAGGTTTCTGCTTCTTATCTATGTACTGGTTTTTCCTCTACAGTAGCTTCTTTCTTATTTTTCTAAAGTGATCTTCTAAGGTAGCGCCCGAACAAGAAATGTATATTATTTGTACCAGATTTTATAAGACTATTTATTTAAAAAAAAAAAAAAAAAGAAAAAAAAGAGAGATGTAAAATATTTGTTTAATGTTAAATATCACTAGGATCTCATAAAAGAATTTTCTAAAGTGAAATTCACACGAAGAAAGTAGGACTAGTTATTAAAGAAATGTTTGTAACTAAGAGACTCGATGGAGCAAGCAATCGTCTGTTTCCAAATTCATTTAAACTCTAACGAGTTGGCGTATTTAACGACAGCGTATTTAACGACTTAGCGTATTACCAGTGTACAAACTCTTCCGCTATAATCCACTCTAAAAATAACTCTCCTTCACTCTAAAAGGAGAATAAAAAAAATCACATTTCCAAATAGGTTTTTTACTTATGTTGCCTAACACACAACCAATGCGTAACCACTTCATAAAATACTCTAAACTTTAATACTCTTATATATATATATATATATATATATATATATATATATATATATATATATATATATATATATATATATATATATATATATATATATATATATATTTTATTTATTTAGAAAAAAGTAAAACCTCATTTTGCGTTATGGCAAAACCTAGTTCCTCATAATATTCTTCATAACGTACTTCCTCATATATACAAAGCATGCCATAACAATTTTAGGTAAAACAAAACCAAATATAACAATTGTTCTAGCTTGATTTTATGGGACTTTTACTAAACTGATTTAAATGATTAATAACTGTGACTCATGTTACTGAAATGTAAGTTAGTTGCTTTAATTAAACTTTAACTAATAATTACTGCATAACCTACTACGATATAAATTAGTTGTTTTTGTCAATATTTTGTGGAACTTTAACACCACAGTTTTGAATTAGTAATATCTACATATGTATCTAAAACAAAAAAAACAAAACAGAATCAACCTTTTCATCGAGAAAGTATCGGTCCGAGACAACTCAGGCAAACTTTCTCATATTCTTGAAACTGTATTTAAATTCCATAATATCTCAATTAATTTTTTTTAAAAAAAAATAAATAAAAACATTTAAATAGCGTTCAACTGGTGGTTGTTTAATTTTTTTACTTGATTTTCAACAAAATCAGATTTATTTTCATCAATATCTAGGAAACTGATTTTTCCCGGAAAAACGGCTTATATCGTTACATTCGTAGCTATATGGGAAATGGACTACATTTTAGAAGTTTTTAATCAAACTCGTCGGAACAGTTTTAGAGACATAATTTTTTAAAAGTTTTTTCAGAGTTTGTGAGGGGTAGCGCCTCCAAATTTTATGCTAAAATTCATTTCTCGATTTCGCCGTGGGGTATAATTAGAGTACCTATCAAAATTTCGTCAAAATGGGCCCAATCGTTTAGACTCCACACGTCTACACAGACGACAGACAGACATTAAAAAAAAAAAAACCCTCATTTTTGGACTCAGGGGACTTCAAAACGTGTAAATCCATTAAAATCGAATTTTCTCAACATCGCAATATTTTCTCTTTATATGAGAAAGTAAAAATTATTATTTTGATCATTATTAAAAGGCTGCAATAAGTTATTTGTTTGCTTTAAAAGACACTTATATCTTGATCTATATCCTTAAACTTGTGTTGTGTAAAATTTGTATACATACATTAATTAAATTTGCATACATATACATTACAATGGTGTCCAGGGTCAAAAAATTCGGAAACGCGTCTAAGTGTAAGATAAAAGGTTGTCTAAAGATAATTGGACGTATCAAAGAAGACGTAGCTTCTTTCCTCTAGGTCTTTAAATCCTAAAAAAGAAACAGTAAACAGATCCACGAACCGAGGCTGCTCTTTAGGAAAGGAAAAAAACCTGCCGAAATTCGATTATGACGACGTCAGAGGTCACTGTCCTCGGAATCGCCGACGATCCGTGTAAATGCTTTCACCTCGAGGATGACAAGGAGGGACCGATCACTCAAGGTCGGGCGATTACCCGCCGGCACATCGACCGCTTTCTCCGTGGCGTCCTGTCCTAACACCGCTTTCTGGTCACGGTAAACGTCGGACGAGGGTCGACACAACAAGTTCAAAGTCCAAAAAAATGGAGGATGTCGCGACAAGTTTTTTCCCCTCCACAAAAAAGAGGGCCTCCATATTTCTCGTTAATACCTTGACAGATGAGAACGACTTGCAAGTGAGAGTTAATAATAGATATGTAAAGCGAGTTTCTCCCACCAAACGAAATATAGGATGATCTACATCGGAGCTACCGAGACGCCACTTCTCCCGCCACTCATTTTCAATTTCTATTTTAATAAAAAATAACATATATATATATATAAATATATTTAAATTTCTTTCGAGTTGCAGAGGGTACGAGACAAATGTTTCACGTTATATCAAGTAGGATAGAGCAGGTCCAAATAAGCTCGTAAAGAGAAAACATTTAATCTTATTCAAGTCTCGGATTAATAGGTGTATATATTGAGATATTAAGAGGTAATGGAGAAAACCGTAACTGCAGACGACTGTGAGATGTTAAATTAACAATTAGTAGGTACCAAGGTAAATAATAACTAGTGGCCATTCTGTCGCCAGATTAATATCGCCATTAGGTTACTGCAGATGTCCATGAGATGTTATAATACCACTTAGTAGGTATCAATGTAAATAATACCACTAATTCTGTCGTCAGATTAAAATCGCCATTAGCTTACTGCAGACAACTATGAGATGTTATAATACCACTTAGTTGGTACCAGTGTAAATAACACTACTAGTGGTCATTCTGTCGCCTGATTAAAATCGACATTAGGGATGTCATAATACCACTTAGTAGGAACCTGTGTAAATAACATTACTAGTGGTTATTCTGTCGCCAGATTAAAATCGTCATTAGGTTATTACAAGACGGTAAATTAGCCACTTTACACATTTACTTGATGTGATCATTCGTGTGAAACGTATTGATGTTCTCTTTTTGCAGAGCCTTGCCTCTCAACATGAAAATAAATAAAGTGTTCGAAACGTCGCATTGCACAAAATTCCAGCAGACGGAATTTAAACATACATGCAATATATATTTGTGTGTGTATATATATATATATATATATATATATATATATATATATATATATATATATATATATATATATATATTATAATATATATTATAATATATGTATTGTTTACTCCCTGAACATGGGTATGAATAGCTTCTGCTTCTAGCAACGACCACTTTCATTTTACTGTGAATTGACGAGGAAAATTACACATTGTGCTAATTGACGCAAATAGCTATAATCCTCGCATACCCGCTACTATAATTTCATACGCGAATATTTTATCAAGTAGTACGTACACTGAAGAATTTAATAATAGTATAACTGGAATTTTCGCAGAAACTAAAATTAATTTCTCTTGTAGCCTCTTCTCTGAGGATTCCTCTTCAACGAATCGATTCCAAATTTATTAATTTCTTCTTACCTTAAATACGAATCACGGAAAAAATGCCCTCGGAAAAAAAGCCCAGGAAAAAATGCCCACGGTCATTATATTCACAGTAAGAAAGTAAATGATTTCTTAAACAACATCTTTCATCGCCATCGCCAGATTTTACTTTAGCTAGTTTCATTATTACACATTATCATTTTGGTATATCATGTATTTTAGGTAAAACCAAGGCAAGTAAAATGAAAATATGTTCAAACAGTTAACACATAATATTGTGTAGTGTATGATGTAACATATTGTAGGGATTCATTCATGGTGATTAGTGATACCTGGTAAAATCCCTACGATTCTAAAGAAGATGCATCTTAAGTCCAGTAGCCCCAGGTACCGTTACTTTTATAGTTGTATAACTGAAAAAATACAATACCCCTAATGGATTCTATTTAAAAATAAATTAAAATTTGTTAGCGTTAAAAATTAACTAATTATATTTAAAAACTACCATTAATGATTAAAGTTTAATTATTTTGGACTTTTCTTCCGTGGGCATTTTTTCCGTCTACCCTTAAATACGTCTATATTCTAGTACATAGATACTGCCAATACGTATTCAGTATAAAATAACAATAACGAATGATCTATTCTGTTGTCTGAGCAGTTATAATGTAAACTGTTATTCGATAATAGGTCTTTTTCAATAATATGTTATTGGACGAACTGTTATTCTCCAATAACATGTCATTTTGAACTGCTCTGTTATTTTCGACCCTTTTTCCTTCTTGCTGGTTGCTTGGTAATTAAGTGATTTTAATTTAAACTTTATTTGTTACAGGAAATGAAGACTCTATGGATCCCTATATGCATAGGTAAGCTAAATTTTATAAAATGCAATCCATCATACATAATACATACTCAGTACTTGGAAGGATATTTTAATTTTAACTCTATTAAATTTTAATATTTATTTTAATTTAAATCAAATTATAATTATTATTAACTACGGGAAACAGACAGAGAAAAATACACTCCAGCGCCGGGATTTGAACCACGGGTCTCTATATTAACGTCAGAGAAACTATTCACTCTATTCTACACGTCAGAGAACCCAACTATAATTGACTTTGTGTAGTGTAATATTGTGTACAAATAGAGAAAACTCTATTCATTAACGTTAGAGAAACGTCAAATCCCGGGGCTGGAGTGTATTTTTCTCTGTCTGTTTCCCGTAGTTAACAATAATTATAATTTGATCTAAAATAAAATTTAATCTTTCCGTAGTATGAATACTACCAAAATCAAAATCGTTAAATATGTATTTATTTTAAGTAAAGTAAATAATCAAACACATGAAACGTCCATTTCATCTATCTAAAACCTCACTGCGAAAACAACCCTATTTTTTAAATAGGAGTTAGTAAACGATCACGTCAAATTCTTAATTTATCGTTCTTACAAGAAAAATAAATTGGTTGTGCGTGAAGTCTCTCGAAAAAAGGGTTTCATTGGTATTGTCAACATGAAATTAGGGGGTATAAATGCAACATTTTGCATTTATCACTCAAAATGTTTATGTATTTTAACAAAATGGCATGAATAATTAAACACTTTCCCAAGTGTCATACATTTTTTTAATCTATACTCTTCAATGCCTTTCATTTGGTACCCCACTCAAAATTATAAAGAAAATATTTTTTTTCGAGTGACATGAATTATCCGCCATTTTGGATTTGAACAGCAGATAATTTTGAGTTCTAAAAATGAGTATTATAGTACTATGTTATACATTTTATAAAAAATTAAACTTATTTTTGAAAGATCATTTAAATATAAAGTAATTACTACTACATATTTTTATTATTACTGCTTGGATTGGTTACGTAGCATTAATAACCACTTTTTTAATTTAATTTGATTTTCTTCATAAATAATAATACAAGTACTATTGCTTCTATAAAAAGTGTCCATGAAAATCTAATTTTTAGGGAATTCTTTCTATACGAAGTCGAAGATATAATGACAATAAATGTAATTTCTAGAAAATAATAAGGTTCAGAGAAAATTGAATACGGGATTAATTTTGCTCTAATATATTGCTTGATTCGTTTCTATAATATACTTTTCCAGGTCAATTAGGAAATAAAAAAAAGCAGGAATGAAACTATAAGGGTTTCTTTTATTGGTTTCACCAACGAAACCTTAAAAAGGAAAAAATCTCGTGGGACTAAACGAAACTGCTAAATAGATTAGGTTTTAACATAACATAAACATATTTTATCCAGATTAATTGCTTTTAAGTTATCGTGCAGTGGCCGACAGACGAACCTTCATGTCGCATTATTTGGTAAAATGAACTACGTGACAATCAGGTGTAAGAAAAATTAATTATCATCGATCATAACCATTATTCAGTATTTTCCCAGTTGACCTGAATGAACTAGTTAATCCGTAGAAACTCTTAAATCCAAAGTGACGAGACATCATTGTATGATTATAGGAAATTAATGCATCGCGTAACTATCTATATTATCTAACTATAATCTAAGAATGACCGCCAACTATCCTGAACGCACAATTGGAGCATCTGCAACAAATGTACCTTAATTTGATTGTAATTAATTTAATTTGCGCAGTCCTGATGATTTATTTGTTCACCCTCTCTTCGGTATTTTTGTTCGCTAGTAGTTTTTCCCCCTTAAATGACTTATAGAGTTAAATTAAATAATAAGTTAGTTTCTACTAAATAATAATAATTACTAATAATAATAGTAGTTTCTACCAAGTTTTTTGGTGGTACTTTCTCACAGTGAATAAAACTAACAAAAAAAAGCCATAATAAGTAATATTTTATTTACTTAATAGAGATCTAGTCCGAGACTATGGACCCTAATACTCTTTAATACTACTTGTATTTATACTACTTATACTACACAAAGAATTTTGAAGTAACGGTACTCGTTTAACATAAACCTAGATGAAGATCAAACGCGTACAATAGTACATTGCGCGTCTAGTGCGGAAAGTAGCATTTTGCAAGCGAGTGCGGAGTTTGCACCCGAGCGACAGCGAGGGTAGTAAAACCACACGAGCAAAGCAAAATGCAGTTTTCGCACGAGTCGCGTACCGTACCAACTTTATCTACGGTTGTTGGATTTTAATAATAAATACAGAAAACATATTTAATAAACTTCCTGTATGTAAGTTCGTATTTCTCATTTGATTTTTGATAAAGATGACACTAATTCATTAGTTGTATTTTGTGCCGAATTAATTATTTAGGGAGGCGTATTATTCTCCTCATTTTCGTCATAATGACATAGATTAGTCATTGTTTTTCACTAAGAACTCGATATAAACGGTTACTTTTATTAAACAAACAGAAAATTAGTTTTGTTAAAAGTAAACAAACTCGCTAATCGTTCGTTAAGGTGATAATTTTTCTTATTTTACCGCACTAGGGCGGAATAAAAGAGGAATTATGAAACGCGCATGCGCAATTAATACAACTACGTAAAGAATCACTTTCTACGCATCTAAACAGAGATACAATGATTATATTTCGTATCAATCGTAGATAAAACATATTACATCTTCCTTTAACAGGTGTGCTTAGAAAAATAAATTATATATCACGAACTGGTAAAGATGTTAGTTTAGCTTATACCAAAAAACCACACACCAACAAGGTATTTGAGATAGTTATAAAAGGCAAACCAATGAACCAATCAAATGATGTAATTTTCTAATTATCTTAATTAATTAATTGGAGTTGCCATGATGATTATGAGAAAATGTTACAAACGTAGATTAAGAGGCTAGATTAACTTTCTAGTAACCCTTAGTATTAGTAAACATTTTCAATTTAAGCCTGAAAATCATTTATTTCAAATAACAAGGATACTGATCCTTTTCCTACATAATGAATAAACAAATTATGTATCTTGGCGGGCTATCAAAAATGTAGAAGATAAGATCTATTCCACATAATTTATATAAGACGAGCACAAGTTAAGCCAAAGGGCTTAATTTTTTATTTAGAAACAAAAAAGTAAAATTAAGTAAATTAATTTAGACGAGTTATTATATCTATTTTAAGACCAACAAATCAAAACAAACCTTTATATTTATTGGAATAAATGTGGTTGTTTTAGCTTAGCAATAACAAATCATTTCGAGAAGAGTCGTTCCTGTCGATTACTACTCACTTCCTGTCACTACACGATTATATAAATGATATTGGCTTGGATCTTAATTTTATCACTTAATTAACGAATACAATAATTCATAATGTTCATTTTAATGTCTAAAACAAGAATGAACTTTATTTATAATATTTGACAATGTTATCGACAACATGACAATGTATAAATATATAAACTTGCTTCATTCACAACAAACTCCCGTTAATATGTATATACCTACTTTATAATTCCTTAATGCTTTGGTCTTGACGGTCGTGGACCCTAAGATTTTGTTAGGGAATATGCCGATTGTAATTTTGAACTAATATGAAATTGTTATTCGTTGTCGTCATTACTTTTTTTTGTCTCTTCTTCGTTCGTATCATTATCAACATTAATTAATCTCCTTTATTTTATTCAATTTCTTCTTCAAAATACAGTATACCCTTTTTTCATTATCATTTTTATAGGTTCCGTAGACAAAACCAAGGACCCTTATATTTTCCTGCGTGTCTGTCTGTCCGTTCGTCCGTCGCCGGCTCTCACGGCTACACCTTTCGTCTGATGACTTTGAAATTTTGCATGTGTATGTCTTACCTACCCACACATGTTAAAAATATAGCGACTAAAAAAAAAATATTTTTCAAAAAAATTAGGTTAAAAAGACTTAAGGGCTAAATTTTTTTTAATTTTTTTTCGACACCGTGAGGGGTATCATATGAAAGGATACGGCGAGCTGATTACAAAAATATATAATTCTTTGGTCATAAGTTTGATAGGGCGAGCGTAGGCAAGTTTTAAGGGGATGTGAAACGTGCCCCCCCCCCCCCCCCCCTCTATCTCGCTTATGTGAAGTACAAAAAATCTGAAAAAAAATTCCTGAACATTCTTCGACCAAAAGTAAAGACACCACTTTTTGGAAATTTCGAAAAAAATATTATTTTATTTTTTATTGAGAAAATACGTTTTTTTATAATTATGGTCTTTTCGATGTATTTATTTGGTTGTAGTCCGGTTCAGTGGCAAAAAAAAAACTATCAGAAGTTTGTGTATGTGTTTTGAGAATATCAGAACCATAGGATAGTTCAAAGTAAGCTTTTTAGCATTTTAAAAAACTCCATCAATACTACTACTTAAACTATACAGTGGGGCCTACGGCGCCTCGCTGTGTGCTAACTAGCACACACTTGACCTGTTTATTTTCTTTGTCTTTTGTTAGCAGATTAACACCTTTATTGTTTTCTAAACATTTTACGTCTCTAGACTCTAGACTAAATTGTTTTCTTCATCGTTAAATCAATCTATTCAATCAATCTATTTACTTTTCTTTTCCGTGAATATCCAATAAAGCTTCCTGGCTTAGTTTTCGATTCATTTTTAGTCCGTTCTTAGGATGGATTTCAAATAGTTATTTATGCACCTAGGAAGTAAAGTAAGCCATTATTCCCTAAGCGAATAAGTTAGATCTTGAGACGAAGATGTCTACTCTTAATTGAGGGATGTTAGAAATGTGGCGATTTCAGGAAAAACTTCTACTTTTCATAAGTTTTCAAATAGTATAATTAAAGTTAAAGATCGACAGCCTAGTTTTTGAATTATGGTGGATTGAATGTTACCAGACGTGATATTTTTCAATGTTTTTTGCGAATATCTCGAAAAGGAAGCTGTTCCGGATTCATGTTTATAGGAAATTTTTTGTTCAGCGTCAAATTTCCCATAAGAACACGAAGTGTTGTTGTTTTGTTCGGGGAAACCTTTTTTGCATTTGTAAAAGAATTAGCTGCGATCCTGATCGAAAAATGTCACGTCTAGTAACATTTAATCCACCATAATTCAAAAATTAGGCAGTTGATCTTAAACTTTAATTATACCATTTGAAAACTTTTTTATGCTCGTTTTTTTACGCTCTTTAAAATTGTTCCTTAGCCACGTCGTCGTTTCTCTATCTCATTTAGTTTTTGAGATATTAGGAATTTTTTGAAAAATTTCGTGAAACACTTTAAATAAAAAGAAATAAATCAATATCTCCAGAGCTATTGAGAAATGGGCATATGCTTACTCGAAATTTTTTTGTTGCATTTGAAACATAGAACCCGCCAGTGTGACATTTTATCACCTTGTAAATGAGAAAGTAAAAAGTAGATGGAAAGAAAAAAAGGCTAAATTGAATAGCTCTAAAATTAAAGATGGATGTGAGCAACAGATCTCAGGAACGGAAAGAAACTCCTTTTCGTTTTATCAAAATTTCCGTTATCTGTCATCTTATTTTCATATTTCTTAAGAAATCATAAGTAAACCCACGTCAATACTATCATTTATATTATAGAGTTGTGTCTCGATAACGGCGACGACGAAGCACCTCGAATGAGTTGTTATTGCTAAGCTTAGGCATTAGGCAACCACATTTATTCCAATAAAAATAAATGTTTGTTTTGATTTGTTGGTCTTCAAATAGATATAATAACTTATCTAAATAGATATCTAAATTAATTTAATTAATTTTACTTTTGTTTCTAAATATAAAATGAAGCCCTAATGACTCGTCACGTATAAGGCTGCAGCGCCGAGGAGTAAGTATAAGGGAATTAAATATATACCTAGTAGAGAAGAATATTGTACTAAAACAGTTGATAGGGGAAACGGTTCTATATGCAGTCTTAAATATCTTCTTTTTTAAAATCAGAATACTATTATTGAACTTTCACGTTTAACTGTTAGGTTTCTACTTTCACTTATATAAATGAGTGATTAATATAAATAAAACTTCACTTGGTAAATGCAAATGCATATTAAATTTATTTATAAAATCGACAACAGTATTATTAAGATGTAACTCATTATTTAGATACTCGAAAAGTAATATCGATTAGTAAATATGCAGGGCTTAAGGCAAAATCGATTGATGTAAATTTTAAGTAATTTTTTATTCAGAGCATGTTTGATTAAGTCCCGTTCCTCCGTTAAGTCCGAATTCCTCTTCTTTTCCGCACTAGGGCGGAAAAAAGAAGAATTATGAGCGCGCATGCGCAATGAATCACTACGAAAAGAATCACTTTCTACGCATCTAAACAGAGATATAATGTTTATATTTCGTATCAATCGTAGATAATAGTACATTACGCGTCTAGTGCGGAAAGTAGCAATTTTCCTGCGAGTGTGGAGTTTGCACCCGAGCGACAGCGATGGTAGTAAAACCACACGAGCAAAGCAAAATGTAGTTTTTTGCGTACCGTACTTTATCTACGATTGTTGTATTTTAATAATAAATACAGGAAACAGTTACTTTAATTATACAAACAGCAAATTAGTTCTGTTAAATGTAAACAAACACATCGTGCGATAAGGTGTAGATTTTTCTTTATTTCGGCACTATTGACTAGTGCCGAATAAAAGAATGGGGGGGGGCATGGGTTCTTATTTTAATTTACAGTTTTACTTTAATATATTAATTAAATTTAATTAAAATAGTTAGTAGTAGTCATTTTAATAGTTTTTAATTATCGAATAATTAATATTAATTAATTTAGAAACTGGTTCAATTGTAGAATAAGATTTTAAAAATTGCAGATACCCGATCTAAGGCAAGGAAGACTATTTTTTGTATTTATTGGCTGGACTGTTAGATACCCTACAATTTTTATTGTTAACCTAATACCATCAGCTAATTTCTGTTGAACTCAAAACATTTGGCGTACTTATTTATTTTTTTATTTTTAGTTAATTCACGTAACTAAAATGTTTTTAAAATGTACCAATTTATTTTTCTGGCTACTAAAATAAAACATTAATCTAATATAATGTACAACTTTTAATAATAAAATATTATAAGTATATAATTTTTTTTTTAAATGAAATACCCCGGTCTTCATGTCCCGTTCATAAAAATCTTAAATTTATTTGTATAAAATAACGTTTTAGATGTTCTTAGAATAGGCTAAAAAGACGTTTTCAAGTAACGTAATCTATAAAAATTTTCCCGGACCCCCCTAAAAGAGAGCCCAGCCCCCCTTAAAAATTGGCTGAATCCGCCCTTGATATGAAGTAATTTAAGAACAAAGAAAACCAGACTTCTTAATTGCCTCTGATTATGCTAAGCCCACATTACATCCTCTCCCCCCCCCCCCCCCCCCCCCCTTTTTTTAATCTGTGCCCCTCCCAAAATCTCTTTGGTTCATAGGGCCCGAACCGTTTAAACGAAAGTGATGAAATTTGAAACACTGGTGCAACTTTTTGACCCAACCACAGGAAAAATATACAGAAGTTCAAAATTTAATATGCGAATGCGCCATTCGCAAAAATGTGGTAAACTCAAATATTTATATTTTTTTAATTTTCGAGTGGGGTATCAAATGAAAGCTGCTAAAGAGTAGGACGCATATATATATATATATATATATATATATATATATATATATATATATATATATATATATATATATCGATGGTGTCAAGCTAAAAGGGAATAACCAACATTTTTTTGGAAAAATCACTTATTACCTTCCCATAATAACAGAGGATATTTAAAATCAAATGCTGAAAGGATATAACTGAAACGCAATATTAAGAAATATAATTAAGAATTATTGAATTTTTTTAGGGAATAACCAACATAAGTCACATATATTGCTTTGCAAAAAGGTAATAACCAACATGAGTGATGAAGCAATGCCTCTATCAAATGAATAACTGAAGGGAATAACTGCGAGATTTTGGGGAATAACCATCATTAGGGTTATGAAATTAATTACTGGAAGGGAATAACCAACATATCACTTTAATATTTTCATGCAAATAGATATTTCATTAAATTCAGCACTGATCTTATTAATTTTTATGTAATAGTAACCCTTTGGGCTATTCAAAAAACTAATCTCTTCAAAAATTGAAACAGTTATGTTTAAATAAAGCAATTTAATGTTCTAGTGAAAAATTGTTATGAAGTAGGTTATTCCCTTTTAGCCTGACACCATCGATATATATATATATATATATATATATATATATATATATATATATATATATATATATATATATATATATATATATATATATATATATATATATAAATATATATATATATATATATCCTTTTTTAAATTTTGCATTCCTTGTTGGGTAAAAAAAATCAAAATATACCCAAAAAAATTCACCCCCCCCCCCCCCCCCCATCCACTATACAACGGCTGGTCCTTAAATTTCGAAATAATTCATGCTAATGCCTTCTTGTGGGGCGATGAAAATTCCGGGAGTGCATATCAAATTTTTAAAAAATACCAATTTTGTGTGCGAAAGATTGAAGAGTAGGATACAAATATATATTTGCTTTTTTAAATTTTTTATTCTTTATTAGTTTTATAAGTCAAAATATACCCCAAAAAAATCCCCCCCCCAACACTATATAACGGCTGGTCCTAAAATTTCAAAATAATGCATGGCTATACCTTATAGTGAAGCGATGAAAATTTTCTGAAAAAATGTGATTTATCTAGTCATTATTACTGATGAAAAACATTGTGACCCCTCGGGGGATCGAACCCGGGACCTTTGAGATCTAAAAAGTACTTGGACGCAAGTACTTCCCTGTGATTTTTTATTCTTTCTTTAAACATAAAATAAACTAATCCTTTATTGTTTTGATGATTTAAAATCAAAAAATGTTATAAAAAGTTCTAAAATTACAAATTAAATTAATCACTTTCGCAACAGTATCTAAGGTTTTTTAGTTTGTTCTATTGTATAATTTACTTTTGAACATTTTTATTAACTAATTATTAACAAAAATTTAATTATTATATATATTATTATCTTTTATTATTCTTATAATTATCTTTTATTCTTATAATTATCTTTTATTATTATCTTTTATTAGTTATCTTGTATTATAATTATTTTACTATTCTTACTGCTAAGGAAGTGTAGTCACTGGACTACTTCTTCTTCATGTCTTTCCCGCCACATAACCTATGTTATCATTATCACTTGTTACAATTCAAATTTGTAGTTGTGTTATCGAATAAAATTATTAAAAAAAAAAAAAATAAATAAAATATATATTATTATTTTTTTGTTTTTCAGTTTCAGGGATTCTTCAGTGGTCAGCCGGACATGTGGTTTACCCCATCGAACCTCCAAGAGTAAGATATAGAATCAGTGATTTTTAAGTAATACTTATTTAAAAAAAAAAAAACAATTACTCCGCTAAGAGACATTCATGTCTTGCATGAATTAAACATGTTATTTTTTTTCAGACAACCCTATTATATTACTTTAATTTGAAACTAAACTTTTCAATAGTTTCAAACTATACAGATTTTTGATGTTAGCCCTTTTTGTCAAAAAATCCATTGTAGAAAGAAACATTTTTCTTGTGTATAACCTAAATTTTCCCAAGGAAAGCTATATTTAAAAAATAATTTTTCTACATTAATATACATACATATGTATATTGGAGTTATAAAGCAAATAATTTAAAACTATCGAGTGGTTTGCATTAAGTTGACAAATTATACGATCCTTTAGTCTTTATTGTTAATTTAACTTTCTTATTTATATTTATTCTTTTAAAAGTTGCTTTCTATTTTACTTTTATAAATAATAAACTAATAAATACAAAAAATAATTTTTGGATATTTATATTTTCTAGCGGACACGTCACAGCATAGATGAATGGAGACCCTTAAAAGACGAAATGGCACTTGGTCTTCCCAGACACACTGTTAGATACCCATACTACTACAAATCTCCTTACAGTCTCTATAAGAAGTTACCAATCCAGCAATCTGACAATTCCGACACAGTGGAGGTGTTTTCATCGGCACCACCGAGTATCTTGGGTTCTCTGAGTGTTTTTGGCCATGCTACTGTTAACGCACGTGAACCGGCTTCTAGAATATCTCTCAAGTCTTCAAGACCACAGATTATTCAAGAACAATCTGAACACCATCCATATTATCACCAGCATCACCATGCTCATCATGCACACGAACATCAAAAAACTCATTTACCCTTGTATGCGAGTTACGAGGATAGAACATTGTATGACCCTTCACTCAGGCCACCTCCTCCAAGAGAGCATGTAGCTGAATCGACTATCAGTCTTGTTCCACACCCTCATTCTTCTTCATTGACGCCTAACTCTTACTTCTTCGAAACTCCGCAACCGTTTCAACCTCCTGGTTCTGACATTGCAAACGGGTTCCACAAGATCAGGAAACCAGTTTACAAGCCAGTAACTCATAATCCGTACAGGTTAACTAGTCAGTTATATACTTCGGTAAATCCATTAGATCAGTTTAAAACACCGACTCACTTGCCCACTAGTTATGAAGACAATCTTAGCTTTGACAGAGGAATTAACAAATATTCCAAATACAATATTCATCTCTCTAAGCCCAGCGGCCTCAGCAGTTACTATTCAAGAAATCCGTTTGGCGATATTCATCTAAGCACTAGAAGACCTGATGTTAGTTTAAAATACAGTAATCAAGACCAAATAAGGAACAACGTCAAAGATGAATATGACCAGTATTCTCAAGCAAGACCATTCCAAAAGCCTCCTTCATTCACACCTTCCCCGTCTCCTCCGAAGGAATATGATCCTAAACCTTTTGTAACAACATTCGCTTCTATTTCATCGACGGATAATAGCCCCAAGTACTCTAGCGCACAACCATTTTTCCCTAATTATGAAAATCATGATGTAGCGCCCAGTGTTAAACCAGAGTATTTGGTCACCCATCAACCTTTTACGGATTCGACTTATCCTTATGCCGTAACGACAGTTGAAGTACCAACTGAAACGAGTCCTGCAAAAGTAATCGAGGAAACCCCACAACCAAATGTCAAAAACACTTGGGATCAAGGTGCACAACCAAATAACAAAAACACTTGGGATCAGGGTGCACAACCAAATAACAAAAACAATTGGGATCAAGGCGCTCAATCAAGTGACAGAAATGCTTGGGATCAAGGAGCACAATTAAATGACAAAAACAATTGGGACCAAGGCACCCAATCAAATGACAAAAACAATTGGGACCAAGGCACTCAATCAAATGACAAAAACAATTGGGACCAAGGCACTCAATCAAATGACAAAAACAATTGGGATCAAGGGACTCAATCAAATGACAAAAATAATTGGGATCAAGTAGTTAAGTCTCATGCCAGTTTCGAACCAAGCGATGCCCGTAGACCACAAATAAAAATTAACTCTTTTTCAGGATATAACGAGCGAGAACCTCAATTTCTACCAACACCGTCCACTGATACAGGATCAAGAGTATCATTTTCTCAAGGACAGTTAAGTCTAAATAATAATGTCAGACCCAAGCCGTCGAATGTCAATGAATACCAACAGGAGAAAAAACCAGAAGACACAACTGAGTATTTTACGACTGAGCTTCCTGAATTCACAACTAAACCGATAAGACAGTTTTCTAAGAACAGAAGGCGACCAGTAAATAAACACAATGACAATTTTAATAAGTTCTCTGAATTCGACGATAATTCCTACAAGGGTCACAGGCCAGATAATCATAAACGAAGGAGGAAACCATCATATGGTGGAAGAGGAGGTGACAGAAACAGACAATCTGAATTTAAGAAACAGCGCACGACAACCACTACCCAGGAACCAGAAGTGTATGAACCTACTCTGTATAACAACGAATTTTCTACTATGCCTATAACAGAAGATGTTACAGTGAATTCTCAAATCTTCACCACTGATATTAGCATTAAAAGTGATTTTGAACCAGTCAAAAATGAATACGAACAAAATTCCGATATAATGCATTTCACAGACGAATCCCCAGAAAATGAAGTGAAAACCCTTCATAACCATAAATTAAACAGTTTTGCAGAGGAACCCTCTCTAACAACTGCTCACCCACCCGTGCCATTAACAGTGATGACAATTTCTACCACTACTACAACAACTACTACGGAAAGGCCTGAAACCAGTACCTTGTCTACTATCAGTAATAGATTGAAGAATAAGTATGGAAACAATAGACCGAGATTCAGCGTTAAAGAGTACAGAGAAAGGCTTAATAGGGGTACTTCAACAACACCTCCAGCAGTAGAAGAAACTACGGAAAAAATAAAATCCCCTGTAAGAGAACAACAAGATATTTTAAAAAATACAGTAAGAATTCGAGGCTCGTCGCAATATAATAAACAGTCTGCAGATGCTAATAACACCAGTTTGACAGAAACGAACAAAAGAAAATACAAACCGAGAGTAGGCCCGTCAAGGTACAGGATATCGACTTCCACTTCGACAAGCGTGTCTACAGTGTCGACAACTACCCCGACAACCGAAAGATCTAATACCTTCAGGCCTAGCACAATCAGGTACAAACCTGGAACCGGTAAATATTACAGCCGTTATAGGACATCTACAATTTTACCCAAAGATTATGATGATGTTACCCCGCCACCAGCTAAAATTGTTATAAAGCCGAAGGGAGTATTCTCGGCTAAAAGGAAACCTTTCCCGTTAAAATCCCGGTATGATGTTGACAAAGACTCAGATGGAGAGAATCTACAGGACGATGTCATGCAAATCAGCCAAGGTGAAATCGAACTGAGCAAATATCCTGACTCAATAAGAAACTTTGAAAATGAAGTAGCCCCGTCTACCGTTATAACCAAGAAAATGGATAATGAAGCGACGACGACGAGTTCCGAGGAGAGGGATGACGGAGGTAGTCTAAGCCTGGCAGACCCCATATCGGATCCGACAGGACTCGAAGCGTTGAGGATAGCGGATCTAACATCTTCCTCGAGCAACGACTTCCATACGTCAGGATTCCGCCACAACAACAACCACAGGACCCTCCCAAAAATAGCTTTCCCCACCGAGGAGCCTATTTTACCGCTGGAAGCCTTTTTTCAAAATCACGCAAACAAAGAGTGAAAGTCAAATCAAATTATTTGATTATTTGGAAATCGAAAGCGTTAAAGTGTATCAACGACAGTGCATAAACCCTTCCTGCGTGACGTATACGGCTATTTTGTAATTTATTATTAATTTATAAGACTCAATTTGGTTCCAGACGGCAAGCATTAAAAGGAAAAATTATAGATTTAATGTTTATGAAAACAGTATGCCATACAAACTGCTTATCAACAAAAACTACCCGGAAGAAATAACATTTTAAAAAAATCATAATTAACTTTTGTAACGGGTTTATAACTCGCATACACTATGTTAGTGTAGCACCTTTATACATTTATTTATTAATTTATTTATTGTTTCTAAATGTATTTATTATTAACTTATGTATTAACGTAAATGGGACCAAATCAATTGTAAATGGGATGCGGATTTCTTTATATTAAATAGAAAGCTATAAATCTGGTAAATCGTTTTCAAGTCAAACGTCTATATCCAGAATTGGAAAATTTATAAATGTCAAAACGAAGTGAATTAACACGAAAGTTTAAAATAACTGTTCCAGTTCCAGTTAAAGTATATTTAACTGATGATAAAGAAATTATCCTGTCACTTAATGTATCATACAATTTTTGTGCTTAAAGATGAAATTAACAATCTTTGGACAACCACATATCAGTTGCGATCTTATTTAAACTTAAGTTCTGGGTCTTCCGGTGGGTAAGTTTAACGTGGTCAATAGTTGGCAACTTTAATGTCAATCTCAACTGGAGAATTTACCATCCTTTGGCAAAGAAGTTTTACTAAATAAGAATTATAAAAGGGAGAAATAACTGATAAAAAATAAACTCGGCAGCCGAATTTTGAACCATGGACCTTTGAATTACTCGGTTACGGCTTACACGGAAAGCAACTCTCCAGCAATAAATTAAAAATTGATTAACACCACATCACAATCTCTCATTAAAAAATATTACATTTCTTATACAATAATACAATAATTTAATTACTTATACAAATAAGTTGTATAACTTATTAAAATCAAATAACGGTGAAGATATACCTACATATAATTATAATATATTATTACTAGTAATGCAATATATTGTGGAAAAAACGTGATTAGTATAATTCAAACTTATTTATTTATACTAATAATAATTAAATTTAAATTGCTTACTTATAAAAAATTCTAATAATGAAATTTGATGAATTTTGTATTAATCTCTTTGACATTCAAAAGTACATACAAATATAAACTAACCTTTGGTGACGTAGATTTGGTTTCAGTGCAACTATATAAGAAATATGTATATACAATTAATATTATTATTAATGGAGAGCTGGAAAAGATAGATAAAAATCTTGTCGGATTGCAAATCGTATTCTTGACTGGCTGAGTATTTTTGTAATCTGTCTTTCTCTCTAATTTATAATATTAATGACTTAAATTTCCAGCCATAAATTACCATTCGTTTCAAAACTTTCTTTAAAAAGTTTTATAAGAAAAGAAGAATGTAATACTTTTTTCAATATTTAAAAACATAAACGTATTGAGGTAGGTAATAGCATAATACGAATCATTTTAATATATACGTATTTAAACAAATGCATTGTAACTTCCATTAAGAAAAAATAGAACAAACTATGTAGGCTTTATTATTGGGTATAATTGGGGGTTTTGATTATTTTAATAAAACATTAAATTTTTCTGTCAGAAAATGATAACTAAGTGGAGAAATGTGAAGGGTTTAAATTATGGAACAGAAATTTATCAAACCTATATTTAAATGATTTCTTATCAAATGAGTCTCTGAACAACCATCGATGTTTAAAAGTCGGTGCTACCATTGATATTATTATTGGATTAACAACATCTATCATTAATTATAGATATTAAACATTTAAATAATCATTGATCATAACTTACACTACTTTAGAAAACATTCTACTAGCAATATGACCAAAAGTGAAGCTTCAAACTGTTTATTTAATAATCAATTGATTAATCCGACATAATTATACTCATTATACCTAATCAATTCTAAGTCTCTAATGTTACAAACTAATTATTGTTATGAAAAATACAGATTCAGCATTAGTATATTTTTTATCATCAATCAAAGATGCTTAATGTAAAAAATAATAAATTATAATAATACTTTTTATATAAAATAGTGTGCGTAATATATTCTATTACCTACCTAACATACTTTATGCATTTTTTAAAAAATAATTTTATTAATATTATTATTATTTATTTTTAATTTTGTACATAAGATTAATTTATAATAATTTAAATATTAATATGATGTGTAAAGATTTTTGTTTATTACAAGTTTTTAAGAGAAAAAAAAAATTGTAAATAAAAAGCTATAATGTTTGATAAATATAATGTAAATACATAATCTATTTAAAAAAGAAAAACTTATTTAATGTAACAGTGGTAGCTTAAATTATAAAAGCAGAATGTATTTGAGTTTCCTTAGAATATATTCAATAAATTGTATTTAAATATTTGTGCGTTAATTTTTTTTAATCTAATAACACGTAGGGTTAAACAATTTGGTTTGTATAAAGTAGTTTAAGTTAAAACCCAAATAGTCATTGAGGACGATACTTTCTGTTTTTGTTGAGGCAAATTAGAGAGTGCTCCGCACTTTTTATACAACCGCACAGGATAAGCTAAAGCTAATAACCTGCTACCACCCATATACAGAAAGCATTCCACACGAAAATGCTCAATAGTTAAATAATGTTTTAGAAGAATAACATTAATAAGCAAAAGTTTATTTTTAAGTCCCGATCAACAGCTTTAGGTTATTACAAGGTTATTTATAAGGTTGTTATTTCCCCTGTCCTAATTTTCTGCGAATTTTTCTCTCTTCCACACTTTTACATTTACTGTGCCATCACTTATATAAGTAAATTATTTTATTTTCCATAAGCAACATATATTTACTATAGAATCCCTTTTTTGAGGTATAAAGTTAAAATTAACGTTAAATGGTTTATGAATTGCTTAATTGATTGAAAATGAATGTAATTTATCATAATATTAAAACCGACCATTGAGAAATTGAATAGTGAGTTAAAATAACAAATGACTGCTGGTGGTTTGTCCCTATCCCATAGATCGTTGAATGAACCTTGATGATCGTTGAAGGAAAAAGTGATTCCTGTGAACCTACTTCGAACAGCTCATGAACCATTTGGTTGGACTCGACAGTATATACGCACCTTTACATCTTTTGGTCCTGTAAGTCGGGACACATCAGCTAACCAGAGGGGTTGAGAGCTCAGCCTAGAATTGCTGATTTCACCTCTAGGTATTATTTTTCTGAACCTGTATGACAAATTTCATCAAAATCGGCCCAGTAGTTTAGGCTCCACGCGTTTGCACAGACGCCCACTTTTTTGGATTATAAGGGGACCTCAAAAAGTGTATGGGCCATTCTCTCAAATTGTGGTAATTTCAACTTGCAAAATAGTATAAAAATAAAGTTTGAATTTATCACAGCCATACGTCTTATACTACTCTTCTGCACACATACCCAGCAAGCAGGAATTTATGTTCCTCACTAGCAATTTAAATGTTTATAAAAATTGAAGGTGAGGGAATGGAAATTTAGGAGTATTGGTTTATTAAATAAATAAATAAAATTTTATGGAATTTAAAATAGAAACATCAAACCGATGTAAAAATGTAAAATATTTAAAAATACCACAAAAGCAAAACAAAATAATTTGTATTATACATCTTTGTTAAATAATAGATCAATTTTAATGTACATTTAAAATTATACATTTATTTTTACATGGCATGACAATGGAGAACTTGCATGGGATTGACTGTAAAGGTTTTTATCTACCATTGATACAAAATATAAACATTGTATCTCTGTTTAGATGGGTAGAAAGTGATTCTTTACGTAATTGTATTCATTCCTCTTCTTTACCACCCTAGGGCGGTAAACAAGAGGAATTCTTCAGCTTTACGCACGATTAGAGAGTTAGTTTACATTTAACAAAACTAATTTGCTGTTCTTTTATTAAAGTAATTGTTTATATCGAGTTTTTAGTGAAAAACAATGAGTGAATCAAGTGACTTTGACGAAAATGTGGAGAATAATACTCCTCCAGAAATTATTAATTCGGCAAAAAATACAACTCAAGAATTAATGCCATCTTTATCAAGAGAGAGAGATACGAACTTACATATAGCAAGTTTATTTTTTTCTGTATTTATTATTTAAATCTAACAATCGTAGATAAAGTACGGTACGCAACTCGTGTGAAAACGGCATTTTGCATTGCTCGTGTGGTTTTACTACCCTCGCTATCGCTCGGGTGCAAATTTTGAGTGGGGTAAATTCTATTATTCTTAAAATAGGCTCTACTTTCGATTAAAAAAATCTTGCAGTCTCCATTAAAAGTTATTATTAAATAAAATTACACAACAATCAAAAAAATAAAATAAACAACCTGTACAACATAATAATAATTTTACTACATTATTATTACTATGCCTTTTCTTTTATTTCTTTCAAAGGAAAGGAGAATTTTAAAATTGTTTTCCTATCCTTGGAAATTGTGCCTGGTTGTGGCAGAATTTTTAAAATGTTTTACTAAAATTGTTTAAATTGTGTACAAAAAAGTTATGGTTTTTTTCACTATAAATTCGTATCTCATAAAATAAGTTTTTTCTAGACACATTTTTTCTCAGATACCTCCCTAGATCCCTTCCCCCATTCCCTTAAGAGGGTATTTGATACTCCCCACTATCTCCACTAGCACCATGCGTCCTGCGCACATCCAAAAAATGTGATTCTTACGTGGATTATATAGGTGCATGTAGTAGTTTTTACAAAATACTATGGCTCCCCCCCCCCCCCCCCCCCCACCGAGAATTTGAATCTGATAGGTACTTTAGTTCCACTGGAATGTTTTAATGATTAATGTTTTAATCGAGAAATCTAATTACGTATATTTATAGTAAAGATATATATTTTTTTTCAGATTATCTTAATTAATTCGTTCCTTCGCCCAATATTTCATTCCATCAATAGCAATTGGTGAGGGAATGCAATTTTTAAGGTATTCCGCCTCTAAAAACTTTCCTAATAATTGTATTTACAAAACAATAAATAAAACATGTTTTGAATAGCCTAATGTATACAAATAATAAATAAAATAATTAAAATCTTAATTACTTACTTTTTTATTGAAGGCGAGGGAATGATCAGCAATAAAAGCACAATCTCTACTAAACTCACTTTTCACTGTACTGAGACGAAACAATAAGAAAATGCGGGAAAACAAAAGTGCGGGAATGTTCAATCAGCTGCAGGAAAATGAATCAGTGTTGTTGCGGTCTTTTTATCCCTTTCCACTGCCCGCCAATATTCAAAACTTGTGTGGTGAGGGAATGAATATAAATTTATGGAACAGACAGTTTAAATTGATTTTCTCTCACCCAATAACAAGGAAACTCTTGAAGACTTTATAGTTGACACCTTGGGGACCCTCCTTAGGCTTAACCTCGATTACACCTTGAAAATATGTTTAGAAATGGGGTTTTTACATGTCTAAACTGTGTGGGTCAGGTTTTGGACAAGGTGAGGGAATGAAAATTTTCGTATTTTCAATTTTTTTCTAACCTATAAACAAATAGCAAAACTACGTGTCTACTCCCATCTTGCACATCTAAATGCGCTGAAAATTAAACCGTTCCCCCCCCCCCCCCCTCCTCAGCTTGGACAGATAATGAAAAAAATCTTCTGGACAACAATTTGCACTTTTTCGGAGAATGACCCGTATATCTATCAAAATCGCATTTTCACGCCATCACAATGCTTTCTTTTTGTACATACATACCTACCTTTTTATATGAGAAAGTAAAAATAATAGCAAAAAGTAAATTTAAAAGTAGGAAGGTGGGATTTACAGAAAATAGTAACTTCCTTCTTCTTTTCTGATTTCAAAAATAATCATACATCTAGCAAAGAGATTTTATCCAAAAACCACCACAATTTCAATCACTCTACATTAAAATGCTCTCAGTCGTCAATCACAGCTCATGCTTTAGTAGTTATAATTTAACTCTTTTGTTTTGTTTTAAAAAATTAATTATTAAAATTATTATATTAGCTAAGTTTATTTTATGTATACAAAACAATCTCAAAGCGGTTACTGTTTTCAAGAGATGTTTATTTACATGATCACATTGAGTTGGTATTTGAAAAT
Organism: Gerris lacustris; assembly: GCA_951217055.1. Lineage (NCBI taxonomy): Eukaryota > Metazoa > Arthropoda > Insecta > Hemiptera > Gerridae > Gerris > Gerris lacustris. Next base: position 18,629,248 of record OX578285.1, read on the forward strand.
ATTTGGATACCAGTTCTGACATCATTAGTTCTTCTTTATTAATGTCCACTATCTCATAGGCCAAAACTAAATACTTATGTAACCCGTTTTATATTATTTAGGTACTACTCTCTCCTGTATTTGGCTGTCAAAGAAAATCTCATCCATGTGACATTTTTTTTTCAAGAAAAATCACTTTATAGCACGCTTTTATTTAACTTGCTTTGTTTTTGTCTTAATACCTTGTAACCTAAATATGACCCACTCCCGGAATGCCTAGAAAGCTGAAACTTGCTGAGATCATGTATTTCCTCTGAATACAATAATCGGTCATTAGTTTCACAAAATTAAGAGGTTCACTTTCTAACGTGGACATTGGACATAATAGGAATAGTATGATACCAACTAATTTTGGGAATTTAAAGCAATTAGTAAACAGTACTTTGAAGGAAATTTACCACAAAAATGTGCTAGTGAAAAAAAAATAAAATTAATATTCCCCCACTAACACAAATTATAAATGTACTTCATCTTTCCCTAATGGAGGTTTTAAAATCTTTAAATACAGCAGTTCTCAAGATATGAGCAATTTCATACCAATTAATGGTGAAGAAGAAAACAATTGCTGTCCAATGCATATATGCAGGGTGTTCATTTTAAATGAAAGGAGTGTTTCTTCAGGTTATTTGGAGCAAAAAAGTTCATATGAACTACAGTCCAATTTTCAACGGTGTAGGAGCTATAAGCAAAAATAGAGTGAGTGAAAATTAATCGACATTTATCTTAAAAATTTACATTAGCTCAAAAATATTAATCTAGGAAACAATGAATGACCAATTTTTGGATGAGATCAGGAAATTTCCTATAATATAAAGTATTTTCTAGTTAAATTTTTGACTATTTTTATTGTAACCCAGAGCTGTTACAAAAAAAGAAAAAAAAATTGGGCCCAAATATCCAATGTATTGAGAGAAAATCCGTTACAAAATTAAGAAAATCTAGCGCTAAATAAGCTTTAACAATAATTAATACTTGAAAATATTCCATCTCTAAGTGGGCCAACAAACCATTGTTATAAAAAAGTCATACTTGCAGCTGATAAGAGGATTAATAGTGATAATTTACATTTTGTTTGCCCACTTAGAATTGAAATATTTTGAAGTTTTGGTATCGTTTTAAAGCTTATTAATAGCGTCAACTTTCCTTAACTTTGTATGCATTTCTCACAATAGGATTAAGTATAGCGATATGTGGGCTCAAAGATTTTCAATTTTTTTTAACCAGCTCTTGATAACACTAAATAGTCAAAAAGTCAACTAGAACATATGAGGAGCCTAGTATCAAAGACGGACATTCGACATTTTTTCCGAATTTCAGTTATCGATTGTTTCTTATAGATTTTTGGCTGCTGCATCAGATTCTGCTATCCAATTGCATCAAAAACGACCAGAAAAGGGGTAAAAATGCAATATTTGTAGTTTTGTTTTAAATACGGACAAGTCAACACACGTTTTGCTTCAAAAGTGGATATAACCGAAACAGCCAATCAGGAGGCTGCAGTTTACTAACTTGTTCCTATGATGCACTGCAGGCTTTAGCATCTGAATACCTACTCCTACCATTTTGTCATTCATGTTTAGAAAAATGATACCCCGAGGGGAAATCAAAGAAATCAATTTTAGCTCTAAATTTGGGGGCACTACCCCCTAAGAACTCTGATATTAATATTATTATTCTAACCATTATTTTCAACGTCATTTTGCGTCACAAAACGGACAAAACCTTGTTTTTGTTTCAAAAGCGGACAACTCCACTTTTTAACTCCATTTAGCAGCTAAAATATCAAAGAAATTCACGTTTTCAGTACTTCTAATTAGTTTTGAGTCTATCAAGAATCTACAGAAAACAATCATTGCTCTAGCACCTGTAGAATTTGAGCTACAGTTTTTCGGCTCTCCTGTAAAATTTTGAAATGTGCTCTTGTCCGTCTTTGATACTAAGCTCCTCAATTGGACTATAGCTTATATATACTTTTATGCTCCAAATTACCTACACCCTGTATGAATAGTGTCGAGGCCTATTACTTTACACTCTCAGCACATTTAAGGATGGTAGAACGGTCTTATCCGTCTATGTTGTGCATTCAACAATGGAAGCCAGGTAACACTCTAGCTCACGCTGTACATTAACAAGATAAGTGAATAATGTATAACACTGGTTCAGGGATGAGATGGGGGATCAGAAACAATTGGAATCGATGCAAAAGTTTAAATGACATGAAAAGGCATCGCTCTAGTTGAGGATCCAGATGTTTTATAGCTAAAGCTTGAAGCACCCTCACGAGTATGTATATCTATTATCTATTGAAAACAATGTAAACAAGGGGCCCTTTAACCCTTAGTGGCACAGCTATAGTGGACAAAAAATGAGGCACAGGCGGGCGCACTTTAAGTGCCAATGCATTTTTCAAACCATAAATATGTCAAATCCAGATTATCTAGATTGCTTTTTAGAAATGTTGAACTAAAAAGTCAATTTATGCATTAAATATTTATTTCTCAATGATATCTTTAATTATGAAAATAAAAATGATTAAATTCATTTAAATTATTAAATTCAGCGTTCTGACTTAGTTTCAGGCTTTCAACCTTAATTAATTATTATTAGTTGCCAAAGTCCTAAGATAACTCCTCACAACCATCAACCAAATCCGACAACTCATGCATAACCAGGAACGAAGCAATAATCAAAGAAGACACTTTCGTCTGTTTTAGGGGTCTATAGTGGTAGGGTAGAGTGAGGGTTTATTATTCTCGCATTGTTAATCAGTGATTTTCAGAAACTTTTTTACTCATGGCGCACTCAATGTGCCAGCCCGTGTCTCTAAGGGTTAATGGGAGTAAATAGCTAGGATTTTTATTAAATAGTTACGACAGAATTAGTATTTAAAAAATTGGAATAAGGAAGAATATCCAGGTTAAATAAAAAAAAAAAAAACATACAAAACAAAAATGTATAAATGGTAAATATATTCAATAATGTATCATCTATTACTTTTAAAGAAATAAATTTTTTCAATGTTAGTTATTTTACCAGGTTAAAAAAGTTGCATAATACAAAAAAAAGTAGTAAAAAAAGCAAAACAGTAATGGAAAAAAAATTATACAAACAATAAAAAAAAAAACTACATCATAATTAAAAGGGTACTATTTGGTAAAAATACAAAGATTTTAACAAACTATTTTTGACTAGACAATTCAAATACAACTAAATGCTGGTAGAATATGGTCAAAGTTTAAAATCAATATTGATCATTGTCAAGTTAAATTGAATATCACATTATTATATGTAAAATAAACATTAATAAATAATTCAAATTATTAAAACAAACAAACAAACAAAAGAAAAGAAAAAAAAAACTAGGAACAAAGTTAATATCATTTTTTTTTAGATTATTAATATCATTTGCATTGTTCACAAACTTTAATAGTTTTATAAATAAAAATTAAATAATATTCGGGACTTACCCAAAAGGTAACATTATAATGTTACATTAATTATTTTATGTTAATATAAAAATATGTTTATATCCAATTTTATATTAATTTTATTATTTTTTCTGTTTTCTTTCAGCTCTAACATAGTACATATATCTTTACAATATGATACATTTCAACGTATAAACCATTGCATAATGAAACAACAATAATAAAAAATAAATGTATGTACATCGCCTGTTCTGTGAACAAGTTTTTTTTAATTTTAATTTTTTATTTTTTTTATTTAGAATAAACTGGAGAAATTGATACACAAATTTACAAATATACAATGAGTTACACTTAATTACACAGAGACAATTTTAAGGTGACATTTGCTTGTATACTGTACACAAAGACGTCAACTTTCCATTTATTTGTTGAGTTATGCACATGGACTTAGATTAAATGAGTAGAGTTGAAACCATGTTAATATGTAAAGATTTGATAACTATCAATGTAGCATGTCTTGAAAAACACACTACATCTACAGACAGGCTGTAAGACCTTAGCAAATTTTTTTCTAAAATTTTATAATTATCTAAAAGATTAAGGAGGAAAAAGTGCTATTAAAAAATTAGTTGAGGTAAGATTAAATTTATAAAATGTATAGCTCGTAAATAGTAGTGCTATTATTAATATTGAGGCTGGTAAGCGAATGTATTAAATAAGAATAGTTAATAACTTGGTACTAGACTAGCGACTCTATTATAAAAACAAACTTCTTATTTAAATGTAGAAAATAGACATTTTAACAAATTTAACATTAGTGGAATCTTCGTAATTTATAAATATACCTTAAACATCATTTTAGCAGGAAACCAAAATGATGAAATAAAGTTAAATAAGCTGATATTCCTCCTAATAAGCTGGTAACTAAACAACATTCATAAATATGCTTCAGGACAAATATCAAATTAAATAAGTAAATCTGAAATCTAAGATCTCACAAGCCCTAATTAAAATACAAAAGGGTGTTGTAGTAAATAAGAAATCAATGGAACTGACAAATGGAACCAGCAACTGCCAACAACTATCTCTTAAAATAAATCAATAATTATCAGATACATAATGAAATGTTAAATTATTTATGTCATAGCAGATGACACTTAAATGCAAAATAATCGTAATTTATAGATTTGATGAGAAGAGATAAAAGATCGATACTTTTAATAAAATCATCTTTTCAACTTTAGTTGAAATTATATATATGACACGAGTGATTTAAAATGAAGTTACACCTAAGATAAATATATATACTTGCACAATATTACAATAATATGTATTAAAAAGGGAAAAACATGCGTATTAGGATTGATTATATATGCTTGATGTAGGTGAAAGGCCATAATAAACATTTATATTATTAAACTTCAGTCATATTAAGAGCAGAATACACTATTATCTAATAATACATATACATATATATTTTTTTTTTTTTAGATTCATGATTTTACATCAAATAGGTTAAACGAATGAGATCTCACTACCATCACTACATTAGGATGCTGAATGTGAGGAAGAAGTTAATGAATTAAAACATCGCAAGGTAAATATTAATAACACAACTAAATCCATTTTAAGGGTATCTACTTTCTTAACCTGATTATAACCAGATGTGGAAGGTACCGTATTACTTCTAATTCAAGCTGCACTTAGGTTTAAACACTTAAAAAGTGGAAAAAAGCCACCTCGAATTTAAACCGCAGTTGGTTTGTCGATATTTAAAGTTTTTTATTGATATAAAAAAGTTCGGACGGGAAATACCGATGCAATTAAGTAATTGTAATACTGTTCTTCGGGAGTAGAGCGGAAAGCAGACAAGACATGAGTATGCTCAGTCCAAGTGAGTTGGATTCGAGAAGTGTTCTAAGAGTTTAAAGAATCGGGTATTGACTTAGAGTTGGGTGTAAGGTTGAAGCTGATATCTGATAAACATGAAACATTTCTAAGACTCAAAAATATGATACTTCTCTAAGTGTAATAACACCTTTCTGTAGACGGAATTGCAGACCTTTTCCAAATTAACACATTCATTTAACCACCAAGATCTCCCTCGAAACTACATTTTATATTATTTTCTTTATTCCGCTACTAAAGTTTGAGCCTGTTCTATGAGCAACAGGAAACATATGTTTTTATCTCTTGAATTTAACTTTTTATTAACTAATTTTTAACTGATAAAATATGCTTAACATTTTTGCTGGGTGCTTCAAGTCGCACCCTAATTTTCCGCAGTAAACATTTAAATACAAAAAAAAAAAAAAAAAAAAAAAAAAAAAAAAAAAATTGTGCTTAAATTCAAAGTAATACGGTAGTAAAATTAACAAGACTTAAATTAAATTTTATATAAAATTTTAACTGACAAAGATAAATGAAAAAATATAATATACATTCATATATACAAATTCAATATCCTGTTTTATTTTTAAAAAATGGGGGAAACATAGTCACAAAGGGGTAAGGGGAATATTTAAAAAAGTTACAAAGTGATTATTAGTAGATAGTCAATACTACTTATTAATAATTAAAATTTAGTCATTTACAGGAGATTCAGAAACTAGTGGTAAAATTATCTCACAAAAGTGCTAGTAGGGACTGGAGACAAATATTGGTGTAATACATCCATGCTTTTCTCTAAGCTCCTCCATTCAGTGTTATGACTAGAATTATAAACTATTACACCAATTATATCAATTAAAATATAATAGACATGCTTAAAATAAGACAAAAAACATTATTGTGTCATAAAATAGTACAAATTCAGTTTTTTTTAAAAAAGTTTTTTTCAAGAAAAATTTAGTCAACATAATTATTTTTTAAAAAAGATTGTGCTAATATTTCAGAGTAAAAAAAAACGTATCTCATGATCAAATCCAACATAAGACAAAACATTTTCATATAGAGGAAACGAGAAATTTCAACAATACATGATTTCACACTTATACAACAATACAATAAAGAACTATTTTATATCACTGTGGTGTGATTTAAAAAAAACCTTGATAGGTCACCTTAACTTAGGCCACATTAAAGACAAACCAATTATAACTTAATATATTTCATAACGATTAAAAGAAACAAGTTACAACATAAAATTTATTTTTTTAGTAGAATTGAATAATTTGTCAAAAAGATAGTACCGTTGCTACCATTAAATTGTAAAAAAAATTAAAACTTTCTATCTGACAAATAAATATCAGTATAAAATTAAATAGCTCTTAACCATCAGGTTGAGCTAGTGTGGTCCACATACATACATATAAATAAATAAATATATATATATATATATATATATATATATATATATATATATATATATATATATATATATATATATATATATATTTATATATATATATATATATTATAAATAAAAAATAAATTTAAAATTTCCTAAAACATTCAAGTCAAGCACATCAAAAAGTTAATACATCAAATCAGATTATTTTCATGTAGTGGTGTCACTACATTATTATTATGTACTAAATACATGTACTATGTACTATATTATTAAATTATTTTGTACATTTAATAAAAGTACATGAGATTAGATAAGAGATTAGCCGATAAGACTAAAAAAATAATATACAAATATATATACATATAAATATTATTTTTCATGAATCTTCATGGAAATAACGTAGTGGTGCCATCATAAGAGAAAACGATTATTTCTATATTTATAAGGGAATAAAATGGAAGGATACATAAAGTATTGTGAGATTTATTTTGGAACTACTGTAATTCTCTTGAATACTAGATTTTTGATCATTAATACATTATATAAAATGTTGGCTATTTTATAGCTAGCCACTATCACTATATCTCCACTTGGTGATTATTGGTAAAAGTTCAAATAAACAGAGGAACTCTAACTTCCTTTAACAATTAATTAGGAGTAATAATCCTCAGCTGTTGTAATTGATACACATAATAAGATTTTTGTGTGTTAATTAACATTCCTAAACTTACTTGTAAAGGGCATAAATAAATAATACTTCTATGAAATCTTATAATAATTGATCTAATAAATGAGAGGTTCTTGCCTGGTTTACAATAAATCAACCTGAGAAAATGTTACAAGGGTAAATAGGAACTTCTTTAGATTGTTACTCCCCTTATAAAAAAAACAGAGGGGAGTAACAATCTAAAAAATGTGTACAAAATGTTCTTCTTTAGACTGTTACTCCCCTTATAAAAACAGAATTGTGATATTCCTTTGTCCCAAAGTACTTTGGACTAAACATCCCTTCGTCTTAATAGTTATTTAGTCAGTCATTTATATTCTAAAAACAAACCTAGGGGAGTAACAATCTAAAGAAGTACCGATAAATAAATAAAAGAGAAATTAAGTCAATCAAATGGAATGTTAACAAATGATTTAATACTTTGGGTTGCTAGGATATACACCTAGAGAGGAGCAGACATTTCCTTCAGGAGAAACTAATACTAATGTTTTAACAGCTTGTAACATTAACACACAGGGAGTTATGTTTGAGATTATACACAAGCATGCTTTATATTGGTTCAGTTGATAAATTAAATAAACTTAAATGCTAAGGTTAAAATTAATAATCAGTAAATAAAATCCTTGATCAAATAATAATTCTTGATTTTTTTTTTAAAGCAAATGCAGTCATACAGTGATAATGGGTGTAAAATGCTTTAAAATAAAAAAATAGTAACAATCACAGCCCTACTAGAAAAGAGAAATTATACTAATTTAGAATTATTCTTTAGAATTAAATGACATTTGCTATATTTGTACTAATTAGAACCTGCAATGAAATACCAAATTATGAAATCTGCAGCATTTCTTCATTATTTTTTATGAGAATGGTAGCCGTGTGAATGTGGGTATTATCAATTTAAATTCAGATTCACTAACACATATTTATTCATTGATTCAGAGAAGCAATTGAAATCCTTTCTAGCATTCATTTTCTCTAATTCAATGGCAACCCTAAAATTTTACTTAAAAATTAAATAAATAAATATTAACTATTCCAATAATATTTACCTAAGCTAAAAGTTTCACATAATTACAAAAATCAATTAAATCAGTTCCAAAATTAAAATTGAAATTGCTAGAATGGAATCATTCCCCTTTTGTTAATTGTATTAATGTAAAATGAAAATATCAAAATTTTGTAAAATGTAATAAAATGCTAAACCGATGTTTAAATGATTGCACAATGGAATGGAAAATAAAAAAGGGAATCAACCCAAAGAACTTCTGACCTCATATTATACTTTGAAAGTGTGTAATACAAGCAAGTATCGACACAGCTTGTAATAAACTGGAGCATTCATTTCGGTTCATCAGCAAAATTGAATGAATTAAAGGCATCATTCCATTTGACTGGATCAACAAAATTGGACTTGCCTTTTTCGTGACCAGCAGGTTTAGAAGTGCTTTCACAAAAGAAATCATCGTCAAATGGATCCCTGTTTCTAGCAAAAATGTTTATTGATTCAGATTTTTTCAAACTGCTAGCAGAATCAGACCGTTTTAAAGAAGGCATCATAGGCTTATAATCTGATAAATTTACCTTTTTTTCTAAATTATACTGTGTGCTATACTCTGGAGGCTCTTCTCGATCACTCATAGTGGTTTTCTTCCTGCAGTTATCAGTTTGTGCATACTCTGAACTAGGAGTTACTGGTTTATTGCATGGCCATGCAGAACTAGTTCCAGGGTCAGATTTGTTTGAAGTTCTAGCCCTTCGATTGTCACACTTCATTTTGTAAGGTTCCTTAGGCTCAGCATAGAAAACATCATCACCACTTTTAGGATCACTCAGATCACTTGAGACACTCCTACCACTACAACGTCTTGCTTCAGGAGATGTAAAGTCGTCTTCAAAAGGAGACTGCTGACAACAACGATTAGAAGATTTTAAGCTAATCTCATCATCCCTAGAATGCACAGATCCAGGGGTATGAGGACTTCCAAACTGAGAGTATTCCTTCTGTTTTGAGCATTCAGAAAATGGATACTTCTTTCTAGAATCCAAGGATAAAGGAGATGCTTTAATGTCTCCTTCAAAAATATCAGAACTACTACCAGCAAAGTTAATTTCATTTGAATATCCAAAATGAGTATTAAAATCATCCTCAAAAGGCGAGGAAGTTACGTTGTGCTTCCTTCTGGATTTCTGCATTTGAAGTGTTTGAGCTCGTCTGCGATAATCAATGTCTGCATTATATTCATCACGGGTCATGGGTCTAGGGTATCTCCTCTCACTAAAATCATCTCCTGAATGATGACCATATTGGCGCCGACTGCGATCACAACTTCTTGGTCTCTGGGGCCAATGCGTTTGCTCCACTTCACTTTGCTCAATATAATCATCATCCCATTGGTGCTCATGAGATCGATCACGATAGTAACGAACACTCATTTTCTTTCCTGGCTCAACACGTTCTCTATCTCTCCACCGTCTATGTCTACCCTGAACTTCATCATCCCATATCCGATGCCTCCTGTCAACGTAGCTTCTTTTAGAATATCTATCATCATCATCCCAAGTCAAAGACTCCCTACTACTTTTCCTGTCAATGTCACTAGACCAAGCCATCTGTTTCCTAGATTTGCGTACTTCTTCATAATGCCTTCTCCTTTCATCCTCCCAAGATGGTCCTTTGTATCTTTGTCTTTGTCGGGGATCCCCTTGCCACCTACATTCTTCCCACTGGTCTTCAGTAAGTTCTCTTTCATCTTCATCCCACGGAGATTGATCTCTTGAATTCCAAGGAGATACTCTACGTCTGCAACTTCTCCAGTCACAATGATAGTCACGGACATACGGAGGCACCTCATCACAAAGTGAATCTCCGTCGCTCCAACCATTTTCTCTCCAAGAAGGACTCCAAGATCGAGGTTCCATTCTCATATTCCAATGCTCATCACTTTCATCTTCATCCCTGACAACACGCCTTCTAGGTCTACAGTACTTTTTCTTTTCTTGAAGAGTAGGAGACAAGTCATTTTCTTTACTTTCTGCAGACCAGGGTGAGACATGTCCTTCATTTGGTGTTTCTACAGCCTTATCAGGCACCGTTACATTACTATCAAATTTTGCCCAAGCATTATTTGAACTAGTTTCAGGGATGGTGCTAACTTTTGATTCGAGCATTTCAACTTCAGGCAAAATTGAGACAGGTTCATACTTCTTAGAAATGTCGGATTTATTTTCAGGTACTTTTTCATTTGCTATAGATTCAGCTTCTGCTTGGATAATGTCTGTTGTTTCTTCAGGTACATCATCATCATCACCATCAAGAGCACTAACATCTTCTTCCATAATAGTAGTTTCCATAACAGACTGATGTTCCTTCATCGTTACAGTTGGAGATTCTGTACTTTCACTGTGAGGATGAGATGGTAAAAGGTCAGTATCTTCTTCAAGTTGGGAAGGAAAGAGGTCAGTGTCTTCATCCAAACGAGATGCTTCGACAATACTGTCTTCTTTATCACTACCATCAATTTCAGTTTCTTGAGCTATATCATCAAGACATAAATCTCTTAAAGCAGCATATCTATCTTCTGATGGTATAACTTTTTCAGTCTCTATAATTGATTCTCTGCTATCCTCAAATGGTTCATTAATATCATCAACTGTATCATCATTGCCTCCAGAATCAGAACATACATCTTGAGAAGTAAGGGCTTGTTGCTGTTCCTGCTCCACAAGTTCTCTAAATACTGCATACTTATCAAAAAGTGACTCTTCAGCAGAGGGCAAATTACCAGAACTAGATCCTCCAAAATGAGCCTCAAACTCGGCAGAGAAATAATTACTACTACTTGGATTTTCAGCAAAGGTTGGTCTAGTTTCTGGTTTAGCAGAAACATCTGAAGTGCTATTTTCTTTTTCTTTCTTTTGATTTTCATTTGACAAGGTTTCTAAACATTTTGTTAGGTCCTGTAAAGTCATTTTTGATAAAGAAGATGGAGACATATTAAGACTGGCAGCTAAATCACTGAACCCCGTTTTGGTTAATTGACTTAAAGTAATATCTAAAGATTTTGTTGGACAATATGCTGTGCTGGATTGAACACTATCACTAGATTCTGAGGTCTTAGGAGAGACTTTCTTCTTAGGTGGAGGGAGCAGAGGAAATGGTTGTAAATAATATTCAGGTTCTGAGGATTTTTGGCCATTTTTTGTTTTCCTAGCAGGAGCTGGAAGTGGAGGTCCACTAAAATCAGAGTAAGCATTAGACTGGTAGTTCTCTATGTAGTCATAGTCAGAATTAGGAGGTCTAGGGACAGGTCTAGACACAGTTGATGATATTAATTTTTTCGGGGGTAAAGGAGGGGGCTTGCCAGCAAAAGAATTCAAATTAACTCTAGGAGGAGGTTCTGGAGCAGCTACATCATTGGATATGTGCTCCAGATTTAAAGAAGACCGAGAAGAAGATGTAGTTGCAATATTATCAGCAAATACATCAACAGATACCTGAGATACCACTTTACGAGCTTTTTGCTTGGGGCTTGGTAGTGTTACAGTTCCACTTATAGTATTGTGTTTTTGAAGTTTATTAAATTTTCTGGATTGAAGTGGACTGGACATAGATGACTCCCCACTGCTAATTTTTTCAGGTGGTAAAGAAACTTTGAGAGGAGAGTGTTTCTCCTCCCCTAATTTGGTTTTATTTATAGAGGAGGTTATTGTCAAATTGGTCTCTTTAGAATCAAAAGAAGTGAAATCAGCAAATTTCTCAAAAGGATCATCAGTTGCATAAGATTTAAATGATACATCCTGTGTAAATTCATCAACAAACGGATCTTTTTCAAATGGGTCATCCTGAAACGGATCAGAATATGTTCTAGTAGCAACAGGCTTCACTAAGAAGGGAGGATCAGGTTCTACTTCTTGCTTACTGGTGGACTCAGAAGTATGAGATACACTGGGTTTAAATGCTACTGATTTTTCATGAGGCACTTCATTAACAAGGTCTTTTAACAACTTTTTTGGAGGATTTTTAAGATCTTGAAAAAAATCTTTTTTATCGACATAGGGTCGACTACGTCCTGTTCCTAATGGATCCAAGTCAGTGAAAACATCAAAAGAAGAGTCCTTTGGAGATTCAGCCCTTTTAGTGAATAAGTCTTCAGATGCCTGTAAGATAAAGAAAATAACTTCATTAACTGCAAAAAATAAATCAATATAAAAGTAAACTAAATAAATAAAATAATAAAGAAACATTTTTCCCAGTCCCAAGACAAATACTTACTATTGCAATTAATTAAGTTCAGAAAATTTTTCAATTTTATCGATTGAAAGTAGACTCAACATCAAATTTTTATAAAATAATATTAAAAAGTATTACGTAATATATCTTACAACCTAAACACCAGTCTAAAAGAAAACTTGAAAGGCACCATAGATCTTTGAGTATTGGTAAAAAATACTTTACATGGTGGGTGCAAAATCTGTTTAATTGTGGTCTGTTGTCTGTGTCAGATTGTTTGATAATGCTTTTTACAGCTGATGTCACCTACTTCTGGGTATTCATATAACACATGTTTGTCACAATATGATGGAGCCAATCCAAATATCTTATATTTTTGTATTTTGGTGATTATGATGTAGAAAAACAAGTTTAGAGGAACTCTAAATCCCTGTAGGCACCTCCTGTGGTTCTCCAAGCTCGTGGTGCCATCCACTCCAAGCTACCTGCCATTTCATAAGATCAATAAGCGAAAATGAGTATCCAATTACCATGCATTTTAACCTTGAAATTTGTTAGATATTGGCACCTCACAACTGGGCAAGACAAATTGAAGCAATAAAAATTACTTTAATCAATTTTCTACAAGCAAATATATTTAAGTGCTATTTATATGGATAGATAAAAAAGAAAAATGATCTAATGTCAAAATGTAAAATTCTGCCCCCTCCCAAAAAAATTCTCTTTTTTAAGGGAAGAGGCAGGACACCTGTAAATAGCGATGAAGCCATTAAAAGTTGCTTTCCATGGAAAAATTTAGTTTCTGAGACAATCGCGCACAAAAAAGGAGAATGAGGACTATCACAATAAAAACATTTTTTGGGAATGGTAAATGCAGAATATGTGCAATAGAAATTATGTATTGCCTCAGATTGTATTGTCTTAAATAATTTTTTGTTATAACAGTTTATAAACAAAAATAGTCTAAAATGTGCAAGGAAGCAAGAAACATGTGTGAAGAAAGTGGCAATTTGAGGGAATTAGAGTAGGCATATGCCCAAATCAACCTATGAACGCTGTGGATGTCTTGCTCACTTGATTGGTAAGATGAAGTTAGAAGAAAGCAAGCCTTATAGCAATTATACAAAAAAATATAAATCTGCTTAGGTTCAGGTCCATTTAGATAAACCTAAGGAGGACCTAACCTAAACAGAATAATTAGATAAAGGTGCAACACTTCATCTCTGAAGTAAAAATACAAGAAATATATCTCCAGGTGCAATAATTTTCTATTTTAGAAGGTACTCATTTAAACTAAATCTAAATTATGTGTGCCCAAAAGTAGGTGAAATATTAAAAGCAATCAAGATTAGCAATAGATAAGTATTATTCAACCAAATATTTAACTAATAATTATTATTTGCATGAAAATATATAAATACTATACATCCTTTAAAAAGTGTGAACATCTAAAAAATAAAATAAAATAAAACTAAACTTACAAGATTGATTTAGATAAAGGATTAAAAATGTAGAGTTTATCATATAACTGAGAATATTTGTTTCGACAGTTTTAAAATATTAACATAATTTTTTATTTATGTATTTTCTCTTTTGACAGATTAGAAACTATTTGGTTGTTAAACTGTTGGATTGATTTTATTCATTGAGTTAAGAAAATAGATAATAAATAAATAAATAAATACTAACATGAAAGTTTAAATTTCATTATATATTTTGCCATTGAATAGGATAAAAAAAGAGAACAATAGAACATTACATAAAACATATTTATAAATATTCTGAGCACAGTACTATAGTTTGATAAAAAAAGTAAGATGGATCAATCGGTAATAAATGTATAATATATATATACATACATATATATATATATATATATATATATATATATATATATATATATATATATATATATATATATATATATATATATATATATATATATATGTATATGTATATGTATATAAACAACAAACAAACACAATGAAATTTCAGGAATAAGAGATCAAAGGTGCATGAAAACTCTTAAAATAGATTAGTAAATACTGACTTATTTATTCTAATACAAAAATCAACTCAAACACCTCTTTTGCTTCCTTTTTTTTAAAAAAAGAAAAAAAAATAACGAAGCTCTTCCATTAAAGAAAAGTAGAGAAATGTTCATTCTCATTAAAACACATAAAAATTAAACAATAAAATAAAATTTGTTAAAATGGCTGGGCAACAAAATTTTCAGCCCATTCACAAACTAATTCTAGGTACAAATGCCACTAACATATTAGACAGACATACATCTAAAAAATGCATTCAAGATGGAAAGAGAACTATAAGTAAATAGAGAAGAGAAACATGCAAAATTACCCAACACAACACTAAATCACACTCATAACCAAACAAAAGTTAATCTTAAATACAAATGATCAAGTTAGATAAAAACAAAAGCAATGAAAAAGCTTACAAAATTGTTTGCAGCAGAACTGGTAGATGCCATAGTGGAAGATGTCACTGAGCTTGTCTTACTAGTCGAATCAGGCATATTAGATGATATTGGGTGGGTGGACGGCAGTTCTGTCTCCTCGAACAACACTTCTGTCTCTTGATCAAACCATTGATTTTCATTTTTAACTCTTTTAATAGAATCGGGAGGAGGAGGCAACTTTGCCTTTTGAGTTAAGCTATTAAACGAATCTTCAAACTGGTCCATTTTCATAGATGTAGTTGAGCCCATTGGATCACAAGGTGTGATTTTAATCATTTGACTAATACCTTGGTGAATATTACTCAATTCAAGCTCAAGGTCCAGTAACAAATCCACCACTTTCTTTTGAGACAAATCATTAGAAGGCTCCTCCTTCCTTCGGTCATCTGATAAAGATAACATTTTTATTGGTTCTACAGAGGCCTAAAATCATACAATTTGATCATGAACCAACTTCGAAAACAAATATCTTAACATCATAAAGGCTACACCTACACCAATATTTTTTATAATATACATTTCTTTTGAAGTGTTATACATTGTTAATCCAACCAAAATCTAGTTTCTTTAACCAGCGATAACATTGGCATTCTGACAGTTCCTACTTTTTACTCTAATTGCCATCGGGTAATCAGATGTAATTTAAGGATACACATTTCTGCAACAAAAACCGCTGATTCTGATGATTAAAAAAGGAGGAATGCAAATTCTGTTTTAAAGAAATATAATTAACACCAAGGAAATATTATTGTTAAAGACATGAATACACCTACTACATTACACACACATTATATTCCTAGGTACAATACACAAACTATACAGAGGAGAGGGGGGGGGGGGGGGGTTAAAATAGAATGGAAGTACCAACACTGATAAAGTTATGAATTCTACAAGAAATGCAAAATGTTTAACACATGACATAGTTTAAAAATTATTCTAAAAATCAAGGATTTGGTGACATTACTTTAATTTTTTTTGAGGAAATGACAATTAGCTAAATATAATTTTTACATCAAGGCTTAGCAATAACCAATATTGAAAAGCGTAATAGGGAGGGGGGGGGGGGATAACCTTATATATGCACTAATTTTTTTTTAAAACGAACTACTGAGTTTTCTTTACTTTAAAGGAAGGCCCACAAAAAATCAGTTCTGTAAATTTGAAAATGGAATTTCAATGGGATTTTTATTTTTTTATTTCTTTTTAATTCAACACTTTTTAGTTAATTTTTAAAAAATGAATGAATAATTAAATAGTACTGACTAAAAATTATATTTTTAAAACACTTTTAATAATTAATTTGCAATACACCAATACTGTTTTTTTTTTAAATATATGCACATTTAAATAAAAATATGTTTTTACAGTTTAACTTGAACTGAATTCCAACTTTTGCCAAACAAACTAATTTTTATGTTTAAATAAATGTTTAAAATGGATTTAAAAAAAAAAATGAAATGAAATGAAATGAAAAATAGCGAGATGGATGAATACATTTACAAAATGTATGAGAACAATAAAAACATAAGGTGTAAGGGAGTGATACATTTATTTATGAAAAAAGATTTGAAAATTAAAATAGAGTGCTCACTTTTAACACGTAAACTCATCCATCAAACCACTGGATTGACCCATCACCACTAGATTGACCCATCGCCAAAAAATGAAAGGGGAAATTTTGAATAAGAAAGAGTAAATTTTCTTTCTTTTGGTATAAAATATACATTAAAAATATAAATTATAGGAAAGTGTGGATAAAACATACTTAAATTGATTTTAATTGAACTAGACATTCTACTTTATTTCTTCTTTTTTTTACAATTCCAACAACCAAATAAGTTTCCTCAATCGTTATTATTCCCTATTCTATATATTATTTTATTTATTCGGAGGTATTACTTGAAGTAAAAAAGTTAATCTAATTTTGGTTTTAGTTGACATGTACCTTACATACGCCAAAAATAATATAAATCACCTTTATACCTTTACTTATGCTATTTGAAGGTACTGTGTATTGATTCATAAAATACTTTTTTTTAACTAGTGTCAAAGATTTTAGTAATAGAGACTATATATTATATATATATATAAAATTTAAAAAATGTGATTTTGATTATTCAAAATTTCCAAAAACATCATAATTATTTAACCCAAACATGTATGTATTTTATATTATGGTTGCAAGCGAAATTTCAATTTGGCAATCATAGATCAGCACACTAGAATAAAGTTGTTTTTTTCTGATGATAAAAAAAATGATTCTTTAAATTCTAATTATTTCTATTGTAATGGCGTTTCAGTTATAAATGGTAATTAAGTCAGATGTTCCGGAATTTATAAAGGTAATTAAAGAAAAACAAAAAAAGAACACAAAAACATGGCAAAAAACAAAATTTTTAGAAAAGCAGTATTAAGTTTTAACATTGAATGCTAAACACTCAGTGTCGACAAAGATAACTTTTCACCTCTGCTTCCATGCATGCACACATACTTAGATCAGCTTAATATAATTTCTTTATGCTACTAAAATTTTCTTAGTTTTTTGGGTGAGACAATTAAGCTTTGAATTTATAAAGCTTCTAATATAGGACCAGTGTTTAATGTAGGCTTATTGATAGGTCAATAGTTGAAACAATAATTAATTATAATATTATTAAGGGTCAAAGGGGGGAAATCTCAAGAATATTTTTGCTTGATATATATATAAATATATTTATTATTATTTTAATTAAGCTCACTCCAGCCAATTCTTACTGCAAATAAAAGAGGGAGGCCATTCATTATTAGCAATAATTAATAATTCTATTGAACTATCCACAAGCCAAGGTTGCATAATTGTTGCTTATATTGTAGGTTTGTATTAATATAAATCGGAACAAATTTCCAAACAAACATTAAATAAACATCAAGATATGTATACCTTTTGAGCAGAAGACGAGCCGTTAGCACTATTCGAGGTGCCCAAGTGGCTATTAAGAGGAAAAGGAGAAGAAAACTTCATCTGATGCTGTTCAATGTGCTGCTTGGCCATCTCAATTTCTTTCTTTTTTAGTTCAAATACAACTTGAAATAAATCCCTCATCGATATTACAACCTAGAAATTAACATGTATAATACATTTAAAAATTGAAAAAAACTTGAATAATTAGTAAATTTAGATATAAATGGAAAAAGGTAGTCATAATCAAACTAAGGGACCCTAAAATAACTAAAAGCAAGCAGCTAACATCAAATACTCAATTTATATACTTGGGAACAAACTTATCAACTGCCAATGGCACTGCTGCCCTAGAAGTTTGAGAGTGTATTGATGATTGGCCAAGTATACCACAATTTGGATAAATTAGTCCATTATAATACCACTTACTTATTCATTAATTTTTCTAAACAACAAAAATAAAGTCATAAGTCATAAGGTTGATGAAGAATGAATATAATAGTCAATTCACACAACTAAATTATCAATTTTGGTACTAGAAGTGAATAAGTACACTTAAAGCCTCTTCAAAACAGTCATCCTCATTCAACATTTAGAAAAATAATATCCTCTGTGGTTACAATCGCCAGTGGGCCTGGCGGAGCCTTGTAAGAGGGTTCTCCAAGGCATTAGGAAAAGAGCTGCTGAGTGTGTGCTTAGATCAACTGGGGATCCAACCCCATTCAACGGGTTAAAGAAACTAAATAATAAATTTAAATTACTGTTTTTGGAACACATTTTTGAATCTGTAGTCTGTATATTCTTTGACTTTAAGTTTAACTTTTAATTTAAATCAAATTATAATTATTATTAACAACGGGAGACAGACAGAGAAAAATAGACCCCAGCGCCGGTTCGAATTCCGAAAATGAATACTACCAAAAACTTAAAAATTGAATTTCAAGTTTAACTTTATTTTTTTATCCACATGATTTAAAATCAAAAACAATTTTAAAATACCCAAACTAATTTGTTAGAAAAGCTTTCCATAACATAACAATCCTCATTATGACACTAAGTTGATCACATCGAATATAAAAACTACCTTAAGCACCCCATACACACTTCAACTTGTTATCCAACCATGTCTTTCAACCTGGTTGAACAACTTGGCTATTCACACTCCCACTGGTTGACAGAACATTATACTCCAACCAAAAATATCAAAAGGTTCTGATGTGTTGAACATGGATGTTCAACTTGTGATTCGGTATCTCAAACTGCCCATACACTTTCCAACTTCAACTACAACACAACCAAGTTCGACAACAAGTACAAGTGTGTATGGGGCCCTTTAAATAAATTAAAGATTAAACCTCATGCAAATTGTGGATGTGAAAAAATCATTATTTAATTTGAATATCAACAAAAAAAATGTTATTTAAGAACTTGAAGTAAAACAAGTCTCCTCATAGTACAATACCTGACTAGCAGCTTTATCAGTTTTGATTCCAAAAAAACGGTGTCCCGTATCAGGAGATCCAAATATATAGCCAAATGCACGTGAATCTGTCATATCTTGGGCAATAAATGATATTTTATGAACAGGATGATGATAAAGGCAATCCTGAAAGTAACAAAAAAATGGATCTTGAGTTGAAAAAAATGAACACTCATAAAAGATCTATTTACAGGAACTATTTGACATCCTAATAAAAAAAATCAACAATATTAAATGTTACATAAAAATATTGTTAAGATGGATAATAGTTCCTCCAACTTGAATATTTTAAGAGCCAAGAAAGAATTATCCATTCTCTCATCTACATTATTACACTTTTAAAATCAAGAATTAGGCCCCTCCCTTTGTCCGAGACCTATCTGTATCCCGGTATCATACATTACACGAATCATTATCCAATCATCCCAATCCTCTAGTAGAGTTTCTTGCATCCCAAATTAATTTAATTTAATAATAATAATCCGTATAAAAACCACAAAGTGGTAAAACTTTGTCAAAATAAAAGATGAAAAAAGTTAAAAAATGTTTAAAAAAAACTGTTAACATTATAGAGTTCTTTTTCTACCAAAAGCTCTTTTATGATCTTGTTAAAAGGTTTGAAGTCTAGACTTTTGATGTGAAGAGGAAGTGAGTTGTATAGTCGTAGTCCAATCTGTAGAGTGGAGCAGCGCTGGGTTGTGGAAAGTCGGCAGTATGATATTATCAAATTTTGACTGGATCTAGTATTATGTGAATGAGTAGAGTTGGCCAGAGGTAATTCCTTAATACAGTTCTTTATAAGAAGTAAACTACGGTAGATAAATAGAGAAGGAAGAGTAAGGCAACCCAATTTGACAAAAAACCCTTTACAGCTGTCCAATTGGTTTCAAACTAAAGATGATGCGAATTGCTGCCTTTTGTTTCTTGAATATCATATCGTGATAATCAGAATTGCCCCAAGAAAGGATGCAATAGTCGAGACGACTCATAAAGCAATTAATTATCTCAGATAACCCACCTCGCAGCCTGAAGAGGCAGTGGCCCAGAGATTTACTCATTTCATAAGGTTTATCTTCAATCACCATTTAATTATTGCTATTATCAAATAAGTATTATCTTGTTTCTTTACATACTTTCTATAATTATAATTAACCCATTGTAAGAAAGAAAGGAACCCAGCCGAAAGGAATAGTCACTGGATTATTACCTTTCTCATGTAATACACTAACACTATCAACAAAACACTTAGCTTTAACACTTATAACATATAAAATTATGTAGTTGTGTTAATCAACAAAGATAAAAAAAGAATTAGGCCCCCATCTATTATTCATCACTGTTTACTTTTAGCAACAAACAAATATATAAGTCTTATTCCTTAAATATGATGAGCAAATGATCAGTTAGTTCTACAACAAAAATCAATATCTAATAAAATAATTACCCCTGTTTTTTCATCTCTGAGGCGCAATCCATCAATGGCAATATTAATATTTATTCGTTGCTTATGTTCACCAGCCGCTCGAATGGCCATTTTCAAATCTGCTAACGCTTCTTGACACATCCTATCACCTCTAGCTTCGCTTACTTCTA
The DNA here is from genome assembly GCA_951217055.1 of Gerris lacustris. NCBI lineage: Eukaryota > Metazoa > Arthropoda > Insecta > Hemiptera > Gerridae > Gerris > Gerris lacustris. The sequence goes on from OX578285.1 coordinate 18,650,457, forward strand.
ATATCCCGATAAGTTTGGCCTTATAACTAACTCCTTCTCCCAAAAAACGGGATCGGTCGTTTTTATCTGTAATCAAAACAAACAAACAAACAAAATGTTATTTATACAGAAATACAATAAACCGAAAGTTTAACACAATTCAAGATTATTTTAAAAAATCTTTGATTTTGGAAAATTAACCCAATAGCACTAATAATTTTTGCTTATTGTTAATTAGAATGAATTTTAATTTAAAGATATATGTAAAAGCAATACTTATAATTTTTGGGAAAAAATACAATAAAATATAAATATATATTCTAAATTTATTTATTTAATAAGGTTGCATTTCTTCATGAAGGGTATGAAATGGATAAAAAATTAACCATAACAAATAAATAACTTGTTTTTCTGTCAAAATCCGCTTCAAGAAAGGGTTAAAGTCCCCTTTTACTTAAATCCCTTCGTTACGTGGATTTTGAGTCAACTACTAACATAAACTAACAGACAACTGGATCAATAAGCTGAATATTTCCGAAAGTTACTCCTAAACCTGATATACGAAGAACAATAGGAATGAAACTAGTAGTGGCATCAATTAAAAAAATAATTTCAGCAAGATTAAAGACAGCAAAGTGATACTTCAATCAGTAGGCAAACAACAGTAAAATAAATTAAACAAGAATGAAACGGGGAAAAACATGATACTTTTGTCTTCACCCTAGTTTGGTAACCTTAGCCAAGTTCAAAAGAAACCTTGACCAACAAGTATCAGCTGTCCTGATCAACCTGGAGGAACATGCCATACCCTCCCCCTCCCTATATACAGGGTGGTCCAAAAGTCTCCCCCCTCCCCTCTTAACTTTAGAATGGTTTGAGAAAAATTAATGAAACTTGGGGGATCCGTACCATATAAAGGGAAGTTTGTTTACATACAATCACGCACTAGGGGCAACCACCCACTTTGCCCCCAGGTTACCCAACTTAAAAATTTCAAATTGGAGTGTATTTTTTTGATAGCATATTTAGATTCAACTGTGAAAAATAATAAAATTTTACTTGATACTTTTTTTCTATATCCAATATTTTTCCCCCCTATAGGGGGGCAAAGATATAAAAACCTGAAAGATAAAATAACCCTTCAAAAATAACATTTATATCGTTATAAAATCTAAACGGTTTAAAGTAATGGAACTTGGGGGATCTGTACCATATAAATGGAAGTGAGTATTCATCCACTCACGTACTAGGGGCAACCACAATTTTGCCCCCAGGCACTGAAATCTACCATAGGAAAAAAGTTGAAGTAAAATTTTATTATTTTTCACCGTAGAATCCAAATATGCTATCAAAAATATACACTCCAATTTGAAATTTTGAAGTTGGGTGGCTTGGGGGCAAAGTGGGTGGTTGCCAGTGTGCGATTGCATGAAAACAAACTTCCTTTTACATGGTAGAGATCCCCCCAAGTTTCATTAATTTATCTCAACCCATTCAAAAGTTAAGAGGGAGGAGGGGACTTTTGGACCACACTGTACATCAATTAAACCTTTGACCTAGAAAAGGAGAATAAACACAGAGATAATTGATTTAGTTGAAAATTAATATCACAATACTAAACATCTCTCAAGATGTCTCTTGAGAAATAAGAGCATATTGTCAATGTTCACATCCTGAACTATAATGTTCACGATTTTAATTGAGTTAAAGCTTAGTTATCCGGTAGTGACAGCATCAGTGTATGAAGGTTGGGTGTTTCAGTTCAGCTTTTAGTTGACACAATGGCTTCGAGACGGGATGGAATTGCAGTGGTCGGTTTGTTACTAGCTAGAAACAAGCAAAAATAGAGAAGTATATAGATGCCACAATTTTCCCCTCCCCTTTTTTTATTTCTCTTCCGTGAGAATTTTAAAATGTCAATTTTCCCAGAATAGCAGAGTTATTTTTCTTGTGCAAACCCCCCCCCCCCCCGGTTAAATAAAGAAGCTGTTTTGCAAGTATTAACTACCAAATTTCAGAAAATTCATCAGGGCTCAATTTCCCGTCTTTTTTTTTACCATACCCCTATTTCCCTCCTTAGAGATAAAAGTTTAAAAATCCCCATTGGCAGTTATTAATTTAAAAATAATCATACTATACAGCTTCTATTGCAGCATTTCAAAGGAGTGGTGATAATTATGATAGTGAGGGGACATGCTTTAAATAAATATACATCCCTTATCTTTAAAGTAAATAGCCGATTGATTGGAAAACCCTTTTACAGAAGTTGTTTGTAAAAAAAGAGCGTTAAACTCAAAATTTGAAGGTTCTATCATCTATAAGGAGATATTATCATGTCTAAATTTGCATATAAATAGCCACCATCTTGTTTTAAAATGCCAGATTGAAAAAATATTTTTAATAAAAGCCTAGAAACAGAGAGGAACCTACCTAGAAAAAATGCAATGTTCTAGTGAAACAGGTTACAGAGGTCACATTGACCAATTTTGCATATAAATAGCCATCATCTTAAATCAAAATGGCGGATTGTAGTAAGCACCTAGCATTAGTTCCCTAAGTGGGGGGCGCGCCCCCCAAGGGAGGCGTGAAGATAAGTCAAGGGGGGCGTGGGACCTCGAGATCGAGACAACTTTGCCGTCCAAATGTCTAATGCGATTATATAAAAATCCAAATATCAAACCAGTTGGAGAACCTCACTGACGAATTCAACAGATACTTTCCTAACACAAGTAATGACAACATTTACAAATTAACAATGGATCCTTTCAGTGTCAACATAGATTCCCTGCCCGAAACACTTCAAGAACAAGCTTTAGAAATAAAATAGTTTTGGGTTAAGTATTACAAAGTGTACCCCAGTATATCACAGCAAGCACTTCGATTGTATTACGTTTTTCAAGCACTTATTTGTGCCAAAAAGATTTTTCAGCACTTGTTGCAATAAAAACAAAGTATCGTGGCAAACTTGATGTTGCTGTGCTTGATTTTCGTTCTGCACTTTCTAATACTCATACAAGAATGGGGAATCTTGTAAAAAAAAATGCAAGCTCATCTATCTCATAAGATCCCATAAGATTAACTTGTAATGTTATAAAAATAATAGTAATACAAATAAATGAATGGTTATTCAATGTAATAATGGTTTATTTTATTTTTTTCATTATCTCATACAATTGTGAAGGGGGGGGGGGCGTGGGAAGATTTATTCTTGACTGTGGGGGGCATGGTAAAAAAAATTTTGGGAACCCCTGACCTAGAGGGTAAGAGAAACCTTCATGAAAAATGTCAACTCTCTAGCTATTGCCATTCTAGAGATACAGTGATGAGTGAGTGGTATTTTAAGCTAATAAATTATAGATAGATAATAATTACTATAATATATAATAATTGTATAATGTATTGTATATTCTTCTCCGGTCTCATTACCTGATCAGGTGTCATGACTCGATAGCACACACACCCCGGTTAACCTGTACAGTAGGGTGGGCCGAAAAAAAATTAATTTTGAAAACTTGTGTATGCATTAGAAAATATCATACGTAAAATTTTGGCCCGATCGAATGACAACTAGGTGGTGCACTATCGCTTCAAAGCTTTAAAAAACACTTTTTAAGAAATTATTGATATTTTAATTTTTTTTAAATATTTTAGTTATTTTTATTCACTTATTAGCATCTATTTGCTCTTTGGTGACATATTATTTGATTGCAGGAAGAAAAACAAATTAAAACAAGTTAATTATAGATTGAGATAAGTCGGTACATACATAATACATATGAGTACCATGAGTACCATTGAGTGCCATCAAAGAGGGCATATTATTTGATTGCAGGAAGAAAAAAAAAATTCACACAAGTTAATTGTAGATTGAGATAAGTCGGTACATACATATGTGTACCATTGAGTTATTCCAAAGATAATAGAGAAATTAGTGTTATGCAGGTCCTAATAATACCTTGGAATAACTCAATGGTACTCATATGTATTATGTATGTACCGACTTATCTCAATCTATAATTAACTTGTTTTAATTTTTTTTTCTTCCTGCAATCAAATAATATGTCACCAAAGAGCAAATAGGTGCTAATAAGTGAATAAAAATAACTAAAATATTTTAAAAAAATTAAAATATCAAAAATTTCTTAAAAAGTGTTTTTTAAAGCTTTGAAGCGATAGTGCACCACCTAAGTGTCATTCGATCGGGCCAAAATTTTACGTATGATAGTTTCTAATGCATAAACAAGTTTTACGAGGTTGGACTTTTTCAAATTCAAATTTAATTTTTTTTCGGCCCACCCTACTGTACAGGTCCACCTGTCAGGTATACCGCAATGTGTACACCCACCCAGCTTTAAACATTGAGCTTGAGGATCCTTGTCTAGAGTCAAGAATTGATCTGCCAGATTTCCTGCTTCCAAAGCATGCAATGATCTACCAGCAACCCCATAAACCAGGTTCAGCTTTTATAAAATAAGCTTCATGGTCAATAAGATTGAAGTATGTTTTTTGCCAACACTCCAGTATGGGATAAATGGCCAGGCAACCAAACGGGAGCATCTCCACCCCATCCCAATATTTTTTTTTTAAGGCATATTAATTACAGTTAATCATTTAGAATCAATAAAAGACGTTATGCTATCAATAAAAATTGTGTTTCTAAAGCTCATTTAAAAATTCACGATGACCCTTAATCAAGAAAAAAATCTACCTATATATAATATAAATAACAACTAAAAAAAAAAAGTAAATACGTTTTATTTTGTGATTCCTATATTAAATAGGAATATAAAAGGGAACATCAAGGACTAAAAAAAAAAGTTAAAAGATAAAGACTAATTAAAGAAAACAATTAATGAAGAATTATGAAAAAAAAAAAGAAGAAAATGCAACTATAACTCGTACAAAATTTAACTTACTACTCCAATCCATCATAATATAAGTAGAGTAAGGTGAGTTCAGTTTTAGTACAACCACATTGGTTAAATTGACCCCAAGGTTAACTGATAGTCACATAGGCACCAATACAATATACAGTTAGAACAATTTACTCTTGTCTCAATCAGTAAGTGTTTCCTCCTTCACAACCATACTCAACTGATTTTTAACTAACACCACACTCAAAAATCAATTTAAACAAGTCAAAACATTTATGAGACGGATAGCAAATTGTCTAAAAGGTCCTGACCAGTCCTACTAACATAAGCATTAAAGAAGATCATTATTGAAATTGTCTTGTATAACATCTCAAATTTTCTTGTATAACGTAACGTGCGTGTACATGTATAGTCTTTGTATAATGTACTTACAGTCTATAAGATTAGAGTTGGCACAATAGAAGGCGGGAAAATTTTGAGAGGGAAACGATTCTATTGGTCCGCCATCTTGAATGCAACTTTAGAAAAAGATGCCCTACTCTGCCCCTGTTCCACAAAAAAAATATAACATGGCAACACTGATTTTCCCTTTTTATAACCCCAAAACTACCTCCACGTTTGTTGTTTCCCGCCTTCGATTGTGCCAACTCTAATCTTATAGACTGTAGTATAAATAAGTTTTAAGTAGGTTTTCAGTCAAATTTAATTTAGCTTATGCATTATCTTAAAGAAACACAGTTTATTACCTGCTCAGCCTAGACATTACTTTATTTTTTGACCTATAAATAAATATGACCATTTCAGACCAATAATGAATAAAACTTAAGAGAGACCAAAATAGATTATAAAAATTGAATTAAACATTTATTTATTTATTTTATAATTAACTGGTCGATCTAACTTCTAACAATTATTTTTAAATACAGAGACACCAATATTTAAATATTTTATATAAAAATATAATACAAAAAGATCTGCAAAACATAAAAATCTAGGCAAAGAGAGTTTTTTGCATCCTTAAGTCTTACATTTGATGATTTGGTAATGTGGAATCAATGAGTGAGCTCCTCAAACTTTAAAGTAGAAACAACTTATTTTAAATTTTTTACCAGTAATTTGTTTAGATGTCCTATATGCATCATAATAACTCTGGCCTATTTCCAACCAAACATCTTAAATATTAATTTCACTAAACTACCTCAAAAATATTACTTAAGAGCCAAACTTTTGTTTTCCTTTTTTGTTAGAATTGTTTGAAAATTTAATGTACTCAAAATCAAAATACGAAAAGTTAAGTTATGATCACATAGATAAAACATCGTACGGTGTAGAAAATAAAGAAAATCATTATTTCGTTTCAGAAACGTTTTGACCATTTGTTAAGGTCTTCTTCAGTCATGTTTTATTCTAAAATTCAAACAAACATATATAACATTAATTCAAGGTATTTATAATTATTCATTATAAATTTTGAGATTCCCTTCTAATCCCACTGAAATTCAGATTTAATTAAGATTTGCAATTAGTATAAAATATACTTACATACCTCAGTATTGTGTCATTATATAATAAATACTATCTCCATAAGAGATTTTTTTTTTTTTTTTTTAAATATTTTATTGATTAACACAACTACAAAATTTACATTGCAACAAGTGATAATGTTCTTATTGTTTACATGGAGGGAGCAACGTGAAGCAGAAGTAGTCCAGTGACTACACTTACTTGGCTTGAATATTATCCATAATCCATAAGAGAGGGTCTTAAAAATATTTATTTTAAATTTTGGTTGGACTAGCCTATATGGGGCATCATGTATAGAAATGCAAAAACTAACAAATATAATGCATCCATAATTAAAGTGTTTCTTGTATATTGATATAAATTGCATTATTTATGTATTCTTTTTCATTTCATACTCTCTTGAAAAACCAGATACGCTACATCGAAGCCTAGGTAATCTACAACAGATACATAAGCCCAATATTCCCAAAATCGACCTGTATACAGCTGTGTCTCAAAATAGAGGACTGAAGATGGAAATTGTATTAAAAGAAAACTTATTAAATGAAGAAGAATCCATAATTGGTGCATTTTTTATCAATATATAGAAAAGACTTTAATTATACGTGCCAGTTTTTTTCATTTCTATACATGATGCCCCATATAGACTAGTTCAACCTAAAATTTGTAAAAAAAAAAGAAGATATATACATATTTATTTTTAAACCCCTCTTAGTATTTATTATATAATGACACAATAATGACGTATGCAAGTATATTTTATACAAATTGCAAATCTTAATTAAAACTGAATTTCAATGAGATTAGAAGAAAATTTCAAAATATATAATGAATAATTGTAAATACCTTGAATTAATGTTATATACTCTTAACAAATGGTTGAGAAACGTTTCTGAAATAAAATATTGATTTTCTTTATTTTCAACACCATATTAGCCATCTAATCTCTCTTTCATTGATCTACAAGGGTGTATTAACTAATTAATAAAAAGGTTTATTAATTAGTAATTTTTATAAAATATCATAGTAAACTTAAAGAAATGGCACAGAATTTGTAAACAAGGACTCTTACTTCCTAAAACATTTGACTGCTAAGGTGGCACTGATAACAGTTTAGAACTTACGATGGTGTATGGAGAGACTAAAGATAACGTACAGGTCATTATATAAAGACAAGCGAAAGTATAGCAAAAAAAACAATAAATATTTTATACTAGTTCATGATCTACAGTCGAGAGAAGAGTTGCGAATGTTCTTCCCCTCTGTCCAAAAAGGGGAGGCATTACCCACCTTAGTAAATACTAATCGAACAATAAAGAAATCAAATAAAGATGGAGGGGACATGTCTGTATCTAGCAGCATACGGTACACAACAGTACCTTACAATAGACCAAAATAATATAGAAGGGGGGATTTTAAAATGAGTTTCAAGGTCAAACAAATTGAACTAACCTGGATTCTACCATGCAAAATAAAAATAGTTGATAATTCAACAGATCAAAGTAATTGCGGTACTTCTTTAGATTGTTACTCCCCTACTATTTTTTCAGAAATTAAATGACTGACTAAATTAACTACTAAGACAAAGGGATGTTTAGTCCAATGTACTTTGGGACAAATGAATATCACACATCTGTTTTTATAAGGGGAGTAACAGTCTAAAGAAGTGCCGTAATTGTCAACTGCATTTTAGCAAATATATTGTCTTAATGAATATATACACACTCAAAATAATTATAAAGTCAAACTTATTAAAATATATTTCATTTTTTAAAATTTAATAGAATCTAAAGGCATATTCAATTTTTTTTGTCAACCCCTTTGTTTTCAAACTGACCCCTGTTCTAGTCCAGGCACTACTGACATGACAACGCCAAGCAATTTCTGAAAATCAAAGTGTACATGCATTTTTTGGGACACCGTTTATTCTAAAAGGCCGACCAATAAGGCTAGATAATATACAAACATCTTATTAAAAAATGTTTTTCCAATTTCTTATTTAAATTTTTAAACTAAATAAGTAACATAGTGAATTAATGTAAGATTTGCTTTTCTGACCGAGCTTTTGAAGGAATTTACTAAAACTACGAGGGGAATCTCAAAAGTAATACACAGTTTTTTAAATCCAGGAGGTGAGCAGGAAAAATCCAAGACTCGTATGGAACATTTGTCAAAGTGTAGCGGCAGCACTGAAATATTCCTATGACCCTTACATCACCCCCACGACACTCTTTGACACTCTTAAGCCTTAGACCATGGACACTCTACTTGCTCCCACCAACATTTAAGATGTTTGTGCTTTCGTTTTTTAATGGCAAAAAAATAAAAATGTAATTCAAAATGAGAAATTCATAATGAGTTGTGAGTGTATGAGGGACATAAGACGTTATGTCAAAGCCAGTAGTTTCTCGTTAGCGTTTATTATTACTGGAATCCCCAAACCAAATTCAAGTATGATGATGAAAAGAAAGAAAGAGCCAGCACCACAAAAAGGGATAGTTTTAGATTTTGCCGGCAAGATCGTGGCAACGGCTTATTGGGATTTTAAGTGGGTGTTGCTCATTGATTACTCACTATTGTGAGGTGTTAGGAAACCTCAGAAGAGGGATTCAAAACAAAAGGAGAGAAAAGTTAAGAAAACAATTTTTTAATTTCACGATAGTGCTTGCTGACACACTGCATTATCGTTAGTTGAGCAGTTTCGATGGGATGGCACGATTGTCATTGAGCGATGATTGTGATAATTTACAAACATAAAATAAGTCTTTTGCAATTTTTTTTCCAGTTAAATGAATCTCCAAGTTCCAAATATAAGCAGATGTCGAAAATCTGCTGTTTAATATTAGTCACTACCTTGAATGCAGACATAAGGCCTGATGTTACCCAGGACTGGGCAAAACATAGCCAAATAAATTAATATTATAATTATTATTATTTTATTTTTATTTTTATTTCATCCCTAAAGAAAGACCAATTTAAATAAGGAATACAAATCATATTAAAGGTACTAACTGAATAATTGATAATATAATTAGGTTTTGGGCCCAGCATGCTTCCACTGCATGATAATTTATTTATTATTTATCTCTACCTATGGAAGATGATAACTTGAGGGGCAGGCTAAAATTTCTTAAACTTTATTCAATCTGAACCAAACAGACCAAAATGTAAGGATGAGGATAGGTATTCTCTAAGATCAAATAATCATTCCATGAGATTAAGAGATAGGACATAGCTTTAATTACCTAAGAAGTATGAAGCTTTTATCTCCAGTAGGGATGAAAAGTAACTTTTCAGGGCTAGTTTGTATGTTATAATGATGGTCTTTTCATGCCCGTTCTTAAAAACAGAGAAATAATGTGAAAACGGGATTATAATACAAAGCTCAGTACTTCTAGCATAGCTGTCTCAAGCTTAGTCCACACTGGGACTCAATGCTGAGTGTTTTTGTTACGGGGCTGAATCGGCTCTGCTGCAATTCAGCCCAGCATCATTGAGTCCAAGTGTGGACTAAGCTGCTGTGCCTGCAACTAGATAACAAATTCACACGCCCACCAGAGAATTAAATAGCTGATCAATTTAACACTATAAGTTTTATTCATTAGTAAGTCTCTAAAATCTATGCAGGAACAATTAAATTAGTATGTACATAAGTATAAATATATACAAGGTGACCCAAAAGTCCCCCCCCCCCCCCTCCCCTCTTTTGAACGGTTTGAGATAAATTAATAAAACTTGGGGGATCTGTACTATGTAAAGGGAAGTTTGTTTTCATGCAAATTTGCACTAGGAGCAACCACCCACTTTTCCCCCAGGCTACCCTACTTTAAAATGGAGTCTATATTTTTGATAGCATATTTGGATTCTACGGTGAAAAATAATAAAATTTTTGCTTGAAACTTTTTTTGTATCTCCAATATTTTGTCCCCAATAGGGGGACAAAGATAGCAAAATAACCCTTCTGAAAATAGTAAAAAAAATCAAATATCACTTATATCAGTTTGAAATAAACAAATGGAACTTGGGGGATCCATGTAAAGAGAAGTGTCTATTCATCCATTCGCATACTAGGGGCAACCACCCATTTTGCTCCCAGGTGTTGAAATCTACCATTTTTATACTATTGCCCCATATAGAGAGCAAAATATTGGAGGTAGAAAAAGTTTGAAGTAAAATATTCTAATTTTTCACTGTAGCATCCAAATCTGAAATTTTGAAGTTAGGTGGCCTGGGGGCAAAATAGGTGGTTGCCAATTTGCTGCCCCTACTGTACGATTGCGTGAAAACAAACTTCCCTTTACAATGTACGGATCCCCTAAGTTTCATTAATTTATCTCAAACCGTTTAGATTTTACATCGATATAAGTGTTACTTTTTACTATTTTCAGAGGGGTTAATTTTCTATCTTGGCCCCCTTAAAAAAAGATAGACAAAAAAGTTACAAGTAAAATTTTATTATTTTTCACCATAGAATCCAAATATGCTATCAAAAATATAAACTCTAATTTGAAGTTTTGAAGTTGGGTAAAGTGGGTGGTTGTCCCTAGTGGGCGATTGCATGAAAACAAGCATCCCTTAACATCCTTAAGTTCCCTCCTTAGGATCCCTCAAGTTTCATTAATTTATCTCAAACTGTTCAAAAGTTAAGAGGTGGGGGGGGGGGGGCTTTTGGACAACCCTTTATAAAACCATATATACATACATCTTATTGTTATAGTTATAACACATGTTTAACTGGATTTTAAAACTATGAAGTAAATCATCTTTCCTCATCTATTCTGTTTGAACCGAGGGAAAATAAGTTTTTAAAAATTTGATCTATAATAATTGTACTATATAAAGATCTTATAAATTACTAATCTGAGAAAAGGAAGGACAAAAAGAGGCGAACTAAGTTTCATTATAATTTCACTGATTTGGTGAAATGGATTGAGTAATTTTTATTTCTATGAGTAAGGTCCCTAAAATGTTGGTAGAAAACTTGAGCTTGAGTGTGCTGATGTTGAGAAAACTTAGGGGTGTTCATATGAAAGGGTCAGTAATAATTCAATTGCAAATAAATAAAGTTTTTTCTTAATTTGTACTTAATCTTTAATATGAGCACCCCAACCATATCATTTTTTACCCTCCCCACCTGCCCTCATCAAAAAAATGAATGATCCCCTAAACATAAAAAAAAAATGTTGGGAGATCACTCAACTTGGAGGCTTATATATAATAACTCCACTTAGAGGAGTTCAAATCGAAAAAAGTTTACAGTAGGGTACCATCTCCAAGGTGTCCTCTACAAGATATGATACTTTTTATTCGGTTTGACCTTCATGAAAAAAAGTACTCATGATAATAGGCAAAACACTTTTTTTGGCACAAGGGCGCTGGAGGGGTCGGATCTAAAAATAAACTTATCTGCATCACCCTAAAAGATAGGCTAGTTAGTTTCTTTCAAAAGTTATATTAAGTCAGAAATATCTGTACAAAATATCCTGTAGTGAAATCAGATAGTGTACATATTTCTTATGAACACAAAAAGGATGAAATTTACATTTATTTTAACAAAAGACAACTCTCTGGTACTATTGTAAAGATAGGTGACATGGGGTCAGCATGTATTAGCTGTTTCAAAAGACTGAATTTATTCCTTTTACCCAAGATATATTGCGTTGCTTTAAAGCCAATGTTTCTATTGTAATCTTTGATGGTAGCAAAGAAATAAATATGAAGCCTGAGGAAAGAAATTATTAGCTTCTAAAAATATGGGGAGCCAGGGTAGCCGAGCCTCTTAAGGCACTGGCTCAGCTATCAATAAGTCGAGGCAACTCGAGGTCGTGGGTTCGATCCCGTGCCATGATACTCTGATTTGCATCAATGAATCGCGGACGATGCAGGGAGAGGGACACCCTTAATGGGGACTCTTCCCCAAAGCTTTGACGCTCACTTATATAGCTTACTAATGACCACACCATACTCGCTTCCGCGGTACAATGTACAAATGTATGATGTGTGAAGTAGCTGGAACTCTCCACCACGGGGCGTAAAAAGGGCCTAAGTGATGGCCTAATTGCAAGGTTCGCCCAAGTGGTTTCTCCTACCCGTTCTAGTAGGAAGTACTAGACTAATACTACTACTACTACTTCTAAAAATATTATTTGTATAAAATATTTGTATTTTGAGGGTCTGTAGGCAAATCCAAGGACCCTTATATTTTCCTGTGTTTGTCTGTCTATCCGTCCATTCGTCTGACGCCTGCTCTCACAGCTACACCTTTCGCCCAATCACATTGAAATTTGGGGTGTATGTGTATAGGACCTACCCACACTTCTTAAAATATAGCGACTTAATTTTTTGTCAAAATATTAGGGTAAAAAACTTAAGGGTTATTTTTTATTATTTTAGACCGTGTGGGGTATCATATAAAGGGTACGTAGAGAGCTGATTACAAAAATATATAAATTTTGGTTAAAAGCTTCAATAGCTCTTTGAAGTGGGTGTGAAAAGTGTCCCCCCCCCCCCTCTATCTCACTTATTTAAAGTACAAAAAATCTGAAAAAATTCCTGAACATTCTTTGACCAAAAGTTAGGACACCACTTTTTGGAAATTTCCTTAAATTATGCTATTTTCGATGTATTTATATGTTTATAGTGCGGTTCAGTGGCAAAAAATACTTTATCAGAAGTTTGTTTATGTGTTTTGAGAATATCAGACCCATAGGGTAGTTAAGCAACACAATAATGTGTTGCCTACGGACCCTCACTGTGTGCTGACTAGCACACACTTAAAGTGGTTAGAGTAAATATTTTAATACAGACCAAATTATTTTTAGAGGTGGTTTAAGTAAATAGCTGAACTGAAGGAGATGATACAGTCGGGAATCGCTTGGCGGATCAATTTTGCATGATTGATTTATACACTTAAAAGATTATCAACCAGTACATTTGTATAATTTAAACATTTGAGAAATTATATGATATGTATGATTTGTTCATAGTGAGTTGATATCCCTTTGTAAAAAAAAATACATTGGAGTGTGACTTCTGCCCACTTTTCTATAAACCGCCTTATATTCTTCAGTTTTACTAAGGTTATATTTTAAAACATACCAATATTTCCCTTAGAGGTGGTTTGAGTAAATATTTTTATCAGAGCAATTTTAAAAATGAAATCGTTATTCAGAATCAATTGATTTTAGTGAATGAATTGGTCCTTCAAAAGCAAGGCTTTTGCCCATCTCTATTTAAAATTGTTCAAAAAAAAAAACTATAACAAAATATTGTGGCAATTTAGTTTAACATCATTTGAGTCCTATTCACTAATAAAAAATTAAGTAATTAATGTTCAAGTAATTAGTAACATATTTCCATTTAAAATTATTGTAAAAACATACTATCCATTTATTTAAAATGTTTCCTAGGAGTTTTCAAGAATTGAGTAGCTTTCTCTAATTATAAAGATAAACAGGTCAAGTGCGTGCTAGTCAGCACACAGTGAGGGTCCGTAGGCAACACTGTATTGCAGTGGCGGCGCATGACCTGTTCAACAGGGTGGGCTAGGCAAGCCCACCCTGGGGGGGGGGGGGGGGGGTGTCATGCAGGGGAAGAGTATGCGACCTTGACATATGTCCTCATAGACTCCTGCGTCTAAATTTAGCTGCACACCTATTGTTTGCACTCATTTCCGAAGCGTCTATGAGCGTGCCGTACGACCCCACAAACATTTTTCTATAGATTCATCATTGCGGTGTGGTCGGATTCTTTAATATTCTTTTTAGGGAGGAGAAATTTAAATGTTAAATATATAGTAACGTCCCAGCCTCTTTTAACCTCAGTTACCATGCTCAAAAAATATTTTTCTTTGACTTTCTAACTAAGAGCCTAGATAGGAAATATAATGTAGTTTGTGATATAAAATATAATTTCTTTCTTATTTCAATGTAATTTGTCGGGAGTTTAATAAAAAGGCTTGTCCCAGCAATCGGTCACGATAGTTACTTCACAATAGTTACCAAGTATTTTGCTACACTGTTTGACTGATGGGGTATGTCACACAACAATTCTCTTCAAAAATCATGATGCGTACGTTTATTAAAAGTCACAATAGTTACCATTAATTTTAGTACTTAAAAGTGAATTTAAGGCGGTACCCCCATAGTATACAGAAAAATTATGCTTTCCCTTCAAAGCATTAATAAATTAGGGTGGATTGGCCGCCATGTTTTAGTTTATAAGTCACAATATTTACTTGTCCCGATAGTTCCTTTTCACATACATATTCTTGTTATATAGATGTTCAGTGTCTAAATAAAGCACTAGTTCGTTCAGAAATGTCAAAGTGCCACTTTTAAAGAAAATGTCGCTTTAACTATTATATCATACCCAACTCTAGAGAAACAATGCTTCAAATGCTTCGTATGGCTTAAAGCACTTTCCAGCTTTATAAAAAATATAATCGTACCATCATTTGACGAAATGAAAATTGAATCTTGCTACGAATACGACACTGAGAGCGATGCTGTTGTATAATAATAATTAGGGAGATATGATGGTATGGGCAATCTTTATAAGTGTAACACAGCCAATTGATGCTGATTTGGAAACCAATGAACAATTAAACAACAGAATAATGAGAAAGTGTAAATATATGAAAAAAATATTTAACTATATACCCAAAAAATGCGTAAAATGTTATCAAGAACTTACGTTACACAAACTTCAGTTAGACTGTTTTATCTTTTTATAATAAAAAGATCATTCATTTAATTTATAATTGCGAAAAAAATGGGAAAAGTATATGATATATTTTATCTATCCCACCACTGCTATCTAGTAGAGAGAAATATAAACTAGAACCCTCCTCCCTATTCTACCATCTTGCTTGGCGCTAGACTTCGGGCTTAGCCCCTGAGTCCTTCATATTTCCGCGATTCTATCCGTGAGTAGGTGATGTTCTGCGTTCAACATTCCCTACCCCTTAGCCCACCGCTCGGGCACAACCTTGGGTATTAGCGTTCAGCCCAGCAAGCCGCGCTAATAACCTTGGCCTCCTAGCCTGGCGAGATTTCTCGCTATATTATGCTTTGCTTTTCTACTGCTTATTTTAAACGGTCTGGATCTACATACTACATACCATTGCACTCTATGAACACTAAATCTATATACAGTAGTCGCCGCTTAATGTGATCACTTTGGGACCATGGCCTAGTGATCACATTAACCGACTGATAATAATAAGCAAAAGGCACTACTGGAGGGAGTAAAACTATAAAAACTAAAAAAAAAGGAAAATACCATGGTTATTTCGTACACACATAAAACACTTGCGATTTACACATTAGAAAATAAGTACATACATAAAAGTTAACTTAAAGCTGTTTAAGGAACATAACTATGTAATACAAATAAATGTATTAATACACATACGTGTACTAGTTATAAGTAATACATTCCTATCTTTGGACATAATGTTCAATTTTGATTAAACTTGAGATTTTTTTATTACGTCAAATACAAAATGTTCATATTGATAGTGTTGTAGAAAGTTCTCGGCACAGAATTGAAGCAATAAAATATTGCGGGAGAGAGTTTTGTCTAATTTGAATAACCAATCATTGAAATTTGGGCTAGTCATCCTGGCGTTTGAGTTAGCCTCATAGTCAACTGACAACTTCTTCACTTCTTTAGAACACCTCGGCCGTTTGCTTTTTCCAATCACTAGCAATTTCTTTTTTTCTCCGGCAATACTTGCACAGCATAGTATGGTCAAGCGTTCTTTACTGGTCTTTGTGCCTTTGATCTTATCATTATACAAAGCGTAAGTCTGCTCGGGTTAAATACATCAGCCGATGACTATTGGGCCAGTAATTCTTGTCATTTTGTCTGTAGCCAGGAATGTGCCCCTTCATGATCTACTTAAGCCTGTTCTTCGTATATTTTTGTAAAACAGATGTTTCCGTGTTTCTTCCAACGATGAAACCATCCTTCTGTAGCTATAAAGTCAGTTTTTCCCACTTTTTTCTGATTCCTCAGCTTTTTGACGAAGTGAAAAACCATAAACACGATCGTCTTTTCCTCTCACTTTCAAAACCCATTTTGTTAAGGCACACTCAACATCTTCTTCTTTTGTGGGTTTGGTTCGCGATCTTTAAAGAGGCACATTCGATATTCTTCCGTTGTTTTAGAAGTTTATTCAGCAATGGCTCAGAAATGTTCAATTTAATTGCGGCTTTCCACTGGCTCATCTCGGTCGAAAGACAATTGTACAATCTAATGATGTCTAACTTCCCCAACGAGCTGGGATCACGACGTTTTGAAGCAGTCATTCTTCGTTTAACACTTTTTATAACAAAGCTAATCGACTTCGAACTTGTATAAATTTAATGTTACAATGACGAAAGAGTAAAAAAACGAATGGAAGGCAATAACACACTGAGCTCTGTAAGTGAAATTTCGTAGAAATAGGGGGAGAAATGGGTGTTTTGATGTTCTATGTCTATGTAGTAATAGTGTAGGGAAGGTGGCGTGAGGTATACTTTCTGAGAATACTGCGGGTGTTAGACGAAACTCTTCTCGGTTTGTCACAGCTCTAGTCGCTTCCCCGAAAATGATATAAAAAAATTCAACGATCTCGACTCGACATTGATCACAATAAACGAAATACTGATAACAATAAACGGATAATTTTTAATGTATCGGTATTGGGTGGGACCGTTCCAAGCTATTTTGATCACACTAAGCGGTTGATAACATTAACCGTGATCACATTAAGTGGCGACTACTGTATATTTATGTATTTATTTGTGTTGACAACAAAATAGTTTTTCTTTTCTAAATAAATATATATTTTTTTCTCAATAAGTTGGTGGGGCTTAGCCCCACCTGCCCTTAAGGACGCGCCGCCACTGCTGTATTGCTTAAGTAGTACCTATTGATGGTGCTTTTTAAATTCAAAAAAGCCTACTTTGAACTATCCTATGGGTCTGATGTTCTCAAAACACATAAACAAACTTCTGATAAAGTATTTATGTGCCACTGAACAGGACTATAAACATATAAATACATCAAAAGAGCATAATTAAAAAAAAAAACATATTTTGTCAATAAAAAAATCTTTGAAATTTCCAGAAAGTGGTATTTTTACTTTTGGCTGGAGAATTCTCAGGATTGTTTTTTTTTTTTTTTTAGATTTTTTGCACTTTACATAAGCGAGCTAGAGGGGGAAGGGCACTTTTCACACTCATTTTAAACTTGCCTACGCTTGCCCTATCAAAGCTTATAACCACACATTATATATATATTTGTTATCAGCACGACTGTACCCTTTCATATGATACCCCACACGGTGTCCAAAAAAAATCTTAACCATTAAGTTTTTTACTCTAATTTTTTGAAAAATAATTTGTTTAAGTCGCTATATTTTTAAAATGTGGGGGTATACAATACACATATATGCCAAATTTCAAAGTGATCGGAAAAAAGGTGTAGCTGTGAGAGCAGGCGACAGACAGACAGACACACTCAGGAAAATATAAGGGGCCTTGGTTTTGCCTACAGACCTTGAAAAGGAATTCAAAGGGCTTACTTTTTGATATTCTGATCTTTTCTTGAACCTATCTCAAAATGGTCTAATAACTTAATATAGAATTTTTAAGACTCATGTCATGTTCACCTTTCTTAATTTTCATACACCCACAATATTTTATACTACTTGATTATGCACACTTTCTCAGTGCTCTTAATATCTCCCATCTATTTTCCGAATCGACAAGGTCTCAATGTGAAATGTCAATTATTCATCACCAAAGAAAAGATTCACATTTGCTAGATCGTCGATACTAGTAGCAACGAAGAAAAGATGGTAAAGGTGTCTCAATTGGTCGCATTATTATGACCTAACCTCGGTGTGCGGAAAAGGGAGGCCAGTTTAAATTTAGTATAGTTGACATTAATGTCGGCTGTTGACCCATTGACCTTTTCTTAAACTTGCAATATTTTTATTTCTCTCACTAGAAGTAAGTTTGTTAAAGAAATATTTAATATAGATTTCTTTAATTTTAATTTTACATCCTGAAACAGGTCCCTCCCTGTTACACTCTTACTACAGTATAAATAATTTTTAAGATGAAGACATGAATCACCTTTGATTTACTGAAACTTAAGAAATAAGATTTCCCTACACCTTCAAACAGAACCGAGGAACTGTTTACAAGAAATATAGTTTGTAATTAAAAATATAAATAAACATAAGCGATAACAAGAATTTACCATAAGTACATTCGTAATGACAAATAAAAAGTGAAATAGAAGACAATCGAGTAAAGGATACGGTTATTAAGTGCATATATTGTGTTGTGCTTCAAGTATAGACACAGTGATAAGAGGTATCATCATTAAAAATGACAACAATAATTAAAAATACCAATCGACCTATCTGTGTCAGAGTAGACATACGAATTATTTATTTCGACATCCGATAGTCAAGTCGAACGAAAATACCATATTTACGAACGTTTTTCCAAGTAAAATTGTTTAAATTGCGACTTACATTTATAAGGACTGGATTTTTTACGTAGAGTTTGCATCAGATTTTTGAATGATATTAAAGAAACGATGGTGAACTCTTTAAATACAACACTAAAGGAAAGAAACAACAAGGGACCGAGCTTTCCTTACGAGTTTTCAAGTGCGGGTACGAGACGGCAGACTGCAAATATCTTATTTAATAGACCGACTACAACCATATTCACGGCCCGTTTAATAAGACCGAGTTATAAAAGTCAACGGAACAAAGCGAGGCTACACGGACAAGGGAACTGGATTCCAAGAGCATCCAAGTTAAGGCATGCCCATTGCACGTCCGACAAATCAATAAAGCCGGCCACCTCTGGCACGACTGGGGCCGCCGATTTTGAATTTCCCACCTTTCACGCCACTTAAAACTACTTCACCACGGTCGACATTCGAACACCAGCTTAACAATCTACGTCTGATCCTGTAACGACCGAGAACACTCTGCTAGACGTCGAATATACGTATGAGGGCACACGACCGAATTACAAGTTTAAAGGAAAAAGAAAATGTAACAAGTTAGAAAGCGTAAAGTGTTAAATGGACCTTTCTTGCTCTGTTGCGAGTGAATAAGGCTTTTGAAGTAGGAGATGGCACCTTGTTCTTCGTCATTGGAATTCTTCCGCGACGAGTTATCCGTAGACGGGTTCATCGCGGTTTTCTTCGGGTTTCGGCTACTTGACGCTTCCATCTCTGAAATTCATGATTCGGCAATCGCGGACGAGAAGACGGCACCTGTTACCAGTACGACGGCCGATCCGATAAAAAGGTCGTCAGTTTGCGGCGCCGTCCACGGTCCCACTGTACACGAGCGCGAGCGGTCCACGGTCCGATAAAAGCGGCAGTACATTTATGCGGAAAACATAGACGACGCTTTTTACACCGTATAAACAAGGAAACGAAAACACGGAGGTACTGTGGCGCTAGAGAGAGAGAGACAGAGCACTACTGAAGCCGTGTTGCCGAAACTCCTGGGAGCTGACGTCATGCTCTTCTGTAGCTTAAAACGTCATCACAGCCTCCTACTCCCCCGCATTTCTTCGGACCTTGAGTCCAATTCATTTTCATTTATGTCGTATTTGTACACTTTTAACGCCTCGTTTCCCCCACGAAATTTGTAATTATTTAACCTAATGAGTTTTTTCTAACTAGAGAAGGGTAATACATAAATGGCTTTTACGTCTGTTGAAACACTTCACGGAGTCGTTGCAGAAACAGCCGTAGGCTCGCATTTCCGAGTCGACACTTCCTAGCCCCTCCCCTTTTTTTAATTGAAGTAAATTAAATTAACTATAATGTATTTTCCTTTTTTTATGTTAACAAATAAAAAGTAACCGTAGTAAGGACTTGGGGTAAACGTAATAGACCATCGATAACGGCATTTCACCATTATCAATCTTAAATTATTAATTATTATTAACTTTTCTTTCCTTTTTCGGATACTTAGTAGGTACTTATAATATTGATAAAGTGACATTTATATTTTTCCCCTTAAAGTCATGAGAAACTTTTTATTTTTTTTTATGGACTTTTTCCTTTCTCGTAATCTTGAATCTATAAAGATATTGGTTATAAAAACCTAGCACTTTTAACAATGGAAATATTTTGCCCCTTGATTCATGGTACATGGGAAATCGTTTTATAAGGACATCTGTTATATCAACCTACCCCTTTATAACCAAGGTTTATAAACTATAACTAAAGCAATATTTTCCCCCTTGATTCATGGTACACTGGAAATAGTTCATAACGACGTCGGTTATAAAAACCTGTCTCATATTATATAACTTGGCAATATTTTGCCCCTAGGCCCTAGGCCTTTAATTCATGGCTCACTGGAAATTCGTTTATAACGACATCGGTTATAAGTTATAACAACTATCGGATATAGCAACGTAATAATTATCTTACCCCCTTACAGGCCGTTATAAGCAATTCCCAGTAAATATTATAAAAAGAAAGTATTGTGATGGAGCCAGGCTAGGGTTGCCAGATTTCTGAATGTAATAACCGGGACAACCCCCTCCGTCCGGGGGCCCTCTCCCGGAAAATTTTGAAAATATGACCTCTCGAACAACGGCTTTTATGCATTTCTGAGCTGACATTTGATTTTAATACTTTGTCATTTGTCATAAAAGTAAACTTATGGTGTAGTTCGTTGGCAAAAAAGTATGAACATAAGTACACATTTTTCTTTTAATACAAAATTTAAAAAAATAGTAACTGTAATACAATAAAAGTTGTACACCTAATCATTGTAGATTAAATAGATCAGTCAATACCCATTATGCAATATTATTTAAAATCTAAAATAAACTGTCATTCTATGATAATCGTTTTTCGTTGTTGCCCCAACCTCAGACATTGGGGGGGGGGGGGCATCTCCGTAGCGACGACGCCCGTGCTGTAAGTTGTAACTTATCAACAATGGACTAATTAAATAATAAATAATAATAGGTGAACAAAATAAAGTATTTATTATCAAAGATGAATGAAAAAAAAAAATTCTACATTTACTTATTTATTTTTATTTATTGTTATTAATGATAATGTTTCATTTATAATTTACAAAAACATTCACTATAACTTTTTTAAATAAATAAATAAAACATAAAAATAAAATAAATAAAAAACCAACCAACAACCAACAAAACTAATAAAACAAAGAAAAAGAAAAATTAACAAATAAAAAGTTACCATTCTGAACTAAAACTAAATAAACTTCGCTTCCAAGTAACAACTTTGTTTTAACATCCATATTCGTTACAAAATGTTAAATGTTAATGTTGCTATTGTATTGAGAAAAATTAAATACATACAACAGCTTTTATTAAAATTTATTAAACAGTCAAAAACTTAATAAGTAGAAAAATAATTTCGATATTTGTTAATTTATATTATGATATCAATGATAATGTTCTAATATTTTAATTTACAAAAACATTCGCTAGATCTTTTTCCCAATAAAAAGGCGAGCAAAATTGAAATATAAATCAATAAAACGTAAAACAATTGGTAGATATACATCTGCACTATTTGGCTTACAACTATCGGTTCGACTCTGCACTAATTGTTCAATTTACTTACGGCTTATTTTAAGCTATTCCTTTATTTAAATGTAGAAAACTTCTATAGATTTTGCCGTACGCTTCTTTATCTTTCAGTTTCAATATAATATATGGATCCTCAATACATATCGGTATCATATAAAAAAAAAAATCTTTAAAATTTATAAAATACTTCTTATCTTAAAACTATTGTACCTTTTGCTTTCAAAAACTACGCATTTATAAATTATTTTATAACATAAATTATCAGCTTTTTCTTGCACCTTTATTATTATATTACGTCTCCAGTAAAAAACCGGGATATTTTGGCGTCCCGAAAAGTGTTTTCGGGACACCGGGACTTCGAGTCCAAACCTGGGACAATCCCGGAAAACCGGGACGTCTGGCAACCCTAAGCCAAGCCCGTTTTAGACATTCACTGCGCCCTGGGCACCACGTCGATTTTTTTTCAGAAGTGAGCGCATTTTTTACATTTTACATTTTGCGCATGTAGTAGGCTTGGGTTCATCAAAAAATATTGAGTAGAACCAAAGTTATTAACAATTTTATAAAAAAAAAAAATAATAACCCACCATATCCCAAACCCACAGACTCGCTAATCAAAACGTTTAGGTCCTTCTAGACCTAGACCACCTAGAGACTCGCGGTTTTTTGCGTTTGTGCAGATATTGCTCCAAACCAACTGGATAATCCGAAAAGTTAAAAAATATGTGTGAGGCTCTCACGCATTAGAAGTGAAACTTAAGTTCTAGAATGCATTGCCCTCTTTCATTTTTTGACGAATTTATTATTTCAAGATTAGAAATGGTTATGGGAAATTTAATTGAAAAAAGAAAAAAATATTGCTAAGCTAAGGCAACCACATTTATTCCAATAGCAATAAATGTTTGTTTTGATTTGCTGGTCTTTAAATAGATATAATACAATTAATCTGTAAAAATGTTACACTTGGACGAGTCTCGAATCTCAAACTTCGTTACCCGATTTCACTATATGAAAAAAATCACTCTACCGCCGCCAAAGAAGTTTCACTTAAAAAAAAAAATGTTTCCATCCTTTAAAAAATTAAAGATAACGGACGCAACTTTAAAGTTTTCTTGGAGGCTTATTGCAGCTAAACGGTAAGTCGTATCAAAGAGCAGATTGCATTAGCGGTAACTGATTATGAAAGATCTTCAACTTTTGTCTAATGACTTTTTGACGTAACTCCATTGGTTCTACCTTAAATAAAGCTACATTAGTTGTTTTATTTGTTTTTTTCCTTTGAGCTCTTATCAGTGGCGTACCAAGGTGGGTGCGGAAGGGGTGGACCGCCTCGGGTGCTATGAGCCTTAGAAGGGTGTTATTGTGGCAGAAAGAAAAAAAAAAAACACCCAACATCATTTCTGAGGGGGTGACAAGATAATTATTCCGCCCCGGGTGCGAAAAGACCTTGGTACGCCACTGGCTCTTATGGCGTCTGCAATTGTTGACCAATTTAATTTCTCGCCGGGAGAGTTAGGTATATGCTAAGGTTACATAAAAGGGATATTTGGTTTACTTTAAACATATTCACAAATGGGAATATTATATTATATTATATTCTGTTTTATTATATTATATTCCAAAAAATATAAATATATTTTTTGCCCTTGCAAAGTTTAGCCGTCCCCCCCCCCCTAACCTTTTGAAAAAAGGTCCAAAAAAAAAGGTCCTCCAAATCTCTTGCGCCCCTGGGAACGTGCCCATCGTGCCCCTATAGTTAAATCGGCCCTGGATGGAGCGACAATTCTCAATTCTAATTTTACGTGTTTAATCTAGAGGCAATCTACTTTTTTCCCAAATCTTAAAATGTTACGAAAACATTTTTCTTTTTTAAATTGTTCAATCAATTGTCAATATATGTCATTAAACAAATAATTTAGTTATAATGAGTCACTTTTACCCTTTCCTCTGTATCTCTAATACATAATATGTTGAAAATCTCAAGTTAAATATTAAGCCCGTAAAGTTTGTAGTACTGATAAGAAGGGAATGAACCTGGGTTTTATTTTCTTATTAGATAGTCGCATAATCTAAAATCTGGTTAGAAATTTAAAGGTACTGGTGTTTTAAAGTTAGGATTTACAAGTGTGTTATTTATTATTGAAATTATTTGTTATGGCGTGTATTTTGCGGAAACTCAGTTTTGTGAAGAATTTTTAAGAATACCGATTCATTTTAGGTTTGTCATTCAGTTCGAATATTCTATTATCATTCGAAATCGGTTTTGTACTTAGAAAGTAAAATCAACCCATTGGCTAATAACTTATTTGAATTTCTGAATTTATTTTCCGAGGAGTCGTTCTCGTTTGAAAATGTTATTCTTTTAGCGTGTTGTTAAGTCGATTCCATTCGTATTCAAGTGGATTCGAGTTCTACACTGATCGCTCTCTGGTTTCGTATGGGAACAATTATCTTGTCATGTTTCTAATTACTTTTAATTTTTCTTCGGTGGTATCAAAATGAAATTATATCAAGCTATTATGTGGTCATTTTAATTTGTGTTAAAGAGTTGATATTTCGAATTTATAACTAACGTAGAATCAGACTTTTGTCGCAATAACAATTTTTAAGATGTGTTAACTAATCTTAATGGAATGTTTTTAAAACCTAGAAACCATCTTTTTAACGTTCTTTACATTTACGATTGACTATTTATAAACTCTCTTTCCGTAGTAAACCATGTCATAATCATAACTTATGGATTATATTAATATATTTTATCTATTTGCATTATAAATTAAATGTATGAAGTTGATGCATTTATATATAATGTATGAATTATTATATATAATGTATGAAGTTTATGCAATACTTGTAAGCTATAGCTATCTATTCATCATTTTCTTGTTGTCTCGTTAAATTATATCTAGTTAGCGGGAAGAACCACTTAAGTAACATTACTGAACTTGAAAGGAAAGTAAAAAAAAAAAAACCTAAAAGCCTTACGAAGCAAAAACAGAAAATTTTAGATTTATCTTAAATGGCTGTACCTAGGAAGTTTTGACATTTTATCAATTGTCAAAGCCTTGTAAAAAAGAAAAAATAAATACCTATATAGGTAATAATAAAGTTCATTCCTTAGTTATCATATTGGTCTACTTTATTTTATGGTTTTTCCGGAATTTAATTTATGAAAAATTTAATGAAGTCAATAGTTATCCCTTTTTCTGTAGCCTGTTTTGAATCAGTTTTGACTTATGTAGTGGTTTTTCCAGGAGGTATAGTAAGGCCTTAAAAATACTTTTTATCGAATAAAGATATCAACTTATGTGGTTCCAATCCGGCTGAGTACGAATTGTTAACCGCAAAATACCCTAAATTTTAGTGTTTTTTCTTTGTAACTCTTTACTTATATGTCCTGAAAAAAGTGTTCCTATCTTTCTTGTAGAGCACTAAATTTGCAAAAATTTTATTTTCCCATTTTTTCCTAAATCCTATACTTTCCAAAATATAGAGCTTCAAAGATGCAATTTTTTTTTTTAAATTTCAAAAATCACATTTTTTCTGTAGATGACAGGGGTCTATTTTTGTTATCTCCCCCTCCCAGTCAAAATTTTTGGGTATATTCTACCTATGGAAGTACAAATAATCACCACTAACCACTAGTAACCAATACTAACCGCCACTATCCAACAATAAACGCTACTAAACATAACTAACTAAAACAAGGGTTTGCCGTTGTTAGTAATAGTTAGGGGTGGTTACTTTTAAGATAAAGTGATTAATTTTGGTTAATGATCATTAGTATAACCATAATTAACCAATAATAACCATTATCAACCACTAGTAACCAATAAATTCCCCCATTAACTAACAAAAATCTGACTGGGGGGGGGGGGGGGGGGGGGATAACAAATAATTAATATAAAAATACCTATTTAAATAATTTTTTTTTTGGTTTCTGTATTCCTCACCTAAATTGTTTCCATGTTCAAAATTTAGGGAAGATGGAAGGATGGTTCAAAATTGGGGTAATAGGTGTGCAATGAAATTTACAAAGCAAAGTAATATAAGCCCTTTTTTCTGTATTCTTCACCTAAATTGAGATTAAAAGACAGAAGAAGAATTTGAAAGAAAGAGAAAGAGAGAGAATATTATGATGGTAGTACTATCAAAGTCTGTTGCCTTCAATATTGCAGTGTTTACTATCATCGCATCGGCGTCTTCTTCAGCCTGTTTCACATCAACACCATTTGCTGCCATTTCAGTCATTAACATTGAAATTAATTTTTTTTGTTTATATCGTTGGATAAACATTTTTCTTTTAATATTTTCACTGCTTTCTAACCCCTTAACAAGGGAGGCTTTTGCTTCGAAAGAAGTATCTACAGAGCTATTATTATTAGACAAGATCTGATTCTTCATAAAGTGTCTCTCCCTTGTTATTTACACCTTCAAAGATCTTTTGTAATATTTTTCTCTCCCATACTCCTATTATCTTTTTATCTGCTTTAGTTAGGATTCTTGTTTGAGAGCCATATAATATGATCCCTGGTTGGATTATCACTCGATAAATTCTTCAGCCTTTTGGATTACAGAGGAAATCATAGCAACAGCATGAAAGCGTAGTTACATCAATTGGCTGCCAACAACTTGCTTCAGCAACTTGCTCGAACTTATAATTATATTTAACTAAAATTGATCTTTTAGCCTGTTGTCTGTGATCTCTACTGATAACATGTATGTATGTGTTGTATTTTCATTGACTTGCAGACCCATCTTCTTGCCTTCTCTTTCCATTTTCTAAAAGCTTTCAGAGACAAATCGGTGACTTCTGCCGATCAAAGCCACTTCTTCTGCCTAAGAAACTTACTGGAGTGTTCTATTAAAGATCAACTATTTTGGATTGATCTCTATTTTTTTTTTTTTTTTTTTCAATGTTGATAGAATATCCCCTTGTCTGAGTCTTCTTTTAACATCAAAGGGTTCTAGCATCATTCCTTGCACTTTAACTTAAGATTTAATTTTCCTAAAGGTCATCTTTACCAAGCTAACAAGCTTTTTTGGTATTCCTACCTTCAGCATTGCAGCATATAGCCAAAGCCACTAAACACTATCATGGGCTTGTTTAAAATCGATAAACACTTAGTGTAGTGTGATGTTGCACAAATAACATTTCTCCATAATTGTTCTCAACAATTTATATTTGGTCCGATGTAGATCTAATAATCCTAAATCCATATTGATAGTACTTACCCTAGTGTACTTTCCACAAATGGCTTTGTGTAGCATTGATTGACTCAAACTGTTAGGTTGATCCTCGACATCTTGCTTAGAGTTTAGAAGATTTTCTAAGTACTCTGCCCATCTCTTCATAACCCCAGTAACATCAACGACAAGATTTCTATCTCTATCTCTAGAGACCGATGTTCTTGGCTGAAATCCTCTTCGCAGCTCTTGCTTCACTGTAAAATTTTCTTTACTCGTTTTTGTCAAACATCTCCTCCACTTCTGTCAACTTTTTACTCTGCAATTCTCTTTTTTCCTTGTGCAGAGTTTCTTTGCCTCTCTTCTTTTTACTTGTAATTGATTCTTGTTGCTCAGGTCCTCCTTTAAAGCACTTGTATTCAAGCTACATTTCGTTCGTCAAGTGTTTTTGGGTTTCCTCATCAAACCATAAAGTCATAAGTCATAACCCTAATTATTTTTCAGTCTTTTCTTTTTTCATGTTTGCTGTGCTTTCCTATAGTCAACGAATCTCACCCCACTTTTGCATTCATGTCTCCTAAGATTACTAGCGATGTATTAAGTCCATTCGCCATTGAATTATGAAGAAAAAAAAATAGGATAAAAAAAGAGAACAATAGAACATTACATAAAACATATTTATAAATATTCTGAGCACAGTACTATAGTTTGATAAAAAAAGTAAGATGGATCAATCGGTAATAAATGTACAATATATATATACATATATATACATATATATATATATATATATATATATGTATTTACTTTTGTTGGTTCTCTACAATTTTGCATCACATTTGATCGACAATGTCGGTGTTTTTTATGAAAGCGCCTACTTGGCATTTACTTTATTTTAATAACAATGTTTATTAGAAAAATCCTGCTTTTTAAATATAAATGCTTTATCTTCTGTTTGACCTAACCCACAAATAGTGGTTAATAACCAACATACTAACTAAATAAGAAACAAGCAAACAGACTAACATATTATTGTCATAAAATTTTATATTTTGCTGTTTTCCGAGAATTGGCAAACATTTTTTAAATTTTTTGTTAAAGCATTTAACCTTTTGGCTGAGTTTAGAGGCTTCTTGATAACAAACCTTTCCTCACTCTTTCACTTCTTTTATAGATATTTATCATTTGTAATAATATATTATTTTTTATTTGCTATCTTTTATTCTTTTGATACCACCTTTCTACTAGTTTACTTTGGCCTAATTTATATGATATATGTTATAATTACATAAGCATTTATTAATAATAATGTTTTTTTTATTTTCAGGATAATCTGAAATGAATATTTAAACTACAAAAAAATGATCACCTAATCATATGATGTATTATTTCTACTTTTAATTACCATGTGTGGTGATTATGAATAACATGGATCAAGTTCCAAATCAAGCGCCTACTCAGACTCCTCAAGCGCTTCCTCTTGCGCCTAACCAACCTTCTTCTCTTTTGGCTAATCATCCTCCTCCTCTAGGGCTTTATCAACCTCCTCCTCCTCCTGGGCTTTATCAACATCCTCCTCTAGTGCCTAATCAACCTCCTCCTCTAGGGCTTCATCAACCCCCTCCTGAAGCACCTTCTTATCCTCCTCCTCAAGGGCCTCCTCAACCTAATCCAGGGGAGCATCATTCTCAACCTCCTCTTCCTCAAGGACCTTCTACTCTATCTTCACCTAAAGGGCCTGCTGAACCTCCTCCTCAAGCCCAACCTCAACCTCCTCCTTCAGCCCAACCTCAACCTCCTCCTTCAGCCCAACCTCAACCTCCTCCTTCAGCCCAAAATCAACCTCCTCCTTCAGCCCAAAATCAACCTCCTCCTTCCGCCCAAAATCAACCTCCTCCTTCAGCCCAAAATCAAACTCCTTCAGCCCAAAATCAACCTCCTCCTTCAGCCCAAAATCAACCTCCTCCTTCAGCCCAAAATCAACCTCCTCCTTCAGCCCAAAATCAACCTCCTCCTTCAGCCCAAAATCAACCTCCTCCTCGAGCTCCTCCTCATCGAGGCACCCGTCGTCGCCGTACCCATGTCATGGCAAATCCCTTAGTCCATGTCAGGGATCGCCTCTTTTATGCATTGTTTTTTAAATCGGCATTAATTTATGCTAGAATATTTCCAAAACCATTGAGGAGGTTAATAGAATTTCTTCTGTTACTCAGTGTAAGTTTGACTGATAAATATGTTTTAATTAATCTTTATTTGCTATTAATTGGTAGGTTATGAAATGTTAATTAAGTTTATTGTGCGCCAAACTCGTTCAATTTAAGTCAAAGTGTAATCATAAAAGCAGACTAATCTAAAATTAAACCTTAGTTTGGTCCATTACTGTTGAAAAGGTTTTTTTTTTTATAAATTAAGTATACATAGGCATGGGCTTCAGCTTAGATTTGTTAAAATTATGAAGTGTTTCTTCAGATTTTGTTCATGAATAAAACTCAAATACAGAAAATGACCAGTTTATTGTAAAATAAAGCTCCATAATAAATATGTTATAGATACAGTAAAATCTCATTATAACGGACTAATGGGGGCTAACGGTTGTCTGTTATAATAATAGTCTGGCATACAACAAATGTATGAGTGTACATGAAAGTAGAGTAATTAGCTATAAAAAGTTTCATTATACAACAAATTAAAAATCGCCTTAAACACGGGTTTAATAAGTAATATTTGAAAATACTGTACAAAATCGGTTGGGTGGCAATTTGTGGAATTTCATATAAAGACTCGTCAGGTGATGGTGTAGAACAGCAATTTGTTGAATTCAGACAATGACAATGTTTCATATTGCTTGGAAATACTGATAAAAATTACAACCTTTTTTATTATGTGTATCATTTTTTTTTGTGGTCCGTTAAAATAAGGTTCTACTGTATTTCCTCTAATCTCTTTATTTGGCCTTAATTGGGGTGTGTTCTGAATTACTACCCAGGTTGACCAAGATGTAACCAGTGTGTCCGGAAGGACTAACCTAACCACCGACCCCGTTCATAACCTTTGGTTGTTTTAGCAGTCAACCAGAGCAGTTGCAACCACTTCGACTAAGTCCAGACCTCAGTTAGTTCAGTTAGTTAACCATAATCATTTGTGGCACTTGATTAGAAAACATAGTTCCCTTTGCCATGAAATTATTTTGTATTTTGTTTTTTATTTGGTTCTACTCAGAAACTTATATCGTTAAAAATAATAAAGTTTTTAAACTAAACTTGAGCACGGGGCCTGGGTGGCTTGGAGGCTAGAGCGCTCGCCTTGCTATAAGGCAAGTTAAGCAGCCTCGAACAGGGTCAGTAGATGAATGGGTGACTGCTTCTGACCACAGCTCTGGGTTCGATTCCCGAACCGGGCCCCTGGCTCAATGCCCACCCAGCATTGTTTAAACAAATGGGAAGCTCCTCGAAAGAGTGGCGCCACCAGGTTTCGGCCTGGAAACCATGATAATGACACTCTTGGTTGTAAAACAACTAGGAGGGGAGTCATGGTTAACGACCATATCTTCACACGAGTGTGTAAAGATTTCGGTCCCTAACCCAGGTTTGATGTATGGGCCCACCTAAGTGGCCTATGTCTTCGGGTGTAAAAGCCCCCCGGAATTAAAAATAAAGAAAAGCTCTAGCTTTTCACTCAAGCCAAACCCAGTATTTTTATAACCTGGTTGACTGCTACCTTCCATAGGACCCCTAGGAAATTAAAATTATTTGAAGTCGCCATGGCACTAAACTGAACAAACTGCCCAACTACCTGGTTAGTAATTCTGAACGCATCCTTGGTGAACTGATAAAATAATCAAAACCGATATGTATTAAAATATTCACAGATGTGGTTCTTTGATGATAATCTGATCAATTTCGCTCTTTGAGTAAGTTTCACTAATTTTAAAGTAAAATATTTATTTTACTAAACCAGGTTAGCACTAACCCATTTGGGCTTATTAACCTTTTAAGGTAAACTTGAACTAAAATCTATTTCATTTTTAAAATAATGTTTTGTCTTCTTTCTACCATTTATACTTGATTACATTTTTTAATTTATAATAATTTAATATTATCATATTTACATTTTTTTTTTAGGCACTCTCTAGTTTTTTAATATTAGTGTATGTGCACTATATATTTTCTTACAAGCCAGCCTCTTGTCTGGAATCGATAGCTGACTCTTGGCCTAGAGATGGAATTGTGAGGATTCAAATAGTTAAGGAAGGTGCTGGTATGAACGATGGAATACATGTTACCTACTTGTACACGCAAAATTCCGCCAAACAGAAGCATGAATCAGAATTATCAAAGAAGATAAAAAAAGTTTTGGATAAAATTGAATTTGAAAAGTAAGTCAATGAAGATTAAATCTGTGTTAGTTGTATTGATTTCTTTTGGCTTGTATTATTTATAAATGCCTTTGCACTAGATATTGTGTTGAATGTTATGATGAAGCAAACAAATTTATCTAAACCTTATGGACAACGCCTTTTATATTATAAGGAAAGTTCTCCAAAATAGAATTACTAATACCTTGCATCAACTTATTTGTTATTCTTAGTAATATGTAAAATTAATGACACATTTAAAAGTAGAAATAAAAAAATATTTCTATTTTTGCTCTTAGATTTAAAAAAAACAAAAAAAAAACTATAAGATTGTTTTATTGATTAATTATCTGCCTTTATTTATAGTGCCTTCACAAATATCCAGCCTTCACCCTCTGATAATTTATTTTCACCGGAAAGAACAAAATCAAAGAAAAGGAGTGTAACAAATTCGTCTATTTCATCCAATTATTTGTCTAGTAATTCACCTGCAGGTAAATATCTCTTTTTGATGATTAGATTTAATTTGTATATTTACCAAAAGATTGGTTGTTTTGACTTAGATTTTGTGGTACCACTTCATTATATCACTAAAGAGGTTAATAGAAAGTAATACAAAAATTTAGTAGTAGTAGTAGTAGTAAGGGGGGTTTAATATCTCCTAATTCCCATCTGGCTCATGATAGAATTTCTACCTTGAATTTCCTCTTCAGCACTAGCTGGTGTTCTATTCCTTTCATTCGAACCCTGTCAGTGGGATCTTGGATTTGGCCATCCTTTGTATACTCAGGTGTCCCATTGTTATATATACACCCCTTGCCACTGACCATTGTCTCTAAGCCTTACAAAAGATGCAATGGCCTCTCCTTTAATCCATGTATGGAGTGGGGGGAGTCCCACCAGGGCCTCTAGAGCCACCGTTGGAGCAGTCCTCACCGCACCCGTTATACACCTACATGCTGACCTTTGAATCTTGCTTAGCCTCTTAGACGTGCTGGCCACCAAATAATGGATCCATAGTGGATTCTGGGTCTGATAACTGCGGTATACAGTCACTACAACAATGTTGTCACCACAATTTTATATTATAATGAACAAACGTGTTTCAACATTTATAATCATCTTCAGTGCTAAGAGTAAACAAAGTAAGAGTGAACTCTTTTCTAGCTACATAATTTACTAGCTTTTATGACTTAAACTAACAGTTCAAGGAGGGGGTAGACTAAGGCTGTGTGGTCAGAAGAATTAAGGAAGGAACCAAAGGTAAGGGATTCAAGTTAAGTCAGGTGTAACAAATTTTTTTTCTCAACTGCATAAAGCTAAACAATAAATTCCTTATATTACTATAGCTAAAATTGTTTCTTAAAAATAACAGACATTATTTTTTATAGATTTTACAAGAGCAGAGTTATTAAGGTTAGATTTTTCATTTTACAGTTAGTTTAAGTCATAAAAGCTTATAAAATATGTAGCTATAAGACACTTCACTCTTACTGTTAACATTTAAAACGGAAGATGATATAATATGTCAAAACGCTTTTGTTTATTATAATATAAAATTGTGGTAGCAATATTGTTGTTCTACTTTCTATTATCCTCACTTGTCATAATTATATATTTACCAAATTTAAAATTCACATTAACAGTAATAATACTAATAACTATTTATATGCTAATGAAATAGCGAGAAAGGTTACTCTGAGATTAACTATAACTGTTATAGATGTGCTCCTGATGAAGACAGATGAAAGTTACAGTATTTCTGATGATGTAAAACTCTTAAAACTGGAAGTGGGTATTCAACTGTTTGCTTGAATTATTTTTTAAGTTTTCATTTTTATATTTCAATTACTATTGGGCTGAGGATATTTTCTATAATGTGATGGAGGTACTTCTTTAGATTGTTACTCCCCTATGTTTTTTGTTTTTTTTTAATTATATAAATGGATATAATTATTTATATATTCCTTTGTCTAAATAACGATTAAGATAAAGGGATGTTTAGTCTAATGTACTTTGGGACAAAGGAATATCACACTTCTGCTTTCATATGGGGAGTAACAGTCTAAAGAAGAACATACCTTACACCTTCTTTAGATTGTTACTCCCTTCTGTTTTGTTTTATAAGAGGAGTAACTGCCTAAAGAAATGTCGTTATGAATATGTGTTTAAAAAGAAATGTCTGTCAAGTCTGCAACTTGCAAGTACTTTTTCAAAAATTGCAAGTGCTTTTTGTATAATGTATTCTACTTATTTATATAAGTTCTTAAAAAAATTGTTTTTTAGGAGGATGGTCAAAATGAATCATACAAAGCTTCTTCTTATAACTATTATGAGGATGTTGAAGAAACTGATGTTCCTGAGGAAGGCTCGTCTAAAGGTGACAAAATGTTTTGTTTTCTTCTTACTTCATCTTTAGGGTTAGATTAGGTACATGTCTAGGGTCGGTAGGATTGGTTAGGTCAGAGGTGCAAACGAGTTTACCTGATCTATTCCTGATTTCCCGTCTTATGTAAATTTTTGATACATTATAATAAGAGGTAGTGAGGGCAGTATAAATGACATATAATGTTTAACTTTCACTATTCACAGTAATTATCCAGTTAACATAAATCAAATACATAATATGCAAAAACACTGCCAATATTATTTCACAGAAAGTTTGTTGGTCAGATCTTTGATCATATTTCTATGAATTTTGTTTATTGTAAAGAAATTATTTTCATTCTATAGACACTTTTATTAGGAGAACTCATGTAGCTGAGTGGTTAGCACTCTCGACTCTGAAACCAAGGTCTAAACCCTGGCTGTGAGTTCGAATCCCAGAGAGGTGAGACATGTTTCACACTAATGATCTCATCGAGTAGATCAGTAAAGTAGCTGGATAACCCCTGTACTGTAATGACCTAGACTGTTGAATGGGACTAAAACTAAAACTAAAAAAAAAAAAAATAAAAATATATATATATATATTTATATTGATTTATTATAATTTTTGTTTTCTAATAGAAGCAAACTACATAGTTGAATACTCCTTAGAGTATGGAATGCTACGACTTTCCCCTTTGACGAGAGAAAAACTGAACATTCCTGTGATGATAGTTTCATTGAATCCTAGAAACCATGCTTGTTTTGGTGATGCTATTACCCGTACTATACTATCGGAATTTCTTGGATATGACGATGTTCTAATGTCGAGTGCTAAGGCCCTTGCTGAAAAAGAGCAAAACAAAGGATATTTAAGGTAATAATAGTCAAGTATTTAAACTATTTGTTTTATTTTATGTTCACATAGTTTTATTGTTAATCTTTATACAGTAGAACCTGCTTACGGGACCCTCAATAACACGACACCACAATTACAAGTGCAATTTTAAAATCCCCTTGAGATTGCCATAACACATAATGTTAAATTAACCTCTATAACGTGACTATTATTATCCAAACAACCTCAATTACACGGATTTTTTTCCAATTCACAACGTAACTCAGAATCTCTATAACAAGTCGTTTTGAGAAGTCAACCTCGATAACACTACTCTATACAGGAATGGGTCGTCCTTGAACAAGTCTAGACTTGAAAACCCCGCGGTTAGTGATTCCATTAACCTTGATAACACGACTGATAGCCAAGATAACCTTGATAACACGGCCCTCAACAAAAAGAGCACCTCGATAACAAGACTGTTTCCCCTAATCCCCTTGAGACACTTCATATGAAGGTTCTACTGTATTTCCTATCTCTTTATATTATTATTCAGTCATGTAATATGTTTTTAAACCATACTTTTTATGTTTTAAATATCCAATTGATAAAATAATAATATTTATGAAAACAACCATCACGGTATTTTTTATTCTATTGTCTTAATTTATTCTATTTCTCAAAATATTTTTATTTTATTACTTTAAGTTAGTAAAACTCAAAGAGCAAAACTGATTGCCATAAACCTTTATAGAAGATATGTTAATACTGCGATTGAAACCCATTAGTATTAAAATATTGGTTAATCCAGTTTTAATTTTATAATAAAGTGACGTTTCTTTCTCTTTGAATTTTATTCACGATAAGTATGTCTGGAAAAAAAATCATTGTAAATAAAACTAATTTAGTTCTAATACTTTTCCTAGGAATGTAATTACTGGCGAACAATTTAGATTTGTAACCATGTGGATGTCTAGATCATCTTATATTGCAGCTTTTTTTGTTATGCTGCTTTTTGTAAGTATACTGCTCTGGTGTTTCACTCAGCTAAATGATATGATAGTAAGAATTATCTTTTAATGTTATTTAGCCTAAAATATACATATATGTGTGTGTGTGTGTATGTATATGTGTGGATGGCGGCATAATGTAATCACTTTGGGACCTAGACAAAGTGATAACATTAACCAACTGATAATAATATGCATCTTTCATTTTTATGTTTGATACAATACAACACAATTTCTTTTATTTCCATATTTTATATTAGGAGAGTAGACCATTTGAAGATTTATGAAGTGTGATACCTACGTATTATACATAATAGCAGTATTAATGGCAGTACCTTATGCACAGCCTACCAAACTGAGGTAGCTGCCAATTCCGCCCTCTGTATATTATCATTCCCCATATGCCAATTATCATGACATGAATGTGTAAATTTTCTTATTCTGGGTTCATAAGCTAGTTGAACTCTTTTATAAGCCAATAATAATATTCTATCAATAAGCCTGATACAATGTTGCTACTAATTGCAAAACATATCATCAGGATATAACAATATCAAGATCCTTAACTTAAAAACACTTTTGCTAAAATTTGCACATTCATAGTTCTGGCACTAGAGGGGCAGTATGTAAAAATTAAAAACAAAATCCCATGTTGTAAAGCGATAATAATGTGCAATAAAATTAATCCAATGAATAAAAGTAAATTGTAGTCAGTCTTGGATGTCCCTTTGTAATGTGCCGCCCTTAAGTAATGGTCTTAATGCCGCCCTAGTGGGGGGTAATGTCTGAACCCTTGATACTGAATACGCCCTTCAAACAACAGTTTATGATTTGGAATTCTAGTTATAACACTCCTAGAAAACAACTAAACATATCAGGTTTTGTTTTAGTTTAGTAGCTGAACTTATCATGCTCAGGTTTATTTATTATTTTATTTTCTAAAATCTTATTTAGCATTCTCACTACGCTGCAAGACCAATATTATCCAGTGTAATATTAATTTTATTTATCTATTTATGTATTTTTTTTTTTAAATTATGACTGACAGTGTCAGTGAAGCGGTTGTTTTTTTTATTCTCAATTAGGTTGAGATGTCAATTGACTATTTTTCAATGTTGAAAGAATTATAATCAGTACGTAGCCTACTGAGGAGCCTTCAAATAAGAAGGCTCATTGTGTAACTTGTGGAAGAGCCAAAAAAAAACTACACAACTATTAAGTACTTTTACAATTGCAAAAACATTTGCTGTAAAAAGTAGCTGAAGAAAATGCCATACCTTTATAGTAAATGCATTTAGTTTTCAATGATACATTTAATTTTTACTACCTCTCATCTTTTTTATAATTATTTTTTTTATTATCATAAAATGTATTGTAATTAGACAAAACCCACTTGCTGGGTGGTAAAACAGAATGAATATATTTATTTAACTAGTTTACATGTCAAATATTATGACATGTAAATACACAAGCAAATAAACGAAAAATATTCTAACATCCCTTTTACTTAAATGGGAAACCTGATTGGGGGTTTGACCACATGCCAATACTGGGTGACCGACAGTTGGCAACTGGTTGGCGGGTCCAGCTCGGTGTAGACAGGATAACCATTAAACACTGAAGTGGAAGTTCTCTCAGTCACAGGGAACAGAACTTTGCGTTTTCTTCATGCATTCCCTAATAATAAGAGAAAATTTTAGGTTCCCGGCTGCATTTTATGATGTAACCATAGTGTCTAAGGTCTCTAAACCATACCCTCGTCTTAGGTTGATATGAGTGCCCTGAATCTATGCCGCTTGTCGAATTAGTATTTGGATCTAGAGTTCTTTTATTCCATAGCTGCTTTAATTTATTTGACCACAGGCCATTTCAGGACAATTTTTTTTTTTTTTAACTTTATTATTAAGTATATATTTAATGACCTTTTTCTGAAAATACTCAAAAGTATTAATCAGACAAAATACTTTTTTTTTTATCATGTATTCTATACAATACTTGTTAATTAGTTTTTCGTTCAATTGTATCTGAAAATTAAATCTTGGAAGGAAATTAAAATTGCTTTGGTTTAGTCCTAACCTGGTAATTAGTAAAGTGCTTTATGTATTCAATATTGGAGCTAGATGTTAACCAAATTGTTATTTTTTTAATTTTCAGACTGTTACTATATCAATGTTACTCCGATATTCTCATCATCAAATATTTGTGCTAATTGGTAAGTTGCTACAATAATAAGTTAGATACTAATTATTGCTTAGTTACGTGTGCTAATGGTATTATTTTTATATTTATTTAATTCAGACTGAATTTTTCTCATGGTTAATTAATTTAAGTAGAGTCTGATTTCGAGTGTGTTCTTATGTGTTGGGTCTAAGTATTCTTGAGGGGATTAAAGTACCTGAGTGATTAGTGTACTCGGAAACTAAGGTCATTATAAATATACCTGGCGATGGTTCAAATCCCAGGTAGGAATGACATGTATCTGATTGATTGTATAAGTTACTGTTCATTGGTTCTTTATTACACTAACAATAAGTCACACTTATAATTCAGTTTATTGAATTTTTTTTTTATACATTTAAATAATGATTTTTACCTATCTAATTAGTCTTCAGTAAATTATCTACAATCATATTAAATATGTTTCACAGACAGTCAGTTATTGTTTTGACTTTTTACTTATTTAATAATAAACTACACAATTTTAACCCGATAGGACAAGTTACCTTACACTGTAATCTATTTCATAATAATAAGTTGTTTTCTTTCCTCTATTTGACAATTTAGTGGATATACTCCAGATGTTGGAGTTCAATCTAGCCGGCATTCTTCCAGCCACACCACTCCTTACTGTCATTATGGCTTTGATTGGTATGTTAGCTTTATTGTTTAATTTATATTAAAAATCCATATTCTGCATTTTGTATGTATATTTTTTTGAATGCCGTTATTGTTGTTTATTTTTGACTTTTTGATATCAATAACAAGCTAATTTATCACTTCCCCTTTTTACGACTCAAATAGTATACTTCTGGAAATCTAAATTTACTTATTTTAATTTTGAAGTTAATACTTTGTTCTTCGTGTACTTAAAAATATGTCATTTTAGGTTCCTTTAGCATTACAATGGAGTAAAAGCAAATCACTTGCCCAGAGGAGAGGGGTGGTTTATCATTTGTTTTTTATTTAGGGATGTCCCGATTGAAACCAAACTGTTTCCTCAATCTAGAATACAGCACTCTGTTGAGCTATTTTTGATTTTAGATTCATGTTCCTGTATCAAATAAGGCATGCATACCAATTTTTGTTTAAATCGGATCAACTAATATTTTCTAGTTTTTAATTAAAAAGGATTTTTATTAAATCGGATTTTCAAACTAGATAAAAGTTAATAAAAAATTGTTGACAACCCTGTACAAATATTAGGATGAAATGTATAATATAAAAAAAGAACTTATAACTTACATTGATAATAAAGATGTGTAAAATAAAAAGAATCCCTAACTGTGATGTGGTGAATAATGGTTGATAAATTTATGGTGTGAGATGACGGTTGTGTGTGTGAGTGTGAAACGGTACATGTGTTTAATGATTCTCTCACTGGCACTGCGTGATAATGTTACTAAATGATATTTTATAACATGGTAAGTAAATGATGATTGGAAATCCAACTATTATTGTATAATGAAGAGAAAGATAAAAGATCATAAACAATAGTGGACTTCCATTTGTAGTTTCTATGAACCATATGCTCGTGTTCTTCTTTCGTTCTTAGCATGTTTGTGTGCTTGAATCTAACTGTTTTATCAGGTTTGACAGTGACAAAGACCTGAACAAGGCCTTTGTCTTTGTCTGTAGCCCTCACATTGTTGTAGGTGGCAGAACCAGGTAAAAAATAAAGGAAGTGTTGCAGGTTTGTCTACCCATGCATGTGACGAAATGCTGGTTTCCTTACCTGATTAAATACATTAGAACAAAACAAAACTTTTTCAGTGACCCTGAATAACAATTAATTTACTCTTTAACTTTTCAACGATATTCCTTCGAAGAATATTTATTGCTTTGAATTTTTGTTTCTCTGTTTACCAATATTTAAATTTAGAAAAAAAAACCCAACAAATATGGAGGTCTACATCATTCCAGACTAAGTGATTTATATTATTATATTATTAAGTGGTTTTAGAGATATCGTGAAGAGGTAGTGACTGCTGTTTGGATTTTATATTTATGGATATAGATTTAAGAGTTATTTGTTTATGTGTGTATATTTGAAATGTACTTCTTTTTATTACTATTTATACCTGTCAACTTATGTGGTTTATGAAAGTATAAATACAGTTATCGTGGGCAGCAGTTGGTTGTTTCTACCTAGATTTTGTTGTACTCTTGATAAATATAACAGAGAGGAATAGTGATCATATTATTGTAAAAAAAGCCACAATAGCTTTTCAAACAGAACAGTTAACATGTTGCTGGTTTTTTTATTTTTTTATAACTGATTTATAATCCTAATCTTTGTATGTTATTTGCCTATCAAAAGTTAATTTAATTTGACGAATGGTTTGTTGTTACTATTAGGAATGGAGGCGATCATGTCAGAATTTTTTAATGACACCACTACAGCTTTTTACATTATTTTGATTGTGTGGACTGCTGACCAATATGATGCAGTGTTTTGTCATACTTATATATCAAAAAAATATTGGGCAAGGTGAGGATTTTTTTTAAAAATTTATTTCTGAATAAAATTATTAAATATAGTTTAAACTTAAATACATATATTAGTTTTACATATTTTATTTAAAACATATTAAATGTTTTGTTTCAGGTTTTTTTTCTTGTACCATTACCATTTTTATGCATACCATTACAGATTTAATGGACAGTATAGTGGTTTGGCTTTAGTTGCATCATTCTTATTTATCCTTGTAAGTATATGCGTTCTCATACTCAATTATGTATATTTGGGTATATTTCTTAAAGTTAGTTTGTAGGGCTTCCGTGCTTGGAATCATAATGAAGTTCTTGATGTTCCGGTGTTAACAATGTTCTTGAAGGGTGGGCTTCCCTACGTTTCGCTTCTAATTCTAGATTCAACTTCAGGGGTGTTCATTGTAACAGTTTTTCTTGACAGTGTGAACAGGAGGTTTCTTCAAAGTGTCAGTGGTTTATACATTCTTGGCCTGGAACTTCTTTAGATTGTTACTCCCCTTATAAAAAAAAACAGAAGGGAGTAACAATCTAAAGAAGGTGTAAGGTATGTTCTTCTTTAGACTGTTAATCCCTTTTTAAAAACAGAAATGTGATATTCCTTTGTCCCAAAGTACATTGGACTAAACATCCCTTTCTCTTAATAGTTATTTAGTCAAATGAATGTATAAATAATTATATCTATTTATATTCTAAAAAAAAAGTATACTTTCTTTTCCACCAGAGAAATTGGTTTATTATGCTCTGTTTTAATAGTTTGTATTTAATTTTAGAACTTTAATGATTATATCTACTTTATTTATCCTGATAATTAAAAACTGACTTAGTATTAATTGTTTCAGCATTCGATGGTTTACTTCTTCCATCATTACGAGTTGCCAGAAATCTTACAGCAGGCTCAAATTCAAGAAATACTTTTGCGTGATCTTCGAGTGTTGTCTCAAAACCATCCTCATCGTCTGCGTCGTGGATTTCTGGTGCCTAGAGCTCGAGTTACCATACAAGAAGATCCCTTCGATTCTGAAAATTCTTTTGGCGGAAATGACCCGGATAGTGAAAATTCTCCTGACAATGAAAGTAACGGTTCAGGCTCATCCAGATTAACAAACGGTCTCACATTAGCCGATGCGATGGATAATATAAGTAGGCAATGGGGGCGAACGATGCGAGGACCAAGAGTTCCTCTAATCAGTGATCTCAGGGTACTAGTGACAGACTTTAACGATATACTTGTGGACAGGTCTACAAATGTAAGGAATCCATCTTCCTCTAGTTCTTCTTAATTTGAAGTCGAGGAATAATAAACTTTTGAATGTTTTACAGATTTATAATTTTCTCTCTTGTTCTTTTGGCTAAATGTTTCATGTACGGTTTATATGCAACTCAAATCAAGGACTTAAACAGTTCTTACTAGTAACTAAAAGAGGTTAGAGGCCTTTTACTCTATAAAGCATTGAAACATAAAAAATGTAACGGAATTTTTTTTTCTTTTGTCAAGCTCTTGCAATGGTATGAAAAGATAAATTTTCTCTGTATGCGTTGAATTCTGTATAACTTTTGGTGATTTACATTAAAATAATTTCTTTCTTTAGAAGAGTTTTTTTTTATTATTCATGAATAAGACAAGATTGTTGAGATCAGAGTGTTTTTTCTATTATTATATTGTAATATTTTTTTTATTTTATTTTAAACTGCATTTCCTCTTTGCAGTAACTTTTTAAAATATATATCACAAAAAAATTATGCAAATTCCACAAGACTTATTAAAGTTTTTATTCATAAAAAAAAAAAAATCTATTTATAACAGATTGCCAGTAAAATTGTATATTTTTGTGAGTAAACTACCCTTGGGACAAGACATTTTTTATTGTAAGGTGATAAAATTTGATTTTGAGTCTTGCAGAATATACACTTTGACACAGAATAATATTATTGTAGCTTGTAATAAGTGTTAGTTTTTTCCCTTAATCTATCATGATTTGATTTCCTTATAGTTCATAATAACATAGTTGATGTTATAGTATCCCTCCCAGAAAAATGCAATTAGAATATCAGGTGTGTGAAATATATAAAAAAAATTGATGTTAGATTTTAAATTCATTGTTACCAGATGCATAATATATTATTAAATAATTTTAC
This sequence comes from Gerris lacustris, assembly GCA_951217055.1. Lineage (NCBI taxonomy): Eukaryota > Metazoa > Arthropoda > Insecta > Hemiptera > Gerridae > Gerris > Gerris lacustris. The sequence goes on from OX578285.1 coordinate 18,693,047, forward strand.
TTTAACAAGAAAATATATGTTGAATGTTTCTAAAAGATATACTCTTATTATATATCAGATATTCTTATAATAAAATTTAGCATGAAAGTATATCATTTTTTTTTTTTTTTTTTAAAGTGTGAATGAGATACTATTTTTATTTATTTTCATTTAAAAACTGTGACTTCTGGAACGATTGAAATGTTCTCAACTTAAGTGAAGTTTTTATCAAATTTGTTGTTATTGATTGGATTGGAAAAATAAAATTTGTCATTGTTTTAAAAATGTAGATTGTTGAATTCCCTTATTTTTGTGTTGCAACATTTTTCCCTTTGTCGTATTATAAATGTTTTTAAAATATCATAGGAGTTTCTTAAATAATTTAAATGTAACTTACTTTTTTCAGGTTACACAAAGCCCGGAAAATAAATCCCTTTTTCTTTCATAAATTGTATTGAATATATATATTTTTTAATGATGTTTTCACAGTGGTGGTTCATAATAATTTTATTTGGGTACTCAGTAACAAACTTAAGTAATAAATTACACTTTCTTAAAACAATATTATATTGTATTAAAATAAATTGATAAGTATAAATTGATATTTGAAAGAATATTAGTTTTATAAAACATAACTATATAACGAGGTGGTTATTTTTGTATATTAGCATTAGATGCCCTCAAATAAGTGACAGTTTGATTTATTACTATTTGTCTCCTTATTTTGTACTGTTTGAATCCAATTTATTGTTATTATTATTTGTTTTGTATTTTTAATTAAAATAATAATTAAGAATGAACAAACATTGTTTATCACAATTGTAAAAAATATATTAATTACGATTCATCAATATATTAAAAGCAAGTGCCCAATTGTGATTACGATATATAATATACAACATATATATATATATTTTTTTTTAATCCGCAATTCTTTTTTTTTTATTCAACCTTAAATTTAGTTTATTATGGGTCCTAGTCATTTAATAATAATATATGGATACACAAGTATATTGAGATGGCTGTATTTAGTTTGTATGTATATATATATAATATATATATTTATTACTTTAAATTGTGTAAATAAAAAGTTGTTTTATTTTTAATCTTTTTGTTGTTGTTTTTTTTTTTAACACAGACTTCTTTCTGTTGGGGAATATCAGTGTTTTGATGCTGTGCTAAAAACATGACAGAAAAAGAAAATTATAACAAATACGTCAATAAAAAATAAACTATTTGCAATTGCTGACTGCTAAAGAGACAATTGATGATTGATAAAGAAAACAAAATAATTTATACAATCTATATTCTATAAGATTAGAGTTGGCACAATCAAAGGCGGGAAAATGTTGAGAGGGAAACAATTCTATTGGTCCGCCATCTTGAATGCAACTTTAGAAAAAAATGCCCTACTCTACCCCTGTTCCACAAAAAAAATATAACATGGCAACACTGATTTTCCCTTTTTATAACCCCAAAACTACCTCCACATTTGTTGTTTCCCGCCTTCGATTGTGCCAACTCTAATCTTATAGACTGTAAGTACCTTCAAAGTCCTGGGAGCACCTTTGTTTTTTTTTCACCATTTTCTCTCCATCGCTTCTCTTCTTCTATTCCTTTGTTTACTATCCCCCATTTTCTTAAGATCCATCACTAATCTTCTTAAAATATTTACCTCCCATACTTGTAAAGTGTGTTACTGTTTAAGACAATGGTTTTATTTAAGCAAATACGTTGACATTCAACTGAAATAAGATGTATAAATTTAGCAACCGTTAAATTATGAATTATCCTTAAAATTAGTGAGGTACGGTTTAAATAAAAAAAAACTACATAGTTTGACCAACTAGTTTCGTGTAATTTGTACACATCTTCAGGGTATAACTACAGATAATAGACAAAATATACTGAATTTAAAGTATATACATGTTGACGTTAGGAATAGGACTGATTACCAGTCCTATTCCTAACGTCAACATGTATATACTTTAAATTCAGTATATTTTGTCTATTATCTGTAGTTATACCCTGAAGATGTGTACAAATTACACGAAACTAGTTGGTCAAACTATGTAGTTTTTTTTTATTTAAACCGTACGTACCTCACTAATTTTAAGGATAATTCAACTGAAAATTACCATTGCTAAAATGATGGCTGCTTCTTTTTTCCTAGAGTTCAAATTGCAATTACTATGAAAAATTAATTAATTATTATTAATATTTGAATGCTAAAATTGTTAAAATGATTAATTAAGCTTGTTTAATTACAAAAGTAAAATTAGGTGCATGCAAGTAAATAATATATAAAAACAACTAAATTATTTTTTAGATCACTCTAATAGTGGTAAATGAATTTTATTATTTCTTTTAAAAGAATGAATACTGTAAAAAATATACCATATTCGTAGTGCATTACCCTCTAATCTAATTTATTCTCCAGTCTTACTTAGGTCTATAGGGCATTAATAAATCTTATTTCTACTCCATTTTTGGCTATATTTCACCTCCTTTGAGGCATCTTCAGGCCTTTATTAATTCCTTCTTTTATATTACAATACACATTTTTCCTTTAAATGTCTTACTACCAGTAATTCTATCTAGTTAGGTAGTAAGACATTTAAAGGAAAAATGTGTATTGTAATATAAAAGAAGGAATTAATAAAGGCCTGAAGATGCCTCAAAGGAGGTGAAATATAGCCAAAAATGGAGTAGAAATAAGATTTATTAATGCCCTATAGACCTGAGTAAGACTGGAGAGTAAAAAATATATTATTTTGCAAATGTCCCACAAAATAAATAAATAATAAAAATTAGTTCTACTAGTTTTTTTTTTTTTTTTTTTTTTTTTTTTTTTTTTTTAAAACATCATATTGTAATGAAGACTTTCTATAACCTCTCTAACACCAATTTTTTTCCAAGTGTAACATTAAAAATTATTATTTTTAAAATGTTCAGGCTATAGAAGGGAACATTTTTGAATTTATTATTTTAGAAAAATAATTAACACTTCTTTTTCAGAAGAAAAGTTTCTAAAAAAAAATATTGAGAAAAACAACAACTTTTCCATGACTATTAAGGGAGGTCAGAAAACAGTAAAAATAAACTATAGATAAACTCAACTTTAACAATATAAGTAGTACAGGTAATAGGGTTCTAGGACACTTGGAATAAAGAGTAAGATGGAGACTTTTTTAATGAATATATTAAACAATATAGCAGAAATCACAAGAAACAAGAAAGAAATAGACATTATATGGGTCAAATCACATCAAGGAATTAAAGGAAAGAGGAAGCAGACAACCTTGCCAAAACCCCTACAAAACAATCTGACAAAAAAATACCAACTAGAGACCTCATAGCACTATCTAAAAAGAAAATGTTCGAAAAATGGAACATTTAACTCCAAGAAGAACTAGAAAAAGCAAGAAATTTCAAATCAATTGACAAAAAAGTTTCCCCTTAAACCATTGATAAAAACTACCACATACAGATATAATTAAAATTAATAGATTGAGAAGTTACCATGCAATATGCATTCAATACAACTATAAGATAGGACTAAGTGATTTCCCTATATGGTATACATGCCCAGATAAAGAAGAAAATATGTCACGTCCTATTGTCCTAAGTATAAATCACAACATAACAAATTATACCAAGAACTTAAAATCCAAGAAATTCAAGATGGAAAAAGAAAAAATCAAGACCATACTTATCTCAAAATTAAAAAATATTACACTCACACAAAAATTCTTAAAAGAAATAAATTACTCCTCTTAGCCTCAATCAAAAACTTTGGAGGCCACTCACCAACAGAAACCCCTTAACAAAAGCCATAACTGCCAATAGCAATGTTTTTCTACTGGAAGGACTCTTATTCGCCCAACATAATTGAGGTTTTCTGTGGTTTCCCTCAATTTACTAGGCAAATGCCAGGTTGGTCTCATCTTAAGTCAGTCCACAGAGTGCCTATGATACCCGTTTAAATACCTGCAAACAACCATAATAAAAGTCCAAAATCCAAACTCAAAAATTTCCATTTAAAAAAATATAAATAAAATATATATTCCAAAAGTATCCATTATACCCTTCCACAAATTTAATTAAAAAGCTCCAATCCTTTACAAAATATCAAAAATTAAAAAAGGCAGAAAAATAACTCCACTCAAAATAACATTATATCTCCGGTATATAACATTTTTTTTTTTGTTACTTATGCCCATAAATAACTTGTTAAAAAAAGAAAAAAAATATATATTTCCATATATTCATGTATTTACTAATTTTAAGTTATGAAAGGTTTGACTAAATAAAATAAAAACGATAACATAAGTTTTTAATATTATATATATTTTAATGAAGTCAATTGACATATTTCTTATTCATTTAAAATATTAATTTTTTAACATATATTTGGATATTATACCCCGTACAAGTTCTTTAAGTTTTAAGCTATGCTGAAAAGTATATTTAATACTGAGATAAAACACTTAAAAGATGTCGAAAAATTGTTCACAGACGATATACACAACTAATATAATTTTGAAGATTAGATAATGGAGCAAATCAGTTTCTGTCCATTTCATTTTGATTTTAAGACATCTAGATCAGTAAAATAGGGAAGGTAGAGGTTTTAACTGATAATAGCTCATTTACATGTGCTTATTTTTTTAATAAACAATAATTTGGTTGTTTTAATTTATAATAATTGTATAGACCTAACATTAGTATTGATTTGAGATTTCACTTTTTAGAGCAAATTTTCTTTTGTGCTAAGCAAGTTGTACTGTATAGAATAAATGAAGTAAATAATAAAATTACACGAGAAAATTAGAATTGTGCAAATATCAAATAAGTCTTAAAATTTAACTCATAATTGGCAGAATGTCGTTAACAAATCATTTAAACACACAACAAATATTAAGATAAAATAGTTACAATATATAAATGTTATTTTAGTTGTTTTTTCTCTCTTTTTTAGAACTCTAATGTCTACCTTATCCCTCAATCGTATTTATCTTCTCTCACCATACGTTAACGCTAAATGCTTATTATTTATTACAAATAATAGATATAATGGAATGTGATAATGACTAAAAAATATCATAAATGTGATAGAAATAAACAATACCTGAGAGGGAATCAAAAAAGTTCCCTTAAGCTTAATCCACACTAGGACTCGCAACAAAGACGTGCAACATTAAGTCCTGGTGTGCTAAGTAAAGCAGTCGACCCCGGGACTCAATGTTATGCATCTTTGTTGCGGTGCTAAAGTGCAATAGCGCCGTTTCAGCCCTGCAACATAGCCGCACAACATTGAGTCCCAGTGTGGACTAAACATTACTTTTATTATTTAAGTCTTATACTAAAACAAAATTAAATAATAATAAAATTAATGTACTTAAGTGTGATATACAAACATATAAAGCCTTATTACATAGCTCAAAGGAGCCAATTTATTGGAATGTTAATAAAACATCGATGAAAACAATGCTGCATTACAAACAAAAATTAAAGCTATGATGTTATTAATAAACAAATTATTCTGTCATTTAAGTATTCGATAAAATACAGTTAAAAAAAAAACACAAACATGAATACAATTTTAAGAGCTTCAATACTGATTAATGTTACAAATATAATATCACACATCTATAAGCAGAACGAACACTCACAAAAAAAAAAAAAAAAAAAAAAATATATATATATATATATATATTTAATTTTTTATAGTAATTACCTTTTAATTTAAAAAGTTGTGCTAAGGACGAACTTATGTTAGAGAATCTCACTCTTTATACATGAAAAATGGGTACATATCACAATTTACCTAAACACCTACAATGTAATGACAGTTACCGGTCATTCTGAACAGATTAGTTTTAAAATTTTAAAGTAAGGAAATACAAAAAAAAAAAAACGGTTTTGATAGCATAATATGTTTCAATCACAACTTTTAAACTAGAAACTATAAAAATAAAAGGAATGCGTGTAAATTACGTGGACTAAAACATTAATAACAAAAATAAAGTAATAAGAAAATATAAATTCAAACAAATAATAATTATTCTAAAAAAGGAATGTTTTACATTTTTGTATACAATTCAAACAATTACAGAATTCAAGAAATGAGAAAATATAAATAATTGAAATATAATTCTTCTTCAACAGCCAAAAGAATTAATTGAAATATAATATTTAAAAAAAAGCTTTTTCTCATTGCTTTAAATTATCAACAAACGAAACAAGAAACATATGAGTAAAAAAATAGTTTGGGTGTCCTGAACAATACACTTTTTTACAAAAGGGAAATTTCAGAATTAAATCCACAGTTTTTTTGGACATAACTAATACTCTAAAGGACATAATAAATTATCAGGATTGATAGACATTTTTATAATGGACTTTAAAACTGTAAAATTAACAGCGGTCTAGAAGCGGTGGATATGAGAATGAAAGGAATTGTTGAATAAAAATTTCACTATTAAATAAATATATAGAATTTTGTTATGCAATTGTTTGAATAAACAATATACAGTTGGATCTCCTTATAACGAACTTGAGTACAATGAAAATATCTATATAACAAATATTTTTATTCCCCACCAATTCTCCATATTATTGTTTTAATGGAACGAAAATAATTTCTCTACAATGAACAAAATTCATAGAAATAAGGACAAATATCTGACCGACAAAATTTCTGTGTATAAAAATAGGCGGTGTTTTTGCATTCCTTTAGTTTCTTAGAACCATTTATAGGAGTATCTTGATTTAGCACTCTAATAATTTTGAGCATTCTACCTCCATTTGGATCATCGGGAATCATCTTTGTACAGTATAGAGAAATCTCTTAGTCAACTTTATATACTGTAATTTACTCACCGTACAAATGTTTAAAACAAAATCATCACTTTCAGAAAAAAAAAAAATATATTATTCATAGACATAGATAAAGAAATAGAACAAATTAGAATCTCATAAATAGGAAAATGCTCTGATTTTAGTATCAACAATTTTAAAAAACCAGGATTCATTATTTAAACTACACGAAACAAAAGGATATTTTAAAGAAAGATCTATAGGTGGTAAGTATAAAGACACAGAAAAAGTAGTTCTGCAAAGGGAGAAAATGGTAAGGGATAATAATCTTCCTCTATCAGGAACACTTATTTTTTTATCTTAAAAAAAGAAAAATTCTATACAACGAAATTTCTATAGAGCGATTTTGTTTCTGGAACTATCTATTTTGCAGTATGGAAGTCCAACTGTATATGATTTGCTTTAATTAAGACAAAAATGATGAAAAATTCAAGTGTAGGAGAATCAGTTAAAATTCTAAGTGTGAGCATATACAAGCCAAACATTTAACTGAGGTTCTGTGGCTCATTAGTATTGTAAAAATGGGTATTTTACCGAAATTAGCTTTGGAATTTCTCATAATTTAAAACATGCACAATATTAATCCCTAATAAATATCAACCCAAATAGTTTCAGATTTAAGAAATGCGCTTTTAGTCTATGCATTCACTAGTTAAGTAAGTCAATATAAATGCAAAATTATTTGTTTAAAGTACAAAAAGTTATGAAATTTGTGAATTCGGTTAGTTAAACCACATGGAACTAAGTTTGAAAAATATTTTTCATGTAGGTACCGTAACATAATTTGGGTTATAAATTATTTACACAATTTTTTCAGACAAAATAAGTATTGTGCAAGTAAATCGAACGATACAAAAGTACATTAAATTATTTTATTAAAATAAATATACACTTCTTTGTCTACTTATCACAGCGTTCATTGTATTTGATTATACATTTTCATGTAGAAATAAAAAGAGATGTCATTCATTAAGTTTTATAATATAAGATGTTCATACATGTGAACATTTTTCATGGCACAAGTTTAAACAATTAAAACTATACATAAAGAATGAAAAAATCATTATTTATAAATAAATTATTTAAGTTTTAAATCACACAAAGGGCTTTTAATTGTCAGATGGCTATTTGAAATAAGTAAAGTTAATTAGGTACTCCTTTAGATTGTTACTTCCGATGTTTGTTTTTTTTAGAATATAAATGAATTTGACTGAATAACTATTAAGACAAAGGGATATTTAGTCCAATGTACTTTAGAACAAAGGAAAATCACACTTCTGTTTTTATAAGGGGAATAACAGTCTAAAGAAGAACATTCCATACATCTTCTTTATCTACTCCCCTTTAGCTACTAACTTCTTTAGCTACTCCCCTCTGTTTTTTTATAAGGGGAGTAACAATCTAAAGTGCCATTAATTAATTAATGTATTATGTGTAATATATAAGCAGTAATTTATTGCATTAATTGGGTCGGCATAAAAATTGTACAATGAAATGAATGTGTCAAAAGAAAGCACACAGATAAAGAAAAGCAAGCAAAAATATGACTGTTATCTGTGAAAAGTAAATTGTACAAAGCAAAAATGACAAAAATAAATAACTTTAGAGCTACACAGGAAACAAAACAAACCAAAAAATAATAATAATAGAACACATTTTAAGAAATTACGAAAAATATTTAAAAAAAGAGCACTGATTTCTTTAAAGCTTGGTGGTCCATAAAGGAACCACCCAAAAATGCCCGTAAACGCCAACAGTAAAAATTAAAAAAAAAAAAAAAAAAAATTAGGAAGGTGGTTCTCAGAAGGACCACCTAGTGTTTAAAAAATTGTACATTTTTTTTATCCCCGGGGCGTTAAAAAAACTCTAAATCGTGAGAAATGTTTTACATGAGATTAAGTAGCAAAAGTTGGGTCATATTTTTAAAGTAAGAAATATATTTAAAACAAGGAAAGAAAATTATCATAGTTTAAATTGTTTTTTTACACAAATTAAAAAAAGTAGTAATATCCTTTACATTCAGGTACAAAAAACAAAAAGTGAAAAAAATTTGAGATTATTGAAGTTTAATAAATAAATCAAATGAACTATATTATATAATACAGTCTTATGTGATGAACATATATAGTAGAAAAAGAATGTGTTCAGACAAAATGCAAAACTAAATATCCATAAGTAGTATTTTTCAGCTTATCTTCAGTAAAAAGAATTGTTTATATATATATATATAGATTGAAAAAACTTGGTTGTGGTAAAATTGCATGTCTAAGTTTAAACTAACAAATGTTTATTGCTTACCACTAGTTTCTCAGTTATAACTACTAAAAATGAATCTTTAAAATAGCAAAATATTGACCAAGTTATCATTATTAAACCTCAATAGATATACAGTAGAGCGTCGATTATCCGAACTAATGTTTTTTGGGGGGGTTCGGATAATCGAAAATTCGGATAATCAAATTCACTAAAATTATTAAAAGGTAAGATGTAAAAATAATCAACCACCTTTATGAAAAAAGCATCATTGTTTTATTTATCTAGTACATAGTGAAAAAGATGTATGTTGTATCACTTAAGCTTAATTTGGCATAAAGAAAGTTTTAATACTCGTCTGCTTAATTTTTTTAACTTAATTTTACCATATAAACTACCCTCCTTACTTTCAAGATTAATTAATAGACGAACAAAAGTTAGTTCTTAGTAATCAAATGGTAACGTCTGCCCCGTCAAACTGAATTCATCGAAATCTGATATCCCTTTATGTACCTAACCCCGCTGTTTATAAAAATTAATTAAGCAGCAGCTTTTGAATTTTTTTTTTTTTTTTTCCCCATGAAGCCAGTTCGGATAATTGAACGTTCGTATAACTGACGTTCGGATAATCGACGCTCTACTGTAGATAGTATTCTTTAAATTTTTATTTGATTATAGTAAGTTTTAGTAGAAAATTAGTTGAAACAACTAATATGCCTGATAACCAGTTAAAAAGATATTTGTTCAGAAATGTTATTCTTTTCAGTCAAAATGGTGCACATTTTAATTTTTTACATTAATAATTTTTTTTTACAAATAATATCTACTTTACAGTCCACATCTTGACAGAATGAAATTGAAAAATAGATGAAATAAAAACTAAAGGCATTTCAATAACATATATAAAGGCACACATTAAATGCTTAATTGTTTTAGCCATTACTGAACGGAAAACATTTTTTTAGATTGGTTTGTTCTTCATTAATTTACATAAAATATTATTTTATATTGAAAGTTACTATATATTTTTGATTAGTTATTAAGAAGTAAATAAAGAAAAAGTAAAAAAAACGAAGACATTTATGTGGAACACAGTTCTGTTAGCATTTGGTCTTAATGTTCCACGAAAAAAAAAAGAAGAAAACAAATTGCAAATAAATAACTAGTAATTTGTTGCTTACTAGTGAAGTTTGTACTTAAGGATTAAAACAAATAAATAAATAAAATTAAGAGAAAAAAAAGCAATCAATAAATGGTGTATTTGTAATGTGCAAAAACACTCAATAGAGATTATTATGTAGAAAGAAATTTGTACGCAGAAATTATAAAACAGCAATCAAATTACTAAGAGGAACTTAGGTCACAAATTCCGATCTGATTGAGATTCTTTTACACACACGGTACCAAAAAAAAAGGAACTTAACAAACATACAAGCAAAACAACCAATCTTAGAAGTTAACTTTTCTATGGTTATAGAAACATAAAAAAAATATATATATACCTATTAACTAGATAAGACTTAGATATTACATAAAAAATACATTTTGTAATTAGGTTTTTTTTTATTTAACAATTAAAATTAAAAAAAAGAAAAGATTAATGAAGTATCAAGACTAGAAAAAATCAGAATGTTTTGTCAATTAAACATTATACCACTGGTAGTAAGAAGATAATAAACCATTACACAATTATGCTTTTGCCAAATATCATTGAAGCATTATACATTTTTTTTTTGTTAGGCAATAAATTTGTGACATTCTTGAAATAAAGTTAGACCAAGCAAAAGAGTAAATCATACATTTTCAACAGGTTTAATTTTAATTTGCAATGGTGTGTAGTTATTTTTACTACAATTGTCCGGAGGTAGGGTGGGATCCTCGTCTTCTTTAGCTAGAATAAATAAAACGGAATAACAAAAAGGAATATGATAAAGTAATAATAAAATAAAGCTTAACATTTAAATATTCTTAAGATTAGGTTAAAAATAAAAATCTGGAATTTAAAAGATTAAATCTAGAGTCGGCAGACGTAACCACACTTAGAATAACATAGGTCAAATTTTCTGAGAACTAAAAATATCAGGCTAAAGCCTGTCAAAAAACGTGTCAACTATAAATAGTTGACACGTTTTTCTCTGACATTTTAATGTTCAAAGAATAAACTAGCTAATTATGATAAATAGAAAGTAACACAAAAATATTGTCCCCATAATTTTATATTAATTTAACAAACACGTTTCGACATTTTATAGCATATTCAGTGTTACCATAGTAAGAGTAAAGATTCTACAAAATGTCAAAACGTGTTTGTTAATAATTAATATAAAATTGTGGTGAACATATTGTTATGTTAACCTCTCTAGTCATAATTATGAAGTGGTACCACAAAATAACCAATCATTTGGAATAAACTAGCATTGAGGAAAAAGTAATTTAACCTATTAAAAAGTACAAATCAAATAATATATTTATTAGGTATATATTCCCCTGGAAAAATAGACATATGTTTGTCTGCCAACTCCATAAATATTCATTGTATAATAACTTATTCCCAGGGAAGTAAAAGGAATTATGTTAAAATATACAATACATAATATACTCTTCTTACAGTTAGAATTGTTATTTGACAGGGCGGGAAAATAGACAAGAAGCCAATGAGAGCGCTGGATTTTGAATTCTAGAAGGTCGGGCTAACCAGGCAAATAAAAATGTCTCTATTGGAGGGGCGCGGACCTAAGGGTAACCGTTCGAAGAGACTTTAAAACCTCCACCGCTTGAATTCACTTTCATGTTATTAAATATAATGCACTAAATATTACACTGGTTTTGAATTTTGTTTGTAACTACTTGTCATTTCAATTTTTTAAGTTATTCTGACAAAGTAAGACTGAGACAGAAAATTCAGCTATACATAAACACAAAAGGACAATATTTCCATGTTATATAATAGGATTTATTGTTTATTTACCGAAAAATAATTACTACTACTTTTTGACACTGTACATTAATTCGAAAATTGATAGATTAAAATGTAAAGCTCGACTGAATTAACAAAGGTTCTTACACTTCCTTTCATTACAATTCAACATCTGTTGGATAAATTAATTCTTCATCTAAGTACTTTAAGCCTACACTTTTCATAAAGTTTTATTACCGATATTAAATTTCATGATTCTATAAAGGAAATTAACTTTTACATTAAATTTCAATACATATTCGTAAATCTAAGTGGCAAAATCAGATAAAAAGATCGCGATTTGTTGAAGTAGTAAAATAACCTTCTTTTGTAGACAAACAAATGATGCTCTCCCACCCCTCCTACAGGCCTAGTGGCTTTATTTCTTCCCCCACATAGGTTGGTCAACCTGAGTGTCAAAAAACAATTTTAATTGTAAGAAGAGTATAGAAACAATATAGGAATTGGCAGATCATAAAAGATATTACACATATTGTCCAAGAGTGAGTACTGCCAAAATATCATCACCTCATTCCATAAAAAAAACAGAGCAGCACAAACACTTTAACCATCAGCTGAACTGAATAATACCTGTCAGTTTCACTTGGAGTGGTAGATATTAAGGTAAGCAAAGTAAAATCATTCTTTTTCTTGAAGATGAAAAAAAAAAAAAAAAAAAAAAAAAATAGTTATTAATAATTATTTTAAATACTTACAGAAGGCAACAATATCTCCATAATTGTAGTTGATACGGCACATAGAGTAAAACGGACAAGGAGACCAGAAGCAACATATTGTGAAGGTAATTGAAAGAATTATACATAGCAGAATCACCACTGAAGAGGTGATCATCAGCACACTGCAAATAATATATTATAATAATACATAATGATATTCAGTAGCGAATTGTCTACTTCAGCGCTATCTGAGAACAGCGGCAGTCCATAGGCACAGCAACTGTGATTAGAACTGGTCCACCAACAATCCAGTTATCTAGATGTCAGGATATCGTGTAATGTGTGTGGGTTAAAAAATAAACTGCTTAATATCGAGTTTATCAGAATGATTCAATTAAATTATATACTTATGCCAATAAAAACTTTTATAGAGGTAATGGAGCAGCGGATGTAAGTACATAATTTCCCAACAAGAAAGAAAAAGATGGGTAGGGCAAGTGGGGAAATAGTTATGGGAGTATATAACATTTTGATATCAGAGGTTGAGCCATTTATACACTTGTTTAATTAAAATAATGAACTAATTATATACCCCTTATATTTAAATTGTAATTTGTGGGAAAATGATTTCAGTAAATTGAAAGCAAATTTTATTGTTAGGTGGCATGAATGTTAGAATAGGTCAGAAAAATGAGGTAAACACGGCCACGCTGGCTCTCAAAGAAGGGTTAACTGAACAGTTTAAATGTGGGATTGGGTTGAGACAGGGATATCTGTTGAGTCTGTTATTATTTGCTGTCTTTATCAATGACGCTGTAGAATATATAGGGGGAGGAATAAAAATTAATGATGGATGCCTTAATATGCTCAGACAAATAGGTTTTAGTTACAGATAATCCTGTTATTCTAGGGAAAATGATACGTTTTACTGTGATTTATGGATAGTTTTAGATAAAACAAACATCTTTATTTTTAGAAAAAGGGGTAAAGTTAAACCTTATGTAAGGGGAATAAAGGGAAACCATAGAAGTAGTTAACCAAAATAGATAGTTGGGGATAAAGCTCTCTTCAGAATTGGCATAGAAAGCACATCAAGGATAAATGCCGAACTGCCAAGGCACTCTGTGTGAATTGGCAAAAATTATTTGGAAGCTCTGATATCTCTATTTCACTAAAATCAAAAATATTTCATTCGGTTTCTAGGGCTATTGTGACAAATGGTTCAGAGATTTGGGGTACTACAGATTATAAAGAATAAGAAAGGTTTCAAAATTATTTTCTTAAAAAAACTCCTAAGGCTCTAAAAGCTCTAATTAATAATGAATATCAATGAGGAATTCTACTTTGTAATATTTTATAAGTTAGGGATAAGCATGTGCATGTATGTATTAAGGTATGGGTATGTGTGTCAACATAAATTACATGGAAAACATAATATATAAAAATTATATTTCATTTAAATAAAATTTAATACTGAACATAGATGCAAATAATGTAAAATAATTGTCGCATTTATATTTATTTTATATTATAAAAGTATCGGCAGATATTTTTATTATTGTACGTTTATTTTTAGCTAGGCATTAATTTTTTGTTTTACTTTTTTATTTTTAATATTAGTTATTTTGTTTATCACTATATTTAATCAGAATAATATAAATGAGCTAAAAATCTTTTGTAGCATGTGAATGTTAAGAGGGGTAACTCTTACCCTAAAACTAAAAGCAGTGGGTTTAAACAGGTATTCTGAATTATGATAAACATTTAATCTCGGTAAAATCATGTATATGTAATATTATATAATCATAAAACACAAAAAAAAAACCTTAAAAGAAAACAAAAGAGGAGAGTTTTGTTAAATCAATACCAATCAAATGTTATCAATTTCTAATATTTATTTATTTAAATGTCTAGTAATAGCGTCCTCTAACACTCTGATTACCTTCAAGTGTTTAAGGCTTTCATGATAACGAAGTTCAAACAATGATAATTTTTCAAATTAAAGATAACATTGATGATGTGTGAAGTGGTTGATACTGCTGTCATATTTTAAAGGATTTTTTTTTTTTTTTTTTCACTTTATTGAGTAACACAACTACATATATCAATGTTATAAGTGTTAATGATGCAAGTTTTTTTTTCGGGCATTGAATTACTTGAGAAAGGTAGTAGTCCATTGACTACTCCTTTAGGCATGAGGATTAAAATTATGATTACAGTAATATGAATTAGGAATAATAATAAAAGTAATTTTCAATAATTAATAATTTTCAATAATTAATCACATTCTTAGTAAGTCTCTGGGCCACTGCCTTCTCAAGCGGCGAGGTGGGTCATCTGGGATGGATTGGGAGGAAAGGATTTCAACTAAAGGATTGGTGTGATTGGATAAGGATTGGTGAAATTTATGGTATCGGGAGGAATTTAAAGAGAGATTGTTTATTATGTAGTCTTTTTCATGATCATAGTACATGGTTCTTGGTACATATATGTACCAAGAATGTTCATGTTGAGTGGTATGGGATTTCCAGAACTAGATTTTGGAGGCCCAGTTCTGAAACCTGTAGAGGTAAATCTTTTTTGCCACTAAGACCCCATCCAGGGTTGTAAAAACCAGGATAATGAATAAAACATTCACAAATTCTTAAATAATAATATAAAAATACCATTTTTAAAAACTGGTCTAATTTGAAATTTTTTTTTTTTTTTATTCTTCACCTAAATTGTTTCCAAGTGCAAAATTTGGGGAAGATTGAAAGACAGGAAGTGGTTCAAAATTGGAGTAATAGGTGTGTGATGAAACTTACAAAGCAAAGTAATATAAGACCAGTAAAAAATAATTAGAAACAATATTGTTCTCAAATTTTTTTTAACATTCTCTCAGTTTTACTTAGATCAACTTTTTATCTTAGATATCTTTTAGACATTTTTATATTAACTCTTATGTATTAGTTATTTGTCACTAGTAGTTTTTAATTTGAGTATATTTCTGATTTGAGAATTATAGTCAAAAGACTGATTTAGCGATCAAATGACTGGCTGAATGGTTAATTAAAAGTCATGCCAAAAAAAGAGGCTTTTCAAAGGTAGAGAGGAAAAGTAAATAAATTGTAATTGACAAAATCTAAAGTACTGCCAATTAAAAATATAAGTTGTTTAATTAATAAAACTCAATTCTAAATAAAGTAAATATAATCTGAAGAGGGACTCTCGAGTATTAGCAACAAACATAGTTCAATAACATTGTCAATAAATGACTCATCTGTCATACACAGAAGTAAAATAATAAAAAATAACAAGAAAATAATTACTAATATATAACTTACTTATAATCCATTGTTAAAACAGAATTAGTGCAAAATAATCTTCATAAAACCCTCTGGATCATACTAAAACAAAATATTAAAAAAAATAAATAAATAAAATAAGATAAAGTAGGAGCAACAACAGTTATGATAAGAGGGTACAGTTGCACGGAAAAAATATTATCATTTTAATTATAACAAATTTAACACGCTTGTTAGGCACATTGTACAACCCTTTCGCTGCAGGTGCCGGTAATAGCCAGCAGGTATATATATATATATATATATATATATATATATATATATATATATATATATATATATATATATATATATATATATATATATACCGTATTGCTTCGAATATAAGACGCCCCCGAATATAAGACGCATCCCGATTTTCGAACCAAAAATATTGGAAAAAAATTAATGCATCATATATAAACGCACCTCGAATATAAGACGCACCCCAATTTTTGGAGAAGCAAAAGCGGAAAAAAAGTGCGTCTTATATTCGAAGCAATAGCATAGCAACTACACCATATTTTAGGCTCATTTTACTAGTCCTGTGGTAGAGAGTTCCAGCCACTTCACACATCCTACCTCTGTTCATTGTACCACCGAAGCAAGTATGGTGTGTTCATTAGTGAGCCATATAAATCAGAGTATCACGGCGAGGGATCAAACCTATGACCTCGTGCCACCTTTGATTCATTAATGGCCGATCAGACATGGTAAATAATTTAATCCATAAGGTCACCCTGGCTCTTATTTATGTAGTTTTTTCAGTAGATGGATTTTTAGGTGTTTATAGAAGAAATTATATTTACTTTATTACCAAATTGTTCAGGAAGTTTTATTTTTAGGGACACCCAAGATGGTGATGTCTTTTCAACAGATGATATGAACATTCGGATGTGGTTCCTGAGTGGTCTTCAAGACCTTTAATGCAGGAGGATGTTTCTTTGGTGGGTTAAATTCCTACACACCAGAGGACACTAAAAGTCTCTTGAAGTTGCTTGATTTCGCAGTGTGAAAGCCGCCTTACATGTCATTTTAAATTTAAAAATAAGCATAGCCAAAAAAGAGCAAAATGCTAATTACTATAGGCGAGTTCTTTAAGCGTGGCATCACTTATAACATCAGTTATATAACATCTCCAAGTGAAAAGACAGTAGAAGAAAAACTGGTCACAATAACTGAGTTTCATTGACATTTCTCTTCCACTACTGGAAGCATCTTCAGGGGTGAGGTGCATCGTGATGTTGACTTATAGAGTATTGTTTCCTTTGAACGGACATCCAGGAGGCAGGAGAAGTCGTGGAAGACCAAGTAAAGTTGGCATGAAGAAGTGTAAAAAAGTGTGGGAAGATTGGGAGTTCGTAGGTTGGCTCTTGATTGGAAAGAATTTAAGGCCATTGTCAAGAAGGCACTAAATACAAGGAATGAAGTGTCATGGAGAGCAAAGCAACAGATATTGTTTAATCTATAGTGACAAAGAAAATACTAAATTTAAATTTGGAACTCTTCAAATTGTAATCATTACTAGCTTAATGAACACCTAAACAGATCTAAGACAGATAGTTCTAATCATTTGCCAAAATTGTCTATAGAGAAGCTAATTTTGTATATAAAATGGCCGTCACATAAACTTTCAGTAGGGCAAAGAATGAGGAGGTTAGACACTTTCCTGAAAAGACACCAGATTACCCAAACGTATGCTACGTTTCCATGATGTTTAAATACGGATTGAATCCTAATTTGGGATTTAACAAGTTAGGTGTTTCCATAAGTAGTAGTGAATCCGTATTCTATACAAAATAAAAAAACAAACTTTTTCTTGGTTACTTTTGCTAAAGGTTATAAATAATTTTGTAACTTTCGCCTTTTATAACCATGCTTTTTATTATGTATTTTGACAGATTTGACCACAGTTTCTACAGAAATACGCTAGGTTTGCTCACACCCACGCTCTGCGCATGTCAGTCTCGAGTTAGGTATTTCTATTGCAACCCGATCCAGATCCGATCCCTGAATTAAGTGAATCGTATCGGGATTGGTATCGTATTTAATCCGTATTGAATCTAGGTTTCCAGGGACACTTTGGAGCCAAAAACTGTATTCAATCCTTATTTAAACATCGTGGAAACGTAGTAATAGTGTAATGTGTATTGTTGTATTTAAAATAGAAAACTTACTTTAATTGTTTTAACAACATAACTAAAGATGAAAGGTAGTCTGTATTACTACTACTACTACCCCCCTGTAAACTGTTTACCTAAATTTTAAACTGATTAAAAACTGATCTTTGAAAAATACTTAAAGTATGTTTAGACAAATAAACATAGGTAACTCTATTTAGATATTAGCAAAACATTACACCAAAGATTATTTATAAGATTAATTTGAAGATAAAAGACAAATACTTTAATGTAAAGGAAATTCGATCTTTCTAAGAATGAAAGGAAATACAATACAGAATTCCGAACACATTGTACTTGAAAATGTCATTCAAACAAAGGTCATACCTTGACAATATATATAGTTCAGGATATGTTTAAGAAATTACAAATAGTAAAGAGTAAAGAGCAACAAAAGTAAGCATATTCATGCAAGTCAAATTAAGGCTTAAAAAAGTAGATGTCAGTTTTTGTATTATAATTAAAACTTACAACAGATAAGTTTTCCTTTACTTTGGAGCTAGATCTCAGTAAGAAACTTGAATAACTATAGGAAGACGGAACAAGTCGTGACTCACGTACACAAATTCAAAATAGGGGATCCCAGTGAATACGGATTAAGAACAATTTATTTGTTTACCTAATTTGTTTTATCATGTGATAAAATTAGAAACCCAAGTTTATTCTATTCAAAAATTCAAACGGCTATGACGGTTTAGTATTCGATATAGAGATGTCTGCATCTCAAAACTAAAATTTGAATAGGATTATATCTTTAAAAAAAAAAGATAGACTAAAAAGATGATATGTCCAAGCCAGAACACAACTCTTTTGTGTTGATTATTTTTTCATTTGGTTAAAATCGTGCAATTGATTTTATAGGAAAATATTATATTTTCAGAAATTATTATACTTAAAAATCTTTCACAAGTGTTTGACTTGTTAATATTTTGATTTATTAATTAATTAGAAGCTTTTTTCTGCTCAAACAAAACCAACTTGACTTGGTTACGGGTTACGTTTTTGTTTGTTAACACCGAAGAAACAAGACACCTCAATTTAGTTCATTTTTCTCTCACTACCCGCTTTTAGCGCTACCTGGAGAATTCAATCTCTGAACCACTCTATTATATCGGTTGCTTCTACATACTTCCTACCTCTTCTTAGCTTCGGGTTCTTCGATTTTTATGTGGACCACGTAACCTTCCATCTATTTCCTCCCCCCCCCTTGCCCCCTCCCGCCCCCTCTCTTTCCGCTTTCCTACCCCAATATTTTCCTCCCTTAACTTTCTTTATGTCAGTTCTTATCGTCACTAATTTATTCTTTATATAATTTGTTGTTTGAGCAAATTACTCACTTCAAAGGTATGAAGTGTCAACGTTTAATCATTGTGACGACATCGATTATGGTTTTTTGTTATTGTGGCCTTCTATAAAGACAATCAATCCATAATAAGCTTTTAGTTTGACGTCCCGATAAGAGAATGAAGTGCGGTTTTGATAAACTCGGTGTTTAATTTATTTGGTTAAACCCCGCTACGTATTTCTTTCGTAACCTAATGTAAAAATTTCGTTCTTTTAAAATTCAGTTTGTTAAAATACCTACAAAATGTTTAGGTTTGTTAAAACTCTTCTTTGGAAGTCTTGGTGTATAAGGAAAAGGCATTATCTCCTTACATTTTTTGAAATATTTACACCGATAGGATTGTTTATGCTTTTGCTATATTTGAAGTCTACTGTACCAAGTTCAAAAGACGACTTTGTCGGAAATACCACATTTCCCTCTAAGACCAAAGAAGAAATCATTTTGTTACCGCTTAATGAAGATAACGCGCATGAAATTGAACTCGCCTATGCTCCCGACAGTGATAGCCAAGTCAATAACGTTATGGAAGATGTTGGTAAAACTCTTCAGACTAGTGGATATAACGTTAGTAAGTATCTACTTCATTATTCTCGCAATGAATTAAGAGATTCTTAGATTGAAGTCGGTTATTACAGTGTTTTGAGTAGGTTACACTTGGAGATTCAAATGCTTAGGACAAATAACGCCCCCTTTGTCTTTACAGTAAATTTAGACAAAGGGATATGGCTGAACTACAGTGTATGGGGCCCCTTCTGATAACACGGTATCTCACTATTGACCTCTTTCGAGACTTTATATACTTATCGATGTATCTTGTAATCTTGTCCGTTAACTCTTTTGTACTTTGATTTGGACATATTCCTGGTCTATATGCAGGAGGGTTGTTTTTCTTCAGAAATGAGTGGAGCGGCGATTGAAAATTCTAGGGCAAAAAAATTAAGGCTAATAAAATTAAATTCAAACACATTTTTGTTAATACATGTAAAATTACAAACTCGAAGTACCAAATGACTATTATTAGCAACTCTCTACAGAATGAACCCTGTAATGTGTTGGAAATGTCAGAATTGAAATAATCTGTTACATAGAAGGCATAATTTCTCTTCGGGCATGGTGTCTCGGGCGGCGTATGCAGTGCATGAAGACAAATAAACACGAAACAATAATTAAAGCAGACTGTTTCGTCCATTTTAGGGGTCTCTAGTGGTAGGGTAGAGTGAGGGTTTATTATTTTCGCATCATGAGTCTGTGATTTACAGAAACTTTTTTACTTGTGGTGCACTCAATGCGCCAGCCCGTGTCTCTAAAGCCTTGTCCACACTAGTAGACATGTTGCGCGATTTTGGTCTCAGAGACAATGTCTAGCGATTTGTCTATAGACATAGGCTAGACAAACGGCGTCTACGGTCTCGTTGCTAGACCAAAAATCGCATGTCTATGGTTTTCCATTCTAAATGGTAGACACGGTGCAACGGTAGTCATGTTGAGCAACGTGTCTACAAGTGTGGACGCTAGACCTAGACAATATACGGTCTCAGAAGACGTCTATAGACACGTTGCGCAACGTGTCTACTGGTGTGGACTAGGCTTAAGGGTTAAAGACAGCAGTTGCAATTATGTTGTTTGATATTGTGCTTTGCAAAAGTCCCTCTGGAAGTCCCTCTAAGAAACAAAGTACTAATATATCTAATATGTATGTCTTACTATAATGTAAGAAATTCTTGAAGCAAGGTTGCATTTATGTTTGATGTTTTCATTTTACAATACAAGCTAGTTCAATCACCAGTTATGAGCACGTCAACACCACATGCCCAGGGAAAAAGGTTTTACATCAGACCCCCCCCCCGCTATTGGAGGGGATCAGACCTCCCCCGGGAAAATTTGGTAAAATAAACGTTCAAAAACAATATTTTAAGGAGTTTTAGACATAAACCCATGTACTAATTTTTATTTTATTTGTAATTTTATAGCCCCTTAAAATCTGACGGGGGGGGCTCAAGCCCGATAGCCCCCCCCCCCCCCGTTCCTACGCCACTGCCCTTGTGGTTCAAAGACCTCAAAGTCTGCAAGAGTAGTGCAGAAAAGCTTGCTTCGATAACTGGATTACATTTTTTGAGCATGGCTTCACTAAAAATGAATCAATCAATTGTGCTGACTAATTTTACCTAATTATGAGACTCTCACTGACCAACATTATTTTATATAACTTATTTCCCCCCCTCCCCCCCCCCTTTATATGCTCCATTAGAATAATAACAAAATGTACTTTTTTTCATTTGTGAAGAAATAAATAAAGCAATTTTATCTGGTCAGACCCTCTTGCTGGCCAGTGGACCCCTTGTGGTTCAAAGACCTCAAAGTCTGCAAGAGTAGTGCAGAAAAGCTTGCTTCGATAACTGGATTACATCTTTTGAGCATGGCTTCACTAAAAATGAATCAATCAATTGTGCTGACTAATTTTACCTAATTATGAGACTCTCACTGACCAACATTATTTTATATAACTTATTCCCCCCCCCCCCTTTATCTGCACCATTAGAATAATTACAAAATGTATTTACAATTAGTTTAATTTTCGACAAGATTTTAAGTATTCTTATGTTTAATGTGAAATGCACATTCTTTCATAAACCAATTTTTTTTCCAGATATGATACCATTAGCCAATGAAAGTGAAGTATCCAAATATTTCTTTGATAAGTATGGCAACATATCAATATATGGAAATATGGTTTATGGCTTGATTTTCACATCAAATTTGTCTTACACTTTGCGCCCAGTGTCAAGCTCATTTCAGACTGAGAGCCTCTTTCCAGGGTTTACAACTCCAGGACCTGGATTTGTATATGGTAAGTTGTATTTATTTATTTTAATTTTATTTAACATTACTGCTAATAAGTAGAACATTGTTATTAAAGTGGCCTCTACACCAAGTTTGAGAAATAATATTGATCTTCTCTAGTTTAGATTGAAAGAAGAAAGTTGTTCTTCTATATTAATGTGCATTAATATTGATCTTCTCTTAAAAGTTTAACAAAATCACCTTTGTTGGGGTAAATTTGAATCAAATAACTGATTAATTAAATTATCTTAAAGTAGCCAAAACTGATCGACACTAAAATATTTACTATTAAATTTTATTTATCCTTCATTCTCTTAGGCAGGAAGTTGCAAGTATAATTGTATCATTATTTAGTTCCAAATTACAAATTTAATTATAAAAAATTATTTGGTTTAAGATTGATATGATGGGATAGTGGTAATGACTTATTTTAGGCTTATGTGCACTATTAAATAATAGTATTAGCTAAGTATGTATATTTTGATTTAAGCTATTTTGAATTAGAAAAATTAGCTATTATATTATTGTTCATGTAAAGTGATAGCCATATAGTTTCTGATCAAGATGAAAACAAAACTTCACTATTATCATGCCGATGATTTATTTGATGTGGGAGAGGTCAGTGTCACTCAGTAGAGCAAGCACTCTACTCATATTATTAGAACCACATATCAACAACACATCACTATTGTCATGTCTCAGATCCCTATTATTGTGCCAATATAGTACAGGCAAAATAAACCCAAAATGCACTAAATAAATGACAAAATTTGTACATTCATGAAACTTTGCTCATACCTTCATATTGGCAGAGGAAATGAAAATCTGCAGAGTCCGTCAAAATTGTATGCATTAGCTTCAGTTCAAGCACTTTGCCGAAGAAAACTACTTTAATAGAATAATCGCCTAGGGTCGTCGCAGACCGTCTCATTGAATCGAGAAGCCGTGAAGGATCTCCGTCAAAATCTTCAATCGTCGATCCACTTAGATTAGTTATAAAATTATATGATTTAGTTAGAACAAAGTAAGATTAGTAAATCTGGTCTATTGCTCTTTAATGCTACGTGTTCTAAAAAAGATAAGGAGAGTTTAAATAAAATTAACTCATGTAAATTAAATCTTTATTTTATTGGCTTACAACCTTTTAAATTTATTTCATTAAATTTTAATTTACATATAAGGAATATTAAACATATTCTCGCATCAAGGTCTCAGGTGAGTATAAATTCAAAGAAGTGCGAAAGCACGCGTTTGGTGTGGAATCTCATAGCTCTGTTTAAATTAAATTTAAGGAATATTAAAAATATTCGCAAGGGCAGAATTCCCCAAATTTTGCTTACCCCCTTAAGGGAACCTTGTAATATATTGCAGTTTTGTAAACTCTTAATTAGTATAACATTTTTAATTATAAAAAATGCTTTGTTTGATTTATTTCTTAATATGTGAAACCTGACTTTTCCATTTAATTAGTATACCTTAAAATCGGGGAAATACCTGATTGGGGTAGATTTGTATCTCATTTGACCTAACTCATTACAAATAGGGATGTGTGAGTACTGGATAATTTGGTCATTCTAAGTATAACTGAAAGACAAAAAAGTTTTTGGATTAAAAATTGTCTACTATTATCTTAAAATTAAGTTACTTGTTTCAGGTTCTTATTTTAAAGAAGGATTTGTAATGCTTCAAATCATTACTAATGATGCAATCTGTAAAATGAATGGCTTTAGCACCCAACTGGATGTAAGTGATTTTATTTTGTCTTCCTTTAATTAAAAATATGCGTAAAGTTATGCAGTTGAGTAATAATAATTATATTAATAACATTTATTTTTATTGAATATCTTATATGTATCTTTAATAAATTGGTTGTGTGTGAAATCTCACGTAAAAGGGTAAAAAAGGTGTGAAGTCTCATAAAAAAAAAATTCCCCATGACAGGGATTATCCGCCATTTTGGATTCCCAGTTAATCAGATCAAATTGCTACCTCTGTACCTCTGTACAAAAGGGTTTCTTTTTTTGGTTTTACCAACGAAACCCTAAAAAGTAATTTAAAAAGTATGACTTATTAAATTATTATCAAATCAGAATGTCAATGCACTAATGAAATTTAGCTTAGGATTAATTGTTGAGATTGCTAGGCTACGTTTTCTATCAAAGAGATCCTTTAATCAGGGACATATAATATCTACATAATGAATTTATATGTAGAACTTATATAGAACAGTTAATAATCACTTGTATGCAAAGAAATAAGTTATTTTATTCATTATTATTTTCAGTTTAATATGACGCAGTTTCCATATCCAGCATACCACAAAGTGGAGGGATTCAAGATGTTTTATTCTATGGTCATTCCACTTATAAGTATGTTTGGTTATTATTCTATGGTGCCAAATTTAATTTCTAACGCAATTCAAGAGAAAAATTCTGGTTCAAGAGTAAGTAAAGATATTTCTTTTCCTATATATTTTTTTTTTTCTAAGGTGGTGGTTAGGCTGGAAGACAGTTTAAGCCTTTACCGCTTTGTCATTCTAATGGGTGTCGGCATGTAAGGGAGTTTTGCACCCTTTAATTAACGGTTGGAAATTAAATGGGGATTCCTGTAAATTTGCCAATGTTGGCTTATGTAGAGAATTTGGTAATTTTGGGGAATTCATTTCAAGAAAATGTTACCCTATGGGTGGCAGAATTACTTAAATGAAAGCTGGAGTTAACTGTTAGATATAAATATGTGATCAATTCAAGGCAAATTAATAATTATTTAAAAAAAATAAACTTCACTATTGGCATATACCTTTACAAGTGCAGAAAAAGCTAATGTTTTTTTATTCTTCATTGTTATTGCTATTGATTTTTTTTGTTTTGTTTTAGGAATGGATGGGTATGGTTGGCATTCCTAGGTTGATGATTCTTATCAGTTGGGTATTACATGCTCTGCCATTATACTTTGTAACTAATATTATTTGCTGTTGTATTCTAATTGCAAATATTTTCGGCAGTCCTGTTTTAGCAGCAACAAATATATTTTTCATTTGGCTCGTTTTGTTCCTATTTTGTACTTGCACTGTTGTGTTTTTATTAGCCGTCACTTCATTTATCAACAATCGTAAGTATAAATGTATAATATTTGTTTTTTTTTTCTGTTGAATTTATATTCTATATCTGATTGTAATATGTATGTTTTAATTTATGAAAGATTTAAATGGCTTTTATATTTATCTATTTTTTTTTATTTATTTAAATGTTTAAATGTGATCCCAGGATATAATATTTTATTTTATTCTTTTAGCAAATGTTGCTGTAATATTTGGAAGTTTTGCTTGGATCTTACCTTCGATAGCTGTCAGCAATTATCAAAATGCCAAAAATATAGCATATGCTATTAAAGTCATTACATGTTTATCTCCAACTTGTGCTTTAAATTGGGCTTTTACTGCTATCAGTGGTTACGAAGCGAATCGTTAGTATATCATAGTTTGGATTTATATTTATTCTAATTAAATTATAATAGAATACTCAGTTATCTTACACATTTTTTTTTAACTTATACTGTTTTTTTTTGTTTTTTCAGGCGAGGCAATTACATTTACAAATATTTTTAACCAGACTAGTGGTCAAAATGAAATTTCGTTGGGTGTAGCTCTCCTGTTCCTATTTGGATCTATCTTCTTATATGGCTTTCTATTTTTATATATAGATGCAGTTAAGCCTGGAAGATATGGCCGGGCCAGACCTTGGTTTTTTCCAATTTCAGTAAGTTGTATTTGTAATTATTAATTTATTACAATTCCTTCTACTAACGTAACTTCTACATTTCTGTATAATAATTTAATTTTGTTATTTCATGTGTTTTCTCTTATTTCAGGCAGTTTATAAGTTATTTGTTACTAAAAAAGAAGAAGCAGATCGGTCGATATTGAATAAAAAAAAGAATACTTTTGAAGATGTTTCAAATTTACCTGTTGGCTTGGGTTTTCATGGCATTAAAAAACATTTTGGTAATGTTATTGCAGTTGACGATGTTACCATAGATATATACAAAGGTCAAATAACTGCTCTCTTAGGACATAATGGTGCTGGCAAAACCACTTTGATAAATATTATTACTGGTAGGTTTTTATTTATCATTCCCCTCTTTATGCTATAATTGATCAAAATTACTTTATAATGGCGATTAAAACTAATGCATTTATGGTATATGCATTTTATGCAACAAACTTTGGTTTATAAACACTTATTGAAAACATCTAATTGATTAAATTACCCATTGATTTCTCAAACCAGTCATATAACTTGGCATTATCTACTTCTCTGAGTATTATTTAATTTTATCCTTACATTTATTTTAACGTACACAATTTATGCATTGCAGGTATGTTTTCTCCTACGAAAGGCAAAATTTGGAAAGATGGAAAGAATGTATTTGATGATTTTTCAAACTTTCAGACGAATCTTGGCCTTTGCCCTCAGCATGATTTGTTATTCCCATATTTAAATGTCATTGAACATGTAATGTTCTTTGGAATGGTAAGTTTGAAGTTATCAAGTATGTTTTTTAAGACCTCTATTTGCTTTTTGTTCAGTTGTTCTTTCTTAGTTGTATATTTTATTCAACTTCATTTTCCAATTTACTTAAATTAAAATACGCTCCTAAGGTTTTGATTATCCACTGTAAAACTTTACAACAAAATGTCATTGAAAGTACATTGATCGCTGCTTAAATTTGTTCCAAAACCAGAAATGTTCTATTACAGTGAATGAAAGAGCCGATGAGTCGAGGATCAGACGAAGAAAAAGATTCCTTTGATATAGCAAATATTCTGTGAAAAGGCAAAAACACTTCTCCATCAGTTATCCACAAAATACTGTGGAATGTAACTGTTTAGGCCAAGCTTAACTTGATTTTTTTTTGTGTAATTATAGTCTACAGATTTCTGATTCTTGGATTCAAGAGCTAATTACTTATAGGGTTGGGACATCGATGTCGATCTTCCAATGTACCAGACAACATCGATGTTTTCTTGAAACATCGAAAAGGCCGATGTTATCGATGTATCGGACTTCAAAATACGTCGATAACGAATATCGGGAACGAGGAAGAGGGATTTTTTTTTAAACCAGCGACCTTTTTTTTGCTCGTTGGGTTGGAGGATCGATGTCAATGTATCGAAAACATTGATGTTTTGGCTAACATCGATGTTTATTCTTTCGATGTCGATGTATAGAAAATATCGATATTTAGCTATCGATGTCCCAACCCTAATTACTTAACCTAATTAAAAAGCCATCAATCTAGAGATAGGAAAAGAGTCTGGTGCTACTTAGAAGAGTCATGTCTTTCTACATATAATTAAATTAGATTTAGATTGTATTGGATATTTTACCTTTAACTCTTGCAGATATAAAGGTACTACTGTATTACTTATTGATAAAAGTATTTGTTTTTGGTGTTTTTTTTTTTTTTTTTTATGTAGTTAAGAGGATTATCTAGAACTAAAGCATTGAGTGATTCTAAGGAGCTTCTAAAATTCTTTGGAATGTCCGATAAAGAAAACTGCTTAAGTAAAAAACTTTCTGGTGGAATGAAAAGAAAACTGTCCCTATCTATTTCACTAATTGGAAACCCCGAGGTGAGTGTCTACATTATTTTCCAATTATTTATTTAATTGTTTTAATTTTAATATGGGATTGACATGGCCAAGAATTTTAGCATACTTGAAACACAACTGAAACTTGAGTCCAAACATCGACATATCTGGTAACACTTTGAATCCCAGAGAAGTGACATATATTTATGATGATTTCCTTGTGTTGTGTTGATCAGGGCCCATTTTTTTAAATACTTATCACTCTTCATTTTGCCAAATTTAATAAGAGAAGAGTGTTCCTGTTTTTGGAAAAAAAAACTTTAATTTTATATCTCTTTTATTAACCATACTCAGAATTTTCACTTTGCACTTATATTCTTTTAATAGTAATTTTGAGAAGTGAAAGTTGGCGTACGTTGCAAAATTTTTAGACATTCTGTTTTTTTTTTTTTAACATTTGTTAATTAATAACTTTTCATTTTTAGTCTTAATTTTTTTTTTCAAATTAATTTGCTAATTGTCTTTAAAATTTGGAAATATACTTTTTTAATTTATGTAAGAAGTGAATGTTTTAGTTGAAACAAATGTTATTTAGGGATATAATGTGTCTAATTAATGAAGCTGGAGAAGATGATAACCGATAAATGAGCCTTAGGGTCATAATAAAGCTACTAAGAGAAGTATGCCACTATTAAAGAGAGACTGTTATTAATGGTTCATTAATTCGTTGTTGGCCAATGAAGCTATAGTAGTAAGGTCCTAGTCCTAGTACTAGACGGGTAGGCCGAACCACTTGTTGGTACCAAGCAATTAGGCCTTTTTACTATACCCGTGATAGAGAGTTCCAGCCACTTCACACATCATACCTCTGTACATCGTACCGCCGAAGTGAGTGTGATGTAATCAATAGTGAGTCATATAAATCAGAGCGTCAGGGCGAGGAATCGAACCCACGATCTCATACCACTCATGATTCAGTGATGGCCGAGCAAACGTGGTAAGTAATTTAACGTACGTTAGTTATCACACAATCGAATATTGATAATTTTGTGTTAGGATTATCATTAGAGCTGATAGGATAGGATTATATATTGAAGTAAAGAACAACATCTCGCCACAAGAAGTACCTTTATTTTACAAATCCTCACTAAAGATGGCGATTTTTGGTCGAAACATGTTTTGTAAAATGTCATTTTATTACCAATTTAAGCTATTTTTATATTAATTCCACTATTTATAATTTTCAAGATATCACTTGGAAAAGTACATTCTGATATGTGACATTATTTCTTTAAAAAACTAATTAAGTCTTCACTCCCATTTTTCTCAAAATTTCAAAAAGATTTTTTTTAAAAATATATACTCTACTCCATAATATTTTTTTCATTCAAAACTTCGGTTTATAAAAACAGAAAGGGCTAGTCAAAGGTCAAAAACGGTGAGCATGATTTATTAGAGACAGAAAAAATTATTTAATTTTCTTTTTATTTGTTTTACCTCTAGATTTTAATTTTGGATGAGCCTACTTCAGGAATGGATCCTGAATCCAGGAGAGATACTTGGAATAAACTATTGGTAATATTGCATTAATCTTTTATAAATAGATTTATTATAATTTAACTAATATTGTTAAATATTTAAAATTTATTTAAGTTTATAGGCTTTTTACTAAACAAAACTTGTAGCTTTTGGAAGGTTTAATTTATAATAATAGAAAACAAACCCTATATGACATATCCCTTTTAAATGTTAAATGTTTATTGCTTCAGCAATGAAAAATTTCTCTAAAAATTGATTTAAAAATTCTAGGATTTAAGTCTTATACACTATTTTGAACGTTACCTATTAAAATTAGTTAATTAATAAAACCTTTTGTGCAGTAAATAAAGTTGTATGTATGTTGTAATTTCTAAACAGGCTTTTAGAGGAAATCGCACCATCATATTAACCACTCATTACATGGAAGAGGCTGACGTGTTGGGAGACATGATTGCTATTATGGATCATGGAAACATTAAATGCTACGGGACATCCCTCTTTCTGAAGAGACATTATGGTAATATTTGTTAATAATTTTAGTAATTTTGTATTGGATGTTGCCTTTTTTAATTCTTTGAAAAAACAAACAGTGATTAAGGATAAAGATCACGCACAGAATACTCTCTAGATCACATGAACTTAAGTTTTTAACTCTTTTATGTCCAAAATTTCTAGTTTATATAAATATTTTGGAGTAAGTAAACATCTAGCTAAGCCATAATTAATAAACCTGCTGTGCCTTGTATGTAACTATTTATTAAGCTATTTATACATATTTTCTTTTTAATATACAGTATTAGTCAAATTGCATTCTGCACTTAATGAGTTTAACTTCATATTTATAATTATGACTAGAGAAGTTAATAAAAAGTAACACAATATTGTCATCAATGTTAATAATTAATATAAAATTGTGGTGAAAATACTGTTGTGTTACTTTTTATTAGGGTCAGTTGGCAAATCCAAGGACCCTTATATATTCCTGCGTGTGTCTGTCTGTCCGTCCATCCATCTGTCGCCTGCTCTCATGGCTATACCTTTCTTCCAATCACTTTGAAATTTGGCATATATGTGTCTTGTACCTACCCACTCATTTTAAAAATATAGCGACTTAAACAAAATATTTTTCAAAATAATTAGGGTAAAAAAACTTAGGGGAAAATTTGTTTTTACTTATTGGAAATTTCGAAAAAAAAAAAAAAAATATTGACAAAATACGTTTTCTTTTTTTATAATTGTGGCCTTTTTGATGTATTTATATGTTTGTAGTCCCGTTCAGTGGCAAAATAATACTTTATCAGGAGTTTGTTTATGTGTTTTGAGAATATCAGACGCATAGGATAGTTCAAAGTAAGCTTTATAGCATTTTAAAAAACACCTACTTAAACAATACAGTGTTGCCTACAGGACCCTCACTGTGTGCTGACTAGCACACAGTACCTAGCACTTGACCTGTTTATTCACTTCTCTAGTCATAATTATGAAGTGGTACCACAATATCTCAATAAAAACAACCAATCATTCCTCATATTATATCACACTTTTTAATTAAGTTTTTAATTATCCTATCCTTTTATAAAACTGAAAAAATAATCTTGATTAGTATAAAAAAAAAAAAATGTATATTTTAAACTTGCGGATTTTAATATATAGGATCAACGATACAAATTATCATTTCTACTTATTGGCAGTAATTTCTTTTAACACTCAAAAAAACACTTGCACAGGGCTAATTCAATTAATTATTATTATTTTTTTTTTTTTTTATTGCTTCAATTGTTTTTTTTTATATTAAATGTATACACTTTGAATGTTTTATAAACCTATAAGTAAAATAGTCACTTATTATTAAAGCATTTTTCTTTGTGGAATATATTACTAAGAAATATCGGTAGTTTAGTCCTGAGAAAAATTTTTGGTGGTCAATCCATATAAAAGAAATTAATACTGTAACAAATTAATCTGTACTTTATTTTAAACCATTATCTCATTCCACAGGTAAATAAATATAACGATTCACAGAAATAAATCATTTTGCACATAAGATTTGAAAGTTTTTGTTAACACACCTTGTTAATGAAGTCACATTTTAGCCCTGCTAACTAATCTCCAAGCTGATACATAATCTGACTTAATCTAAATTCATTTTTTTAGTATATGTAGTTGCTTATTTTTTGCTTTTGCATATTTATCTTTCAGGTTCTGGTTATAAGGTAACTGTGCCTTTAGAAGATCAAGAAACGGTTGCTGAAATTATGAAAACTTTCGTTCCGGAAGCAATGCCGTTTATTTCCGGCCCTCAAGTTTCATTTTCATTACCTCTTGAGAGGAGTCCTGTGTTTAAAAACTTATTTTCTGCATTAGAAAATAAACTTCCCAAAACTTCAAGACTTAGTGTTGCATGCACTACTTTGGACGATGTATTTCTTAAGTAAGTATTATTTATTTACTATTATGTGGATATGTATAGATATATTTTTTTAAAACTCATGAGCCATTTACACAAGACAGATTTCTTAGCTTCTGCATTTAAAATTAAGGTAAGGTCACATTTGTTGAACTTGCTTCACCTTTCTGAAACTTTAGCACATAAACAACCACACTATTTTTTTTTTAACTTGTTTAATATGTCTTACTATTCTGATTATAAAATAAAATAAAATTCTAGATTCTTCAAAATGTATAAGTCAGTTAATATCCAAAGAATTCCCTAATCCTCTGCTTTATGTTTCTTATTTAATAATAATTTAATATATTAAATAATTTCAGAGTCGCTAACAAAGGTACTGATGAGATTGACAATATGATGGGCGATGAAGATATCTTATTAGGCGACTCAAACAGAACTGATGAAGTCCACAGTAGTAGTGAAGGTTAGTTCTTCACTGATTAAATTTGTGCATTGATCTAACATTTGTGTTTATATTTTTTTTTTTACTGAAATAATATATGTATTTCATTTCATTTTGTTTTAAATAAGGCATAATTGATTGGTTTTTTTTTTTTTTTTTTATTGTTCATAAGAGTCTTCTTTTTTAGCCCTTACTCCTAGGCCACTGAGTGGGTTTCCATTGTTCCGTAAGAGATTGTTTGCACTATTCTTAAAGAAGCTACTGTATAATTACCATCGCTGGGCTTCTTGGTTTTTTCTGGTATGTTTTATATATATATATTTTTTTTTTTTTCAATAAGATTACAGTATAGGGATTGAACTTGTTTTTTTTAAGAACTCTAAGGGAGATAGTATCTAAGTTCGAGGGGCCGAGGTAAACCTTGACTTAAGTTATTTTTATAGTTATAATAATATGAAGTTTAGCCAAAATTGTTATGGTAAGCATTCTTCAATAGGTGTTTGTAATATTTCTCATAACAGAAATTTAATAAGTTCCATGATAAAAAGTTCTTCATTTATAACTAACCTTAAAAAAAAAAAACAAGTTTTTTCTCCATTTAACATTGTTTTCTCTACCTATTCATTTTAATATACTTTCACTAATTTTAAAAGACGTTATTTAAAAATGACATTTTCTCTGATTAAATATTTTACTTAAATAATTTTACAAATGAATATAATAACTTAACAAGTAATAATAATTATTTGTTTTTTCGATTGTAGACTATCATGTATCCATTCTTCATTTTCCTTATACCTTTAATGTTAACATCAGCGATTCTAAAGGGAGAGTCGAGTAATCCTTCATTGGCAATGGATTTGAATATTTATGGTGATACAGGAGTCATTGTTAGTTCTTCTAGCGCTACACAAAAAATGGCGGATTCTTTTCTTAATATTGTTAAAAAAGAAGGCAGTACGGCATTTATTCTTAAAAATTCAACATCAGTGGAAGAAGGTTAGTTATTGCTTGATTATTATGTATAATTTCTCTTTAATATTTATAAATCTAATACATCCTGTCTTTAATTTACAGTAGACGCCTATAAACGGCGTCAACTGTATTTATTTCTTACTTTTTTGTGAAAAAATGAGGTTATTCAAGTTCTAACTAATCTTATTATTTAACACTCCTTTTACTTTTTTCACTTATTATAATACTTTCCTCATCCTGTCCTAGATATAATTATTTATTTAAATTTTCATGAGTTATGTATGAAGATTTCAAAACATTCTAATTCAAATTTATTCTAAGAGGCTCTTATGTATTAACAAACTGTATCTTTATCATTTGGGCTTATATTTCCCTTCTATTTAAAAAAATAAAAATACCTTATATACTTATAAAGTAATAATAACTTGTAAATCATATTTGTAAATATATCTTTAAAATTAAATCATGTAATAATAAACTATAAATAATTTGTGTTTATTGCAGCACTCTTAAATTATGGTACTGAAAATCTATCGAGTTATCGTCATTCTTACATTGTGGCTGCAAACATGTCAACAAACAAGCCCAATATGTTTTACTCATCTATTGGTATACATAGTCCTGCTGTTGCGGTGAGCATGTTGTATAAGTCCTGGATGGCATCTGTTACCGGTGAAAAAGTACTTGACACTCACAACCACCCCTTCAGTTTTCGAGATGTAAGTATATTGTAGATGTAGATGATAAGGTTTTTTATTTCATTTAATTGATTCAAACTGATAGTGAACAGTGTTGCAGTATCATCCCAACTGTGAATTGATACTGTCGAGGTATATTAATATAGTTAAGTTTATTTTGCGCCGAATGAATGAATTGATAAGTCTGATGATTCATATGGTTGAGCTCTATTAGTATGATAATAATACTGAGAGGTTAGCTCACAACTCTGCCATAAACCTAGGCATAAACACTAAAATATCTGGTGATTTCAAGTCCCAGAGAGGTAGTAGTAGTAGTAGTGGTTAGACGGGAAGGACGAATCACTCCTACCTGTACATTGTACCGCCAAAGCGGGTATGGTGTGGTCATCTATTTGAATAAGAGCATTTCGGCGAGGGATTGAACCCACGACCATGATTTGCCTCGATTCATTGATAGCCGGGTGAGTGCCTAGAGCACCTCGGCCACGCTGGCTCCTTCCCTCCCAGATAGGTAAGACATGTTTTAAACTGACTTTGGCGGCGTTTTGTTTCCTGGTGTATTCAGCACATAAAAGATATTAGCTCTACAGAAAAATGTTAATCAAATGTAGCTAGGTTTTAATATTTATCAAGTCTGGCACTTTATCATTATTCAAGTAAGTTTCATGTAATTTGATGTCTTAGATTGTGTTAATCAGTGTTTTGTGTCTTACAATTTGTTTGGTAGAACAACTATTCCAATCATATTTTAAAGAAATTAAAAATTTAAAAAAATTAAAATTAATATGCATACAATCAAACAGAAATGAACTTTAACACTTATTTAAATATTATAATTAATTTATTTTTTATTTTTATTTATTTTGTGTTTATAGTTATTTTATTTTAGTTTTATTTTATTTTTTTAGGATGTTTGCAGTCCTAATGTACTACCTATGCTTGCATATGTGATTCCGACTATCTGGCTATTTACTGCACCTTTAGTTTTGGCAGTTATATCCTTCTCATTTTCACGTTTACATCATGATGAAAGATTGAATAATGGGAAACTTTTACAATTAATGACGGGAACCTCTCCTGTTTTATACTGGCTTTCTGCTTATCTTTGTGATTTCGTTCTTTTTCTAATTAGTTCACTACTTATTTTACTTTGGGCGTACATTTTTGATACCGTACATCTGTTTTCATCATTCTTTGACTTTGGTAAGTTATTGTTTTACATTAATCAATGAACTTGAATGACTATCAGTAAGTTATTAGGAGTTATTTGTTGATATTTACACCTTGGGTCTAAAAGCAAAGAGAGAAGGGCTCTGAAGCCTTCCAATATTAATTGAATTAAATCTTCAGCTCTCCATAATTTGATTATAAATTGGCAAATCGAGATTTGTGGCTTCTTAATAAGGTTTACGAGTCATACCTCTAGAATCCAACCATCTGCAGACTAAACTAATTATCAAAATAAAATTAAAGAAAAAATAAGTGTGGCCTAAACAATATATATGTAACTAACTTTTACGAAACCCCCTTTAATTTTTTGAAAATTAGTTTTTCATAAGAAATATATGCATTTCGCTAGAATCCCCTTATTTCCTTCTAATGGTAAATAATATAGTTCATATTTAAATTGATTAATAATGCAAAATAAATATAATTTATTTCATTCTTAATATTTTATTTACATTTTAGGTGTATTCCTTCTTATTCTTTTGATGGCATGTACTGGAAATACTTGGTTTGGATATTTAACAAGTTACTTCCTAAGGACTTTTTCAAGATTATTTTCCGTCAATATGTTTATTGCATTTCTTGTCGGTAAGTAATTTTTTTGAATTACACTAATTTTTAGAAGTAGAAGTGAAATTATTCTTGATCATGGGGATATTATTATTCTTGAGAAGGAAGAGTAATCAATTTTTCATCTCAACATTTTGTGCTATGGAAACCTCCGTGTTTTATACATGTCTTAATCTATTCTTCTACACTTCATTTTATTTTAATCAATTTTTTAATTTATTTACCTTAAGCACCTGCATTTTTTACTTTTTTTAATGATTTGAGACAAAGTACTTCTCCCGCACAATGATGTGTAAGTGTATTTTCATACCGTTGAGGCACATATGTAGTTCAGAATATGTTATAGTATGTAGTTATAGAAAACAGTTTACTTCAAATTCTTAAGAACCGCCTCAATCTTGGTGACCGACGGTTTTACTTGTCCATTTTCAACAATTTGTCCCAAATATTCTATTTTTCTTTTGAGTAGATTTTATTTTTTCCAGTTAAAGATTGCCATACCTCTGAGCAATTTTTTTGATATTCCCTTTAGCCTAAGTAGCCCCTTTTCTTCGTATTTTGACGGGATTATTAAGTCGTCTACTTACACTAAAACCCATCCACATGAAATCATAACTCTGAAAACAAAATGTATAAAACGCTGGAAGACTGCAGAAGAATTGCACAAGCTAAAGGGTTCTTTTGAACATTTGTAATGGCCTCCTGGGATGACAAAAGAAGTGTATTTTCGGCTATTAGGGTTGTCTAAAACATGTAAAAATCTATTTTTAAAGTCTAAAGTATTGAAGAAGGACGCTCCTTCTAAAAGATCTATCTAATCTTCTAGTATTAGTTAAGGGTATTTTTTAAAATTATTTTTGGTTTAATCTTCGAAAATCCACACAAAGCCTAACATTCTTTTCCAAGTCACCACAACTGGACTGGTGGAATCAAAAGGGCTTGGCTGAAATTTTAGTAAAAACCTCAGCTAATACGCAAAGTTTTATAATTAATTTTAAATTCTCAATATTATTTCTTTTTTAATGGTTTATACATTTTTTTTAACCCTTGGGAACACGCGGTCCTGTGAGGCCTAAATTTGAGATATAACTGTAAAATTGAGATAGATGTGGGTGCGATTGGAAGATTGGGATTTTTCTAGCTACATTTCTTACTTTTATCAAGAGAATCAGTCACTGTTTGACATCGTACGTGATTATACTTCAATTCTGTGCCCATATTATCCTGACAGGGGACCCGTTCCACGGAGGGTAATATTTTCCGATTCCGAAACATTTGTCTAAACTTATTAACTGTTTCTTAGTTGTTTTATTTATTTTAAATTTGTTTTGTTTTTAGGTCAAGTGGCATATTTTATATTAGACCTTTTCAGGACGTTAGGTACTGAGAATGGAAGTGCTGCCAATGTTTTTCATCATATCTTTATGTTTTATCCAACCTATTGTTCATCTGCATTAATTTTCAAGTTCATCAAAAACATATCTGTGTATTGCGTCACTCTGAAGTGCAACAAATATCCTGGTAAGATTATTTTTAGTGTCATTATTTATCTAATTTGCCCTAATCAGCCTACAGCTGATTGTTTCTTGTTTAATACTTTAATTCGGTATCAATATTGCCGAAGGGTTATCACTTTATCACGCTCGCTAACTTTGCCGGAAACAAGGTCATTACCAATATCCCTGGCGATGGTTTGAATGCCAGGGAGGTAAGACATGTTTCTCACTGATCATATGTGTCAAGTGACTGAAATAATTTTATGATTTTTTATGTTACGGTAATTTTTGTTTTTATATAAAAATAAATTAATTAGGATTGTGCTGAATATCAATATTGTTGTTGTATTCTTTCATTTTTATTTGTGGTAAATATAATGTAATTTATTTTACTTTTCTAGATTATGTCATTGAACGACCACCATTATTCACATGGGACGAAGATGGAATTAACCAAGAGCTAGTCTATATCACCTGCGATTGTATACTTTTTGCTTTTCTTATATTTTTAACTGATTACAAAGTATTTGGTAAACTAAGCAATTTAATTTTTAATGAGTATGCTGGACCACTTGAACAAAGTAGTGGTAGTTATGATGCTGATGTTGAAAATGAAAGATCTAAAGTAGAAGAAGCAATGAGAAATATTAATGGTAAGTTCTTATTTTTCATATGTTTATTCACACACACTCCCCCTTAAAATTAACACACATCCCTTGATGTTCACCTTTTCTTTTTTAATTTCAACTAGTTTTTCAGATTTTCTCATTAGGTAAGAAAAGTAAATAGTTTTCAAAGGTTTAATGTAAAAATACATTAAAACTCACATTCATAAAAAAAAAATGAAAACCACACACAACCTTCTATAAGAACAACACTCTTAGTTAAATAAATTATACTTGGCATTTTTTTAAATTAGTATCAGATGTTGCCCCCTTGCTTATATGACTGTATTCATCCTCTCTCAGGCCCTCCTCCACACTCTTCGATGATCATCTGGACCACTCAGACCATGCAGGCATGGACCATGTAGACTCACTCGCCTCTTAACAGAAATTAGCTCTTCCATTCGTCAACCACCCAATTGATGGTTAAACTCAAGTCAGACTCTGATTCTCCCTGTTGAGAGCGGTGCCCGTAAAGGTCACCTACTACTCTAATTCCCTTTGTCATTCCTTATGCTAGGCCATTTTCTAAGAGCACTGAATATCAGAAAACGGTCATCAGCCAGCCTTAAGCACCTAAACCTAGAACTAGATTATGGTCCTACCCTTGCTGTGTTTACATGTAGCCTAGTGCTGGGGGCTGACCTATCAAGAGGTGAAAATCCCAGGGCCTCTAGGGTTTTCTGACAGTAGTGTCAGTAGGGTTAGAGCCCTGTTGTCGCTCCAGGGGGGGGGGGGGGGCTCTTGCATGGCTATCATTCTGGGAAACTCAGGATTAAACTGGACCTCTTGAAAGACTGTAGCTCTATTAGATAATACTCCCACCCAACTTAACAATAATTTAAAACATTCTACACACACTTAACATGAAACTAGCTTGAGTGTGTGTTAACGTGTAATATTTTACAGAAGGAGTCAGGCCAACCCTACAAAAAGTCAGTGAGTGAGGATATTTGATTAGGGAAGAAAAAGGACCAACTAGGAATCTTTCAACCCCTAGAGATGAAAAAACGTAACCTACCCCCGGTCATTCTGGAGGAAGACCCCTCCAGATCAGACTCAACTATGTGGGAAGTAGAAAGGAGACGAAGAAGAAGGACGCTGAAGAAAACGAAACAGAGGAATAATACAAGGAGAAAAGCAAGGCCAAAGGGCAAAGAAAGGGGGAAGAAGGGACCTCAAAAGGGACTCTACTTCTCAAGCTTCAATCCCGGACCAAATGCCCTCCTTGGGATCTAGCCAAAGGACCTAAGGCGCGGAGGATTCTGCCAAGAAGAAAAAGGATGAGGAGAGGTAATTCAGTAGTCCCACTGTCCCTTAATCGGTCAGTGAGAGTGAGGGACTGACAATTTCTCTCCCAACAGCAAGCTGCAATAAGAGACCTAGGGGAGTTTCAGGAGCTCCTTCTTCAGGGAATCTTACCCCAAAAGGGTAAAGGAGGCCACCACTGGTACCCCCAACCTCTGGTACGGAGGGACCCAATTTTTTTTTTTTTTTTTTTTTTTTTTTTTTTTTGTTTTTGAAGGGGGAAATGCTGCATTGCACCTTCAGAGGACTTACGGTAGCCCCCAGGTGTGTGAGATTCTTACTCACTAATAACCCCTCCCATTCAGGCCTTGAAGTCCACTCCGGAACCGCTTTCACATTACTTCAGAGTGGAGGCCTCGTATTGAGCTCTGTAGGCTTTTCTTCTTTTTGAATTCCCTCCTGTACTAATTATTATTATAATTTTTTTTTTCCTTAGGAGACAATCTCCTTTTCAGATTTTTTCTGTCTCAGAATTTCTTTGACGAAGGTCTCTACGTTGCTCCATCGTTCCTGGCTGCTGAGCATATTTTTTTATCATGTCCTCAGGAGTTAGCTGGCCATCTCTTCCTCCAGTCTCCTTCTCTCTGCAGCCCATCTTGTGCAAGCGAAGAAGGTGTGGTGTACGTCATCGATGTCGGAATCGCCATAGGGGCATGCCGGGCTTTCTTTCTTACCCCTCCTATGGAGGTAGGCTTGGAAATTTCCATGCCCAGATAGGAACTGTGTCAGGTAGTAGTTAATATCCCCAAACCTACGACCTGTCCACTCTGCTAAGTTCCCTATCAACCTCTTAGTCCATATTCTTCTGCTTTCTCTATTCCACCGTTCTTGCCATTTCCGCATGGTGAGGTTTCGCTCTTCTCGTCTGGCTTCTTCAAGTTCAGCTCTCCGTTCATGGATGCGTTTCCTCTCTGATGCCAAGAGGTCGATAGGGATCACTCCTGCTATGACCATTACGGCTGGTTCTGACACCGTGCGATATGAGCTTGCCACTCTGAGTGCTCCTCTTTGTACGGAAGCCATCTTTTTCCTATATTTTTCTTTCCTTGGGGAGTCAGCCCATATCTCGCATCCGTATATAAGAGGATAGAGTGTGTGACCCCCATGAGGAGTCGCCTCCTGTTCGCTGTTGGTCCTCCTGTGTTAGCCATTAGCCAACTCAAGGTAGTAGTCACTTTTTTTAGGCTTTATCCGAAGCGCACTTGATCTGTTCGCAGAAAGTGAGCCTAGGGTCTAGTCTTATGCCTAGGTATTTTACTGCGTCCTTGGTCTCGACAGTCTCTGCCCCCACTAACATGTTGATGATGGTTGGTATTCGACGCCTTGTCAGCAGGACTATCTCCGTTTTCTCAGTTGCAAGACTTAGGCCATGCTCCACCATCCATGGGCACACTCTTCTCATAACTTGATTAAGTTTTCTTTGTGCTGCTTCGACCTCCCTTGCTACAATTACTGCTACTATGTCATCCGCATAGCCTACCAGAAAAGTGTTTTCAGGCATTGTGATACCATCGTATAAAACATTCCAGAGATCTGGACCTAAGATGGATCCCTGCGCAGCTCCTGCTATTATGGTCTTCCGGCAAACTCCTTCTGTGGTGTCGTACAGTAGCTCTCTATCCTTCTGGTAACTTTGTACCATCTTTAATAAATACTTTGGGACTCTAAAAACTGTCTCCAATGCCTCCAGCATGTCGGTCCATCTGGCTGAGTTAAAGGCATTTTTTGCATCCAGTGTAGCTAATACAACGACTTTCCTGGAGCAGCGATTTCCTTGGAAGGCGGCAGCTTGTACTGTTTGAACCACTTCTTCGATTGCACAGATTGTGGATCGTCCTCTTCTGAATCTGTGCTGTTTTTCTGACAGATCCCCCAGCTTCTTTGATCACAGCATTTAGTCGTGGCTTTAGGAGTTTCTCCAGTAATTTCCCTGCCGTGTCTAACTAAAGTGCTGACGGGGAACCCAGGTCACCCTTTCCCTTGCTTATAAGTACAAGGCGCTGTACTTTCCACTTTCTTGGGATGGTTCCCTCTCTAAGGCACCAGTTATACATGTTGGGTAGTAAGCTGGGACATACACTTGCAACTGCCTTCATTGCTTCTGCTGGGATGCCATCTGGACCTGGAGCCTTCTTATTTTGCATTGACCTGATCGATGCTTTAAGCTCCTCTTCACTTCGGTGTCGTAAACCCAGTTGATGCCGAGTCTTGGGACTGGACAATCCAGAATTGGAAGCCACCTCCTATTAAGGAGATCTCTCTGAAGGTCATCTTACAGAGAGAGGCTCCTCGGCCAACCAAAACAGGCATCAACATAAGGGAAGGAAGAGACCAGATCTGGAGTAATTTAGGCTAGAGATGAATAGAATAGATTGCTAGGGGACTTGGACTGGAGATAGGATCACATTTCTGTTGAGCTAGGACATTTGCATGTCGTAATGAGGATTCCGAGATCCTCTGTTAGGGCCCTTGATGAGATTAAATGGGGCGACTTCTGATTTTGGGGAGTGTATTTATTTCTTATATTCACCTAATTTGATTTAACAGCCTGCAGATCATTGCCTCTTGTTTTATACTTTAATTTTAAACATTTTCTGTTATAATTTAATGAGTTTCTATTTTATTTGCAGCTTCTCAATCAAGCATCATTGTTGACAGCTTGGGTAAAAAATATTCCAGAAAGGTAACAGCTGTGAAAAATGTCAGCTTCCTTATTCCTAAAGGGGAATGCTTTGGATTGCTTGGTGTCAATGGTGCAGGAAAATCTACAACATTTAAAATGCTAACTGGTGATTTGCTTCCATCAGTGGGCCAAGCTGTTTTATTTGGAGATAGTTTGCTAGACAATAGACTTAAGGTTCTAATTATATATATATATATATATTTTAATATTTTAACATTTCTTTATATTTGCATATTTTAATTTCTGTTTTATGATTAATTTTTCCTGAGACAGTT
The DNA here is from genome assembly GCA_951217055.1 of Gerris lacustris. Taxonomy (NCBI): domain Eukaryota; kingdom Metazoa; phylum Arthropoda; class Insecta; order Hemiptera; family Gerridae; genus Gerris; species Gerris lacustris. The sequence continues at coordinate 18,735,370 of OX578285.1, forward strand.
TCTTTTTGTTTTTACAGTATCAGTCTCACATTGGGTACTGTCCACAGACAGATGCAATTATTGAAGCACTTACTGCCACTGAAATGTTAAATTTATATGCTTCTCTGCGTGGTGTAAATTCTTCAGTGCTTAATAGAACGATTTCTTTCTGGATATCTGAATTTGGTAGGATAAAGTGTTTTTATTTTTTAAATAAGTTGCTAATGATAAATTATTAAACCTAATTTACACTTTTTATTTGAGTTTTGTACATTCTGAAGTTTTCGTACATGCTTTGGAGCATTGCCATAGGAATTTCAGCGATTTGGGCTCAAATGTTGTTTTGAGGGCTTCCAGGGTCATTTGACAGCTTCTGGGACGATCGTTGCAAACCAAGGATGTTAGGTATCCCCTGAGGAAATAATCACAAGGGGCCAAGTCAGGAGAGCACACTGGCTAGTTCAAATTTGCTCTTAGGGAGATGAGACGCCTCTGGGGAATCTGTCTCTCAAAAAGTCCATTCAAACCCTTGCTGTGTGGGCTGTGGCCTTCATCCTGCTAAAAACAGACATCTTCCAGCTCCATACCTTCCAATTCAGGCAAGAAAAAATCCTGGATCATGATCAGGTAACATGCAGAAGTGACCGATGATCTCCATTCTTAAATTGCACACCATACTGTCACCCTGTCGGAGTGCAGGGGCCTCTGGTGGAGCTTCCTGGGATTCTTATCACTCCAATAGCACATACATATTCTGTTTATTGACATATCCAATGAGGTTAAAATGTGCCTTGCCAGAGAAGAAATCGATAACGTCTCAAGGCAAAAAACACTTGACTGAAACCATGATGAACATAAACTTCCCATACCCCTCTTTTGAAACACCCAACTTTCAACCTTCTTGGACCGTTAGGAAAGGGAGAATTGCTCTCTTCAAACCCATGCGTCTTCCGCATGCCACCCTGTATTAAACTTGACTTTCAATAAACATGAAATATATTTCTGCATTATACCTAATAATTATTAATGTACAGGCTTGCAGGGCATATGCAACCGTAAATGTGAATCATACAGTGGGGGTAACAAAAGAAAACTAAGTACTGCTATTTCTCTTATTGGAGATCCACAAGTTGTATTCCTTGATGAACCGACCACTGGAGTGGATCCTGTCGCTCGTAGAAAATTCTGGGCTATTTTATCAAAGCTTCAGAAAAGAGGTTGCACCATAATTCTTACTTCTCACAGGTATTGACAAATATTTATTTTATTAGTTTGCTGTAATGGTATTTTTTCTATTATTTTTATTTCTTCATTATAATATTCTTATATTATTTTTTCTCAACCTGACTAAGAGGAATATCATGGGGCTATCTTTAACATTCCAGTGACAAGGATATCCTAGTTATCTGAGTCTTAATCAAGTTTAACGAGATTGCATTTTATGTTTTATATAATAATCCGTTGCACAACATCCCATAGGGAGCTTAGGAAACGGATGGCGTGGGGGTTGGCGGGGCTGTCGCTTCATTTAAGTAGCTACCCAATTATATCACAAAAATCTGAGTGTGGTGCCCCTTGTCCAAATCATGTTTATTATTTAGTTTGGGTAACTTTTATCTTGTCAGATAAGAAATTGAGTAAACATATTCTGTTTTACATGTTGTAAAGCTAACCCTTGTATATTTTTTTTAATTTTGCTATTACAAAAATATTACTTTGTAAAAGATAGCTTTTTCCTGTAATCGGGTAGAAATAAATGCCATTTTAATAGGTTTTTCACTTGGATTAGCAGGCACTTTTTTAGACTGTTACTTCTCTTATAAAAACAGAAGTCCCAAAGTACATTGGTCTAATTATTTAGACAAAGGAATGTATAAATTATTCTATATATAAAAAAAATTCATCGGGAGTAACAATATAAAGAAGTACCAGTTAGCAGAGTGCTACATCCCAGTCAGAGAGGTATTTACTTACCCAGACCTCTTTATTCAGTTTTCTTATTTGCATATACTTTAACTGTAAATTTGATTTCAGCATGGATGAGTGTGAAACAGTGTGTGATCGTCTTACTATTATGGTCAAAGGAGAAATGAAGTGTGTTGGAAATATTCAGAGACTGAAGGAAATTTATGGCCAAGGTTACACAATAATTATTCAGCTTGGATTTCATAATACGTCCGAACTAGATAATCTTAAATTGGCTTTTAAGAATATATTCAATCCTCATGCTATTCTCAGAGATGAACACATTGTGAGTATTATTCTTAATCTTTAAATAGTGGAATAATTTAACTTTTTCTGCTTAATGTGTGGCATAAGAATATTAGCATCACATTGGTTTTCCGAAGAATAAATTGCCAGAAAAGCAACGATAACTGATTCACAATATTAATTCAGATTTAAATTCTGCAATATGTTTAAATGAATGAAAATAATTTAAAACTACTGGCACATAACCTGTTATAAAGGGAAGAAAGAGTAATAATAATAACACAGGAAAAAATATATCCTTTCCACCAAATTCACTACTAATAATACTTAAACACACTTTTACTATGTTACTAAAGTTAAAAATGTAGTGGACGTTTGCAGAAGGGTTTTATTCTATTGAAAGTTAACAAAATATTTAATAATATAATATTTAAAGAGGAAGAATTGCCTATCTAGCTCTAGCCTGGTTGGTACTAGCTATGTCCCCGTCCCCTGTTGAAGGGGACTTAAATATAAGTTTAGGGCTGTATTGAACGATCATTGAGGATGTAAGCAAATTAAGGTTTTTTAGTTTTTTTAAATATAATTGGTATTTTTTTTATTAATTAACTTTTACTGCTTTGTATATTTTACAGGGTTTACTTCACTATCATATTAACTGCCCTGATTACAAATGGTCAACATTATTCTCAAATATGGAAAGTTTGAAAGAAAGTCATCCTATAATAAAAGAATATGGTATTTCTGAAACAACTTTGGAACAAATATTTTTGCACTTCGCCAAGATGTAAACTCACTCTGTGCTTTTCTTCGTGTACTTGCCTGCATAAGTCTACTTACTTTTCTTTTCTAACTGCCGTCTTCAAACTATTGCACTGAATTTACTTTTTTTCAAAAAAAAAAAAAAGAAAAAGAAAAAGAAGTTAGTTTGAAGGTCTATTGTTTCTATGTGGCTGTGAATTAATTTAAGGATTACTGATTACATTGTGTGAGTCAGTGGTAACTGTTGTTTTGAAAAGCAAATGATGCCGCGGAAGTTTATTATTTGCTACTTGTGATTTATAGTGTGCCTTGTCTCAGAGCATTCGATAAAGATTGGCTTGAGTGAGAGAGATTATTTTTATTTCTGTACTGATATACTATAATATTGGCATTTTAAAATTGAATATATATATTGAAAACTTCTAAGAATAAAATATTTATTTTTATTATCTATATAAATTATAATATAAGAAATATTAAATGCTGTTAGTCTTTATGGATGTTCTTTTTGATAAACAATTTTGTCTTATTCCTGTTTCTATTTTCATGTGCATTTTAAATATACATTTATGAAGTTTTATAGCTTTGATTCTCCTTTATTGATTATTGCAAGCACTCACTGTGGCAGCAGTAATCAAATTTGTAAATAAAATTGATCTTAAGATATAAAATGTAATTTGAAATTCTTTTTTATGCATGCCCTAGCAGTTAGAGCTAAAATAAAAATAGAAAAAGTCGGAGAAATTATATGCACACTTATAATTATTTTCCTGGAAATTTATAATCTTACACGTATAAAAATTAGGTGTTGTTATTATTGTTTTTATTTAATTTAAATTTAGTTTGTTCCATTATCAGAAGTTATTATAAGGTTGCCCATTATTAAGCAACCTATACTAAATATTCCTTGTCAGTAAGCAGGTGTATAGTTAAAAATATCAAATCACATAGAAGAGGCGGAGTCACAGCGAAGATGTGAAGAGCTAAGTTTCTACTCCTCCTCTATGTAAACCTATGGGGCAATGCCCATTGAGGAGATGAGGCCCCTCACCTCCTCCTCGCTTCTTCCTCACATCTCATCTCATTTTGAAGAAGCTTACCTCTTAAGCACCACCCATTCAGTTCAGTTTTCTACTGTGGCGCATTATTATTGGCTTGTGGTTTTTATTGTGCCTCGACTGCCCATGGAGCTTACACTCGTCTGTGCCTCACCACATCTCCGCCTGTCACCTATTCTGTGTACATTGGCCCTTTTAGAGTTAAAAAAAATCATTAAATATGCTGATGATGATCTTTTTTACATTTCTAAGTAAAAATTATATGCTTTCTAAGTCCGGTTGAGGCCTAGAGTCATGTTGGGCAAGTTCCTATAATTACCCTTAAAGGTTGTTTGGCACATTTAATGTTAATGTGACCTTTGACTTTAAACGGCAAATCCTCCATTTTGATCACAAAGATGTTGCTTGTACTATCTAACAGAGCACCTCGGCAAAATCTTACATTATTGTAGAATTTGATAATCTTAAAGGCTTATGATTTATATTTGTTAAGAATCCTACTTAATTATTCGCTGACATTTTCAGGTTTACTTTAAAGTTAAGCTACAAACACTTAAAAAATAGATGCAATTATTTATTTGTTATTAAGTACAGCAGTCATTTTTTTTTTAATTTTTACAATAACTGTGATAATTTTCATGAAATTATTAGTAGTAAATATTTATTAATTTATCACTAATTTATTTATTTTTTTTATTTAACTCCTATGTTTTAAAGTTAATTCATGCTATGTTTATTTTTTCTAACTTCCATTTTATCGTTTAATTGATCATATTAATAGATGTATATTTTATTTTATATATATATATATATTTTTAAATAAATATGAATGTTATTTTTAATGATTATAAATAATTTGTAGCACACAAACATTGGTATTAGTTTTAACTTTATAGCGTGATTTATTTACTACACTTTTTAAAATCTTAAAACTGCAGTTTTGAGAATCACTTAAGCTTGGAGTTTTAAATCTAATATTACTCAAGATTGTAGCACTTATTTATAATTCATACTTAATTATTGTTAATACTATAAAGTTTGTATAATACTGGAATTTTTATTTCTTAATGTATAATATTAACAATTAAAATAGTTGTTGCAATTTAATTTTTTTTATGCCTAAAAACTTCTACCCTGATTATAACTAAATACAAGATTGAAGTTTAATTTGTACTATTTCTATTGGATAGAGGTAAACTATTCTGATATGTATTTTAATAACTTGCTGGAGATGTTAAATTTGCTTGCATTTGTACGCGAGTCGCTTAGAAGCTAATGTGATTAAGTCCATTTTTTCGATAGTTTCTGAATTTTGTGAGTTTATATTAAACAAATAATATTTATTTTAATTATTAAAGGATTTACTTGATGCTTCATTTCTTCTAAGTTTAAAAGCGCTTTTATTTGTCCTCCCCCCTCCCTTTAAGACTAAAGAAAGCAAAAATAAAAATAACTTAAAAATAATTTGTTTTTCTTGACCTTATATCATTCTCTTGAGCCTTATTTAATGCTATAGACTCTAGCAAATAAAATTAAATAACAAAGTAGATAATGCTACCCTTTCAATAATGTAAAAATAATGGTTAGAACATGTAGGTAGAGAAAAATCTCAAAGCTGATAATTTTGTAGTTATGATAGATTACCTCCCAAGTACAGAATTATCTTACAATTTACTGTTATTATTTTTAATTTAACTTTATAAATCGTGATAAAAATTAGGTTTGCTTATATTGTATAAACTAACAATAATAATTCCAAACTCCTAAAAGATGTGTGTAATTGTAATTCGCCCTTTTCCTTGTTAGTATTTTAGTGTGTGGAATTTGTTTGTAACAGCTTTTTATTCATTGTTACAATTATCTAAATATATGCCTAATGGTTGGTTTTTGCTGAATTACCAGTTGTAAATGAGAGAAAAAGAAAATATCTGCATTTTAAGAATGAAGCAGAGACATATAGCATAGATATAAAGAAGCAGAGAATAGGTGTAATCAATAAATAAATAATTTTATTTGTAAAAATATAATTAAATTTGAATCCGAACTGTCTAAGCTAGATGCTTTTGTTCTATTCATTTACTCCTTTTCTATCTTCATTTCAAATTTACTGTGCTGTTTTTATTTTTTTAGTTTTAGACTCATCATGACCATATCCTCTTTGATTGTTAGTAGTACCAAGATTTAGCAAAACTTATAGTAGTAACTCATAGTGCATTAAACTCAGATTGACATTGACTAGGTATTATAAGTTAAAAAAAAATTAACAAATAAAACAAAGTAACTAATAATTGTAAAAGACTAGTGTCAACCACAATTTTGTATGTAATAAATAGGTTTTGTTTGTAAACTAGGCATCACGTGGCTCTATCATTGAAGCGTGCGTATTGCAATAAAAGACTAAATATTTATATTAAGGAATTATTAATGATGAATGTCATAGTTGAAGATAAGTGAAACAGGGTAGAGTGGGGGTACTTGGTACAAAGCTTACTTTCCCAGATAAACCTACACTTCTAGAATCTCAACCACCCGCAGTAGCTTTTAAACAATTATTATAAATGTATCACTTCACTTCGCGAAAACTTCTGCTTGTATCAAGTTGAAATTTTACAAGCCTGTTTCAATTGTACTTTAGACGATGTATATAAAGTTTTATTAAAATCATTACATTAGAACGTAAGTTATCGGTAAAAAGGTTACTTTAAACGTTTAGGCCCGCTTTAATAGTTTTAACGATCTTTATTAATTCATAGCAGTGTTGCTACTCACTTTTCCCTCTTATGGGAAAAGGAAAGTAAAAAAGACTACGAAATCGAAATACAAAAAACAATGAGAAAATAACATAAACCCAAAAAAAGAGAATAAATTACAACAAAAATCCTAAAATGATAAGCAATAAAATCGAAGTCTATAAATCAAGTTAATAATACGAGGAAGATCTCTGCAGCAAGCGATAGATGAACCTTGAAGGGTGTCTGAAGCTGGTCTGAGTAGAGCAGTAGAGGAGTATTACACCGCCGATAGCGAGACTTGTGGGGGGGGATTGCCTGCCTACTTTTACCCTGTCTCCCTGGTGGAGTGATTAGCTAGGGCTCTGTATGTTGATTAGCTAGGGCTCTGCCCCAGCACCGTTTACATCTCGGCAATTCTAGCCGGGAGTGGGGGATGAGTGAGGGAGCCCTCGCCCTTCCCCGGCCGGGGCTTTTGCCCTCAGCCCGGCCCGGCCGCTTTTAAACGATTTGGATCTACATACGATTGTACTTTATGAACACGAAAACTATATATCTCTTTATTTGTGTTGGAAACTTAATAGTTTTTCTTTTCTTTAAATAAGTTGGTGGGGCTTAGCCCCACCTTCCTTTAATGACGCGCCGCCACTGATTTAACCTTGCAAAAGGTCTTAAAAACTTACTATTTCGGTATATTGTATAGTTGTATGTACCTTACCTAAGCCCTAGATCAAAACCCAAGTTTTCGACCTCTTAGACCCTGTGCTTACTCCGGGAGGCTTCTACTTTTATTTTTGACGTTTCTCTGTTTTTGCTCTGTAACTTTTCATCCTCAAGTCCTGCAAAAAAAGCATTTTTAAGTATACAATTCATTTTTCAATTGGGGGGGGGGGGGGGGGGGGTGTTTTCTTTACTTTGAGGGGTTCTAGTTAACAATGTGATAGAACAAATCTAAAATCACATTAAGATTAAATTAACATTTATTTCAGTTCCCTTCTAACAATTAATTAAAAGAAGCAAAATCATACTATAAAAATAAAATAGTAATAATTAATAATAATAACTAAGAATTGGAAAGTATCGACTGTGAAATAATTAATAGATATTTTATGGATAGCGAGGATCAGTCAAAAGTAAAAAAACACAATGTTTTAGTTTGCCGACGTTTCGGAAAATATATTTCCTTCTTCAAGGCAAGATTATGAATGAGTTAGTTTATTTTTCATGGTGGGTGTACAGTTAGGAAGTATAGAGTGGGGATGTCAACACATGTACCACATGTTACGTTACGATGATATCGTAAAGATGTCAGGAGACATCATAATATATTGGTCTTAAAAAACCTTTTACATACTCCTTGAAAAAGACATTTAAAGGAATGTTGGGTACATAACAATTTAATTGTTATGTAAATTGACACAATGTAATGGGAATAATAACAATTGTGAATAACAAACTGAAGCTATAACAACAAAATTCAAAACACACGTTCATAACATACATAACTTCTGAATGAATAATGCACGCAATATAAAATATTTATTTATATTTTTACTAACAAATTACTAAAAGTATTAAAGATATATTCTTCTGCTTAAAAGAAAAGAAGTAACTAGGATAAATCAAGAAAAGTAGCTAGTCTAATCTAGAATGGCTTCAACAATAATATGCATGTTGGATGTTTACATGAAGCTGCAGTGTGGCCAGTGACTCCGCTATATTTTTTTTAATTAAAGATCTACTATTTATTGAACTTATTTAACAGAATTAACAAATATAAACAAATTATTTAAATATTAAAACGTTTATGTATTAAATTTTACTTATCAACTATAATATACAATGTTATAAGATGGAGATAATACTATAAACTGTTATTGCCAACATTATAACAATCAAAATTTTTCCTCATTTTACCGCCTAGGCCGTAAAGTCACATTTCTCTGCCCGAAATCAGTTCAATAATGCCTCATTTTGCTGCAGCAAGTAGATAAAATAATTTAATGATACTTTTGTATTTTTAAGTTTATATTTTCACGGGAAGAAGTTAAAAATTAAATATGCGCATGCGCAAGTCGTAAAAATGTGGTAAACTCAAAAATATATATTTTTTGAAGTTTCGAGTGGGTATCAAATGAATGCTGCTGAATCGTAAGTTACAAATATATATTTGCTTTTTTAAATTTTGCATTCCTTATTGGTTAAATAAGGTCAACATTTTAACCGTGTATGGGGCTGTTTGATGTTTGCGCGAACATGATGTTTGACGTGTATGGCCTAAATTTGCCCGACATCAGGTTTGCGCAAACATGTTGACAACAGAGTTGGCAAACATGTCATGTTTGATCGTGTATAGGGGCCTTAAAGTTGAGTTAAACCTTCATTTAACTATACCATTATACCTATACCCTTCCCTCGCCATCGAGTTCCAATCCGCAAAGAAAGACGAAGACAATAAACAATTTATCATAATATTATTTCCTAACTGTTATTAGATCTTTAAATAATAAACAGAAGATTTATCGTCAAACATATTGTTTGGGAAAAATATTTCCTTTTAAAGGAACGATCTCGATAAGATAAACGCATCTCTAAAAGTGTTTTGAATAGAAGAATGACTTAATGGTTGTAGACAGCATAGGTAGGTGACATCGAGTTTGTCGCTTCGATTATTAATGGTATAGAAAGTTCAGCGGGCGTGGTTCAAGTCCCTCAAGATAAACCATCCGGATAAATGATAGGTTATTCTTATGCCCTTGCTCGGAACGCCAAACACGTTTTGATAAAATTTAACGATGCTTGAATAAAGTGACATCCCTTTACAAATCTAAATCTAAACATTAACAATTAATTAGCAGGAACTAATAGATAAAACTATGGGACGGTCAAGTTTACAGCTAAAATCTCCTTGCTGAGTTTATCTTTTTCACTCCTGATTGCTGATTTTAACTATTTTACTCATCGATGCTGATGATAACCGCTTGCTATTACATCGCCCCTAATAATGGGGGGGGGGGGGGTTGCCCCCTTCCCCCCTCCTGGACCCGCCACTGTGTTCTAGAGATGTCACCTACCGTAGAAGGGTATATGGGGCTGGGGGCTATAACGGAGACATGAAAAATATGAAAAGACTAGCAACAATAATTATTGTTGTGCTTTTTCTTGTTGATTTTGATGTTATTTCCTTAGTTTTGTAAAATAAAAGTTTTTCATCATAAAATGCCATTTTTCTTTAAAATGGTTCACATTAGATCTTTTGACCAGGAGCAGTGGCGCACCCAGGATTTATTTTTGGGAGGGGCACAGATTAAAAAAAAGTAAGGGGGGGGGGGATGTAATGTGGGCTTAGCATAACCACAAACAATTAACCAGTCTGGTTTTCTTTGTTCTTAAATTATTTCATATCAAGGGCGGATCCAGCCAATTTTGAAGGGGGGCTGGGCTCTCTTTTGAGGGGAGTTTTATAGTTAACGTTACTTGAAAACGTCTTTTTAGCCTATTCTAAAAGCATCTAAAATGTTATTATATACAAATAAATTTAAGTTTTTTATGAACGGGACATGAAGACCGGGGTATTTTATTTAAACAAAATTACATGTATATGCGTACATACTAATAATATTTTATTATTAAAAGTTGTACATTATATAATAGAATAGAATAATGTTTTATTTTAGTAGCCAGAAAAATAAATTGGTACATTTTAAACATATTTTAGTTATGTGAATTAACAAAAAAAAAAAAAACGTAGGTACGCCAAATGTTTTGAGTTTAACAGAAATTAGCTGACAGTATTAGGTTAAAAATAAACATAGTAGGGTATATAATAGTCCAGTCAATAAGTACAAGTGCAAAAAATAGTCTTCCTTGCGAAAGGTCGGGTATCTGCAATTTTTAAAATCTTATTCTACAATTGAACCCGTTTCCAAATTCATTAATATTAATTATTCGATAATTAAAAACTTTTCTCATGACTGCTACTAACTATTTTAATTAAATTTAATATATATATTAAAAATTCATTTTTTACGATTTTGGTAGTATTCATACTACGGAAAGATTAATTTTTAATGCAAATCAAATTATAATTATTATTAACTACGGGAAACAGACAGAGAAAAATACACTCCAGCGCTGGGATTTGAACCACAGGCCTCTATATTTCCGGTATAGCGCTCTACCAACTAAGCTACGCAGGAGAATGATTTCCTCTGACGTTAATAATACCTTGTCCCGAATTTAAGCTTTCAATTTTCCACAAATCTGAGAAGTCAACATTAATGACATAGAACTAGACCGAGAAATAACGCTTATAATTATAAAGTACCCAATTAGTACCTGTACCTATTACAATCAATTAGAAATTCATTTTTTACGATTTTGGTAGAATTCATACTACGGAAAGATTAATTTTTAATTTAATATAGAGGCCTGTGGTTCAAATCCCAGCGCTGGAGTGTATTTTTCTCTGTCTGTTTCCCGTAGTTAATAATAATTATAATTTGATTTAAATTAAAAATAAGGGCCCTGGGTGCGCCACTGACCAGGAGTACCTTTTTTGTATAGTAAGAATGGGCTGTTCAAAATGTGCTTTCAGAATGCCAATTTTCTTCAGAAACAAAAACTCATGCAACCTTAAAATCTTTGTGACAAGCAAATGAAAAATATTTAATTAGGGCTCCAAAAAGTAGCTGATATTAATGATAAGATGTGTATTAAAAGCTGAGTTTTTTATATCAAACGGTTCTTGAGATATTGTCAAAAACCAAATAATTTTTTTTGACACCCTGTATCTCGAAAACGTTACGTTTGCGGACCCGTGTTAATGGGTACTTTTTTTCTTATTATTAGCCCCCTTCATTAATAGCCCCCTTCATACAAACAACCCTTCGAAAATAGTAAAAAAAATAACACTTAATATCGTTATAAAATCTAACAGTTTGAAATAAAGTAATGGAACTTGGAGGATCTGTACCATGTAAAGGGAAGTGTGTATATTTATCCACTCGAGTACTAGGGGCGGGCAACCACCATTTTGCCCCCAGGCGCTGAAATCAACCATTTTTATACCTTTGCCCCCCTATAGGGGGCAAAATATTGGAGACAGGAAAAAAGTTAGAAGTAAAATATTTCTGTGTTTCGTCGTAGAATCCAAATCTGCTATTTAAAATGTTCACTCCAGTTTTGAAGTTTGGTGGCCTGGGGGCAAAGTGGGTGGTTGCCCCTACTGCGCGATTGCATGAAAACTACCTTAACTTCCCTTTACATGGTACAGATCCCCCAAGTTTCATTAATTTATCTCAAACCGTTTAAAAGTTAAAGGGGGGGGGGGGGGGGGGGGGAGGAAACTTTTGCACCACCCTGTTTATATATATATAAAGTTGAGAAACTAGTATTTATAAATACTCGTGTGTATATATATAGAATTTAACAGCTATAGAACATTTTGGCGAGAATAATCAATTCTTAAATGGAATTTATTTCGCCATACCGCTACTAGGTTGCTGCAGAGGTCACAACTGCAATAAAATTATAATTTTAGTTATGTCTAATTACCACATTAGATTTATAATTAGAATGTCATTTATTGATTTTTACTCGTGCACTGTAACAGTTTGTAATTGGCATTTTTTTTTAAATTTTGTGGAACATTCTTTAGTATGCTACTTGTCATGGTACTTCTTTAGATTGTTACTCTCCTATGTTTTATTTTTTTTTTTTAGAATATAAATTTGTATATTCTCTATTATAGAATATGTATTTATTTATACATTCCTCTGAAATAACTATTAAGACAAAGTGATGTTTAGTCCAATGTACTTTGGGACAAAGAAATATCACACTTCTGTTTTTTAAGGTAACAGTCTAAAAAAGTGCCCTTATAATTTTGTTTGTGGGAGCCGTTATATTTTTAGTCTAGGGTGTCGTGAAAAATCTCTCACACTTGTTACATATTCCTATTTGCTCTTATTTTGGATAGCATGGATATTTTCATCATTTTAGGACTAGCTGTTAAGGGTGGTTTGGGGGGGGGGGGGGGCATTTTTTGGGGTAAAATTTTGGCTTTTAACTCAATATTGGGCATAAAAGGTATAATACTCATAAAATGTTATATTCGTAATCTACTCTTCAGTAGTTTTCATTTGATACCCCTCTCCACAGTTAAAAAAAAATGAGCAAAGCACAAATTTGCGCATGTGCATATTAAATAGTTAACTTCTCTCAATTTTTCCTACGTTTGGGTCAAAAAGTTATGCCAATATGTATTTCAAATTTCAAATCTCTAGTGTGAACGGTTGGGGGGATATGAATAAAAGTACGACGGACAGACAGACACATCACCCTCGGCATAAAGGTTTCGAGGATGATCTACGAAACCCTAAAAATCAATCCGAGATAACTCTGACAAACTTTCTCATATATAATCTCTCTCAGACGGATCCGCTAGCTGTGAACCCATGCACCTTTAGGAACCCTCCTGTTGAACTTTCCAAAAGAAGAGGGAGTCCCACCTGGCTCTACCGTCTACTCCAATCATCCTTTTAAACTATAAACTCATCATGATTAACTATTAATTTGCAGGGCTAAATTTGATTGGATTTTGTCATTATTTTGCTACATTCCTTTCTATCTACTTCAACTCTGCCAAGTTCGGTTTCCGCACAGTATTTTAGCGAATCTTCGAAGAAAATTAAGCTAATTGCAATGGCTTCAAAATTTTTGTAATGCGAATTTTTGAAAATTTTTTCCAAGGAAATCCGTTTTAGACCATTCTGAATCGATTCCTAAAATTTAACACTTTTTTTTATGTATGTATGTATCTCCCCTTAGGATGCACTTAAAAATTACAAACAAATTTTAAAATGTCAATAATATCAAAAGAAAGGATGAGTTCGTTGGCCAGAATTTTTGGAGTTCATTTAGGGGTCAAATTTTGACAATTTAGGGTAAAAAATAGCATAAAAACGTGTTTTTTCCATTTTACCCCCCTTTTATATGAAAATATGATAAAAGTGTACATAACAACAATTACTGTACTCTTAAAGAGCTTTTCAACGATGTGCATCTTGAAGGGTAAATACAATTTTGACTTTCGTACCCTGTACCCGTGTGTATACCAAACATTTTTATTTTTTTTTATTTCACCCATCCAAATTCTAAACCAAAATTTCACAATTCACTCATTAAGTCATGGTGCATGACTGGACTTTTTTAATCTCATAGTCACGGTAATCTCTATTGTCAAGTAGTCACAGACACAGGTCTAATTATTCCCTTTTTTGTCCCTGAAATACCTTTGCAGCATCTTCGCAGACCTCTTCTCGTCGTCCCTACTTGCTTAAGGGTAGTGACACACCACCACCCGAGTGGCGCCACCTCGTGTGGCTGTGGCAGGTTGCATTCTATTTCATTGGTGACCAGGTAGTGCCACCCGGGTGGCGCTACCTGGGTGGCGAAGTGTGTCACACCCTAAAGTGTCCCACCTGCCACCCAGCTCTATTTTCTCATCTTCATTATCTTGCGTATATCTTCTAACCCTGTCTCTTTCCTCATCAATTGTTTGGTTTACCTTTCTTTTTTTTTGTTTGCTATTTTCAGTACATCTATTTCGTTTTATTCGCCTTTGAGTGTTTCCATTTTAAGGTAGTAGTGACTAACACCATCGCATGTGGATTAATCTTTTATTACCAAATAAACCTATAAATATATTTGTTAGAAAGAGTAGAGAGAAATTAAAAATGTAACAAACAAAGCAAAGCACATTATATCAATAAAGTGATATGAATATCTCTTGAATTCTGGATAATTAACGACAATCAAATTAGGATATTCACAGATAAACCATTATAATGTAATATAGCTAATCTTCTAATCAGTCAGCTTGCAAATGACTCAGAGGGTTGCATATCACAAAAGTGAGACTTTTAATTCTTTAATAGACGTGATTAATCAAGAACAGATAAATATAGTTAATTTTATCTTCACTTATTTTTACTTTTCCTCTCCTATAGTAGGAAAAAATGTGTTTTCACCCAAATTTATTTTTTCGAGATTTCTACTGAATTATCCGTTTTGGATGTTTTTAAGACATCCTGAGTGGTTTTCAGCATGACGACTGTATGTGTGTATGTATGTATGCATATGTGTTATCATCGTAGCGCCAAAGAGAATTTAACCTAGAGAGTTGAAACTTGGCAGAAAAATCATTCCTTACTTCTAGTTGTGCCGCCTGGAAAATCAACATCTTCCGCCATCTTGAACTCAGTTTGCTGAGTCAGCAAAACTTTAAAAAAAAAACGTAAAAAAATCGAAAAGTGGTCCGATCGAGTTGAAATTTGGCACAAATGCACCTCTCTGTATATGACCAACAAATCCACCAAATTTAATTTTGATATTGGCTGCCATTTTGAAGTTATCGATTTTTGAATTTTGTATCTTTGACGGTTAATAATACCAAAAGTATAAATACTAGAACAAATATAAAAAACCGGTTAGAACCGGTAAAAAATAAGGAACAAATATAAAAAAAAACAACGATGAAATTCCATTACAAGCGAACATAATTATTAATTAGTGCGATACATCTGTTAAACGTCAAAGTTTGTTTACATCTGTCAAAATTCAAATAATTGAATATGTAATTAATAAATGAAATAAAATAAATAAAAATAATTTCTAATTTTTTTTTGAAGAATGATAATAAAAAAATCAGTTAGTTAAAACGGTTACCGGTTAAGTGAGGAAAAGTTCCGAGGTACCCCGTATCCGATTTTTTTTTTTTTTTTTTTTTTTTTATTGCTTCCTTAATTAATCGGGTCTTTCCTCTATGAAACCACACGTTACCTAGATACAAATTTAGCACTTTTAAATATGTTTTGTAAGGCATTATCGAACTATCTCCAAATTAAACATCTTTTTTCGTCACTAAAATCTTAGATCAGAATTAATATAGCTTCGGCATCAGACGCGGAGAGCCAACTTACATTAACTTTGGGATATATTACGTTTTCGGACTTCTAAATTTCACTTATACATATTATTTTATTAAATGTTAAATAAAATGTATTGTGTAATTTGCATCAATTTCGTTGTAAAATTTTTATTGATTATGTTTTATACAAAAGCCGGTATAATGTAACAATGTACTAAGACAACATTTGACCTCTTACCATCCACAGTTGAATGGGAGTGCCCACTGCAAGCAAGTTCCTATACAACATGCGTATAAACTATATATATTTAATTACTAGGTTCTATACGGATCTAGTCACCTGTCACACTGAATACATTTGTTAATAACCTTAAACTATTGAACTTTAGGGATTATAAAAAAATAATTTTCAATGAAACTATTTCTCCTGTATTCGCTTTTGTTTAAATAAAACAAAATATCACTCAAATATATTCACTACTAGAACAAAGGAAACCTTAATTAAGTATTTACATATAGATTGTGTTACAACAAAGCTAGTAACACTGAATTTTCTGTTACAAGATCATCTTGTCACCGCTAGTTAAAACTATTATAAAATCCCAGTAACAATTAATAAAAATTCACGGATTGAGATTAATTAATGAAACTTGGGTGAACTGTACCATGTAAAGGCAAGTTAATTTTCATCCACTCCCGTACAAGGGGCAACCTCCCTTTTTGCCCCTAGGCCACCCGATTTAAAAAAAAATTAATTTATTTTTGATAGTAGATTTGGAATCTATGGCAAAAAATAAGAATATTTTACGACAAACATTTTTTTATATCTCCAATATTTTGCCCCCTATATTGGAAATCTACCATTTTTATACGTTTGCCCTCATATAGGGGGAAAAATATTGGAGGTATAAATGAATGTTTCATGTAAATTTTATTATTTTTTGCCATAGATTCCTAATCTGCTATCTAATTTGCTTGTCAAAAATACGCAATCAAATTTGAAATTTTTATGTCGGGTGGCGTAGGGGAAAAAAGGGTGGTTGCCCCGATAGCCGTTCATGAAGTTCAGGAGGGTTTGCAGCAGCCCAATAGTGGACATTTTGCTCATTATAATGCCATCAAACAGAGATACTGCGACGATTTAGTGAGAATTTCCGTAAAAGACTCAGAACATGCTTTAATACAACGGTCGTCATTTATTGGAACTTATTTTCAAAAATTGAAATAATAATTAATTAGTCCCTTTTAAAAATTAAAAATTATTTCAATATTGCTATGACAACCAAACTATTTTATTAATTTTTCTTAAAACTTTAAATGTGTAATTTTTTCTTAGAGTAATTTTCGCATGTGTAATTTCTTCCGTGTGTAATTTTGTCCATGTGTAATTCTAGCTGTGTAATTTAATCATGTAACCTTGACCGGGGATTCTGCCTGCTTTAGAAAAACCGAAACCGGTTAATTGTAACTATTCTGCGTGAAGAAGTTGTTTGGTTATTGAACTAACCCTCTTTTATGATTTGTCAGATTTGTTCTATGTACTCAGTGGTTATCAAAGTTTTTAATCACATTGCGTTTGTCGCATTTGTGTATTCGTCTTATTTTGCAATAATTTCCATAAACATATATGTCTTTTTATATGCCTTCGTAATACGTTTTTAAAATTGTAAAAATGCTTCATGGACTCCTATAAAAACTTTAAAATACGAGTAGTTCAGTGTTTTAATAAATGCCATGGCATGCCTTAAATATACATGTAAAAAAACGAATATGATTATTTTATCTTCTATTGTATTCAACCTAATTTTCCCTATTGTCTGTTCGGCATTCCAATTATGTTTAATAAATTATTTAATGCTTTTACTCATTTTACTTTTCCTTCTCTTAAAGGATCCGAAAAGTATTGTTTTTACCCAAAAAATCCTAAACCTTGATTTCAACAGAATTATCGGTTTCGGGTGTTTTTAGGACGATTTGAGTGGTTTTTAGCTGGATATCTGTCAGTCAAATCCTATTACTCTGAAATTCATACCAACATTTCCACTAAATTTCGTTTTGATATCAGCCGCCATTTTGAAAATATCGACTTTTGAACTTTAAAACTTAAACGCTAAATTATTTCAGAATTATTTCGCCGATTGAGCTGAACTTCACACCAGTGGCACCTTTCAATAAGCACCTTCTATATTTTATCTAAATATCTGCCGCCTTTTCAAACATATCGATTTATGATTTTGGCTTAAGGTATTAACTTTCAACAGACAAACAAAATTATAATTCACATAATAAATGAATCGGTCCGAGACAACTCAGACTAACTTTCTTATAATAATCTCGGTTTCAGATCCTAGAAACTTTTTGTTTTCGATTTTCAACAAAATCAGATTTATTTTCATCAATATCTCGGAAACCAGATTTTCCCGGGAAAAACGGCCTATATCGTTAGATTTGTATTTGAATGGATTACATTTTAGAATTTTTTAATTAACATCGTCTGAGTTTTTTGGGGGTAGCACCCCCAAACTTGGAGCTAAATTTCATGTCTCGATTTCACTAGAGGTATGTTTTTTTTTGGAAAATTTATGTCAAATTTCGCCAAAAGCTGTCCAGTGGATTAGGCTCCACGCATCTGAACAGACGACAGACAGAGAGGGATTTTTAAAAAAAACACTTTTTTGTACTCAGAGGACCTCAAAAAGTGTAAATCCATAAAAATCTACTTTTCGCGCCGTTGTACTTTCTTTTTATATGAGAAAGTAAAAAAAAATTTTTATCTATAGGTTTATATTTGGTAAGAAGAAGTTCCGAGACGCCCTGCGTCCGATATTTTGGTATTGGGACTTATACTTCCTTTCTTCAATGAAGCGAGCTTTTTACATTCCACAAAATACGAATTCAGTCTGTCTGTCAGTAACGTTTACATGCCCGACGATAACTTGAACTTGAGTAAAAGTTGACCTAATTAGTTAAAATTTAGTATACATGTTTCTTTTATTAAAGCCATGACTTCCAGGTATAAGAACTTATTATCCTTCGAGGGTCACACATATAAAATCGTCTGGAGAAGGCGCCAGACAAACATTTGCGTAGTTGTGCCCCAAACATCCTTTGTGAGCCGGTAATTAAAAGAATCAGTATGTTTGAACCTAAATGTGGGACCTTTGAAGGTCCCATGTTTAGATAAATGAGACAGGTCATTTACAGTCTAATATTCTCAGGTCAGGTTTATCGTCTGTCCGTTTGGTTTTTTTTTTTATTTCGTTTCTTAGTCTGCTAATAAGATTTAATTTGTGAAAGCGAGATTAAATTAAAAACAGTCTGTCTTTTTGGGGTTTTTTATTTCGTTTCTTAGACTGCTAATAAAACTGAATTTGTGAAAGCGAAATTTAATTAACGACAGCCCAAAATCTTAAAAGAAAACACATTGTTGGACTGTAAATTACTCAATGAACGTACCAAAGGCAACCACTAAGATCTACTAATGAACCTTAAGAGGTAGCAAACGCCGTCAGCATAAACAAATTTTATAATAAGAATTCTCTGGCAGTTAACTTCAGTTATCTCTAACAACCTCGTATATCAAAACTAAACAACTATATTTTCAGACTCGTCTAAACTGTTATCAAATTTGTTTATTCTTCATATTTCATTTAATTTTTAAATAAAAAAAATTGTTTGCTGATTGATAGTAGTTATTATTTATATTTCAATTTGATTAGGTACCCTGAAATATTATATTTGTTAATTATTTTTTTTTTGTTTATTAATTTTATAAAATAGGATTTAAATTTCATATTTCCTCCTTTTCACTTTTACAAAAAAAAAAAAAAAAAAAAAAAAAAAAAAATCATCTACTATTTCATAATTATTTATATATAGTAGGAATTAGATTAAAAGGTTGTTCTTTAATAATTACTATCTTATTATTGTTTTTCTACTATGTTAATATTGTTTTTGTTTTTGCTACACTTATAAGGCCAATTTATGTTAATTAAATACAGTTCTGGTAAAAGAAGCACTAAAATAAAAATATAATTTTTATAAAGTATTTTTGTTTGCTGAATCTGAAGTCCAAATTTCTTCTAAATGTACAGTTTCCCGGAAAATGCACCTAAAATAAAATATACCCCTTTCCCCGGAAACGCCCCTCTCCCCCAAATGTTTATCCTCTCTCAGATTCGGATTCTACAATCTCGAAAACATAGAGTTCAGACAAAATTTTCTTGACGCTCCAAAGTTCATTAAATTTTGTTGAATTGAGATATTAGTGAGAAACGTGTCTTACATCTGGCATCTGAAAAAGAGAAGTCTGTGTAAGGACGGAAAATAGCTTTGGGCGAGTGTGTTTAACAATGGGCTAGGCTCATCCATTGCTTCAAACTAATAGTCATATAGAATATAGAATAGCCCAGCCTTTCCCAAACTTTTTTGACCGCGGCCCGGTACGAGATTTTAACATTTTTCGCGACCCACTTTAAAAAATAAAATGTATGTACTTTCAAAAAAAAAAAAAAAAAAAATAACAAGTTATTTGTTTGTTTATTCATACTCAAAAATTGCAAAATAATTATATAAGTAATTAAAAAATTAACAACTATATTCATTTAAAACTTTAGTAAATGAAGTAAGCTTTGCTTTCCACATATTTTGTCCTTAGTACGAAGGATGATGTTGTTTGTCATCACATAACAATTTAAAATTAGGAGATAATGATATTAATTTTTTTCTCAAATTAGGTTCGACATCCAATATGTTTCGATACTTATTTTTGAAGTACACCAAGGTTGAGAACACAGCTTCACACGTATAAGTAGAGACAAAAGGCAATAAAAATTGTATCGGTTTTTCGCATACGCTTGGATACGCCTTATGACAGCGCAACAAAATTAATTAGTGGTACAGTTTCAATCAATTTTTTCAGATCGGTTGCAAATGAAATTTCAACTGCGCATTATTAACTTTTTTTCACTAAGATACTAAGATTTAACATTTCTTCCGGTTCAATTTTGACAGAAGAAGGATCCCGGCGCTGGAGTCTATTTTTCGCTCTCTGTCTCCCTTTGTTAATAATAATTATAATTTGATTTAAATTAAAATTTCCGCATATTATTTGAAGGAATATCCGGAAAGCAGTCTTTAAAACTATTTATTAGCTCTAAAAGATGTTCTTGAATTGAAACTGATAGTGTTTCTAGATGTAAATCTCCTTCATTATAGTTTGCATGGGTTTTAATAAATGTATATCGCTAGTATACCTGCAAAACCTCGTACGTACCAAATCCAAAATTTTACAGGGGAGCAAAAAACTGAATAATTGCTTAATCTTTTACTTCTATTACAAGTTGCCCATATATATGATGTTTTACTACCGTTGGAGGTTTTATATACCCTCATATTTAAAATTATAATTAAATTTTAATTTTGTGGACTGATTTTGTACTTACGTGGATGTAGTCAAAAACTTTTGTCGAGTTACAAGGTTTTACAAAGAAAAATAAATATATATTTTTAATTAATTATTTTGCGTAAAGCACCTACTTTATAAAAATTAAACATAAAAAGTAGGAAAAATATAAATAAATAAAATTTAATACTAATAATGAACAGTGGAACAAGTGAAAAGTGGAACAAAGGAACAGAATTCGTAGTTTGATTGTTTAATTCAATACCATTTTAAGAACCAACAGCAAGTGAATATTATGAAAGTTAAAAACAAAACAAAAAAATAATTTTAATAGATATCTACCTATTGTTTTATAGGGAAATAACATTTTTACTTTCTTAAAAGGTATAATAATAATCATTAAATCTACGTTCTTCAATTAATAATTGAAGAATTGTAAAACACAAAATTTGTTCGATAGCAAATTTATAATTTAAAGCTATAAACCTAAAGTATGGTTTGTACTTTAGGTGATTATGTATTTTTTTTTTTTTTAAAGTGCTTACTGTTTAAAAAAATTATAATACAATTGAAGTAGAAGTAATAGTATCGAAGAAGGAATCAATGGTGACAGGTTTTTTCCCGGTGCCGGGTCGCGACCCACACTTTGGGAAACGCTGGAATAGCCAATAGTCACATAGCAAAATCACATTTGTACAAAATAGCCGCGATATATCCATCCTGAAATGAATTGTTAGAATTGTTTTATATAAAAATTAAAAACAAAGTGGATAATTTATAATGGAGAAGAGTATTTTTATCTGTAGATCATCTATTAATCCAACGACCAGTTATAATAACAATAGATTTTCTACATTCTTTTATCTAATTGTTGCATGAAATTGGTGGACTGTAAAGGTTCCTGGCGTTTCATTTTTTTACTAAATACATTTAATATTTTATTACGTATAAAATTCGAATCAGTGGCATTAAGGCCACTACTTTTCTACATTGAGCTGTTTTATTTTTTGTTTGTTTTTTTTTGTAATATAATATAGAGGTTTGCTAAATGGAGGTTATACTATAACATAACAAAATGAATCTTAATAAACTCTGTATAAGTGCCTGTTTTTTAGTCAAATTATTATATTAGCTCTTTTTTGCGATTTTCATGTTTTTAGTCAGAAATTGAAAATTAAAATGACGATATTTTTCTATCGAAAGAGATTCTCAAAAGATGTTATGATACTTACTGGATTAAGATGGGGAAAAAGTTAAATTTTTCTTATCGGTGGAAAAAAAAACCAGTCTAGAATCTGATAAAAAGGATCTGCCTTTAATAAAATCAATTACTGGATGTGACTCGCTGATTCCAAACTAGGAAGACTCTGTTATAAAGAACAACGAAGAATACCAAAACCAGACTTCTAGACTAGGCATCGCGTGGCTCTATCATTGAAGCGAGCGTAATGGAATAAATATTAGATAGCTAATCATGATGAGTTGATATTTAAAGAATATGCTAGCAATAGAGAGCCGTGCAGTTGGGGAGAAGGAGAAGGTTCTTCTACTATTCCTTAACTCATCTACTCGTCCCGGCCATTCCACTTCAATTATTAAAAAATGTATCACTTCGCGACCCAAAAACTACTGAATGTATAAAGTTGAAATTTTTCATGCCTGTTTCAATTGTGCATTAGACGATGTATATGAAGATTTATTAAAATAGTTAGAACGTAAGATATCGGTAAAAAGGTTGTTTTCTCTATTTTAAACGTTTAGATCCACTTTCATAGTTTTAGCGATCTTTATTAATTCATAACGGTGTCGTTGTTGGTTTTACTAAAAAAATTTATTTGAAAAAATGTTCGTCTCATTGAATAGGTGATGATAGAATTTTTTCCCGTCCTGAAATTCCAATTTTAAATTTTATGCTCACGTTTACGCGAGCATTGCGCGCGAACTCTTGGACGGATCACGCATCACGCTGTCCAACGAACTTAGCCTGAGAATTAGTAAAAGGAACATGAATACCAAATTTCAACTAAATCGGTCAACTCGTTAAGTTATCGTCGGACACGTAAACGTTACACACAGACAACAGACGCACAGACAAAATGCTTATTTCGTTGAATGTAAGAAGCTCGCTTACGCTCGCTTCAATTATGTTTTTTTTTTTTTAATTATTAAGCAAATTTTTTTTTTTTTTTTGTCTAACAGGTTATTGAGGGCGACATGGGTATAGGTATAGACAGTGATTTATAGACATTTGGTGGTTTTTAACTGCGATGGATTCCGGTGGTTAAAGAAATGAAAAGGTTGGAAAAACCAGAGGTGGCTGTGGCTGTCTTATTGGTTTTAAAAATAATTCGGATGTTGTGAGATTTGAAACTGTAGATAATTTAATCGTTGTTCCGAATCACTTGTAAATATATATATAAATATATATATATATATATATATATATATATATATATATATATATATATATATATATATATATATTTTTTTTTTTTTTTTTTTCTACGGTTGATGCGAAATATAAACATTATATCTCTGTTTAGATGCGTAGAAAGTGATTATTTTCGTAGCTGTATTCATTGCGCATGCGCGTTCATAATTCTTCTTTTTTTCCGCCCTAGTGCGGAGCCTAGTGCAGAGGAATTCTTCACCTGAACACACGATTAGCGAGTTTGTGTACATTTAACAAAACTAATTTGCTGTTTAATGAAGGTAACTGTTTATAGAGTTTTTAGTGAAAAACAATGAGTGATTTAAGTGATTATGACGAAAATGAGGAGAACAATATACGCCTCCCGAAATAATTAATTCGGCACAAAATACAACTAATGAATTAATTTCATCTTTATTAAGAGAAATACGAACTTACATACAGGAAGTGTATTAAATATTTGTTTCTGCATTTATTATTAAATACACAATCGTAGATAAAGTACGGTACGCAACTCGTACGAAAACTGCGTATTGCTTTGCTCGTGTGGTTTTACTACCCTCGCTATCACTCGGGTGCAAACTCCACACTCGCATGCAAAATGCTTCTTTCCGCACTAGACGCGTAATGCGCTATTACCGGTATATGTAAATGGTGGTTCATGAGAACATGATTTTAGTAGTCTTTGGAACATTTATGCTAAAAGCAACATCGCAATTTGTATTACTATAGGTGACTTTTACTGTAGAGGATCAGACAGTCAAGCTCAACCAGAATTCATCCTGTCAAACAACTTGTCAGAATACAGAAAATGTAGAGTAACTATTTGAAATTAAATGGGAGAACCATTTGGTAGATGAGTTATAATATATTGAACAGTATTGTCAACGTATGTATGTACATATATACATATGCATTAGTTTATCTACATTTAGAAATTATGATTTCACCTTTAACCTGTTTTCTGTTTTACTGGTGAATCGCCATGACAACCGTTGTTGAGGTCACATGGTGAAGATGAAATAATAGATTTAGATATTAAAGAAAAAGTTAATAAATGAAATTATATATTTAACACAACCTTACTTACTTATGCTTTTTCTATAGGGTAACACTGGCACTGGAGGGAATCATGAGAGTTCATGATTTCATTTGCCATTACTCTATGTTCAACCTTACTAAGTGAAAGTACTTTCCTCCCTGTAAACTAGGAAGAAAATTTCACTTTTATGCCCTTCATGAGGTAAAATTTAATTAAATTTGTAATTATGATTATTTGTGTATCTTAAGTGCTCGAACTGAAGGTGACCCAGAAGGGGGACTTTACGTTCACGTACATTAGTCATCAAGGATCTTCTGTCATTGATCTATGCTGTGTTCCATTCGTAAGTTTAATTGTATGCAATGCATGACTTCAAAATTACACAACTAATACACTCAGATCACATACCAGCGGAATTGTAGTTAATAAGTTAATAGTAACTATACAGTCTGTCCCAAACGAGAGTTAGTGCGTTGACAGCGCGGGAAAAACTAGCAAATGGGGTGGGGAGCCAATGAGAGATCAAGATTTGCCTTCTGGATGACCATATAAGAAGGTGAATGTAGTTGCTTTATTTTTTTCCTCAGAAGTTGGCCCATCTGTGTGTCACTCGATTTCCCGCGCTGCCAACGCACTAACTCTCGTTAGGGACAGACTGTACGCCTAGAACTGAAGTTGTTATCTACCTTTTCTGGAGAAATAATCAGAAAAGAATGGGGAGAAAGAAGAAGATAAGAATGTGTTTAGTTAGGATTACCTTAATTATTGTTTTGATTTAATTTTATATTACTTTCATCATAAACATGTATGATGCTGTACAACTTATATACTGAGTCGAATATGGTGATTATTTTCTTTATAGTTCTTCTTCTAAAATATTCTTCCCTAATATTTTAGGGAATTATTTTTTAATCATTTCTCTCAATATTTTATACTAATTTTGAAACTTTGTTTCTATTTTTGTTAAGATAAAGAAAGCGTGCACAGCACAATTCTAGCACAGGGAAATAAATCATTAGAAATAAATAAGAAAGTTAATAATTGATCATTTAAATATAGAGATAGAACTCTGTCTGATTGTTACATTATAACCATAGCACTTTTTACTTTCCTATATAAAGAGGAAGTATTGTGATGGAGCAAAAAATCGATCTTGATAGATTTACTCGTTTTGTGGTCCTCTGAGTCCAAAATAGTGGTTTCTAAAAAATATCTCTCTATGGTCTGTCGTCTGTGCAGACGCGTGGAGCTTAAAATACTGGGTCGAATTTGACGAAATTTTACATACATGTTTAGAAAAATCATACCCTGAGTCAAAATCGAGAAATCAATTTTAGCCCCGAATTTCGGGGGCGCTACCCCCTAATAACTGTAAAAAAAATCTAAAACGATTTCGACGATTTTGGTTGAAAAATTCTAAAATGTACTCCATTTAAATACGAATCTAAAGAAGTAAGCCATTTGCCCGAGAAAATCTAGTTCCTGAGAAAATAGCTTTAAACGCAGACGGAGAGAGGCCGAGTTCGATTCCCCGCCGAGGAGAAGATATTTTATGATAAATTTCTATGAAATGTTCAATAATAATTAAATGTATCTATGAAAACTAATAAATGTAAAATATTTGGCTAAGCAATTATGAACCCGTATATAAGTAAATTTCTCTGAGTTGTCTCGGACCGATCTTTTACTATAATTTTCGATCTGTATGAATTTAAGAAGGGGAAATATGCAAAATGTATTACTTTCCTTTTTAGTTTTTTTTTTTAACTTAGTCTTTTTTCTTCTTAGTCGTTTTCTTCTTTCTCTTCTTTTTCTTTTCTTCTTAGTTCTTTTTTTAACTTAGTAGCTTTAACTTACTTTTAACTTAGACGTTTTAACTTTTTAGTTTTACTTTCCTCCTTAAAAAAAGGAAAAGTAAAAATCACTAATAATTTTATCACTTTACCTAAAGCATTTTCATGGAGCAATTCCATTTGTTTCAGCAAACGTTTTTGTAATCTTAAAAGTACTTAATGGTTGAGTAATGTTTGGCTCTTCCACAAGTTACACAATGAGTCCTCTTTTTTGGAGGCTCCTCTGTCGTTCTGATTATTTCAAGATCGTCTATTTCGTGTCTCGACTTAATAAGGACAAACCTTGTCACTGTCATTCATGATTTAAGCAAAAATGCAATTGATATAAACGACAGCATTGGTCGCAGGGCGTACTGAGTCCGCCAAACAGGAGTTTTAGGAAATAAAACTATAGATAACTTGTTCAGAGATAACCAATCACTGTTATAGTTGTTATTTACGCACCAAAGAAGGAAACAAAGTCATTACACCCTGTGCACTGTGCGTTTTTGTTAAGCCCTCGGCTAAGCCTAAGGAACCAAACTGCCTCAATCCCGTAGAGTAGCCGAGGGAGTTATTTAGTTGGTTTCTGAGGGGCAGCCGAGGGAACCATGAAGTTTAATCCCGAGGCATAGCCGAGAGAGTTAACTACAGCGACAACTTATAGCTATGACTTTTTGCTCCCGTGATTTTTTTTCAAGATTTTTCTTGAAGTTGGGAGAAAAATAACACAAATAAAACCAAATATTTCGATTTTAACTATTTTTTTTAGGTATTGATAACTAAATTTACAAATTTGTATACCTTTAATTTTAACAAAAACATATAAAAACAAAGAAAAAAAGTTTTATAACATCTTACATTAAAAAAAATGAAAATTAAATGTGCAATTCGTGCCACACTGATTTTTTAAAGAAAAATAAGTTGGCATCTTATTGTTTTCAAATCATTTCTTGAATAACGCAGTATTATTAACTTAAGCTAATGTACTTACTTTCCTCCTTCAGTTTTACTTTCCTCCCTCATTTTTACTTTTCCTTCTGATTTTCACGACTAGGCTGTAATGGGATCCATTCCTCCCTATATATACTAGAGTGGAATGTTTTCTCCTTTCTGGAGGAAAAATACTATTTTCAAAGCAAACTAAATCATTTTAGTTCTAGAAAATGATTGTTCTAAGTGTTTTAAAACACAAGGAAGGATTAAAGGTGACAAAATTTAGTTCAAGATATAAATTAATGACTTTATTTAAGTAATATCAAAAAAACCTAGTGCTATTAATACATCTGTTGTCCGTGCAATTAGAGAATCCTTGAATTTCCATATAGTTTTATCTACGATGCTGTTGTTTCTAAATTGTGAGCAAGATTTTTTTAAAGTTTTAACACAGTCTGCTCGGTAGTGTTGTAGCTGAGCATCATTTGTTTCTATAGCATACGAAGTGCAGCCCGAACTCAAGCAGGCAAGTGGAAAATGATTGTGTAGAATTAAAGCTCTTTCAGGGTTATGAAAACACTTAACATACTGATTTGGTTTGGTAAAGTTTTTGCTTCTGTAAACGTGTTGCAGCATATGCATGTATTTCGGTATATCGTGGAACCACCCGTGAGAATGTATTAAATCGTCCAAGAAATACACATTTCTTACATTATAAGAAGCCCGAGTTTCATTTTTCAAAGCCAGTGATTTCGACTCGACTGTGGCCATCAGTTCTGCCCAGTTCATGGCATTCACCGGCATGATGACTTCATCTATGTCTAAAAGAGCTATATATTTATATGTGTATAAATTTCTATACAGACAATCGTTATACGGGATCAGTTCGTTTTGTCTCTTATTGTTAATCTTTTTGGTTAGATACATGTGTTGAAATCCAGGGATGTTGGGCTGACCTCCAGGTAGAGTTAAAGGCGTTACTTGGATTTTATTTCGTTTTTCGTAGTAATTCAAAACTTTAGTTATATTGGGATGAACTTGTAAGTTGTAAAAGTATATTTTATCTGCACCTAACAGTCCTAAAAGTTCAATCCATTCTATAAGTCTAACCGATAAATCATTGTACAAAAAATCTAAACCTTTGACACACACTCCAAAACCTTTTTTCTTCTCCGGTTTATTGTAAATAATCCTTAAATTGTTGGTCGGGTTATCACAAATTTTTTCCACTAGTGAAACAGACGATGGAATAAGTGAATGGTATGCTTTCGGTATTTGACAAGCTATAAGATACGGCTGAAAAATGCCTTGCTTGTAATTACCCCATTTTTTGTACCAGATGTACTTATACTCCATAACTTTCACAATGACAGGTGCCGATATGTTTTCAAACCAAAATAAACAGTGAGTTTTGATCGAGGGCTCGATGCGATTTATCATTCCCAGTATTCTTACAGCGGGACCGATTTTACTCAATTTTCTGATGTCATAATAAGCTCCATACAGGTAAAAAGTACCGTTGTTCGAGTATAAACTTTGCCAATAATAATTATTGAATTCTAAATCGTAAATACTTGGGAATTTAGTGCAGCTTTCATTCTTTTGGTTCTGACTTTTAGCTCTGCTATTATTCCAGTAAGTCAGAGGTAAACTGGGTAGTTGAAGTTGAATGTCTTTGACAATTTCCGATTCGGTGTGTGCAGGTGATTTGTCCACTTTAACATCCGATTGGAATAGATTAAGATAGCTAACGTTATTTCCGCTCGTGTAGAAAGTGCTCTGAAGTATGAGCTTGTGAAGAAATTTCCCTTTACTTGAATGACTAATGCTTATTGAAGTCAGTTTTAAATGGATGATTCCAATGATGACAAATAGCCACATAAAGAGTAATATTGCTCCCTTTCTAACTCTCGTTCTACCCAACATTATAGTTCTCCATCCTGCAACAAAAGCGAAAATTATCATTAGCAAAACTAAAATTGTTTTGAAAATGGTATAAAAAAAGCTAAATATTTAGAAAGCTCAAGTTACAGAGTAGGCCCAATACTACTGTTTTAAGGCTAAACATTCTCAATTATTTAGTTAATATAGCTTATTATTATTATTGTAAATTATTGAAATTAATAACCCTAGGGACTTTAAGCACTTTTTATGGCTTATGCAGGCACCACCTTTAATAATTTTCTTCTTCTTTGTTCATACCTCAGTATTGCTAGGATACAGGTTAAAGGTGCTTTATTTAGCAAGTTAAAATGGAAATCTATTTTTATTTCAAATCAGAAAGAGAGAATAAAATTTAAATAAATACTATACTATCTAATTGTAGCCTAGTACGATTGATGGCTCAATTTCAAGTTAAGCTCAAAATGCTCCATTGAAGTTATAGTTTCAAGTTGGACAGATTGAAACATCTCATTAAAATATAATTCAAGATCTAAAGATAAGGTTATAGGTAATGTAATCTAGTCTATTTTGTAGAAAGAATTATTGAATTCCCTTTTAAATTGAAGTGCTTTCAAATAAAAATAGTGTTTTAAGAAAACTTAACAGTTATGCTATGTAGCAAGATAGAAGAAAGTGCTAGAATATTAGTAAAACTGATAAATCAAAAGGTATTCTAAACTATTTAATAAAACAATAATGATGGTGAGGCTTCCGCGGGTTGACGCGTGAAAAAATAACTTGGTTTTCCGGTTAAAACCACGTCACGAAGGGTTTAAATTGAAGTCTGACGTTTCGCTTCCGCTACTGGAAGTATCTTAAGGGTGGTGGCGCATCGTGATATTAACTTGAAGTAACAAAAAGATTGCATCATCTTGACAAAGGATTAACACGACTGAAGGAACCCCCGGAAAATTCAGGTCCAATCTAAGTCTTCGTGAAAGCTAGTATACATACGCAGTTTTCACTCCTGTCGTCAGTGTATCTTGTGGTTGCTTCGAGTAACCATCACGATTCACCACCCCCCTGAAGATGTGTCCAGTTTTGGAAGCGAAACGTCGGACTAGGGTCTATTTAATCGCTGCAACACTCAGTTATTGTAGTGAGAAAGAAGTACAAACTTAATTTTAGCAAGTGCTTACCTGCTACACCAGTGACGAAGAATACCAAAACGAGAGAACATCCATCACATTATGATGAAATTTTAGTCACAAGATTAATTTGTTCTTGGTTATCCAACGACTCGTCACCTGAAATTTAAATAATAAAATAAAATGCCGAAGTGGAATAAATATGTGCATTTACCCAAGAAAGAATACCCCTCCACAAATTAAATTCATTTTTTCATGACACAATCTTAATAAATAGTCTTGGAGCACCGATGTCAGGAGTTATTAAAATGTACAGAGTTATAAATGTATAGTGTTAAAATGTATGTATAGTGCTGCGGTATCATCAGAGAGTTTCTTGTTAACTAGTTTTTCTTCACAGGCTAAGGATTAAATAGATTGGAGAAGACACTACCCCCTCCTACCCCCAAATGTGAAAAAAGTATGGGGGAAAAAATTGAAAATAAAGAAAAAAATAACTTCTAAATCTCCATTTAGGCATAAAGAAAGGCTTAATATTTTCGAATGCTCCACGGGCAGATTTTTTATTTTAATCTTTCTTGAATACATCCATTGACCACCCTCTCTCTTGACGGTCTGTTCGCTTGCAAAGTTCCCCTCTCGAAATTGTGGTGTTTATCCACCCCTTGATGCAACTACAAATATGAATAATAATTTAATCGTTTGTAGAGGCAACAGAGGCGAGAAGTTAAGAGAGGCAGTTGCCTTAAGGTGTCTGGTATCTTCTTCGTCACGGCCTTAAGTTGTAATTCCAATTTGACCCTCTCACTTCAAGTAAGTTTCTTATTAAACCTAAAATTTATCAATAACTAATTTCTTAAATAAAATTAAAAACTCCCTACTTTCTCAAATACGTATTAAATCACTGCATACGCAAAGAAAAATGTTACCTTTATAAGTGAAACTCAAGAGTAATTATAAAAACAAAAGGTTCCGAGACAAGTTAGGATGTGGGAAGATAGTTAACACTGATTAGACTAGATATTAAAATTACTACTGTATTCTAAACAGTTATTCACAGGGAAAAAAGGAAGATTGTCACAGTTAAATATCTGGGAAAAAGATAGTCGAGAAAAAACAGACATCACTAGATTGTCTCAAAAGAGTTCTGTCCTTTGATTTTTTTTTTTAATAAATCATTATACAATTTGATATTATATTATTGTCGATCCACGGGCTTAGAAAAAAAACGTAAAATTAAGTAATTTAATTTAGATAAGTTAATATATCTATTTGAAGACCAACAAATCAAAACAAACATTTATTTTTATTGGAATAAATGTGATTGCCTTAGCTTAGTAGTAACAAATCATTTCGAGTAGCGTCGTCGTCGGGACACTACTCGATTATACAGGGTGGTCCAAAAGTCCCCCCTTCCCCTTTTAATTTTTGAACGGTTTGAGATCAATTAATGAAACTTGGGGGATCCGTACCATGTAAAGGGAAGTTTGTTTTCATGCTATCGCGCACTAGGGGCAACCGCCCACTTTGCCCCCAGGCCACCCACCTTCAAAATTTCAAATTGGAGTGAATATTTTTTGTAGCAGTTTTGGATTCTGCGGTGAAAAATAAGAATATTTTACTTGAATAAGCATATTATTCTTTATCCCCTATATGGGGCAAAAGTATAAAAATGGTAGATTTCAGCGCCTGGGGGCAAAATGGTGGTTGCCCCTGGTACCCGAATGGATAAATTCACACTTCCCTTTTACATGGTTCACATCCCCCACGTTCCATTAATTTATTCCCAACCGTTTAGATTTCATAACGATATAAGTTTTATTATTTTACCATTTTCGGAAGGGTTATTTTGCAGTCTTTGCCCCCCTATAGGGGGAAAAATATTAGAGATAGAATAAAAGTATCAAGTAAAATTTTATAATTTTTCATCGTAGAATCCAAATCATCTCTCAAAAATGTACACTCCAATTTGAAATTTTGAAGTTTGGTGGCCCGGGGGCAAAGTGAGTGGTTGCCCCTAGTGCGCAGTCTGCTCTTTGTCTCGACATCAACGTCTTTTTCCTAGGCTGATCAGTGATCTATTGTATAGTATATAATTATGTTCCAACATCGGTTAAATATAATTCACATTGTAAGTAACCAGGAACAAAATATTATTAGCAAATAATCTTTTATTACCTGGCAGATTAAGTATCACTATCTTTCTACAAGTCCTGTACCCTGAGTATACTTCATTGAGTTTCAAAACTTGAGGAAAATTTATTTTCGGACACACAATATGAACACGAACACACCCTGTGAATTTTTATGGCAACAGGAAATACAAAAAATCAATATAAAGATTAATAACTCAAATAGCTTTTTCGATGATATTTATGACCCTTCACACAAATACTCATTTTAAATAACTGAAACGAAAGGTTTTGATGTTTTCTTTGTTACACTCGTTAGGGAAGACTTGGTACAGCGATGTTCAGAGGGTGAGGACTCTTGTGAATCGATAATAATTTGATAATTGGTTATTTAAAAGGTTGAGAGGATTCTCCCATTCATTTTGCATGGGTTTGATGGGGGTGATGGGAAAGGGGAACATAACAAACACTGAGTTAAATTTTCGAAGGCTTTTGTGACGTCACACTAATCATCTCTATAAGAGCTAGCTGTGATAAAATTATTTCTTTAATGTTAATTTTATTTTTATACTTTTTTAGAGATGTTACTGTGAATGTTTTGTTATAATTTTTAATGTTAGTATTAATGAGTATTTGAACAAGGGATTTTTGTTACTTTTTAATAATGGAATATGTTAAAGCAGGATGAATGTAAGTAAGATCAGTACAGAATGTTTCTGTTTATCACTTTGTTAGTAATTTTTTCAAAATTGTAGCCAGAATGTTGTAACTGTGTTCTAGGTGGGAGTTAGATCTGACCGTTTTTGACAGTAGGTGTTTAGAAACACTGAAATAATAGTGAATATGTGTAGAGATATGACTGTTCTGGTTATAACCACGAACTAACATCTATTTATAGGTAAGAAGGTTTTCAATTAGTATTTGTTGTTTTAATCACAATGTAGTTAAAGTGACAGAGGAAGCTAGGTGTTTGATTGGTTTGTTATTTGTTGTAGATGCTTGAGAATGACTCAAATAGGAAGTCGAAATATAGCAAAAACGTTTTAACAACATGAGATAGAGATTTTTCTTTTCATCCCTTAAGACCCACAGCTCCGAACCACATCACTGACTACAAAAAACGTCATATAAACATAAACCATGGGTCTATACTCAACCGTTTTCCCACATGGTTAAATTTTATGATTTTTTAAGATCGCATACCTTTGCTCATAAAAACACTAATTGCTCCAAAAGTATAAAAGCTAAAACAAAATGTTTGGTTTCGTTGTAAAGCTGACAAAATTTGTTATAAGAAAAGTGTAATATTAATTTTCGTGCCCTTAAATTACATGACAAAAAATGTATACAAATTTTATTTCTTTTCAAAAAAAGTTATTTAAAAAAAAAAAAAAATTGTGGTTTCATAACCTGGTAGAGAACAGAGCTTAAACTTATTGGACTTCAGGAAAAACTTCCTTTTTTACTAACGTTTTAATCAATATTAATATTATTACCCATTCATAAGGCGGAATTTTTAGTAAACTTCGCTGAAAGTAAAAAATAAACGTGTTTATTGTTGTTATTGTTGACATGTAGGTGAGTATACTAAACCAATCTTGCTCTTCTTTTAATATGCTTTTAATTATTTAGTCATTTTTTTGTCGTGTAATATGAGGGTATGAAAATTAATATTATACTTTTCTTGTAAGAAATTTTGTCAGCATTACAACAAAACCAAAAATGTTGTTATAGCTTTTATAGTTTTGGAGCAATAAGTGTTTTTATGAGCAAAGGTATGCGACCTTAAAAAAATCATAAAATTTGACCTTGTGACAAACGGTTGAGAATAGTTTTATGTAGCCAATGATGTTTAGAATCACCCTATTTATTTTTGTACATATATCGCCAATCACCCTGTATATTAGGGCTAGTTTGATTTGATTTGTCCCTTCTTCTAATCTTCGTTTTGTGTGTGGGTCGATTAAGGGTAACGAATAAAAATTCAACTACGGTGAATTTTGACAATGGCTATATTTCACCCCTCTCCGGGGCATATTCATGCCTTATCGTAAGACTTAGGAATCATTTTGATAATATTTAAAAAAGGAGAAACAGCCATTGTTGAGAAACAGCCAACAAAACATAATAGCCATTGTCAAAATTCACCGTAGTTGAATTTTTATTCGTTACCCTTAATCGACCTGTATATTATGTTTTTTGAAAATATTTTTGAATGTTCATAATTTCAAAGATTTTTCGCGACCCTAAAATATTTTGTCGCGTCCATACGGTTGGGAAACGCTTATGTACACTATCTGATTTCAGTACAGGATTTTTGTTCCAGGTGATACTTCTGACTTAATGTAACTAGAGCCTATCTTTTAGGGCTTGAAGTGACGCAGATAGGTTCTTTTATTTTTTTCCTACCTCAAGACAAAACCCAATTAAAAGTACCCTAACTTTTTTCTTAATTCTAGTTTTTTACCCTTTTATAAAATAGTCCTTCAATTTTCTTCTTCATGGACTATAGTCTATAAATAAGTCTATAGGGTATATTAAAAATATAACACATTGCTTTTAAATGCAATATTTCACCTCCTCTTGAGGCACCTTCAACCCATTAATTTCGTTTTCCCGTTTATTTATTTAAATAATCCTAGTGATTGCTTTTTTTAAAATAGCTATCCTGCTAGCTGTAAGAACTCCACATTGTCACACAATTGTTGTTCATATATATGTCAAAAAAACTAAAACTATTTAATAATTTCATTTTCTCGTTGAGAAATTATGTTCTTTTTCCGATTTTGATTAGAGACTCATAGAAATTAAAGGCCTGAAGATGCCTCAAGAGGAGGTGAAGTATTGCATTTAAAAGCAATGTGCTATATTTTTAATATACCCTAGAGACCATAGAGAAGAAAATTGATGAACTTTTTTCGATCCAAACCCCTCCAAGTGGACTTATAAGCATCCAAAGTTGAGTGATTTCCAAAACATTTTTATGTTTAAGGGTTAATTCATTTATTTTTTGGTACTTATTTAGATTGTTACTCACCAATGTTGTTTTAGAATAAAAATGACAAATAACTATTAAGAAAAATGGAAGTATCGTCCAATGTACTTTGGGATAAAGGAATATACCACTTCTGTTTTGATAAGGGGAGTATAACAGTCTAAAGAAGTCCGTGCACCTTCTTTGGATTGTTACTCCCCTCTGTTTTTTTATAAGCGGAGTAACAATCTAAAGAAGTGCTACGAAAAAATGCACACAAAAACGAATTCAAAGATGAATTAGTACAAAACAAAACCAAATATATTATATTTGTACAAAAGGCTAAGGGCGTCCTCCTCGTTTATTTAACACCCCACATGAGGTTTTCGGGCTTCCCTTTATTTTTCAAGTTTCTGGGTTATTACACAAAATATAAGTTTCAACTTTCACATTTTTGTGTTGAGTACTTTCAGCGACAGAGGTTTGTTAACGCTAGACAGACGTTATTATATAAGGGTATTTAGTTTTGCCTACTGAGCCTAAAATGAATGAAAATTATACTAATTTAAAAATTGTACTAATCAATAAAAAAATTGATTAATTTAATAATGCAATAAGTAACGCATAATTAATTTATTCTTCCTCTGTGCTTTGCTGTTTTTCATCGCCTTAAGCAGGCCTTACACTATCAATCTGCTTGATCAAAACAGCGCGTCAAGCTGATTGACAAGTGCTTCAAGCAGCCTTGGAGCGCATCAAGCATACCATCAATCTTTTCATCAACACTCATTTGTAGGGGAGTTTTCGACTAGTAAACTGCTCCTCCTGGACTGTGTAGATACCATGGTTATTGTGTAGATACCATGGTTTCGAATTACGATTTGGGGTTTCTCATCTTGACAGTTGTTACTCTCAAACGGAAATAAAAGCTTCAGAGGAAACGAGGTTGGTCAAAGGAGTGGAACTTTCCACAACTCGGGACAATCACGATATAAATCAATGAGGAGGCTAATAAATTCTCGATCGGCATTATTATCTACGATGTCCGAACCTTCGGAAGCGAGCGGACGGTCCTCCGTCGCTGGTGTTGAGCAGGTGACAGGTGACTGACGGAATGCTTGATCAAAATTGCTCTAGACTATCAAGCGCTCCGTCAATCACCATCAAGGCTTGACTCAAGCGTTAAATGGGTTCCTCGACAATCAATCACGCTTGACACCATCGCTTGACGCATTGTTTTGATCAAGCGGATTGATAGTGTAGGGCCTGCTTTACTTTTGTTCATGTCGGCAAGACACAAAATATAACTACATTGATGTTATGCAATGAATAACGGCAAATGTTAGTAGTAATCCTAGGTTAACTGTGATCTTTACTTATGATTACTAATTCTGGTAAACTATTCTAACAGGTTAATAACTATTTTTTAATTAATATAGAAAAATTATTATCCGAAAGTATAATTTTACATACTTATAGAATTTTTTTTTGTATTGTAGAAATTAAAGACAAAGGACGATTCTTACAGGCTAAAATATGCCTAAGTATTCTTATCCTAATGCCACAATTATGTATCTTTTTTTACGTTTCGACCGACTGCCTAAGTTTATTATAGGACCCGTCCTTCCAACTACTGGCGCTAATTAGAGTAGCGTATAAATCACTTCTCTAGGGATCGAACTCGAATCACATTGTTAGGAGCATGTGGAATTTACATTGTTAGGATACAATCACATTATGGTTTACATTATATGGATAAAGGTTTTGCTCCTTTTCAGCTCTTGGATGTTGTCATAAATTTGGTTATTAATAGTATGAGCGTTTTACAGGGGTGCAACTTGTAGGACATACAAAATTACATAAACAAATTTCCGCATCTAAACTTAAAATTTCAACCATCAATAGTGTGGTTGGCCATTTAAAATTGTTATTTTAAATGGCCTTCATCGGCAAAAACAATACAAACAATATGAAAGTAATACATTTTAAGAAAAACAAATAATTTAATTTAAATCCATTTTGTCTGTTGCGTTTCACCTTTTCATGCTGAAATTGATTCGTCATATTTATATAAAGTTGCAATACTCTAACGGTACCTGTAGCGGAGCCAGAGCTCTAAACCTTTCTAAATACAATTCACTAATACCGAAAACCCCATCGAAATTCCATTGGAACTTATTTAGCCATTTGAGTTTATGGGTTTTAAACAAAATGAAATGTTGTACATGATTTAAACGCTCGGATGATTTTGTTATTTTCAGTACTTTGTCATGGGCTTATTACCGACAGTTTATAGGACAATTAAAAATTGTTAGAGAAAGATACCTAGGAGCCATTATTAAATAATGCCAAAGCTATCAAGTTATGAGCAATTTTTTTTAAGTATAAAAAGTGGGGAGCAGTTAAATTCCTCTCTTTTCATAGCGCAAATAGTCTAAGCCGGCGATTCGTCAACTTTTTCACGGGCGAGCAGAATTTTTAAATTCACAACTAACAAATCTATTCAAAATTATTCATTTAAAATATGCACTTGCCTAAAACTATCATTAATCAATATCAATTATCCTACAATTAGTATTGCCAAATTTAAATTTTCATCATTTCTGGAAAAACAACAACTTTTATTTTTGAAGGTAATAACTTTGATTAAGGAATGAACTAAATAAAGGCGCAAGATGCTGTTTGCATTGAATAGAAAACTGAATTTGTCTCAAAAATATAATAAGGAAATGAATATTGTAATTGTGAGCAATAGACTATTCTGAGAGCTATTGTCTTCTGTGCACTGGCGGCGTGACTTGGAGAAATTTCACAACAAACATCAGTGGCTCCTTCCAAGCAAAAAAAAAGAAAAAAGAAAACAATGCAGTTAAAGCCTTTTTATTGGTTAAATCTATTTCAACTTACCCATGATTATGTTAGCATAGAAAGGCTGGCAATAAATTAAATGACA
Source organism: Gerris lacustris (assembly GCA_951217055.1). Lineage (NCBI taxonomy): Eukaryota > Metazoa > Arthropoda > Insecta > Hemiptera > Gerridae > Gerris > Gerris lacustris. The sequence continues at coordinate 18,773,777 of OX578285.1, forward strand.
ACTACAATTTTAGTGTGCTCTCGAAGACCGAAATTGGCTTGCGAGTCTTATACCAAGATCCTTGTCTGGTATGTGATGAACTTATTTTTTTGATAATAGGTTTGTATTGATAATCGATATTGTATATTATTTAATATTATTATAATGGTATTATGACTTCTTATTTAATTATTATATATTTTTATTAAAATTAACTTTTATTAAAATTTACGAGGTATCAAAGATCAACAGTTGTATTTTTGCTTTAGTTCAAGTATGAGTATAAATGTTTGGTGTTTGGTATCCTACAAATTTATAATTTTCTTATTTTTATTTTAAAATAATTCATTACAAAAATATTCAGTTAAGAATGAACGAGAAGTTATTAGATCATTCCAGTATCGGTGAATTACAATCTGATGTAAATTATTGTTTACCTGCTCTATTGTTATTAATTCCACTTCTCTTTTTCTTGGTAAGATGTTTTAATCGAGGATCATTTCCGTTTTTAAACCACAGAATATTTTATGTACTCTGATTTATATTTTGTATCGAACACATCCTGAAGTACCGTTGACCCTTAAAGACAGTTTCAAACCGGCAAATTTTTTTTTGACAGCTGATTTACATTCTTACAAAAATAACGTTTGAACAAGGTTCGAATCAATCGCCTACTTCCTGCTTGTAATTACGTTTTTTTATGCAGTGAAATAAAATACTCGAGAATTACTTACATCGAAGAATGAGCAATTCTAGTGGAAAGTTAGGACTCAGTACGTCTTTTATGAGGACGGAAAGGGGCCGATGAGACGGTCCTGGTAGAAGCATGAGACTCGAGACACTGTACTGATGGCGGAGTGGGGTGGACTAACAGTTATACCTGGTATACACTACCTTGCTTCGTATCGCCCCACCACCTTGTCGCCTTCTTCCACCTCCAAGGTCAACAGTCAAGAATCCTAGCCCTGAAAGAACTTAACAAACGCATAGTCCATGGCTACAGGAAGCAGACCTAGGTCCATGTCTCTAATCCGCATTCTAATCTCCCACAGCAGGCAGAAAATTTTTTAAAACTAGATTTATCGCTTATATCTGAGCTAAAGAGAGTACGCTAGTATTTGAGGACCACTTTGGTTCTTACACAAAAGGATAAGAAGTTGCCATGATCTCAACACTCCTTGTTTGTCGTAGGTTGAACAAGAACCATGTCTTTAATCCTAATTCTAATCTTAACTCAACAGATACTTTCAAAACGGTATTCATCGTTTGTTTGTAAACCGTGGGCGAAGGCCTAGAAATGAATCCTCGTCTCGTCGTTAGGATAAGAAGTCGCCATGATCTCCACACTCTTCGCCTATTGTAGGAACAATTAGGTGAATGTCTTTATTTTCCTTGCCAGTCTCACGCATTTGACGCATACTTTCATTGTCCTTATTTATCATTTATATAATCGAGTTGTGTCACGACGGCGATGACTCACCTCGAAATGATTTGTTATTGCAAAGCTAAGGCAACCACATTTATTCCGATAAAAATAATTGTTTGTTTTGATTTTTTGGTCTTCAAATAGATATAACTAATCTAAATAGATATAATAACTTATCTAAATTATTTTTAATTTTTTTCTAAATATAAAATTAAGCCCGTTGCCTCAGGCTCGTTATTTATATTCAAACAGACCAAAGAGTTTATCATACTAGTCACAAACAAGATTTGTTCGTTCACACTAGGATGCCGCAGGAGAATTTGCACTCCTCGCCTATTTGAAGAATTAGGTCCATGTCTTTATTTCGCATCCTAATCTACCACGCTGACTCATTCTTATTATTTATATTCGCCCAAAGTCGTATCATAGACAAGATTTATTCGTTCACACTAGGATTAGAAGTTGCACGATCTCCGTCCTCCTTGCCTGTTAAAGATATAATGAAGATAGCCATGTTTCTAATCCTCATTCTAATCTAATTAGCCATATGCTTACCACGTATTTTCTTCTACGCTCAGCTACAGAACATTTTAATTGATAAAACCATTTATTCTCTAAGACTAAAATTTGACCAAGGTTTATTTATATTCACCCAAATCAGAATCATAAACAAGATTTGTGCGTTCACACTATAGGATTAGAAGTTGCACGATCTCCGTCCTCCTTGCCTGTTAAAGATATAATGAAGATAGCCATGTTTCTAATCCTCATTCTAATCTTAATAGCCATATGCTTACCACGTATTTTCGTCTTTACTTAGCTACAGAACATTGTAACTGACTAAACTTTGACATGATTTGAAGATGGCTATCATCTACTAAAAAAGCATAAAGCTAGATTAAATTTATTTATTATTACTTTCTTTTTTTTTTTTTTTTTTTTTTGAGAGACTACACTTTAATGTCTATATAATTAATCAAAAAAGGAAATAATAATGTCAAGACTTTTCTCAAACACGCACTTGGTAATTGAAAAGTGGTGTTTGACCCCTTTCTTAAATATAAACTCTAGTTACATAACATAATGACGAGGTATAGGGTTCCAGTTGAAGAAAAGATTTAAACGCCTCAAAAAAAAAAAAAATGACAATGATAGTGCCATCGAAAGGATCTTAAAATATTATTTTTTCAGCAAAATGAGACGATTTATCCAACTTTTATCCACCTTTATGGCATAAAACAAATATTTATGCCAATTAAAGGAGTCATTCCTTGTGTTTGTAAGCCCAATTAATTCCTTCACGTTAGGATTAGAAAATTCAGAATATTCATTATTTATTACTTTGAATAATTGATACATTAAATTACCTTGATAAAAAAGCAATCGTTGTGCTACATATTTGTTATTACTTGTTTCATAACAATGTTTTGTACATTATTAAAACTGATTATCATGTACGTCGTTGTTTTCTTTCTCCGACTTTGTCTTGGACCTATGTCCGAAAACTGTCAAAATCTCTTAAGAATCGACTGTTAAAAAAATCACTTGGAGCAAGATCTTTACAAACTGATCGAAGCTGTTGTAGCTTCCGCTAAAAGATTGAAATCCAACTCTGGTAAACTCGCTGAAAATAAATAAATAAAGAACATTACTAAATAAATAAAACAAATATGTTGATAAAATTTAAAAATTAACTCCACTGTTTATGTCGTATCAAATGTTTAACTTTAATGAGTAATAACCATAATATATAATTATTAATTATATATACTGATCTCAGATTAAGCAGCAAATATTGCAAAAGTCCTCTTTTTAATTCAATTTCTACCATTTTGTAAATTTTAACAAAACAATAAACCCATAAAATCTCTAGTGGAAGCATATATATTATTTTAGCTGAATTCCCATGCTTCGCTGAGAAAGTTAGTTATTTTATTTATTTCAATTTAATGGGCTTATAAACTACCGTCAAAGATTCATTAAAATAATTTTACTATGAGAGTATATCTAGATGCCATAGAGTATCCTGAATCTATTCCTTAATTCAGTACACTAAAAGCCCTAATTAGTAATAGATTCCAACTCCTGGAGAAGCTTTTTTTAAAGCTAATGTCCAAGCAGAAGTTCATCCCTTCAGTTCTTCGTATCCCTAGGTACGAATACAGAATATACGCTTATATACACTTCATGATCTAACATAGGAGTTTCATTTTACAGAGTATTAAATAATGTGAAGGAAGAGATATTATTTTATGATCGTACCTTTAGCAGTTAGCAGGTTTAAGAATGTTTCTAATGGTGAAAGACGATCAGAAGAACAAAAAGTATTCAAACCTAAAAAATAGATATAATAAAATATAAATATAATAAAATATGGAATAACGATGTTTATTCATATTAAATCTATTAAAATATAATTGAATCAAAAAAGACACATATAATTTATTAGAGAAACTTGTATCCTACTTTAAAATGTACGAGTTTTTACAAACGCAATGTTTTGAATGTCACAATCTATTTTTATGGCGTAGATTATTATCAGACAGATTCTAGAAGAAACTATGGAAGTCTGCGGTTTAGAAAGCAGAATTCTGCATTTTATGCGTAACAAAAATGTACAAAGTGGTAAAGTTTTAAAACCATATATACTTGAACTACCTCCAGCTCTTAATTTTTCCTTCACAACATTAAGTTCGTGCTTTCTAAAGGTTTGATTTTAAAACTTTCTGTTATTAAACATAAGAAGATTTGATTGACAAAGTTTTTTTTATTGTCCAACGAAAACAAAAGAAGACTGTAGTTTATTTGGATCACGCTCCTTTCACTTAATGCAAGCATTTCATCTTGGATTGGGCTTTATTCCCATTTCGTAATCGTTAATTGAAGCGAGCGTAGCGAGCTTCCTACATTCAACGAAATATGCTCCGTGTCTGTCTGTCTGTCTGTCAGTAACGTTCACGCGTGTGACGATAACTTGAGTAAAAGTTGACCGATTTAGTTGAAATTTGGTATACATGATCCTCTTACTAATACTCAGGCTAAGTTCGTTGGACAGCGGGATCCGTCCAAGAGTTCGCGCGCAACGCTCGCGTAAACGAGAGGTTCAAAAATTAAATTGGAATTTCAGGACGGGAAAAGATTCTATCATCATCTATTCGATGAGACGAACATTTTTTTCAAATAACATTTTTTAGTAAAACCAACAGCGACACCGCTATGAATTAATAAAGATCGCTAAAACTATTAAAGCGGGCCTAAACGTTTAAAATAGAGAAAACAACCTTTTTACCGATATCTTACGTTCTAACGTAACGATTTTAATAAAACTTCATAGACACCATCTGATGCACAATTGAAACAGGCATGCAAAATTTCAATTTGATACATGCAGTAGTTTGTTTGTAGCAAAGAGATACAAATTATAAATATTGAAATAGAGATGTGTGGTTAGTGGAATAGTAAGAATGCGGGGTGGGTTCCCTTACTACTAGCCGCTGCTCTACTACCAGACCCATTATCTATCAACTCATCATGATTCACAATAATCATTTTTTTCAATATTCAATACATATTTATTACTATACGCTCGCTTCAATGATAGAGTTTTCTTTCCTCTTGTTTAACTTTTTGAGTCATCCATTTACTTAGTAAATATTAAATGCACTCTTGTTTTTCATTTTCAACCCATCCTTTAAGATAGTTAGTATTGAATTTTAATAATATATTTGGCTATTTTTATTACCTTAACAGGACACTGAGCAAGTGCACAAAGACACACTGACGTCAACCAACAAACACTTAGTGACGTCTCTACGGCTTCATAAATGTATTTTTATCTACCTATAAAGTCCAAACCCCCGTTAATCGCATGCTATGAACACCTTAAGCGAAGTAATTACAGCAGCAGTTACATTTTCGAATCTTCGTTTAAGATTTTCAAAAATTTGATAACAAATCGACTAATTAATTTGAATTACCACAGCTCTTGATTTTTAAAGCTCTCCTTGCAGTGCACTGATTTTCCATTCCGGATAATATATTGGCTGAATGTTCTCTGGCTCTGAGTATAAGGCTTATAGGCTCGCTGCAATGGTCCAGAAGTCTTTTGGCTCTCGATTTCGCTACCAAAGATAATAGTTGTAACTTTTTTTGAGTTCCTTCAGGCGTGTCACCCATTTCTAAACAGAAAACTTCCTTCTTTTAATTTAATTATCCTTAATTTAATACGAAACGAACGATTAATTGGATGAGGAAATAGTTTACCTTTGATAATAACTTTAATGACATCTATTTGAAGCTGAAGAACGTTGGCCTCGACATACTGTATAAAGATGTGAAAAGGAAGAACTCTGTAGCCGAGATAAGACGAGAAAGAATGAAAACCCGGTGGCAGAGGAAACGCCAAGCTGTCAGCAGATACCATAACCCTTTCTAGCTGATGGAACAGTATCCTTCTTTTACCTTCGCCTAGGGTGTCTCTGGTAAATGAAAACAAGTTCAACTAAAATTGAGTTAAAGATTCTTGTATATCTACAGTAGGTATTGTATTAATTAGTTTTAAAACCTACATTCACATTAGTACAAAATAGAATCTGTGTAAACAACATTACAGTATAATTGTTCTTATATGTATGGAAAACTATATATAAATATATATTTTCATTGGGTCTTGGTTAGGGTTACAATAAATAAACTCCGCCTTCTCCTTTTCTTAAAAACAGCAGCTATATTTCGCCTTAACTAAGGGCTTCTTCAGGCTATAAAATTAAGAATTCATAACATATAATATTTTTTTAAGTTTTTGGTAGTATTCATACTACCAATTTAAATTTAAATTTAAATCAAATTACAATTACTATTTACAACGGGAGACAGACAGAGAAAAATAGACTTCAGCACCGGGATTCGAACCACGGGCCTCCTTTATTTCCAGTAATGACGCTCTAGCCAACTATAATTTTAGAATTAAATCACAAGTTAACTGATAAAAATTGTGATTTAATTCTAAATCAGACAATTTCTTTTACAGGTTATTTATATATTTTATACTATGTTACATTACTTATATGTTAAACCAAAAAAACTGTATTAAATTAAGTTGCTTTTTTTCACCATTGTATTTATATAAAAAACGAAATAAGTATACAAAAATATTATATGTTTTGAATTTTTAATGTTATAGCCTGAAGAAGCCCTTAGTTAGGGCGAAATGCGAAATATATAGCTGTTGTTTTTAAGAAAAGGAGTTTATTTATTGTAACCCTAACCAAGACCCAAAGAAAGTATATACATATTTATATAGAGCAGTTTTCTATACACAGTGCTTGATTTCTAGAAATTGAGGTGCCGGAACTACAACCTACCCTCTCCCCCCCCCCCTTTAGAAGGGGGGTCCGGGGGTCCTCCCCGGGACAAATTTGAAAAATAAACGTTCAAAAATAGCATTTTAAGCAGTTTTAGACTTAAACCCGCACCCTTAGTGCAAATCTTAGTGCCGATAATTTTTTTTATTTATCAGAGAGAGAGAGGTCTCTGAACGCCGTTGAATGTTGGTTCACCATAAAGAAAAAATAGTTATTCTTGTTTTAAGCAAAGATTTAACACTTTGAGCCAACTAGTAGCTTATTCACTCCTGTGTTTTACACTCCAGGCTTTAAATTTTAAAACCTATTTATAAATGCATAGTGACACATAAATTCAAGGATGATTATAACGACGAGTACTAAAAATTCAATTATTTAAGCTTATTACGAAACCAAAGTAGGCTAAAAATCGAAATATATCGAACATAAATGAGTGTGAATGCAATAATAATGAAAAAAGTTTAATTTTTTACGGTCGACATAGAATAGCCGAGCTGTTAATATACACGTACACTGTACACTGTACACGCTCTCCAAACAACGAAAAACCTGGTGCGTTGGTTGGAATGTTATAGAGGTAAAGACATTTTCACAATAATAATCTCTTCGAATAGATTTGTAAAGTGACTGGTACCCCTGTACTGTACAACCTAATGTTGTTTTGATCAAAATAATTTTTTAAATAACAACCATTCGTGACAGATTTTTCATATTTCAATTCTTTCAACTTCAGAGAAGAAACCCTTCTAATTAAATGTCATAGTTGACTTTATAATATTGCCAACAGCTCAATTTAAAATGTAAAATTGACTGTGAATAATGGGAACAAAAGAAACAGAAGTAGATTACAGTTTTTGTTGTTGTAATATAAAAGTGATAACAGGATTAATTTGTAGCAACCTTAATAATAAATTAAAAGACATCACCAAAACATTGATTAGATTACGACATTTTCTTTGTTTTTGATTGTTTTGTTGAAGAATTACGAGAATTAAATTGAGGCCGCTCCCTGACTTGTCGGTACAGTATCGGTAAGCACGTACGCACGGTGTCGATTCGGTACAGATTCTTTACCGAGCGCCTATATCTTTATGAGTCCTCCCTGACTAGGGCCGTATGCGTGGGAGCGGGGCGGTAAGGGATCGGTATACAGAGAGTCAGTACGATCAAGCAGTAAAAACAGAAGCGGTAAAGTACTATCTTCTCCTGACGACGACGTAATCACGCCACGACACTACCTTTACTGCAAGATTCCACCGAAAGTATACCGACAAGTGGGGAGATGAAGGCGGTATCGGTAAGCTATCGGTAAAGCAGAAAATACCGCATACCGATACCGTCATACCGTACCGACAAGTCAGGGAGCGGCATAAGTTACCAAATTAAGAGCACTTAAACAAGATGTATAACTTAGATTAATACTATATAATTTAGTTTTATATTAAAGGGAATCACTCTTATAAAACTTTTGAACTTGCTTTTGAAAAAGTAAGAACAGAGACTAATAACCTGGGTTTTGATTTCTTCATAGATATGAGATATTTTTCACGCATATTTGATTTGGAGTATTTATTTTGTTGTATTTTAATTTATTTTTAATTAATTATTTGATAATAACAATGTAATGTTTTTTAATTTCAAATTTTGCTAAAGAAAATAATTTTTTTTCGGAAAGTAGTTTATTCCAACGAAAAGAACTTTCGTTTTTTTTTTTTGCGAACTTAATGCTTAGTTCTTACAACCAACATTTAAGATCGCACGAATAAATATGTCAAATGACTGATTAGCTATTGTCGATCGGAACTTAAAATGGTTTAGTAATAATTGTAATTATTCCGAAGACATACTTTATGCCATGATCTAGCTATGACTTAAAGAAAAATGATAAATTTAAAGAAAATACTAACATAAGTTGAAAACCTTTCGTTAGATGTATTCTGACGCCGGCTGACCTCGTCGCGAGTGCACAAAGGTATTTTGACATTTCTAACTGTGAAGCCGTGTATCTCGTTGCTATAGTATTGATATTCAGCCCACTTTCGTTGCTATATTTAACAAGGTGCATGCTCAGCTCTCTTAAATTCTGAAAACCAATACATAAACAAATGATAGATAGTTTCAATAAAAAGATTTCAGTTGATCTTCTTCCCAAACCAAAATGAATTGGTTCCGATGGTAGGATATCAGATATCATTTGATATTCAGTAGATCTTACAAAGAAATAATTCAATCTTTTTAAAGAAAAATTTATAATTACCACTGAAATAATATGCTCTTGTTTTGATGCTGTGCATTTTTCAATTTCAAAAAAAGGCAATTGTGACTTGATCCGACCAAGTTTATTCATGTCGAAGAGTCCAAAATTACTTAGGAGACCAATCCCTGGACTTAATGGCGTGGTACATTTGGATAATGCTTCGGGCTGTAAAAAGAATTATTAATCATATTCAATATTCATAGTTAATAATGAAACCGTGATAATGAAAAATTATATTAATAAGCTAACAAAACTTTATTGTAAAATTATTCTATTATTATTGTTTATCAATAATCAATTTTGCTTCTTAAGTCTTATTCACTGTGTTAGCTCAACAAAATGTCAGTAGAATGTTCATGGTTTAAGATTAATAATTAAATCATGTTCCTGCTATGCATGATAAGTCTATAGTTCATAATATGTACATCGATCACATAGCTACTGCCACTTGTTACATATATTATTAATTCTGTTTATCTCCTTACCTGATAGCAAACTAGTGAAACCATAAGTTTGTCTGCAACAGTAGATGGTCGAAATCTCGGATGATGCTTGTTGCTTGGGATGAGATCAAGGAGCCTCGTCCAAAGATCATTCCTATAGGGACATAACCTTTGCTGTCTAGTAAGCAACATCACTCCAGGATTCCAAAGTTCCTCCTGGACTACTCTTAGCACCCACTCATCTCTCTGCAAGAATGGTAAATTTCAAATTTCTTTTGAATTGAACCAGATTAATGTCAGCTATAATAAAAATAATTTGTATATTGGGTCTACCTTGAAGACTCTAACCTGTATGTGACCTTGGACACTCTCATGTATCCAAGTTCAAAATCTACCGTAATTTGTGAACTAGTCAGAAATAGCTGTTTTGTTGTGTTTATCACAGTTATTATATGAGTATATGAGCTTCCTTGACCTATAGAAGTTTCTAGTGGAATCATAATCATTAATATCCTTCGAGCCTATGTGATTAGAAGAGGCGTAAAAGTGTGTTAACTCCTTGCACGGAAGTTTACATGCAGTATAATTTACTACTTCCGTTGCTCGACCATTATTTATATATTTATTTTATACTATAAATATTTTTCTTTCTTTACTTTTTACATTACATTTACAATTGAATCCATCTATCTTATGACAGAATACATACATGTGGAGTTCTTATTCTTTTTATACTACGGTGTAAAATAATTATTTTCTTCTATTCTCACTTCTGTAGAAATTACCTTGATTGTGAAGGTGGATGTGGCGGAATTGTGGAGTGTTGTGATAGGCAGTAAACCAGCTAGTGTAGCGAGTTTGTCGTCGCATCCTCCTCCAGGGTGTTGTAGAATCTTCGACACCCATGAGTAAGTTCCCCCAACCAGTAATTCGTTAAATAGTTTATACAGTGAAGAACTCAAACATTCTTCTCCTACAGTCGATAGCACCTTATATAAAATCAAAAAAGAAATTTTAAATTTATAATATAAATTTATAGGAGGAAGAATGAATATATTTTGAGCAAACTTTTTATCACGCGTTGAAAGTATAACTTCAGTGTGATGAAATTTCATTGAAATTGGATATAAATTTTTAAGTTATCTTATGTTTAATATTTTCATGTTTAATTTAATATACCATTGCTTAGAACATGACTACAATCAACGATTAATTCCCTGATATTCAGCATGAAGTATGTTTTTATTCCATGGCAAGCCTTAATCTTGGCATCCTCTTTGTTGAACAATGGGGGTATTTATGATTAAACACCGTTACATAATACCGCAGCAGTTTCATAGAACGCATACTTTAATAATGGATAAATTCGTGAATTCTTACGTCTGATACAGCTTCTACGTTATCTTCGTGCGCTAAAAAGTAATGAAGAACGGACAAGTTATTTAGTAAACATGAGCGATCTGAATTATAAGCTTTTCTAATCCTTTCGCCATAAATCTTAAAGTCAAGTGTCTCGAGAGAATCGGCGTTTGCGTACAATGTTTGGTCAGGTTGTCTTCTGATAGCTAGCGTGTGGTTATTAGCCGTTTCAGGAGGAAGAACTATGTGACAGCTTGGTCCGCAGTGGCTCGGATCAACGTCTATAAGATGAATTAGCATCCCAGGCAATGATACCACCATAAATTCGTCTGCAACAAAATGTCATAATTCTTAAGATAATTGCAGATATGAAGTAGCTATGCGTATACAAAATATACCAACATCCAACATGCTTTTAATTTTAATGGGGTAAGAACCTTAACCAAGTAAGTACTAAATAAAAAAGAGAAAGTACTATACATATTACAATATTATTATTATTGATAAATTATAAATGGTTAGGAATAGTCACGAGCACACGAAGTTCAGCTGTATATTAGGCAATTAGGCATTAGACACTTCTAAAGCGGATAGAGATGCTTAAGGTATGCTTTACATAGTATAAATCTCAGAACTCTAGATGATAGGACGAATTGTCAAAAGAGAGAACATTTTGAATTAACGTTTGGACCTGTTGCATTGGCCAACACGACACGAAAATCCGTCTTAAAGAATTGAAAAAGACTGGTTAGATCAGATAGTCTTTGATTAATTCCCGGACATCGGAAGTTCTGTTTGCACCTATGTTGGCCCTTTTTTACCCAATATCACACTGGCACAGCTTTGACGTCTGTAGCTAGCTTTACCTAAATGAATTTCTATTATAACCTTTAGGAAGAGAAAGATAATATCTCTTTTTTAGGTAAATGTTTGTTTAGTATACATTGTTAGATTATCGAAAAAAACATACTTTTATGCAAGGCGTAGGTCGGCTGAACTTGACTTGCAACTGAATAAGGAACAGATGGCACTGTGCAGTGAATGACGCGAGCTTGGTGTAATAATGTGACTGAATACGCCAGATGTACAGTGATGTTCTCTTCTGGTTCACTTTTATTTATGAACGGTCCAATAACTGGCTGAAATATAAATAATAAAAATATAAAATATATATTATTATATAAAATGCATTTGTCGAATTATATACTTCCATTATGCCATATCTAAAAGAGAATAATAAAGAAACTGTACTTAAATGTATTATAATGTCTCAATAATATTGTATTCATAATACAACTTCTAAAAAAATAATTCATTTCTTAAAAATGGCTCGTTTTGTAATTTTTCTTGGCGGTGAACCCTTGTTTGATTATTTATTGTATAGAAAACAGTATTAATATGTAATCTCCTTTGGTCTTTTTAAGGGTTAAAAAGCGAAGTCTCTCCCTGTGAGTTATACTGGGAGGATTAGTTTTTTAACCTATTGATGTTGTTCTGTTTGAAAATCTAAGTATGGAAATACTGTTTGTGTGATAAAAAATAACCGAGTTTGTCTTCTTTTTATTATACTTTTATTAAAACTAAATTAAAACGAATAATTTTCTAAATAGGCAATGTTATAGAGGAATGTTACCAGCCTGAAGAGGCTCTAAATAAGGGCGAAATGTAGCTGCTTATTTAAAAAAATAAAGGAGAAGGAAGCAAATCATTTATTTTTTTAACCCTTAAAAAGGCCACAGGAGAGAATATATATTAATAAAGGTTTCTATACAATAAAAAATTATACAGTATTTTTTTTACAAGAATATATTTATGTAACTTTACCTGTACAAAAATGTGATAAGAATCATTATTCAGAATTACGTACCTTTATTTAAAACAACTTCTAGCAAGCTTGAGAATGACCAAAAAGAGGTAAAATATCGCGAAAGAGAGCGTTTAATTTTTTTTACAACTCACATCTCAGGAAGTGAAAACCACAGGGGACATTCTATTGTTAATTGTATGAACAATACAGTCATATAACTATTGATACATTTTTAGAAAGATCAATTTACAACCAAATAAATATATGAGATATACACCTGGAATATATAATGATGACAGATACACACAATTCCTGTTTGACTGGTAACGACAAATACGTTTAAACTGCTGTCGTGAATTCTCAGCGGGATGGGATCATCGTTGTACAAGTAGCTAGGAGAGTCGAACATTACCAGTGGCAGATTAACTGGGATGTTTAGCTTAAATCAAAACCAAAATTTATATTTTAAGAAGTTTAAATAGAGTGAATAAAAATATAGGAGCTTAAATAAAGCTTATTTTTTTTGTAGGATTTGCTAGATGTGTTTTAAAGATGCCTTTATCCTAGGATGTAAGTTCTATTTAATGATATATTTTTATTATTATTATCCATTTTTTTCTCCTATTCTTATTCTTTCACGGTCCGCTTAGCAGAGGTAAGGTTATTACTGGATAGATCGCCTGCTTCATGATATATAGTGGCCAGTAGAGTGGAACAGGACTAACCTCTCTGGGAATCGAAACAGATGCATTGGTGTTTGAACTTCAGTTATGATGAGAGTGAAAGTCTTAAGCCTTACGATTGCCATATACACACGCCTGCATAGTATTTCTGGTATTTATAAGTATGACATTCTGAAAATAGTGGAATAGTCAACCAGCACTATTGGATAAGTAGCTTCGTGCTTTTGTAGATTCAGCATGTATTCTCATTGTGGACAAATACTATATATGCTGTTTCTGTTTGATGTTTCTATATTTAATTATAATAAGATGTAATAAGATCAATTTACCGCAGCATGTATTCTCATTGTGGACAAATACTATATGCTGTTTATGTTTGATGTGTCTATATTTAATTATTATGAGATATAATAAGATCAAATCAGCGCAGCTTTTATTCTTATTGTGGACAAATAATACAATTTGCTGTTTATATGTATGATGTGTTTATATTTAATTTTAATAAGTATTTCGTGATTAAATATTTTATCGTAAAATATATAATCATCCGTGATGAAAATACGTGGTCTGCCCTATGGGCTAATAAAACTATTATGTATATAATATGATTAGCCATACACCCCGTGTAATTAGCTTCCGTTGTCGTAGCCGAATATACCCCTCTTCTAAATACATTTTAACCCCAGGAATATAAATATATTGTACAAAGCCGAGTTTCTCACTATAAAACAATATATTAACCTGTTGTAGAACCAGAAAAATAATTATTGATTTCACATAATTTCAGCCTGAATAAAAAACAATTTATATTTTGATATAATATGAGAAATTGCAATAACAACTAAGATTGCTCATAAAGCATCGGGGTAACCAAGAACCAAGTGGTTATCACACACTGTAATCACCCACAGATAATCTGGTTAGATTACTAGAGAAGTAGGACTATTACTTTAATACTCTTATTTCACTCCCATTTATGTATTCGAGTAGTGTCCCGACGACTCGCATCTCGCATCGAAATTATTTGTTATTGCTAAGCTAAGGCAACCATATTTATTCCAATAAAAATAAATGTTTGTTTTGATTTGTTGGTCTTCAAATAGATATAATAAGATATATCTAAATTAATTTACTTTAGTTTTACTTTTTTTCTAATTATAAAATTAAGCCCTTTGCCACGGGCTAAATGGCTCGTCAAAATAGTACTTCATAAAATTAAAGAAACAAAATATGATATTTTTTTAAGAAAATTATAATAATTAAACTAATCAAAATTGATGCATGCAATCAAAAATATTGAAAATATGCAATCATTTTCTTTGACAAAATAATTGCAATTATTTTTCCTTGCGATGCTTTGGTGTGATAGAAACACAGAGTCAGTGCCACACTCAAGGCTAAGATGTAATAAAATTTATCAGTAAATATTTAAATTTAAATGGTTAATCTGTCGGATAAATAGAATCAGTTTGACTTATTGATAAAACTGAAGACAATATCAAACTCAATGTCTTTTGTCGAATTTATATTTGATTATTTTTGTATGTTATGAAACCGATAGGGTTTTGTTTGTACATATGATAGATATAATGGTGATACGTTTCTTACTTATACTAAATATAATTATATAAGTGTATTATACCTCAAGGAAAGGAAGATAACATTTTTACATAGTAACAGACAACTTGACGTAATGCATTTAATAACAATTATAAAATTTTCCCATAATTAGTTTTTCTTTACTATATTATATTACATACTAATATCTACTAGTGAATATTTTTAAACAGCTTTAACGTTATTTTAATTCTTCATACAGCATTGAATTTATATGAATTAAAATTATGCAGAATGTTTTGCACTCAATTAAGATTATGGTAACCGATCAAAAAGTTAGTTAAAGTTCTTCTAAGGCGGCTTTCACACCGAAGTAGCAAGTCGCAGGTTGCATGCGAATTGCTACTTCGGTGTGAAAGCCGCCTAAGAGTCGAAGTGATATACTGAAAATGTAGGTAAAATAAATTCTTCTAAGAATTTGATGATAATCATCTAAAGATGCTATAAAGTGCTTTTTAAGGAAAATAAAGGATATAAGAATACCTTATGGATGCGTTTAGGTCCTCTCTGAGGCATCTCCGACTGTTTTTATTTTTGCTTATTCTTAAACATTTGTTGTTGTCACTTGTCAGAAATCACACGTGGGTTGGATCTTAACTTAAAGCTGGTTTAATCAAAATTCATATATGATGATAAAGGCTTACCACGGATTCATGGGGGGTGTCATGATTGAACTGTAATGCAGAGAGTGTGGGTGCTAAGTTATCCTCTTGGCTTGACGAACTCATCATATATTGCTGGCTTTGGTCTCCGCATTTCTTCCTGAAGTGGATGTAGAAGAGAATTTGATGGTAACTGTCCCATTGAGCCCATGGGAATTCTTCAACTATCACTTCTTCGACAACCAGCTCAATCTACTAGAAAAACACGATAGTATGTTCTATCTTGTACATCTGTTCAGATACAATATGAGTAAAGTGACTTAATATTAAAAATCGTTCCTTAATCAAACATAGATCAAGATTAGATCGAGTTAGCTCCTAAAATTTTAAAACAATGAGAAAATTTGCATATAATAATGCAGTTTAAACATGCAAGTATAACTGATTTATATCAAAGTCAAGATTCAATAAATATTTATAGGGTTTTAAACCCGTGAGATCAAAACAAAGGACAAGCCTATCAGGAAGTTAACCAATTTCAAATGTTCGAAAAAAGACAATTTGAACAATGATAAAGGTTGATCAGTCATCAACCTCATGGCTTCACCTTTCTTCGCTATCTGAAGGTCAATTAATTTTGTAGGAGATTCAATTAAAGGAGAAGCGCAGTCTCTTTGTCTGTAGAACTGTTAAAACAAAGGCAATTGTACGTAATATTTCCTTTGTAAATGAAAGGTAGACACCAATTCTTAATTTACTCATAATGATAACATAGAAACAGTATGCCATAGCTGCTATGTCTTTACATTATAGAATCGGAAAGTTTTAATTTTGTTGCTAAATTTCTGATTTTGGCCTTTCTTACTAAATCTTTTTAAAGTGCCTAACGTTATACAATATGGTTTCATGATTAGATAACGAGGGAATAGGCAAGAGTATATTTCGACCAAAGATTGAAAATGTTATAAATCAGTTAGTTCGATTTATTAGTTGACATTAACGTTCTTTATACGAATTAATTGACGTTGAACATTAACTTTACTGAATGGATTGGCGACGCAGTTTAGAAATTTTAGATTCTTACATTCTGTTTCGAACATAGATTTCTTATGATGACTCTACCTTATTATTTGCCAATTGCTTTGCATTAATAAGTTTACTTGTTCAAGTTAAGTCTACCTTATATGATTTTTGTCGTTTTTTTTTTTCATTATAAAAAGTTATTTTTACAGCTCTTATCAGAGTATGTCACAGAAAAATGAGATTTAATAGCGATAAGACAACAATCACCATATCTAGCTCAAACAAGGAATTCCGTGATGAATATCCTGGGTAAGAGATAGGCGACAAACAGAGGAAACAGTTTCATGGATAGATGAGACAACGTCATTACAATGGCAGACAACGAAACGGAAGTGAAGAGATCATCTCAACTGGTCTGGCTATTATACTATCCATCAGATAATGGCATAACATACAAAATGAACAGAATTCATTTACTAAACATTGCCTTTTTTAAGCGTCCAAAATTTGCATATAGATACTTCACTGCATATTAATCATAGATTTTAAACGGTTTTCTTCGTAAAATGCATTATCTTTAAGTTGACGAATGCAGTAATTATGCTTAACATATTTTTTAATTATCAATGCCCGCGTATAATTAACCCGCTAGCGTTAAATTGTAATAATAAGAAAGAATACATAAATTTAGCCAATTCTTTCATTGATCTCTCCAAATAAGAAACAGTATGATTACACTATGCGTTCGTAGATTGTACAAGAGAAAGTCCGCGCTTTTTACTTTACATTTGCTATCTTATGCGTAATCTTTACGCTTCTTGGCATACTCTTAATAAATACTTATCTCTGCTCAAAGAAAGAAAACTTCAGAGCACCAATAACGTTTGTAGGCTCTACAACCATTCTATTGTACAGGAAGAAGTGTACATTTGCACATACTTGGTGATTATTAAATCTAATTCAGTTATTTCGACCATAATTACACAAATTATATCAGAATAATTTTATAACTGTAAGCGAGCTATTTAAGAGAAGAATTGTTTTACTTCAGTACCCAAAAGATTATCTCAGAGGTAATTGTTAAACAACGGTAATGTTAATTACGACACATTAAGACACATTATAATAATTATATTTAGTTTCAAACAATACAACAAAAAAAACATATCGAGAAAATCATACACATATAAAAATAAATTTGTTGTCATGTCAAAGTCTGTCAATAACATCTTTCCCCCTCTGATAGCAGGGCAATTTTTGTTAAGGGTCTAGTGTACGTACCCTGAGGGGTTTCTATTTCCACCACCCTAATCTGACCATCTTTTCCCGGAAACACCTTCTTAATTCGCCCTAATGGCCAACTAGAGGGCTTGGACTCATTTACACAGATGGCAACACCACCAATTTGTGGTGGAGCTTGTTGAGGAAACCACTTAGGTCGCTTAATTAGGCATGGCAAGTACTCTTTAAGCCACCGCTGCCATATGGCATCACTAAAGGTTTGAATCTTACGCAGTTTTCTTTTGCTAAAGTCTAACTGGCACAGTCTATCTGTGTAGGGGGCTAAAAGAAAGTCGTTAGGTGTCAACGGTTTAGGATCAGCGGGGTCAACCGGTATTTCTGTCAAGGGTCGGCAATTTATGGCAAATTCAACTTTTGTTAGTATGGTGCGAAGTTCTTCGTCTTTTGGATACTGGTTTTTCAGTACGGCTCCCATTGCTATCTTTACACTTCGGATTAACCTTTCCCAACAACCACCCATGTGTGGCGCCTTAGGGGGTTGAAAAGTCCATTTGATTCCATTGCCAACCATTTGGAGCGTTCTCTGAATCTTATGTTGGTCTAGCTGTCGTAGCGCAAGTCTAAATTCATGATTAGTCCCTACAAAATTAGTTCCATTGTCCGAAAAGATCTCAGCTGGGCATGGTCTTCTGCTGACAAACCTTTGAATAGCCATAATGCAACTCTCAGTATCAAGAGAATGCGCAACTTCTAAATGGATGGCTCTTGTTGACATGCAGGTAAAAATAACCCCCCATCTTTTCTCGTGCCTTCTTCCAACCGCCACCTCGATTGGGCCAAAGTAATCCACCCCAGTGTAATAAAATACATAAGGGGGTTTAGTGACTCGGCAGTGAGGCAGCGGCGCCATTTGAGGAGGTTTAGGTTTGCTAAAACGGCGTTGACAATCCGGGCATTCTGTGGTCACTTTTTTGACAGTTGATCGAAGACCTAGTATCCAATATTTAGCTCGAATTGCTACCATAGCCGTTTGAGTACCTTGATGAAAAAACAAAGCATGATAATATCTGGCAATTAATATAGAAACCCAGTGCTTTCCATCCAGTATTATGGGGTTTTTTTGTCCTTCGTCTAAGTTGGGAGATTCTTGCGTTCTTCCTGACACCCGCAGGATTCCCTTTTCATCGAAATTTGGAGATAATTGATACAGCTTACTGGACTTCTTTAAGGGCTTCCCTGCTTTCAAAGCTCTTATCTCTTCGCCAAATAACTTTGCTTGTACGGTTTTAATTACGTGAATCTCGGCTGTAGCTAGCTCGTCAGGTTTCAGCTCAGGAACCTCAACAGGGTCTAATACGAGTTTCCTTTTCTTCCCTTTCTCGCAGACAGCCGTTTTCAAATTCGAATGAAAGCGTAGAATCCAGGCCAAACACCTGAGGAGACGGAACCATGATGAAAACCTTTCTAGTGGCATTATTGCCTCAATCGTCTCTCTTACAGTCAGACCAACAAATATCCGTTTCCGTTCTTGGTCTTCGCTACTATTGTCTAACGTGTCAGGGAGAGCCGGCCAACAATTCGGGTTCTGTCTTATGAAGTCTGGTCCATGTAGCCACTGATTGAATGTCGTATACTCAAATTTTGTAGTACTTCTCGTGGCAAGGTCTGCTATATTAAGTTTTGTGGGTACCCAGTGCCATTCCTTGGCTTCGGTCAGTTCTCGAACTTCCCCTACGCGATTGGCTACGAATTGTTTGTAATGACCTTTATCGTCCAGAATCCAATGAAGAACAGTCTTCGAGTCGGACCAAAAGTGTCTTTGATGGACTGTTACGTCAAGTGCTTGCATTATGGCTTGTGCTAGTCGGCAACCAAGGACTGCAGCTTCCAACTCCAATCGAGGAATTGTATGGTTAGATTTTAAGGAGGCTGTTCGAGCACGTGCCATTATCAATATTGATCTTACTTTTCCTTCTCGTTCAATTCTTAAATAACCAGCAGCCGCAAATGCTTCCTCGCTACCATCCACGAAAATGTGCAGATCTATTCTTTCCGCCTCGCTTAAGTAGTCATCGTAGCATCTTCGAATCTCTAAATATCTTAATTCCTTGAGTTCGTCAATCCATTGCAAATACTGCTTTTGTAGTTTATGACTAATCACTTCGTCCCATCCGGTCTTTTGTCGCCAAATGTTTTGTACAAGAAGTCTTCCTTTTATGGTTGCAGGCGTAAGGAATCCCAAAGGGTCGTAAATGGACATGACATTTCTTAGCACTTCACGTTTTGTGGGGAATTCGACCTTAGCATCCTTTATCATTTGTTCTATGTTTCTATTTGATCTAAAATTGAAGTTGTCCGTCTCCGCATCCCACCAAACTCCTAAAACTCTTTCAATAGGCAAATTAGAATGGGGCCCTAAATCTTTTATGGCTTTAGCTCTCAGTTCTCCTGGAATTTCTTGTAAAACTTCTTTCGAGTTGGAAATCCAATTACACATTTCGAATCCTCCAGCTTTATGAATTTCGCTAACTTGTCTAATTCTAGCCAAAGCAGCTGCAACTGAACCCTCACAGTCCAATAAGTCATCCATGTACTCATTTCTCAAAATGGATTTCGCTGCCTCCGGGTACTGCTCCTGAAAGCGTTGGGCATTTTTGTTTACAACATACAGAGCCGTAGTTGGAGAACAGGTGGCACCAAAGATCATCACATCCATTTTGTACACTCTAGGCAAGGATTTCCTCTCCATTCCACGCCAAAGAAATCTCTGAGAATCTGAGTCCGTTTTTCTTATTCTTATTTGGGGAAACATTTCCTTGATATCCCCCACTATGGCTATTTTGTGTTGTCTAAATCTAATTAGGATCGAAGGTAGAGAGTTCAACAAATCCGGCCCGCTCAATAACTGATCGTTAAAACTTACCCCATTTGCTTTAGCCGCAGCATCGAAAACAAAACGAAGTTTTCCAGGTTTATTGGGAT
The DNA here is from genome assembly GCA_951217055.1 of Gerris lacustris. NCBI lineage: Eukaryota > Metazoa > Arthropoda > Insecta > Hemiptera > Gerridae > Gerris > Gerris lacustris. Next base: position 18,794,560 of record OX578285.1, read on the forward strand.
TTCTAACTCCAAAGTGCGATAGATAAAAGGTCTTATCATTCGTACATTTAGTCTCCTCCGGGGTCAATATTCTAGCATAACCCTTTTCAACAAATTCTTTTACTTTATTCTCATACTCTAACGCAAACGCGGGATCTCTATCCATTTTCCTTTCTATCCCCCTCAACCTTGTAAAAGCATAGTCGTAACTATTTGGGTATTTTGGCACGTCATTCTTCCATATCAACCCCGATTCATATCGATTCCCTAGAAATTTAGTAGTTTCGTCTAATATTTGAATAGCTCTTTTTTCGTCCCTAGAAAGGTTTGTATGTAAGGCAGAAATAGTAGCTTTTGTCCCGAAATTTTCTGTTTCAAAATAGTCTTGTACCATCTCATGTAATATTTCATCCTCCCTATCACGTTTTTTAAAACAAGTAAATGAATAATCCTTATCGTTCATATCCTTAGGCATATCCACTCTTCCGTGTAGGGTCCAACCCAGTTTTGTCCAAGATAATACCGGTGCGTTTGATGGCCCCTCCCGAATTTTACGTGGCAAAATTAAATGGCAGTTGTCTTGTCCTATGAGTATTGTCGGTCTCACGTCTGCTGTTGGTAAAGGTTGATCGAAATTAGTTAAGTGCGTCCATGTCTTTTTTAAGTTAGTTAGCGGGATGTCTTGTATAGGAAGGTCAAGTCCTGTCATAGTGTGGGCGGCGCGTATTTCATATTCTTCCTCTTCAAATACTCCTCGGATGCTTAAGTCAACCTTTTGCGAGGTTTTATCCTGATGCTCTGATGAGTTGGTCCAGGTGATACTAAGAGGCGTGGTGTCGCCCTCTAGGCCGAGTTGATGTGCGATAGCTTGATCTAGGAGCGTGACTGTAGAACCATCGTCCAGTAAGGCATAAGTCTTAACGCTACCCTTCGGGCCACGTAGTACAACTGGACAAACTCTTAAAAAGACTTTCTGACTACTAGAGCCGGCTTGTGTGGCAACTGTTTGTTGACGCTGTTGATCCAAAGATTGGCTTTGCTTGTGTAGCAATCGATGGTGATATAATCTGCAACTTTCTATGCCGCATGCTCTCTTACTACTGCAGTTCTGGAGCTGGTGTTTACCGAAACACGAGAAACAGAGTTTTAACCCAGTTATTAATTTCCATCTATCGTCCACCGACGCCTCTTGAAGCTTAGGACAATTTTCTGTTCCATGAGATGAACTTACTGCATTACAAACTAGGCAAACTGTTTCCGTGGCGCTCTTGGATGTAGCGTAAGTGTTGTTTAAATTTTGATTCGTGAACACAGGTCGATTAGTTTCGTTTTGTCTGGGTGTGAATTTAGTATATGAATCATAGCGTTTGGTGCTACTCCAAGCTTGCGGAGGGTTTGCTTGACTTCCTGTCGGCTTAACTTGTTCATTTTCTTTTGGGTGATAGTAAATGCTCATTGTAGCTACTTCAATACCTAACCACAATGAAAAATGTTTTAGAGTAGGGACAGTTAAACTATGTGCATGCACATACCTTGCCCAACTGTATTTAAATATAGGATTTAATTTATTACAAAGTTGGTTAAGTAATTGCGGGTTTGTCAGATACTCCTCTCTTTCTAAACTTATTGCTGTGGAAGCTAATGTCTGAACTGTTGTGTAAAATTGGATAAGGCTTGTCGTATCGTTGTCTTTCATACTTGATATATTTCTGACTTGATTTATCATACTATTGAGAATAAACTCAGGACGCCCAAATCTCATTTCAAGAGTAGCAATTATCGTATTTAAATTATTGGGCGAGACAAACAAAGATCGAACTGAGTCAAGTGCTTCCCCTCGTAAGGCCTTTTGGATCCTAATTAAGTTATCTTCTTGGTTAAAGTTTCCTGATGTCCGTTTGTAAGATGAAATAAACGAAAACCAATCTTCCGGACGACCGTCAAAGACTATTAAATCTTTTCGTTTAATATTGCAAGTGATATCTTTTATTCCTTTAACCAAAGTTTTCGCAAACTCCAGCATATTATTTTCTTCACTTTTACTATCAGTTTTTTCGGCAAATACCTCGCTTTTTTCCAAAGTTTCTTCATCATTTTTCTTATTGTCGTTTATGGTAGGAGTGGCATCTTGATGGGTTCGATTTAATTTGTAGTTTTCGATATTTGGCATATTAAATTGTTTACTTTCGTAGTTAATGTCAAAGGCATACTTATTTCTATTCTCTGCGATTACGTCATATTTTTTATTTTTAAATATTTCATTTTCCACGTCATATTTATTCTCTATTTCAAAATCAAATTTACTTTTATTTTTATCCCCTTGTTTATTTTTATTGTCAATGTCATGTTTTTGATTACGATAAACATTGTCATTTTCAGGTTTTTTTAATAGTTGAGTTCCTTGAACCAACCACAAGTTTACTTTATCTACTGGGTCCGTAGATATTTCACTTAAGGCGTTCGACTTAGCCGAGCTGAACTCAGATCTACCTGAAACGGATCCACACGACGATTCTTGGACCCTGGCCTTTTCTAATTCTAACTCCTTTTTTATGATGTCCTGTTGAGCTAAAGCTTCCGCAGCTTTCAGATCGGCTTGAGCTTCAGCTACTTTTAAATCTGCTTGAGCCTGGGCCTGGGCTTGAATAAGGGCGGCTTGGGCTTCAGCAGCAATTAATGCCGCGGCATGAAGCTCTTTTTGCGCTATTAACTCTAGCTCTAACAGCTTAACTTTACTACTAGAGGAATCGTTAGTACCTTTGCTTACTTTTGATCGTCTGGAGCTATGTTTAGATTTACTTTCACGTTTTTGGTCAGAGCTTTGAGCTCGTGGACTTGGTTCCTTTTCTGGACCAGTTTGAAGCAATATATGACTTCCCTCAACTCCCTCACCCTTTTCCTGACTTACGGGTACGGAGCTAGGACCCGGCTTTGCATCTATGCTCCCATCTACCCCATATCGTAAAGGGGGCTTACCTTTTGTCTTCCTTTCACTTCTTCTTAGTTCTACCGTTCTTCCTGAGTCCGACATCGGGATTTCGGCACCACTTTGTTAATTACGACACATTAAGACACATTATAATAATTATATTTAGTTTCAAACAATACAACAAAAAAAACATATCGAGAAAATCATACACATATAAAAATAAATTTGTTGTCATGTCAAAGTCTGTCAATAACAGGTAATGTTTTAGATTACTTTCTACTATTTGAACTGAGTATCTGTGAATTTGCTACTTAATTATTCTTTTTGTAGTATATTACTTTATAATAGTTATCAATGCATTTCAATCAAATAATCGTAGTTTTATACAATTAACTGGTAATTTTGAATTTTTGTGAACTTTACATGATAATAATAATAATAATATAATAATAACCATTTATTGCTTTTTTTTATAACAAATAACAAATAATTATAATGTTTTACACTGATTCCCTAGCAAATCGGCACGTAGCCGTGGTTCCCTTGTGGGGTTGGAGTTGGTCGCAGCCACTTTTTACGTTTTTTTTTTTTTTTGTTTTTTCCTTCTTTTTTTGCATAAGATTATAATAACAATAAATAATTTTCAATATACATTCTTCACTGACTTTACATGATTTATTTCAGATTAATATATTATTTACACATCATTCTACTTATAAGACATTATACTACTTCATTAAATGATATTTAAAGATAATTAATAAATAATTAAACAAACCATTCAATGCTACAACACTAGTTAGTAAATATTTCCGACAGAATTTAGCATTAAAATTAGTTAATTTAATTGAGAAAAAAAAAATGTATAATTTAAAATTTTTAAATTCATTTATTTATTATTATTATTATTTTTTTTTTTTTTTTTTCTTTTTTTTTTAAATTAATTTAAATTAAAATTTGTTAATTTAGCATTAATTAACAAATAATTTAACAAAAACACAGATTACTAAATATTTAAATTAAAATTTAACAATACCAGTTAATAAATATTTTAACAACAACACTACTTAATAAATATTAAAATAAAATTTAACAATAAAATTAGTTACTAAATAATTGACTAGACAATTTACGAGTAAAAACTTAATTTTTTTTCTTTTTTTTTTTTTATTATTATTATAAACTTCTCCTTATTATTGTATACTCTAGATTGCGTTTACTACTATAAACAAAATTATTATTTATATAATTAAAATGTATAACTTTGATTTTACTACTTTTTCCTTAGCCAAACGTCACAGTACATGTCGGTCATTCTCCTCCACTCTTGTCTGTCCTGAGCGACACGTTGCCAGGTCTCTCCTCCACATACTTTTTTAAACTCTTCGTCCCATCGACTTCTCGGTCTTCCTTTAACTCTTTTTCTGTCTATCGGGTAGAACTGTAAGGCTTTCTTTGACCATCGGTTATCCACACTTCTGGCTATGTGCCCTGACCATTGCCATTTTCTTCGTGTGATAATCCTTGCTATATCCTCAAGCCCTGTTTTCTTTAACATCCATTCCACGCTCTTCTTGTCCTTGATCTTTATTTTGAGCATGCTCCTCATCATGTGCCTTTGCGTAACTCTTAATTTGTTGAGGACATGGTTCGATGTTACCCAGGTTTCACATGCATATATAAGTACAGGTAGGACACACATGCTCCAAAGTCTACTTTTCCTTTCCTGATTAACCTCTGATCTGAAGAGATACCTATACTTGTTGTAACTTTGCCATCCTATAGCTATTCTCCTGCTGATTTCTTTATCTTCAGGGTTGTTTTCTGAATTAATTATACTTCCTAGATAGATGTAGGATTCTACTATTTCAATTTCTGTGCTCATTTTGTTTTCTTCAGTATTTATTTTCATGAACTTAGTTTTGCTTTTATTTATTTCTAGTCCTACCTTCTTTGTTTCATCCTTTAGTTCTTCAAGCATTTTTTCAGCCTCTTCAAAATTTTTCGCAATCAAGCACAAGTCGTCGGCAAATGCCAGCCTGTTCAACCATTCTCCTTCCACTTTTATTCCACACCCCTCCCACTGTAGTTTCCGACACGCTCTCTCTAACACAGCAGTAAAAATTTTTGCAGACGGAACGTCGCCTTGCCTTGTTCCTCTTTCAACGTTCACTGTTCTCCTTTCCTTTTCGAAAGTAATTTGTAATTTGGCTCCATCATATATATATTGGAATATTTTAATATAATCTTGATTTAGACCTGATAACTTGAGTATTTCTAATATGGAATGTTTATAGATGGAATCAAAAGCTTGTTTAAAGTCTACGAACACAATAACTAAGGGGAAATTATATTGATACGCATTTCTTATTAGTTGCTTGACAGTAAGGATGTTGTCTAGCGTCGAGAAGTTCTTTCTAAATCCGGTTTGAGATATGCTTAATTCGGCTTCTAATGACTTGTCTATCCTTCTAGTTATAATTGTCATAAATATTTTGTAGACAGTCGACAGGAGACTTATCGGGCGATAATTACTTATATCTAGTCTATTCCCTTTTTTAAATAATAACAATAAGTGTGCTGTTAGCCATTCGGTCGGTACTTTTGTTTCATTTAAACACTGATTATATAGGTGTTGAAGAGCAAGTATAAGAGTTTCACCTCCCGCTTTCAGTTCTTCATTTATTACATTATCTCCTCCTCCTGCTTTTCCATTCTTACTTTTTTTTATGGCCCATTCGATTTCTTGTGGTAGTATCTGAGGTGATTTTATTTCTTGACCATATATCGTTAAGTTGCATGCTTCGTTTTTTCCTTCTCCTTTATAAATATTTTGAAAGTGGTTACTTATTACTTCAATAATCTCCGATTTGTCATATTTTATTGTACCATCATTAGATTTCATTGAGACTATTTTGCTCTTTCCTGCTGATACAGATCTCCAATATTTTTTAATACTTCCACCTTTTTCAATGGTTTCTTCTATTTCTTTTATTCTCTTCTCTTTACTCCACTCTTTCATATGATTTCTGATCTTTTTTGAGAGATCTACATGTCTTGATCTGTCTTTCCCGGTGTTCTTCAGTTTTCTTCTTGTCCTTAGCATTCTTGATATTTCTTTAGGTATTTTTGACTTTCTCTTTATAGGGTTGTCTGAGACTACTTTATTTGATGCAGTTTTGATGACTTTTACTATTTCCCTCTCTGCGGTGTTTATGTCTTTGTAATTTGTTTTTATTTCGTTTTTTATGATGTTTTCAAACGTTTCTCTATTGAAGCAATTTAGATCAATATTAATATTTTTCTTTTTGTTGGTATATTTTCTTTTTAATTCATTGATATAGAGGACTCCTTTTAATGGCACGTGATCGCTTCCAATATCAACTTCACGGTTTGTTTCAACATCGTAGAATAGATTTTTTTTATCTGATAGAAAGAAATCTATTTCATTTTTAGTCTGACCGTCCGGACTGACCCATGTCCACTTCTTCTCTTCTGGTTTATTAAAATACGAGTTCATAATATAGAGCTTATTTCCCTCGGCGAATTCAATTAATCTTTTTCCACGATTATTTCTCTTGCCGATGCCGTATTTTCCTAAAGCCTCCGAGTTATTTTCGTTACCAATTTTAGCATTAAAATCTCCTAATATAATTGTAAACTTACAGTTTTCCTCTTCGATAGCTGTTTGTAGCATACTGTAGAATTGCTCTACTTCTTCCTCTTCTGCTTCGGAAGTCGGTGCATAAACTTGAATTAATTTCAGTCTGCCCTTAACTCCACTATCCGCAAGACTTATTATAAGTTTCGACACTCTATGTGTGTAGGACTTGTAGCATCTGATGTCTCTAGTAGTACGTTTATTCACCAGGAATCCTGTTCCTCCATTACTTCCGTTACCGTTGTAGTAGAATTCAACATCATTTTCCAGTTCTAGGAGTCCTTCCCCTTTCCTCCTAACCTCTGAAATCCCAAATACATCCCAGGTGATATTCTTCATCTCTTCCATAAGCTCTGTAAGTTTGTTTTCATCCCTCAGTGTTCTGCAGTTGTATGTATATAGTGTGTAACATTTATTTTTTTTATTTAATTGATTTATTTTCTTTTTATTAATAGTGATAAGTTTTGTTTTATCGATATTTGGTGATTGCTATGTATCTTTTTTGTTGCTTGGACCTTCTTTTTCAAGAACAGTAGAATTAAATGAGTTCGACAAGTATGATGTGATATTTTGTTGAGCATTTTTGATCATTTTTTTCTTTTGGATAAGTTCAGATGGTGCTTGCGTTGGGCCTAGATGTCTCTTACCGTTTACGTTAGTTTCTTCTTTGGTTTCATTCTCTCCTTCTTCTTCATCAATATTAAACTCAGGTCCTGTCCATACTCTTCCGTTGACTATTAGTTTATCCATTTTTAATATCGCGTGGTTTCCTCTGGTCCTCTGTTCTATCATTACCGGTAATAGTCTTTTCCTAGCTTCCCTCGTTTCTTTGTCTAAGTCCTCGTACATAATTACCTCTGTTCCTTTTAGATTGCGTCTTGCACTAAGAATTTCAATTTTCTTTCTAAAACTTGTAAAACCTACTATCAAGGGCCCACTATTATTAATTTCTTCCTCTTTGTAAAAACTTCTTATAACCTTTATAAAGTCGATATCATAGAGTTGACATTTTATTCCTAATGTATTGTTAATTAATTCCAATACTCTAATTTCCCTTTCTTTATTATTATTTAGCTGTCCTAACCCCATGAATACTATATTTCTTTTCCTTGAGTCCTCTTCTAGTTTTCTTATTTTCTTCTTCATGAAAGTTACTTCTTCTTTTAATTTATTAAATTCTTCAAATTTATTTTCTATTTGGTTAAATCTTTTATTTATATTTTCGTTCACTGCTTCTATTTCCTCTTTTATAATAGCCCTAAATTGCCTAATGATATTATCATCCATAGTTCTTGAATTTTATTTTTACTTTATCTTAAAGATATTTAGAGTTAACAGGCGAATTGTTTATTTATTGCACGTTTAATATTAAAAGGTTTACTTGATTATTATTGTTTTTATTTCTCTTCTTCTGATATGAATAATGTTTAAACGGATATAGTTTCAAGTAGATATTTATTTATTTATTTTCTTTAGGAGTTATTGTTGCATGTAAAAGTAAACAAAACACGTAAGTGGTCTTTGATGCGCATGTGTTCTCCCACTATACTCTTTGCAGACCCCCTCTATTGCAAATCCCCCACTATTCCTTTACAGATTTACCCGTTATGATTCTTCAACGCTTTACTAATTCAAAGAAATATTCGTTAATAATCTTCTTCTTTTTAAAAATTAATATCTACTTTCCTGAGTGAGATATCCTCTTGAAAATTTATAGAAATGTTCACTGACACAATCACTATAAACTTACAAAAAATTACATCGATTGAACTTGATTAACTGTTCTTTAAAACAAATTTACGCGGAGACGATGTTAATCACGGCGGCTCTCAGAACCGACCCCCTTGGACCCTGGCCTTTTCTAATTCTAACTCCTTTTTTATGATGTCCTGTTGAGCTAAAGCTTCCGCAGCTTTCAGATCGGCTTGAGCTTCAGCTACTTTTAAATCTGCTTGAGCCTGGGCCTGGGCTTGAATAAGGGCGGCTTGGGCTTCAGCAGCAATTAATGCCGCGGCATGAAGCTCTTTTTGCGCTATTAACTCTAGCTCTAACAGCTTAACTTTACTACTAGAGGAATCGTTAGTACCTTTGCTTACTTTTGATCGTCTGGAGCTATGTTTAGATTTACTTTCACGTTTTTGGTCAGAGCTTTGAGCTCGTGGACTTGGTTCCTTTTCTGGACCAGTTTGAAGCAATATATGACTTCCCTCAACTCCCTCACCCTTTTCCTGACTTACGGGTACGGAGCTAGGACCCGGCTTTGCATCTATGCTCCCATCTACCCCATATCGTAAAGGGGGCTTACCTTTTGTCTTCCTTTCACTTCTTCTTAGTTCTACCGTTCTTCCTGAGTCCGACATCGGGATTTCGGCACCACTTTGTTAATTACGACACATTAAGACACATTATAATAATTATATTTAGTTTCAAACAATACAACAAAAAAAACATATCGAGAAAATCATACACATATAAAAATAAATTTGTTGTCATGTCAAAGTCTGTCAATAACAGGTAATGTTTTAGATTACTTTCTACTATTTGAACTGAGTATCTGTGAATTTGCTACTTAATTATTCTTTTTGTAGTATATTACTTTATAATAGTTATCAATGCATTTCAATCAAATAATCGTAGTTTTATACAATTAACTGGTAATTTTGAATTTTTGTGAACTTTACATGAACCGTTCTTTAACTGCACTTTCACTTGATTTATCCACGTGTTACTAGGAGAACTTTTTAAGGTTAGGTACTAGATTGTATGACTGACCAATATAAATTTAGTGCATCTCCCTTTGTATTTGTCCTATGACTTATCTGATACATTATTAAAAGCTCACAATTCTAAAAAAGAAAATAATACATAATAATTTATAAGTAAAAATATATTAACCTCAAAACCTTGTTCGTCCGTTAATTCTTTGACTGTAACTTCATATAAAGTAATAGCTGAAAAAAATAAAAATAAAAATAATTACTAGAAGTAACAGACACTAAATATAATTTTACACAATAGTATTTCCCAGTTACCTATTTATTTATTTTATATAGGTGCATTCATTTTTATTTCTCAATATTATTATAAAAAATATTTATTATTAATCAAAAATCAATTGAATTAGTTTTTGATAATTAAATTTAAAAATTGAATTGTTATTTCATTTTTAATTTAATTATTAAAAATGAAATTAATAGGTATATATATTATAATTAAAGCTTGAATATTACCCAAGAAGGGGTATAAATATCGTAAAAACGACCCTTTTGATCCCATTTCGGTATCAACTGCTCAAAACAAGGGGTAACTTTAAGGAACAATGTGTTGAATTTATAAAATTAGCTTTCTATTGACTACTTTGATCAAGATTATTTTTATCTTGAATTAAATCAGGCTTATTATTAAAATAGTTATTGAATCTAGAAAGATTTTGAAGAACTTACTTATTGTAAGTACAAGACTGATTTGTATCAGTTTATTGTTTATTGCTGAAAAATCACAAAAACTACGCTTAATATATGATTAATTCCTGTCGGTAGGACGAAGGAGATACAAATACTGTCATTAGGCTGAGTATCAGCGAGGAAGACATATAGAGATAGATGAATCCTTGTACCTTGGAAGAGAAGTGATGACGACTAGGAGCAGAGGAAGATGTCATGAACTGGAATAGAAAAGCAAATGGTCCACATTCCAAAAATACAATCCATTTCGGGAAAGAAAAAAGTCAAATCAGTACTTCTATACGGATACAAGCCATGGAATGTGCCCAACGACATTAGGTACAGACTTCAAACGTGTCCAAATCGTAGTCTACGCTGAATTCTGAATATAAGATGGCCAGACATAATTCAAATGAGCAGAGGAAGATGTCATGAACTGGAATAGAAAAGCAAATGAAGCTTTATTGAGTGTGGAGGAGGGAATCCATTTCGAGAGAGACGAAAAGTCAAATCAGTGCTTCTATACGGATACGAGCCATGGAATGTGCCCAACGACATTAGGTTCAGACCTCAAACGTTCCCAAATCGTTGTCTACGCTGAATTCTGAATATACGATGGCCAGACATAATTCAAATGAGGATTATAGGGACGCTTCACACCAAAATCCAATCGTAATCCATATCAAAGAGAGAAAATGGTGGGCACACTCTAAGGAAGCCACTGGGTGCAGCAGAAAGAGATGCTCTTGATTGGAAATCTTAGGGAACGCGCAGACGTGGCCGACCCAAGAGCACTTGGAAGAGGTAAAGAAAGGAGCAAAGAAATGTGACAAGAACTGAAATGAAGTTGAAAGACCGGCAACTAATCGTCCCGGGTGGAGAATGTTTATGGCTGCTCTATGCTCAGGAATCAAGTTAAGTAGCCCATCTGTAAGGGATTTCATATATTGATTTGATTGCAACTGGTCTGCACTAAAATTTAACTATTGTGGTTTTCGACAGTAAACCTAATCAATTTTACTCTTTGAATTAGGTATATTTATCTTGGAGAAAACAAGAATCAGACAATAACTAGAGATATTATTTTTTCTATGATAAAAAAAAACTAAATTGAATTATAATTACACAGAAAACAAAATTAAAATAACAAAAACTGTAATATGGTTACAATTTTGATGTGAGAGGATTAACATTTTTTCACGTTGATTCTGTTGGCTTTTGGTTGATAGAAACTGAGCCATTACTTGTCTGTAGCTTTGCATTATTATTTGTTTTTCGGATGAACTTTCCATGTACTTTATAAAAAGATCGTAATGATATTGTTCCTCCTCGTTTTCCGAATCTGTCCTGGTTTTTATAGTATAAACTGAAAAAATAATTAAAAAGGATTGTTAAGAATGTTATTTTTTTATATAATCAAAATTAAGAAGAGCTTACGAATGAAGTTTGCTTAAGTTGAAATCGCTGGATAAGTTTCTTCCGCACACTATCAATCATGTAATGATAAGCTTACATAATCGTCAAACTTTATCCATTATAGCTTTCAAATTTACATTAAATTTTAGAGGATTTTTTTTATATTAGTTTTCCCCCCCGTGAGCACACAAACAAAATGTTTCAGCAAGTCAGTATTTCAACACAAAAAGGAAAATAATATAATAATTCTATTTGAATACAACAAATGTGAATTAAATAAAAAACCTTTTGTTACTAAATACCCTTTCAAACATTTATAATAATTGTACCAATTCAACACTATATATTGTGTGTGTATATAATACATAACTATACATTCTATAATAAATTGTGGACTTTATTTTGTATTGAATACATTGGAAAATTATTATTTAATTTTATACAACACTATGTTTTTTATGTTTCTTCTAATCTTAAATAGGTTTAATTCTGAAGAGTGATCATAAAATTGGTATAAAATTTATTGATATCTTATGAATTATCGATATAAGCAACCTTAAGGAAATGATCTATTTTTTAGTATAAACTAGTAATTAATGCTAAAAAAATAAATGATGTAAAAATAAATATAATTATTTAAAGGTAGACTACCAGGATCGTAAACGATTCTGCTCCGGTGACGGAGTTCAGAAGTGAACGGGATATATGAGGGATATACCAAGGGAGTGCAGCTAATAGGGTTTGTCTCAGGAAGTAGAATGCATTAACACCTTTGGCACACCAAGTGGGCTCCTTCAACGCTAGGTTGGTCCGATATCTGTCCCGAAATCGAAATACATAAAGAACTAGACGAAAGCAGGGTCGCGCTTCCTGTAAACCCTCAACACCTTGGAGGTATGAGGGGTAAGTAGGGTTTTATCATTTATAACATCCAATAACCTACTTTATGGCCAAGCGCACAAAGGAGTCTTTTTGCCAGCAGACAGTTTTGTCACTAACTCAAGGTCTTATGCAGTATAGCAGTGCGCAAACTGGAGGCAAAGACAGGTGCAAGAAAAAAGAGTCCTCCAGCCTGGGAGATGTCCCGTCACATTTCTGTCCGCAGAGTGTTATGCACAAATCACAGTAATTTCCATGTGATTCATTTCACTGGGAACAAGATATGAAACTGTCTTGCCTCAAGTGTGCAAGTGCAAGGCTGTAGCTACACAAGTGTGACAAGGCAGATACAACGAAGACAGTTCAAAAACAGTCAGCAGACTGTTTTGTCTCCAGTGTGCGCCTGGCCTGGTTGATATAAGGAAATCATCAATCCATTTGAAAGATGATGTCTAAATGGATAATCCACTATTTTTTAGGAAGAGATAATATTCTATGCTCGTAAGATTATGAGGGGTTTTAAAGTAGATAAATATTGCTAATATGTCTCATCACCTAAAAGGGCCAGATTTTCCAATGGATGTTGTACAAGAATGCCCAGGGTGTTATATAATATAATATAATAAAATTTACAACAAAGGAAATCTCTTTCAATCTTATTTCCAACAGTGTTAATAATTACCTAGCAACTTGGTGTTAATGCTGAGAGAAGCGTGTACCATGTTCACCTCTTTGTCGAAGTTAAATAACACCTGAAATAATAATGATTACGATAAATTACACTTTTTTACGTTTTAGAAAATATTAGACACAATACTTATAGTCATTAAGCTTGGTTGGTCAATTTTTTAGAGAAAAGGACTTATAACAAGAGGATGTAACTGGAAGCCTGAATTGTGTAATCCAACGCGTAAAAAATTTAAAACCAGAAATAATTTTAAAAGTGTTACCTTTTACAGCTATGAGTTTGTTCATTTCATATTAACTCTTAAGATTTATAGAGACAATTTAAATCCATTCTAGTAGTTTTAAAAAACCTTGTCAATAAACATTAGGTGTTGCACGTTACCTCAAGTGAAGGAGTTTTTTCATGGAATAGTCCAACATGAGTGACATTTTTGCCTTCTACCGAAGCCGACCAGATGGCAACCAAACCACAATCTCTCTCTTGACCGACCAGTTTCAAATTTGTAAATGCATCTAAACAAATAATGACATTACCTATTTAATAATAAATATTCACCTGTTTGATTCTCAGGATTGTTCTGAACCCAATGTTAATATTTGGATAATCTGTCCTTGCCCTTGTCCTTGTCAGTTTGGTAACTTAAGGTTTATAGTGTTAGACGCAAATGAGCGAGATGGCAACAATCTAGATCTAGATGGCAACAGTAAATCGAGACCTTTCAGCGGAGACCGCGTCAGAGATTTCGTGAATCCTGATGTTTCGACCCATTACAGGGATCATTCTCAAGAGAGTTGGTCATGATGAGAGAAGGTAATTTGTAAATATTATAAATGACTCTACAAAAAAGGACGACTAAACAAAAAGTTTTTAGTCAGTATTGCATGTTATATATATTAATTTAAAGATCTTGAAGTGTAGAAAAGGAATATGTAACCATTCAAATTTAATATTTTCAAGATGGTGGCCATCTTATTTGTCGAATTTTATAAGATAAGAAATCGTAACTATAAAAAATATTTAACTTAATATTTTCAAGATGGTGGCCTATATGATAGAGGACTGAAAACAATGCTTCAGACGGCATATATAGATCGTTTAAAGGTATTTTAAAGGCCGGTTGGGATGAGGGCAATCTTTATTTAATAAAATTATTGCAGGCTTGCTATGCACGCCTGTTTATTCAGCATGTGTAGATTATTATTAATTAATAGAATTATTTAAAGCTCGCTACGCTCACCAGTTATGTATACAGCAAATATAGAGCAGCATTGTTTAATAGAGTTATTACAGGATCGCATGTTAATACAGAAATTGTAGATAATGTTATTCCAGGCTTGCTGCGCTCATCTGTCTAGAAAGCTGGGCCTTATATTTTTCTTGCATTTGTAGATAATCATTATTTTATAAAAATTATGGCAGGCTTGCTACGCTCGCTTATATATTCAGCAGTAGTGGATAATATTAATTTAAATGAGTTATTGCAGCTGAAGCCTTGATACGCTATAATGTAGGCTCGCTACGCTTGCCTGTTTATGCAATAACTGCTGTCTAGGCAGGTGAGCCTGCAATACCTTTATTAAATAAATATTTTCTTCAAATGGTATATAAACCGGCCACCGTAGCAAGCCAGAATTAACTTAATTAAATAACGATTATTCTACAAATGCTTATAAGCAAAATTTTGCTGGTATAAGAAGAAACTTTAAAATTATGATATATACAAATGCAAGGAAAATATAATATGGTAGACAAGCGAGCGCAGCGAGCCTAAAATATCTGTATTAAATAAAGATTATCTACAAAAGCTATATAAAGAGGCGAGCGTAGGCTGCAATAACTTAATATAATAAAGATAATCTACAAATGCCAAAATAAGGGTGTTAAAAAATAAGTTCATACTTATATAGCATTTATAATAAAAAAAAGAAAGTATACTCTTTCAGGTTGATTAAGAATATGTCAGGTTTTCACCGAAAGATTATAGCCTGGTAGCCATATTGAAAACATAGTATGGCCCATATAAGAGCACAATTCTACGCGAGTTCTTTATGCACCGCAT
Organism: Gerris lacustris; assembly: GCA_951217055.1. Lineage (NCBI taxonomy): Eukaryota > Metazoa > Arthropoda > Insecta > Hemiptera > Gerridae > Gerris > Gerris lacustris. The sequence continues at coordinate 18,809,614 of OX578285.1, forward strand.
CACTAGTTATATAGTCACTTGATCAGGAATAAAGAAAGACAACTTTTTACCAAAAGTAACTTTACAGTACAACGTCGGGACGGGCTTGCTTTTAACGAGATTTCTTCCCCATCTCCAACAAAGATATCTTCGTGTTGGTTTCTGTTAGTCAGATACGTACCTAAAAAACACATGTTGCATACATATTGTAAACATATGAAAGCTCGCTCATAGAAACAAATGAAAATAATTAGATTCTAATCAATTTTATTTCCGTAATGTCTGAATTGAGTAACTTAAATATATATTTGGATCAAACAGCAAGAGTAGGAGTAATTGTTGAATTAATGTTATACTTATTATATTAATAATTGTTTATATTTTATTAAAGATATTTTTTTATTCATGTAGCAATAGAATAAATTCATAAATCATTTATGAAATCGAGTAGCGTCCCAACGGTGACGACTCACGAAATGATTTGTTATAGCTGAGCTAAGGCAACCACATGTATTCCAATAAAAATAAATGTTTGTTTTGGTTTGTTGGTCTATAAATAGATAAAATTAACTTATCTAAATTAATTTACTTATATTTAATTTTTTCCAAATATGAAATTATGCCCGTTGCCACGGGCTTAACGGCTTGTAATTAATGATGTGATAAACATAAACTCTATGATGAACATCTGTAAGCATTATATTACAGAAAAAATGTAACGTTTTTTGTTATTTTAGACGTGTTATTGATCGGTAATTAATAAAACATTGTATATGTATGTTCATTTATGAGGGATTCATCTGTCAGTTGTATTTGACTGAATTTATTATTCTTAATTTATTTGGGAACTGCTTCTACATATTAAAGAATTAAATGAGCGAGACACTGAATAAAATTGGTGTTTTGTGTAATTAGGCGATTATTTAAGCGATCATTATGTACTTATCTGTCAATTATATTTGACTAAATGAATTACACTTCATCTAATCGGAAATTTCAACATATTAAAACATTGAAAAGAGTGAGACATTGTTTACAACAAAGACAATTGTTTATTCGATCATTAAGTGCTTATTTTTCAGTTATATCTGTTTAATTTGTAACTGTTTCTACATATTAAAACATTAAAAGAGTGAGACACTGAATAAAATTGGTGTTTTGTGTAATTAGGCGATTGTTTAAGCGATCATTAAGTAGGTACTTATCTGTCAATTATATTTGACTGAATGAATTACACTTAATCTAATTGGTAATTGTTTCAACATATTAAAACATGAAAAGAGTGAGACATTTTTTACAATAAAGACAATTGTTTATTCAATCATTAAGTACTTATGTGTCTGTTATATTCGACTGAATGAATTGTTTTTAATTTATTTTGTAATTGTTTCAACATATTAAAACATTATAAGAGCGAGACGCTGAATACAATTGGTGTTTTGTTAATGAGACAAAAAAATTATCTGTCAGTTATATTTCACTATACATATACGTAGGATTTATTTTGTAATTGAATTGAATAACTGAAGAAAAACATCGAATAGATTTTTTTTTTTTTACTACTTTTTGTTACAGGTTTTATGCGAGCATCATTAAATAATGAACTGTCATTTATATTTGATTGCATATATATTATTAAACTAATTTTATTCGGTAAATGAATCAACGGAGAACGTATACAATTGGAAGGAGAAAACATTGTTTACTCATTTTTTATCTTTGTTTTTTCTTTTAACAAGAATAAGTTTTGATGTTACAATTACCTACTGTAAATTATATTAAATTACTGAAGTTAATTATTTTTTCTATAATTTGTATAACTCATCCCTAAAATAATAACAATTATTATAACACAATATATGAATTTAAGGAAAAGACGATCAAAACAACAAAAATCACTTACCAGTTCCTAAAGCTTGGGTGAATTTCGCCTTGAGAAACATTGCATTTTTGGAAGACATTATTCGTACTTATAAATTGTTAAGTCAAATTTTAAAATATTAGTTAAGCGAATATAATATGTAATAAAAAAGCCCAAAACTTGATATTTACAAATCCTAAATAAATAATGAAGGTTTTAATAAGGTTACTTAGGGTTTGATATATTTTTAATTGTTTATTATAATACTTTTTTGTTTATTTTGCCGATAGCTTAATTGCATTTTTCTGATTATGAATTAACTAACGAGTGATTTTTTTTAAAGCTTGTAATCGTAGTTTCGAATGTATTATTAAATGAAGAAGAAAAAGGCATGTGATAGGAAGGCAAGCTACGTGTAAGGACTGTTGAGTTTCAGGATCGATGAACAACGCGCCCTAAAAGCCCTTACTGCGCCTGCCTAGCTTTTTCTAACCCACCCTTGTTTTCTCAAGGGTGGGTAGGAAAACAATTTCTCACTCTTTTCATGCTTTAATATGTTAAAACTGTCTCGAGAGGGCGTTTGACGCTGTGTTTTGACGGGGTACACTACCCCGTCAAAACATAGCGTCAATCGATTACTAATTATCAATTTCCAACGGAAGAAATCATCGTCACAGAAGGTTTGAAGTCTGATGTTTAGAATTCTGATGAGTAAAAATCAAATTTGTTCAGTATTCAATATTTCTTTTTTAAAAAAAAAAATCATGGAAAAGAAAACAGTATACAATATGACGATATTAACAGTCCGTTAACAAAATAAGTGATATACAAATTTTCAAAGCGTGTTTATTTTTTTTATAAAATTCATAATAACTTTGTTTCTACTCGATATAGTTGCGTGTGTAACATCGATTTCGTTTAGCCAGTTGTAGCCAAGGTTGGATTTTGTTTTGGGAATGTACGGAATGAAAAAGTTATTCAACAAATTTGCAATCCTCGTCAATACTTACCTAATTTAATTTTATATTAATAAATACTTAAATACTTTTATTTTATATTTAAAGTTGATGAATTGCGAAACTTGATTTATATGGGTTATGTCTAGGCTATGAAATGTTCCTCTACTTTGGCTTTAATTATTTTCTTATTGTAAATTAATTTATACTTAAACCGCGTTCCTCTTGTTTTTTCTGTTTGATTATTAGTATAAAAAGGCTTTTTGCTAAATTTGTATGTGGTATACATATTTCACCTCTCCAGGGTTCAAAGCAGACATATACACCAGGTTTGAGTCGATATCGAGTCCTTGTGAAGTATAGATGTTATTCTAGAGTCTAGAGTATTTAGGGTCGTTTGGGAACCAATTGAAAATTAATTTAGAATTTTAGAAAATTAAATACGAGAAAAATACACTCCACCTTCTGGATTAGACCTTTGAATTGCCGGTCAAATACTCTCACCAATTGTAAATTATCTGAAGGGTCACGATGTTTTTTATCTGTAATGACAAGGTAAATGAAATTTTTTCGAAAAAAAATTAATTTTATGAATTATTTCAAAATTTTAGGACTAGCCGGTATATTTTAACTTCATCACCATCGGCATAAGAGTTTCGAGAAGGATCTACGAAACCCTAATAAACACAAAGCTAGGAATAATGTTTTATTTATTTATATAATTGATGATACATAAAACAATTACATTAGTAAAAAAAATATATATATCAATCTCACCACCCAGACTATTGCTTGTTACTTGAAAAATTGCCTTGCAATTAAAGGGTAAAGTAAAAAAAATAAAAAATGCCGTTCTCATTAACATAAACTTTTATTTTATAAAATTACATTTTTATGAACTTTTTTTAATAATACTAATCGTTTTAAAAAAATGTATCACACATAGATATTTACTTGTAAATAATTTAGTAGGTTGAATTTAGAGTTTTAGCGTTAAGGTTATACTCACGCTCTAACCCATCAGTGCTGCTCTTAATCATAAATTTTATTAATAACATGTTTTTTGTCCTTAGATTAGGTCATTATATTTTTAAAAATTTCGTCTTAGTTTTCATAGTTTTTATCATTTTATTCTGACGGTTTATTGGTACTTCTTTAGATTGTTACTTCCCTATGTTTTTTAAGAATATAAATGACTGACTAAATAACTACTAAGACGAAGGGATGTGTAGTGCAATGTACTTTGGGACAAAGGAATATCTCACTTCTGTTTATATAAGGGAAGTAGCAGTCTAAAGAAGAATATTCTGTACACCTTCTTTTGATTGTTACTCCCCTCTGGTTTTTTTTTATAAGGGGAGTAACAACCTAAAGAAGTGCCGGTTTATTAGTTTTCGTCTCTTGACTTCTCATGAAAATCATATTTTTTCGTTGACATCCGCGACAAAATGGATCGTCTTTGTATTATATTAACGTAATGTTAGCACAAAGTCGCGTCGAATATGATTTTTGTCGTGTCGTGGATTTCAGCGGAAATTCAAGATTTTAAAAGATTGTTAAATATATGTTTAAAATAGTAAACGATACAAACAATCTTTACATCTTAAGTTGACTAGATTTTAATGTTACATTAGCTTATTCTAATGGTAAAGTTGCCAATGCTTTATAACAAAAATTATCAAGTACATTTTAATAGATTTAAAAAATAATTTAAATTATATAGGCAAGTTATATATGTATTTATGTTTTTTTTTCTACAACAACTATTTTTATTTAATCAGCCCAGCACAAAAATCTTATTTTAATATGAATTTTTTTTATTACAGCAAGGCTGTCTAAATAATATTTCATCCTATGACGTTCTAGACTATAGATAGTATAAAGCTTACTGATTCATTAGCATTGACTCATTAAAAATCGTCTTCAAGTATGTTTTAAACCTACTACAATATTAAAAATAAAATAATAATAACCAAAATTAATATAAGAATGTCTAGCTGTTGCCTTAATATAGCACTTAAAATTAATATATTAAAGTTAATCGTTACTTTTAGAAAAGTCCGGCGTTATTGATAGTTTAATTACGCTCGTTAAAAGAGTTTAATTAATTATTTCAAATCGGTTATGAAAACCCATAGAAACGTAGTAAATGTCTGTTAATTGGTAAGAGGGACTTACGTGGCGTCGAAACGCAAATAAAATATTTTTGTGACATTATCGTTTTCCAAATTAAAAAAATCGTCTTTTCCAACTAGTCTAATCAAACATTTGTTCCTCGAGGTGTTTGTGTTAAAGTGGTTTTAGTTTAGCGATTCGAACGAGTGGGCTCTTCTGTAATAAGCGGATGGAAAACCGGACCGATTTCGTGGTCTTCTCAACATGTGAATAAAAAGAAGAGAAACAGGTATAGCCACGAGAATCACAACCAAGACGATGATAAGAACTTTAGCGTCTTTATCAGGCTCGTTTCCGTACATGTCCAAGCATCGCATCTTGTAATTTCTCAATGATAATTCAATCATGGCTTGACCTTTCATTTCTATTGGAGCTCCGCAACTGGAAAATAAATATATTAATTAATTCGTTTAATTTTATAATTTACAACTTCAACAGAAGTTAAGTCTTCTTACTGCAGCATAAGGAAGTCACTTAAAAAAATGCACAAAATTCTCGTATGCCCTTGGAGGATGGAGGATAAGGATAATTTTCTACGATCTGCCTTGATATTATCCATAAGGACTTTGATGATCATTTACTATATCATAACATAATTCCAACACGGCACTACAGGTCGTGAAGGGCTTTGGCTTCTATAAACCTACTCTAAGATGTCCTATTTACACTAGGATTCCGAAATGCGATTCGTGTATGAGATTCAGAAAAAGTATCGAGATTTAGTCGCTCGAAAGCTTCATCTCCTCGCTATCCCCACTTCTGCTCCCACTCACCGATTCTTGGACGGGCCTCTTTCCTCATAATCAATCCAACCTCGTGCTTTGTTTCTGGCAGATCACTTTGGTCACTGTGCCTACATCAGTTATCGGATAAAATTACTGATACGCATTCAAACCTCAATTGATTAAAGACTCAAAAGCGCAAGTAGCGCCGCCATGTAAGGAGACAGAGGACGGACAGAATGTGATGACAGTCCCTGTTGGATCTGTTGCACCCGAGCGAAGACAAGGTTCCGATAGACACAATATCAGCTCATGTTAGGAGATAATTGCTTTATTAAAAATTAGTCTTACGTTATTGCATTAGTGCATATGTCTCATTCCTTTTAAATCGGTCCACACATGTGGACATTGGGATAGTGGTTGCATGCAAGTATTAATCCCTTAGCCTAGTGTAAAGATCTAATTTAACACTTTATTGAACATTATTATTAAAAACATACACCAGAACAGTCACAGATACAACATTCAGAATCGATCTCTTTGGCGCGCATCCCATGTCCTCAACAATCCAGCACTTTCAGACTCACTACACCTAGAATGAGTGCTCCAGAACAAATGGTATCAACATTTTATCTTAATCCATGTAATTATTTAACGTTAGCACATTAGTAATTTTATTTATCATAAAATGGACCCTTTACCATTTATACTAGCACTATGATTTAAAATTTAAAACAAAAAAACTTACATAAGAGTGTTAGGAGCGCCATTATGTGTGTCACTCATAACCTTGACTAATGTGGTAACCATCCATTGGTTTTTACAATCGCAAACCCAAGGATTCGAATCTAGCTTCAGTACTTTTATCTTGTCCCATCGACCAAAAAGTTCATTTTCTAAATATTGAAGCTTGTTGTTGCTCAAGTCTAACTGTAAAATTATTCATTATTAGTGATTATTCAAGCGTAAAACGAATATTTATGTAACAATAAAATAATTTCTACTGTACCTTTTCGATTGGAGGAAACACAGAACCTATTTCTACTTGCTTTTCAACATCAAAATAACCTGGCTCGACCAATGCGTCTTCCGATATTTCAGACAAATTTTGGTTGTTAGCTATAGAGAGTTCTTTCAAATTAGTAAGATTGTATAGGGAATGCTCTTTTATAGAGGTTAGCTCATTCATCCAGTTTAAATCTAATATCTGCAGTGTTGCTAATTTTGGAAAATACCTGTAAATAAACGTAAAGTACAATCAGTAATCAGTGTTATAAAATATTTCCTTAGAGTAAGTACACTTGCAATTTAAATGACTAAAATAAAAATAAGAATCAATCTATTTGTTGGTCCTTAGTTATTTACAATTTGCTTTATTTTTTGGTAGACCAACAAGAAAAAAAAAATCAATTTTAATTAATAAAGAATAGTACTTAAATATCTGTGTACGCATAAATTCACAAACTCGTTTTAATCAGAAAGCACATCACATTGATGGTAGATGTTCAACGATAGATTAACGGTCTGTGAGAACAGAGATAGTCGTGATCATTCAACAATCAATTGTATCTAGATAATATTTTAATCAGAAAGCACATCACATTGATGGTAGATGTTCAACGATAGATTAACGGTCTGTGCGAACAGAGATAGTCGTGATCATTCAACAATCCATTGTATCTAGATAATATTTTAATCAGAAAGCACATCCAGGGCCGTCCCTAGGGGGGGTCAACCGGGTCAAGCTGACCCGGGCGCCACGTCTAGGGGGCGCCGCCAGGCCCCCTTCTTAACTACTAGGTGAATTTGGCAATACGGAGGGGGGGGGGGCGCCAAAGATGCCTTTGACCCGGGCGCCTAAACCCCTAGGGACGGCCCTGAGCACATCACATTGATGGTAGATGTTCAACGATAGATTAACGGTCTGTGTGAACAGAGATAGTCGTGATCATTCAACAATCAATTGTATCTAGATAATATTTTAATCAGAAAGCACATCACATTGATGGTAGATGTTCAACGGTAGATTAACGGTCTGTGCGAACAGAGATAGTCGTGATCATTCAACAATCCATTGTATCTAGATAATTAAATATATTATCAAACTTACTCGAGTCTTGTTATTGGATTGCCGTTTAGAATTAGATGACGTAAACCCCTGGTTTCTTCTAAAGATTTTGGAACATCTTTAAGGTAATTTAAAGAGAGGTTTAACACTTCTAGATTCTTTGCTGCATTTAACCAACCAGATGGAATTTCACTTAGCTGAGTGCTGGACAAATCTAGAATCTAAAGAAAAGTTTTGTTCTGCACATATAATATTTCAACATAACATTATTATTATTATTCTCCAACCAACCAGACAGAACACAACTTATTTACTGCTGAACAAATCCAGAATCAGATCAAAAATGTATTGCATGATAATGTATAATATATATTGTACTTTTATGGAAAACATTTATCCTTATTTTTTTTCATCTTTTGGTGTTTTCATTATTATCCTGACTCAAATGATAATTAAAGTAACACCCCGGACTTACGCATAATAGGTAGGAAGTAAACCGTAAGTCGAGAAATGTACTATGATGAATTCTCGACTAGTACTTATTACTGAAGAAAAAATGGAGTATGTAAGTAATAACTTTTAAAAATCAAATATGTATGTACATACTAAGTAATTATTAAAGAAATAATATAATACTAAGGAATAAAAAAAAACTTTTTTCCGTGGTAGGCTGTGAAATAGTAACTTTAGAGCCTAAAAAACATAGCTAAAATCCATTTTTTCATTACGTGGACTTAAAAAATCTTTTCATTACTCCTAGCTGTAAAGAAAAAATCTTTTACGTCCTAGGCACTAAAAGATTTTTTCTTTACGGCGGGTAGTTGTCAAAACTTCCGTTAGTACCGCTGCAGTCTTTGTAGAAATGCTTCTAGTACGATAAAAATCCGCTAGATGTCAATGCGTTTTATTTATCTTTTCTTATAGTGTAACCTCATTTTAAGGTTTCTTTTTTTAAGTCTTAAGTATGTACTAATATTTGTTATTATTATATATTGATTAGTGATTAATATTTAATGTTTTTTCATTGTCTGCTACCTCGGAAAAAATAGCATAGGCTACGCGACTTTGAAGTGTTTTTTCTTTACCTTGGCAATATTTACTGTCTCGCTTCGCTCGACAGTAAATGTAATTGCCGCGGTAAAGAAAAAACTCACTTCACAGCCTTGTAACATAATATACTATTATCTACGATTGATACGAAATATAAACATTTTATCTCTGTTTTGATGCATAGAAAGTGATTCTTTTCGTGTTGTATTGCGCATGCGCGTTTCATAATCGTGCGATAAGGTGAAGAATTCTTCACCTTAATTATTTCGGGAGGCGTATTATTCTCCTCGTTTTCGTCATAATGACAAAAATCAATCATTGTTTTTCGTATCAATCGTAGATAACAGAATTTTCACGTTGTCAAAATAGTTCATTTAATTCTAAATGAGATCGATTAGAAATCTAAATTCCGCCTAAACACTCTCGCCAATTATCCTCACTCATTAACTACCAAACTATTTTACTCGAATGTATTTGCAGCTCTTTTCCTTTTGGAGGAACGAGCTATCATCGATCTTCTTAAGACTATTATGTTCTCTTATTTAAGTAATATCAGATTATTTTATAAATATTTGACTGTACTAATTAATTTTACCTTTATTCTGTGAATGCTCGAAAGTGCGGTGAGTGTTCCGTGGTCTAAAACTCTGAATGGATTTGAAGCCAGGTAGAGTTCTTCTATGTCAGGAAGGAATTCAAATAGGTCTTGATGAATAGTATGCAATGCGTTGCTACTTAAATCGAGAATTTTCATATGGATGTAACCTACGCTGTCATTTTTATCTGGACCCTTAATCATTATAAATAAATTAATATATAAGCAGAAATAAATACAAGTTAAATATAATATAAATATGAAGATGATTTGAAAAAGCAAATCCCGCATTTATAGATATTTGAGGAACTCACTATTTGATGGGAATTCCCCCTTAGATTATCTCAACTTATGCTAAACTTAGGGTTGCTAGGCGTCCCGGTTTTGGACTTAAAATCCCGATGTCAAATCAGTTTTGGATGTTAAATCCCGGTGTTTTGGCGTCCCGAAAGATTTTTCGGGACGCCAAAATGACCTGGTTTTCAATGGAGAAGTCAATAATAGATGATATTGTTGCAATAAAAAAACCCCGAAAATTCTGATAATTTATGTTATAAAATAATTGATGGATGTGTAGTATTAGATTTAGAAAGTATAGGTATATATTATATATAACACGAAAATATTAAAAATCCCCCTCTTGCTTCAGAGCTACTTACCGAAGGTAATGGAAACCATGTGATAAATTTTCGTTTTGAAGAACAAACATTTTTTTAGTATAAATAGTCTTGAGTTGATCCCTTATGATTTAATTATTTTCTTATCTTTTTGGTCTTTATAGGGATGAAAAAACGTTGAAAACAAAAATATTTTCTTTTTACTTTAAAATTTGGCTGTATTTCGCCCATACCAAGGCATCTTCAGGCCTTGAATTGTAAATGAAGATTTAAATTTTTTTTTCTTTTTTTAAAAAAATTAAAAAACAATACTATGTGAAAGTTACTCCAATATTGTATTAAAATTTGGCGAAATATAACCAAATTTTAAAGTAAAAAGACAATATTTTTGTTTTCTACCATTTTTCATCCCTGAAGACAAAAAGGATAAGAAAATAGGACAATTTTTTGTATCTCCGAATTTAAAAATTCCAAGACAGAATTCCGGTTCACACATCGCTGAACATTTTTTCCCCGTATCTGTCTGTTAGCCTTTCCAACATTTTTTTAACTTACATAATATCTTAAAAACTACTCCTCTGAATTTTATGAAATTTGGGTGGTTGGTTATTGTTAGCCCATTATTGGTCCTAGGTCCTATGTAAGTTTCAACATACATAATATGTAAGATATTGTAATGCAGTAGGTATTAACAATTTGTAACGTATATGTTCCAGCATAGTTGTTACTTGGACGCAGAGATTTGTTTTAATTTTAGTTATTTATACAATTTTTTTTGGGGGGGGGGGGGACACACGGCCGTGTGTCCCGGTTTTTGACTTTTGGAAGTCTGGCAACCCTATAGCTAAACTTGAACAAAGGAATGTAGTACCAAATATAGTCATTTTTGGCTACCAGTAACTTTCATACGCTATAACGGTTGCCCTTATACCTCTCTTTTCACTTTATGTACGATTTATCTTTATGAATAATTTATCATCGAGTTGTCATTACTTCATTTAAATGATACAACTTTCAAAAAGGGTGTTTTACCTTGAAAATAATGGGTCGAAGCTCTTCAGAAGTCAGTTGATTGTGGGCAAGGTCAAGAGAAGTAAGATTTTCGAGCCCTATAAAAGCTCTGTCCTCTATTCTTGTGATGAGGTTGTGTCGAAAAGACAAATTCGATATCGACGAGCTAGCCTCCATAACTCGAACTATCAAGATGGCATTCTGATCGAATAAAACCTTTCTCGTCGTGTTGGCAAGATCATTCAGTTTCGGATGTTCACTCAACTGGCTGTAACCGTGTACAAAAAAATAGCTATATTTAAACTGCCTTTTAAAAAAATGTAACAATTATTATCGATGTAGTTGAAGCTGTGTTATTCGATAAATTAGAAAATAATAATTTCACAATTAGAAATAACGTAATTTAATTTATACTAGTGATGGGGTACATAAAGAACTCACATAGAAAAGGAAAGTTTGTTCTTAAATCTTCGTTCTTAAAAGGTTCGCTCTTAAAACATATTGGTTTTCAATATGGCTTCAAGAAAATATTTTGCAGGGAAAACTTACATAGTCTTAATCTACCTGAAAAGATTTTTAAAATGGTATCTGACATGCTATATAACCATTTTTTTTTGTTTGTTTGTTTTTTTGCTAACACCCATTTCGTCCATATTTGTTTTCAAAATGCCGGCAAGTATGGAAATATTTTAGTAAATGTTTCATATTCTTTTCCTACTCTTTAAGCCCTTTAACTCGATTTACATGTCATGCATATTAAAAAACTTTTTATTTAGTCGTCCACCTTATTGGCCACCATCTTGAAAATATTTAGTGTGGAATTTCAAAAAACTATATAGTTGTCACAAATTTTGAGATGCGCCTGTGTGCCGAATTTATATATTTATCACTTTTTATGCTAGTTATCGTTGGACATATAAACACACACACTTTTTGAAGCACAAGTCTCTGAAATTAAGAACTCACTACGCTCGTTAAATAATTTGTATAAAAATTCCTTGCGGCCAGTTTTAGGTGTAGCCTTTTTAACAATAATTTTATTTATTAAACAATATTTTATTATGTATATTGTTGTTTCTCTAATAAAAAAATAAAAAATTGAATAATCCATAATGAATGACGAGTCCACCCAATAAAGTACACATGTTAACATTATGGTATCATATGCATCATTATGTGATTAACTCATTCGTTAATTTCATTACTTTTACAAGTGCCTTTTTATGAAACACATTCTTACAATTTACATTCATCATCATAATTCTTCGAAATATATAATTTTTTTTAAATATACATTCAATTACTTTATCTAATTTTGAGGAAATTCTTATAACTAGTTATTTACGATTGTACATTTGTATTATTCTATTCGCGGAATGTTTATTTTTCATTTAAACATAATTAAACTTCAGTGAAGAATAGCGATGTTGCATTGCATAAAACATCCTGGTAAGTATTTCAATACTGACTCTTGAGTTTAGATGATCCTCTTTAGATGGCCAAAGTAAACTTTGGACAACCTTTAAAATACGGTCTTCACCGAAAAAACATGGATCGTTTAAATTCCCTTTTAATGGTCGATTTACAATATACAATTTTAGGACAGGGATACAGCTACAACTTTTGGGAATCCGATGTTGGATTTGAGTTATTTTTTTTTTTGGTATATTGTTTTTATTTACTGTCAAACCTGTTTATTTTAAAGTGACAGATTTTTCATTGTTTTGATTAAAATTGCATGTGATTGTTGACTCCTAAATAAAACCTTCTATCTACGATTGATACGAAATATAAACATTATATTGCGCATGCGCGTCTCATAGTTCTGAAGAATTCCTCTTCTTTACCACGCTAGCGCGGTAAAAAAGAGGAATTCTTCAGCTTTACGCACGATTACCGAGTTTGTTTACATTTAACAAGACTATATGATTTGCTGTTTGTTTAATAAAAGTAACTTTTATATCGAGTTTTTTGGTAAAATCAATGAGTGATTTAAATGATTATGACGAATATGAGGAGAATAATACGCCTCCCGAAATAATTCGGCACAAAATACAACAACTAATGAATTAATGTTATCTTTATCAAAAGAGAAATACGAACTTGTATACAGGTAGTTTATTTTTTTCTGTATTTTTTATTTAAATCTAACAATCGTAGATAAAGTACGGTACGCAACTCGTGCGAAAACGCCATTTTGCATTGCTCGTGTGGTTTTACCACCCTCGCTGTCACTCGGGTGCAAACTCCACACTCGCATGCAAAATGCTATACTTTCCGCACTCGACGGGTAATGTACGATTACGGAATCTTTTACCGTCAAGTTTCTGCGCCTTTTTTCTTCTTGGTCTTTTCATTAGTGACGACCGTGACAGAACTGCTTAACATTAAAGAAAAGAATAGAGAAAAAAGGAATATGGCTAGCAATATAGAAGCTATGAAGAAGCAACGAATAGGCAGTAGAATATTTGTGACACTCGCTTTTAAGAAGCTGGACTCACTTCTAGTTACAGAAGAAGAGGAAGGAAAAGTACAGGCGCCGACCGAGGCCTTAATCATTTTAGAAGATAAGACTAAACGTTTGTTTGAATTAGATCAAACAATTTTGGAAGGTATCTCGGTCGACGGGGATTCTACTGAAAAGGACATCGTTGATGAAATTATTTCTTCTGATAAGTACCGGGAGGAGTATCTTATAAAGAAAAGAAGTGTTGACGACTTTGTTGGGCAATCTAATACTGGCGGCACTCCGAAAGAAAACAAAGGCCAGGAAAAAGATAGTTTTGCCAAAGTTGGAACTTCCAAAATATGACGGTAATGTAAAAAAGTATGGTGCTATGTTATATCCACTAGTTTTCTATTTTTATACTATACTAGGTTTCGCATTCTCAAGAACCTGAACATACGTTTGATGTTTTTAGGTAAAACCAAAAAAAGAAACCCTTATAGTTTCGTTCCTGTGTCTGTCTGTCACTCTGTACGGTTCCAATAACTTTTGAGTCAAAAGAGATAACCTTGAAAGTGTTAAATTTTTCATGCCATTTTGTCAAAAACATCAAAATTTTGCGTGCCTCCCCTTATACTAACTAATTTCGTGACATTTCACGCACAACCAATTTATTTATTTTCAAGAAAAGGCACATTAACGGCTGTGTTTTTTTGCTGAATTAGAAGTAATACATACCTGAATGAACAGTCAACAATGTCATTTTGGTATTTGCAGACGAAACGAACGTCCTCTTCAGCATGAGTCGAGCCGATAATCAGAAGAAGAGCAGCAACCCAAACCTGATTCTGCATACTAAATTGTGACAGAAAAAAACTAAATTAATCTAAAATAAGATCCAGTAACTATAAGTTTAGATACTGTAACACATTTCCGTTTACAATCAATTAGTGTTTTAATTGGATTCCTTTAAACCAGGTTCCTTAAATCCACAAAGGAAATATTTATGATATTATGCAATTATTTCATCGAAGATTCGAAAGAAATTATAGGATTTTTTAAAAGTTCATACTCTTAAAAACTTAGTTAACTGCCTTAAGAGTGCTGAATCCCCTTTATTTGTCAAGAATTAAGTAAAAAATGTAGTAGGAAGAAAGGTCTGGTAGCTAAGTTTATCGTGGGAAGCACATGAAGGGAACATTGGTTATTCTTAATCTTACTCATGCAGACTAAAATAAGCTGGATAGAGAGCTGAGTGGGCTCCAAGTAATTATTTTTACTTTACCTTAAAAAATAACACGACAATCGATAATTGTAAAGAGACCTTGGTATAAATTAATCATTGAAAGTGTGCTAAAAGAAAATAATCAAAGAGTCAATTTAAGGTTTAAGAGAGATCGTGAAGACTAATCTGGCCATGACTCCTAAGGAAGACTTAAATTTTCAAAATATTTTGGATATGTGGTAAAAACGACCACCAAAAGTGAGGCGTTTCAATAGGTGGTCAGATATCGGCCAAAAACAATGTTGTTAATGCTACTTACAGTTATATCATTAACTCAATCTGTAGTTAATATTGCACTATCAATGTTCGTAGCCTTCCGCGGTTACAATTATAATGAAGTTCTAGGTCTTCCGGTGGTGACCGCGTCTCGAAGGGTGTATGTGTATACGTCCCGGCGTTTTGTTCCTAATGCTAGAAGCATCTTCAGGGGTGTTCATGGTGTCCTAGTACACCATGAACACCCCTGATGGAAACCTCGGGACGTACACCCGTCGAGACGCGGTCACCATCGGAAGACCTAGAACTTCATTTTGATTTTAATGTTACACAAGTTAACGCTAATCGATATAACTCCAGTTACTGCCTAGAGCCTTAGACAAAATCTAAACATTTGATTAAATTCGAGGAGTTATTATAGAAGGTGGTGCCACAGCGAAATGCCGATTTGCAAGAAGAGACAAATATTATTTAAATTTTTTTTACAAAATATGTTGGATGGTTTTTTTGTGATTGTTTAATAGGAAGTTTTGTGTTATTTTTTTTTTGTAAAGTGTAAATTATTTTGTATTCTTGCAATAAATGGCTATTTATTTATTTATTATAGAAGGTAGTTGTTACTTTTTTAGAACAACAACTACATCCCTAAAGATTGTCCCAACATTGGGTGCGAATCGAAATACGGTCACCATCAGAAAGGCTAACAACCGCGGTGATTTGCTAAAGAATTTTTCTTCTTCAACTCAGAACTAGAACATAAAATAATTTGATGTTTTGATTTGATATGTTAAGGGCAACATTGTACGCAACAAAAAAAAAAATGATTTGAGCACAATAAAATACGTTTTTATTGTTAAAATTTGTTGCGTAGAAAATTACAATCACTCGACATTTTAATCTCTAAAATCCATCAAATCTGTTATTGGTTAGTCATTTCAAAAAGTAGCCACATCTCTGAAAGAGTTTATTTGAATAAAAATAAATAAATAAATTCATTGCATCAATAAAACCGTTCGTCTTTTAAACCAGGGCCGTCCCTAGGGGTATAGGCGCCCGGGTCAAAGGCATCTTTGGCGCCCCCCCCCCCTTTTTGCCAAATTCACCTAGTAGTTAAGAAGGGGGCCTGGCGGCGCCCCCTAGACGTGGCGCCCGGGTCAGCTTGACCCGGTTGACCCCCCCTAGGGACGGCCCTGTTTTAAACACATGTATATACGAAGTTAGTTGGCTAACTTCAATTAAACTGTCATGCATAACTACGAATACATCACGTGTATTTTGATTGACGATAGACTATAATAATAAGCCAACAAACCACGGGTTGAAATATACCAATTTGATAACTCGTAATCTGCAGCCTTTCAAGTGTCAATGATCATTTATTTATTATAATTAACGTAATAAATTCAAGTACTAAAAACTTTGTCGAAGATAATGTCGTATAGTACCTTACTTAACTATTATTTTTCCTTTTCATTCACCGTTTATTATATCTATAAAATGTTTTAAAATATAAAAAGTTGTCATTCAAAACCCTTTTTTAAAAAATAAAATTACTTGTGATTTGACACTAGATTTAAATAACTAAACAATACTAATTTATTATCGAGAAAAATATTAGCTTGACAAAGGTAATAAAATAGCCTATGATTATTAAGTTGTAATATTAACTGCATTGCATTTTATTGTAACAATACAATAATAATTATTATAAATAAAAGACGATAATTAATTCTTTATTAATGGCCATTCTCAAATTTTGGTTTGGGTTTAATATTTTGTTAAAAATTGCATCAGATTTCATAATGTTACACAAAATATCTACTTACTTGATAACGATAAAAAGTTTTATCACTGACACTTGATATTTATGTTTTTTTTTTTATTAAATTTCACTGTTTTATAAGTATTTAATAATTTAATTTGAGAAAAAAATAGTTAAGTAAATATAAAAGATTACAAATGTATAATTTATTAGTTAACTTTACTTATTTTCACACATTTCGACTTATATTATGTATATTTTTTTTGTCGCAAACTGATTTTGAAGAGTAAATAAGCGAGTGATATAGGCCGGTTCGACACTGAAGGTGCTCACGGTTTATTGTCGTGTTTGGGTGAATCCACACCCTACAAAGATAAGGTGTCGACTTATCTCTAGTTATGTACCTACTTGTACTCCAAATTCTGTTTCATTAGATTAATCTATAGCTAAACCTTTATCTTGCAATTAGTCCGTACTAACATTGTTTTATGTATATATATATATATATATGTATATGATTCGACTGCTATTAATAAAATACCTTACAACATCAATTGTTATAAGCTTTCGTCTTTCTTGACTCAGTTATTAATTTTTAGTGTTCTAAATAAATTGTTCACAGTAGGAGTAAACTCAGACTAACATTCTTTTCGCATATTTTTTTATTTTAGTCCACTATCTGAAGTCCCCTTTCAATCTCAGTTCGCCATTCCCAGGAAAGTGATTTATATGGCAATTTGTATTGTTTATTCGGAACTCCTATACCTATACCGAATTTCATCGTAATCAGTTATCCAACTGATTCCTATTTAGCTTGAACTACACAGTTTGCTCTAAATTGGCACATATCGGCGGACGGACTTCTTCTTTGATTAAGTGTATGTAAATCCATCGAAATCTCAAAATTAAATGAACACTCTTTGTTTTTACCATATTAAGGGAACAGAAACCCCAGGTTAAGAATATATTAATTGTATTTCTCGACTTCACCTAGGAGAATGACTATTAATGTGATCCCACTGGGAACTTAAAGTGTGGTTACTTAAAACCAATTAGTATTTCCAGTGGATTCCATCCAAATAGAGATTATAGATGTTTACTAAAGCGTGACGCTAAAAATAATGTGACCCTACTGGGAATATAAAGTGTGGTTATTTGGACCAATTGGTATTTCCAGTGGATTCACATGGATTTTTATTTCAATTTTAAGTTTTTTGGTAGTTTTCATACTACGGAAAGTTTAAATTTTAATTTAAATCAAATTATAATTATTATTTACTACGGGAAACAGACAGTGAAAAATACACTCCCGGCGCGGGAGTGTATTTTTCACTGTCTGTTTCCCGTAGTAAATAATAATTATAATTTGATTTAAATTATGGATTTTTATTTAATATTAAATGAGGGCAGGAATTTGAAATTGTGACCATCAACAAATTTCATCGAGGCAAATATAATATTATTGTTTTACATCACTACTCACTTTTGAGGGACGTATTTGCGTCTTTAATCGAGGACTTGCCGTATGAAGTATGACTAACAAAGAATGCAAAGAACGATTTCAGTCAAATTAATAATAAAAGAATGTATCAGTGCTTATATATTTATTAAAGTGCATTATTAAACTGATTTCGGGGAGGGAAATATAATTTTACTGCCTAGGCATTAAAATCACGCACAATTTGATAATATATAATATATATTAACTGTTATAAAAAAAACGCACAATGTGATAATATATAATATATATTAACTGTTATTGACAACATAATATCTTTATCCTCTAGCTATGGGTTTTGCATAAGCTTCTATTACCCAATAATTTTATTTCTCCCTTATAATATTATAGTTTAATAAGTAAACTTTAAATATAACAAACTTCTTATTTATAAAATAATTTGTTTATTATGTGCTCATTCTGTGGAATAAGTTCAAAGAATTGTAGGTCTTCAATTAAAAAAAAAAAAAAAATCGGACAGTAACTGGCAACACTGTAGCTTTAAGTGAACTGAACATGGTTCATTCATTGGTTACCTCGGCAGTTAATCTTCATAGCCTGGCCTCAACTCTGGCTCAGTGGCTGACTTAATCACTCGTCAGTAAGGTAAGATTCCATTTTGCTGCCTAGTTACATAAATAACTATTGTACATATATAACAAAAAGGGTTTTCCAAAAACAATAGTCTAGGATAATTGGCAGAGTTTAAAATTGATTATTAATTAGCTGAAATTTGCTCAGTTTACCTAAGCACGTTTATACTTTTTTAAACGCAATAACCGACATCAAATATATTAAATGAACACTAGATTAAATTGTAACTCATAAGAACACAAAATGAATTCCATTCCTACAGAATGGATGACACAATTCTTGCTTTTTATACTCATTCCTTGAAAGGTATCAACTTTACCTTGAGTTAACTTAGGCCCCTTTCACACGGTGCGAGTCCTGCCCGGCAGCTAGGTGCGCACGCGGGCCAGCATTAAGTATGACCACAGTAAAAACACAGATCATTTACACGGCGCGTATGCGGACCCGGACCCGCGTTCGGGCTCGCGTCCGCACTTGTCATTACTTGACATTGATCTCTATGTAGGTTTTCACACGAAGTGGGACCCGCGTCCGCACTTGTTACCTATTAGACATTGATCTCTATTGTTGTTTTCTATTCAGTTTAGTTAGATGCGAGTGCGGGCACGGGCCCGCACCGTGTAAAAAGGCACTGCGGGCCCGCGCCTGCACCGTGTGTAAGAGGCATTTTAAACGGCAAGAAATAGCGTGTTCCTGAATACAAAACTATTTTGTCGTTTTCGTAGGCTAGCAACGGCGTAAAGCTTGGAATCAACAGTTCTCGGCACAAACAAATCGACTCTATTTCGTTCTAATAGATGGCTCAGGGGTAGTTATTATTATACTCTAGTTCATTCTTTTCTTCTTTGGCTAATATGTAAAAAAACTTCAATAAGAATAATAGTAATAAAGAAAACTATCAACGGAAAACTATAATTTTTTCGGAAGACATCTCTTTAAGAGAAGTGAAGTTAATATGACGGATTCTGATTTAAAAGAAATTCTAGAAAAGCAGCAAAGGTGAGCAAATTGCAAATAATTTACAACAGAAATTAACAACATAACCAAACACAACTACATTATTATGTGTATTTCAAACAATTACTTTCATATATAACACCTAAGACGTTTGCAAAAACTATTAAGACTTTTTCCGCTAAAAAATGTACAGTTATCATGTATAATTCAAGTTTTAAAGTGGATAAACAAATTATAGGTTTGGATGGTAGTAAAATAAGTTATTTTTATCTTTAAATATATCTTGGCTTTTAGAGTTGAGAGATTGTTTTGAGCCTAAATTCTTTAAAACCTTGTTTCTAAGTTTTTATTTGTAATTTTGTAATTTTTTTCGTTCTAAAATTAAAAATTATAGAGGTAAATGATAATTCCCTTGGGACTTACTAATAGTTAACGCAGCTACCGTTCCACAGTTCGTTTAAAGCGCCACTTTCCACATTACTTATTTTTACGCTTATTTGGTAATTGCAAAGAAGCGCTTTTTAATCTAATAAATCCCAAATTAGATCTTTTAAAAACATTAAAAAAACAAAAATCCCTCATTAAATTGTTCTTTGTAATAAATAAAGTTATATTAAAAGCTGAATTTAAAATAAAAGCAAGAATATATTAAATAAATATTTGCAATTTAGAAGTTAATTTAGTTACCACTAGATATCAGGCCCTTCTTTCCCTTTTACTTTCCTTTTACCTTTCTACCTAAATCAATACTCGTATAGCACCGTAGGTAGAGCGTCAACCTCCTGCCGTATTCTGAATCCCCGATACCTCAGCTCGTCTAAAGTCCGTTAAAATACTCTATTTCCAGGAAATTCAAATAATATTTGTCACAATATGAACATAATTTAAAATAATTGACATTTCTTTTCTTTCACTCTCACTGCCTCGAGCAATACTTTGCTGAGTGTATACCTCCTATGGTATTCTGAATCCCGGATTCCCCTGCTCGGCTGAAGCCAGTTAAAATACAATATTTCCAGGAAATTCAAATGATATTTTTATAACAAGAGCTTTATATTAATTATATAAAATTATTAAGAATAATAGTAATAAATAAAAGTTGTACCAAATTTTAGTTGCTGAGTATTTTTAAGAATACTATAAAAATATTTAAAAGGCAGTGAAGTCTTAGAAATCCTAACACGACTTTATACTAAATAATGTAATTTCTTTATTCTAATTGTTTGGCGGGGAATTTCAAATAAGATTTGTATAATACACGTTTAAATCACAATACTTTCTCTTTATATGAGAAAGTATAAAGAGCGGTACGTGTCTCTACACCATGTTTAGTTCAGTATAATAAGAGATGGGCAAAGCCGTTCATCGAACGGGTCATAAAGAAACTTGTAATTAGAATAGCTCGTTCAATTTGATCATCGTTCTTTTTATTAGTTCATTGTTTAATGCTTTCGAAATTTTATTATCTCAACAATACTTTGCAGTTCTGGAGTAGTTAAAACTCTCGAAAAAATAGAAATCATAATAGATATAGAATCATCATCAAAGAATAAATAGAAATCAATAAGTTCCGAGTAAGCGAAAGAACGACTAAGTTAAACAGCCAACTCGATAACTAGCTCATTTTGATGAACCGTTCAATGAACTTCGTTTTGAATTACGTAGTTCTTTTTGTCCCCGAACGAAACCTCACCACTTTAGGATCTTACCTTACAGTAAATTTGATCAAAAACTTCTTATGAAATGGGTCCGGAACAGCTTCGTTTTCGAGATGTTCACTAAAAACATTAAACATCGTTTTTGACGTTCACCCGATAGTCGTCTCTTCATATCCATTTTTGGCTTTTTTTTTATGAGTAAAAATTGTCAAAAATTAAAAAGTGATGAAACATGCTTCATAATGCCAGGTTTGAAAAGCTGACTCCGATACTATGCTTTCAATTCTTCTAGAGCCTGGAGCACCTTCTTAGGGGATTTATAAAAATGATTTGTCTTCTTATTTTGCCTTGTAATAGGCGTTCCAGGGCTAAATCAAAGAAATAAAATAATATGTTTCGTAGTCGACTTTTTCAAGCCTGAGTCCTGACTGTACGTGCCATGTTTGTTAGCACTTATATTTTTTCAATAACTTGGTTTTCCGGTGAAATCCGCGTCACGAAGGGGTTGAAGTCCTTGGTTTCGCTTCCACTACTGGAAGCTTCTTCAGGAGAGCGATGCATCGTGATGTTGACTCGAAGCAAACACAAGATATACTGACTATATAATTATACTTACTTTGTAAGCGCGGAAGCCTATGCACTAACTTTTATTTTTAATTTATTTAACCTATTTACAATTTTCATGGGTTATTTTCTAAAAACCATGAAATTATCGCAAACAAAATGAACCATGACGAAATATGGCTCATTTTGTCGGGCTAAAAAAGCCGATTCTAAAAACACCATTTCTTTCTCTGTTCTCGCCCCCGGAACGAATTTTATTAGGACTTTTGACGGGCTAAATGAGCTGATTGCAAATCGAGTATCCTTTTCGGCTATTGGCGCCGGAACGCCTGTTGTATGAGGCAAAATGGGAAGCCAACTTTGGGGGGGGGGGGGGGGGGGGAATTTAATTTAAGGGATTTTTCAGAGATTGAGGGGTATTTTTTAAATATTCCAAGTGATAGGCAGTTTTGGGGGGAATTGGCGCCATGGGCCTTGAGGGGGATGGGCATCCCTGCAAAGGATGGTGTCCCAGTGGAATCTTTCAAACAGTCTGGAATATTCAAAAGATTTAAGACGTTATAGTCTGAGATACTAGTATCCATTTTGCAAGTGCAGTAGAACCTCGTCAATCCGAACTAATTGGGACTGGGGATGGTTAGGATTAAGTATGATGCCGTTAAATCGTATTAATAACTGAAATATATGTGCTAAAAAGTATAAATACTAGAATAATAAGTCTATTACAGAGGAAAAAATTGTTATTATCTGTAGTAAGTAATATTACTGTGAATAATAATTAAAAGTTCAGAAACTAATAGAAATTAATTAAAGCAATTAAGTGCGCTTTTTTCATGCTTCATTGTACCTCGACAGCGTTCGGATTAGTGAACGTTTGGATTACAAAGGTTCGGATTAACGAGGTTCTATTGTATTCCCATCGGAATGTCTCCTGATCTAGTAGTTAGTGTGCTTGACTGTCGTCCAGGAGAGCCAGGATCAAATACCCCAGATAACATTAAATTTCTAGGACCAGTAAAATCTTCCATGGGACACAATTAGGTCTCAACATTAAGAGGAAATAGTGATGATATCCTAGCTGATCATACTTTACAGCACTAGAGTATTGTCAGTACTACTCATTATTTTAAATATTTACATTTTGAACATCCAGAATAAGCTCTAAAACTGTCCCTACTGGACATGCTATGGATGTCCCTCCCATGGACGTTAGATGGGCAAACATCTGGTTAGCCATAAGTGAACCAAACCATCCACGAGATGTGCCAAAATACACAGTAATTCTAGATACGGTCCATTCTCATTCAAATTGGACAAATCAGCATCTTGGGGCTCTCTTTTTTAGTAAAAAATTTGTCTCATTATTGAATAAAGCTTTTTTAATCAACTTCAAACTCCTGCTTATGTTACAAGCTGTATTACGTGAGTTCCGACCCTTCCCATTATGTCTTCTTTTTCTTCCTTAAACCAACAGAAAAAGTAACATCTTTAACATTTTGACTTTGAAAGTAATTTATTAACTGCCTAATTATTTATCGAAAGACAGTAGACCTCGCATGCTCATAATGGTCGAACAGTACTATGACAAGCATGAGACTAAATATTAATCTGTTATCCGAACACTTCATAAGCATGACAATTAATAAAAATCTGCACCATTGTATTCACCAAATTTGAGAGCCAGTCAACAACCATGTGACTGCTGACTGCTTAAGAGCAACGATTCTCAGGGGAACCTTGAAGTAGTGGGGCGGAAACCTTTGCCCACTAACCTTAACCCTTTCAACTTCTCTTAATTTCCGGGAACGTTGTAATTTCATGGACAGCTTCATATAAGCAATTTTCTGGATTCATAGCACTTGCTTATATAGAACGAACGAAATTGGGCCTAATGCGTTTTGAAATTTCCCACCAGATACACATCAGGTTGAATCTAAAGTGGTGGGAACAGCAAATTCCCAATTAGGTAAATAGAATGACCCATTTATCGGTTCCAGGTTAAAAGAAAAACTGTTGCACGAGGAGAGTGTTCTATCTGATGAATTAAATAGAATTTTCATATTGTCCACATGTCCTAAAGTGAGATTTGCTAAACAGGTCAAACTAGCTGATGAAATTAGATGTAAAGATTTACAGAAGCAAAAAGAGACAGCTCAACAACGTATGGAACTACGTGAGAGGTTTGTTCTACATTATAGAATATGCATGTTTTGTTATTTGTATTATCTTTCTATTATTTGTCTGTTTGTTTAAAAAGTAAATTAAAAGTTAATCCTGAGTGTTGATTTAAACTATGTAGGTACTTACAAAATAACATTATAATTCTAATATCAAGATCTTTTAATTGTTTCGATGAAGTTTGCTGGATCTCTTTATATTCTATAATTATATTAAACATTTTTTTTATCGAAAATAAGTTTTTCTGAAGACCAAGATGACATAATTTTTGAATTGCTTAGGGTCCTTATCCTGGCTGGAGGAAACTTAAAATGAGTCAAATGTCTTTAAATGACATTTTACTGTCTATCACAATCAAAGAATGCCTAATAAAATCTGGTTTGGGTGTATCTCCCTCACTCATGTGTCTCCCTCTTTTTCTCTTTTCCTCTATACTGATAATTATGACTAAAGAGGTTGATGGGAGGTTGAGGGGTGATCAAAAGTAACACAATAATATCGTCACCACAATTTTATACTAATTATAAACAAACACGTTTAGACATTTTATATCATCTTCAGTGTTAAGTGTTAGCATATTAAGTGAAAGACTTCTACCTAGTACTAAACACTGAAGATAATGTAAAAAGTTGAAACGCATTTGTTTATAATTAATATAAAATTGTGGTGACAATATTTCTGTGTTACTTTTTATTAACCTCACTAGTCATTATTATGAAGTAGTACCACAAAATCTCAGTCAAAACAACCAATCACCTCTGCACCATGATAACCTGTGCCATCCTGTTCATGTTATTTCGTAATTTTCAGATTAAATTCAGAAGAATTTAAAATACAGAAGCGTTTGCAATTGAAGAAATCGTTCATTGAAGGCTTGACTAAACAAATAAGGGACAATAAAGACTTTTACAATAAAATTACCAAGTATAACAAGGTGAAATACATTCAAGATTCGTAATATTGTCACAGTAGCATTCCCGCAATACATTCAAGTATTGAAGGAGTTATTAAGAAAGGATTTGATTACCTTACTATCTGGATTTCTGTGCTTCACTACAGTGTTCTTTGTTTTATTTTAAATTAATTACTTTTAAATTTAATTGATTTGCTAGTGTGTTGCATTCTGAACTAGCGTATTTAGGATGTATAGGGTAATGATAACACAGTCCTGCAAAATTTAAAGATTATTTCCGGCACCAATAAAAAGTTGCCTGAACTTTATGTTTACGAAGTTGCTGAATCCAAATATGATGTCCAAATTTCTCCTGTATGTACAGTTTTCCCAGAAAATGCACCTAAACATGGGAAAAATGGTATATTTGGGGTTTTTCAACCCAATTTTTTGCCAACAAAAAATATTGGGTGCTTAAATATCTTCAAACCATGCAAAAAAAAAGAATCAAAAGTTAAATTAATGCTGCTGACCTTACTTTTTTTTAAGAAAATTTGAAAAATAAAAAATATATTTTCCCTCTTATTGGGTCTTTGTACTTCTATTAATTTTTCTGTAATATAACAAATTTAATGCGTAGTAAATTCTAAATAATGTATCAAAAAAACTGTTTCAGGTTTGAAAATCTCTGAAAAAAGAGAGATGAAATCTGACCAAATAAATAGATATAACAAAGCAAAGCAAATGTGTTAGCATTTTTTTATTTAATAAAACCCCTGAAAACACAAAAGAAAATAGTAAAGTTATATTAAAGGGCTTAAAGGGCACAGTACACTAAAAATTAAATGCTTTGACATTTTACTAATTTTGATTGAAATTGAAATTATTCTACAAAGGATATATAGGGATGTCTCCCCCTCTTAAAAATGTAATTATTAAATTATTTAATTTTTAGGTATTACCTTTATTTTAGAAAAAAATGTAGCTAGAAAATACAGAATCCTATATTAGTATTGATAACATATTTAATAATTTAACACCAAGAGCTTGAGGGGGGAGGGGGCCTTTTCAGGGATTTGAGGGGTGAGGAACATCATGGCTACTCATCAGGATTTAATATAGAATAAAAAACTAAATCAAATTGTGATTTTTTTAGTATTTGACCCCCCCCCCCCCCTCTTCCCTTGGCATAAATTTATTCCTGTAGAATAATGACATTAAAAAAAAGTCACAAAATATTTGTTATATACTGAAAAATTAATAGAAATACAAATACTCAATAAGAGGAAAGATACATTTTAATTTTCTTAAAAAAAAGTATGTACAGTAGAATTTTTTTGATTTCAGTTTCGTGTTCTGCATGGTTTGTTTTATAATTGACAAAATTTAGTTTGGTAAAAAAAACCCTAATACATAATCTTGACAAAATTTAGGCAGAGTTTCTAGGATAACTATATGTTTAGGAGAAATTTGGACTTCCAATTTGGATTCAGCACACAAAAATACTTCAGAAATGTGATACTTTCTTTTGCAGAACTGAGTAATCATTACCATTTCAAAAAGACCTATAATTTGATATAATACATCATAACATATTACTTAAAAAGCCTATATTTTAGTGATTTCAAACACTTTGAAAATAATGTCATACTATGAATATTTTTTTCTTTCTCTACACATCAAAATTTTAAAATGATATGGAACTTGATGGGTATTTCTAAAATTATTTTTGTATCGAATGCTATCTTGAAAATATTAAGAGCGAAATTTCCAAAAATTATTCCTTTGTCACAAATGCTGAGATGCACGTGTGTACCAAATTTCAATCACATCATTAGACAAACAAACACAAACTTTTAAAATCCTGTCTCTAAAATAAAGAACTCACTAAGCTCGTTCAATTAACTACCAAATTAAGGAGGTTCGATGCACACACGTGTTTCTATCGCAACTCGGCGCGCCAAGGGGATCTTACAAATCCCAACCTAATCAAATGAGGTCGAAAGGTCTTACACAAAGCCTTGCCTCAGTCAATCATTGACACAAACGCATCCAAGCAACAAACTCAGACATTGGGACACTCTTCAAAGCTCTCACCATGATACCAAATTATTTTTTATGTGAGAATTTTAGATGCCACCCATAGAATATCAAATATAATTTAAAAAAAAAAAAAATCCTAATTTGTAATTAATTGTGACTACCGGGGAAGCATTTTTAATTGTCACATTTCCGGAAAATGTAGTTTTATTCCTTTCTCTCCCTGCCCACAACACACAAAAATTATTTAAGCAGCTTCATTTGATTACTTAAGTCTAAAATAAATAAATAAAAATAATAAGATGTAATCAGGTGTGAAGAGTCATTTCTTTTGCTAAAAGAAACATTTAAGTTCATATTTCATTACATGTAGTGTAGCAAGTAGATAGTATTAAGGTTATTTGTCAGTTATATAACTTTAATGAAGTTAGAAAAATCAGTAGGTAATTGTTTTCATTCAGGTATAATACGCACCCCTATTATAAAAGAAAAAAAGAGGTAAAATTTGTGCGTATTATATGCGAGAATTTACGGTAAAAGTGTCTGTTCAATTCATTTTTCAGTACTCTCCAATTAAATTGTAATAATAAATTTAATTATAAGTACAATAAGACCATATAATCAAATTTGTTAATGAAATAGCACTTATTTTGACTGTTACTCCCCTTATTAAAAATAATAGAAGGAAGTAAAAATCTTAAGACGGAGTACGGAATGTTCTTCTTTAGATTGCTACTCCCCTTATTAAAACAGAAGAGTGATATTCCTTTGTCCTAAAGTACATTGGACTTAACATTCCTTTCTATAAATAGTTATTTAGACAAATGAATGTATAAATAATTACAGTAGAGTCTCGATAATCCAAGTTGAATGGGACCAGCACTGACTCGGATTACCAATAAACTCGGATTATTGGAAATTTATGAAAAATGTGAATTCTTTATTGAAAAATAATACTTACATTCATATTTAATTTTCATTAGGGTTTTAAAAAAATTTCTTCGTATTCTGTTTCCCATCACAAAACTCACTGTTAGGGCTCATTCACACTGGGATTCCGGAATGCGATTCGTGTATGAGATTCAAAAAAGTATTAAGATTCAGTATATTGGCGGCTTCTTCCCCTTTTTTATTCCACTTTTATTATACACTAACATATATGTATTTAATTTTTAAATAATTAATTATATTATATTTATTATTATATTCATAATTAACCTATTTTATTTAACGTAAATAAAACGATTGAAAAAAAAATTAAATAATATATTACATTGATTTATTAATATATTTATATAATTAAAATATTTTATACAACGTAATTAAAATGATTTAAAATAAAATATTATAATTAATGATATTACAGTAATTATTATGAATTTATAATTAAAATATTTTATTTAAAGGAAATAAATAGTAAGAGGATTGAAGCGGATTCGGAA
The DNA here is from genome assembly GCA_951217055.1 of Gerris lacustris. Classification (NCBI taxonomy): domain Eukaryota; kingdom Metazoa; phylum Arthropoda; class Insecta; order Hemiptera; family Gerridae; genus Gerris; species Gerris lacustris. The sequence goes on from OX578285.1 coordinate 18,838,180, forward strand.
TTGCCTAGTTTGAATGGGCCTATATAGCGCAATGTATCATGAGCCGCTTTCTAAGAAGAATTCTAAAAAAAAATCGAGGTGGCTCACAGAGACGAAATACTTGATTTGAGAATCTCATACGAATCGCATACTGGAATCGTAGTCTGAATGGGGCCATAAGCCGCTTGGTATCATTAGAATCTTCCATTCGGGAATCGCATTCCAGAATCTCTAGTGTGAATGAGGCCTTACTCACTTAACCCCCGTGCAATTGTTTTTAGTGACACACCTTTACCTATACCTATACGCAACAAAGTATCTACTTTCACAGCAAATGGAAGATTTGATATGTTTTCGTTCACTCGTTAAATGTTACGCGAAGCTTTTTCGGTTAAAGATCTAACTTAGAACTGAAGAAGAAGAAACAAATAAATAGGCTTCCCTGAATTTCAATGTAAACACAGCTGCTCAGACAGGAAAGGAATTCTATGAAATCATACGGATCCACCTCTACAAACAACTGTCCTGTCCTAATTGTGTTTAATTCAGGGAAGCCGCACCCCCTCCTTGTTTTTATGAACTCTCGTTTGACTCGGATTATTGGAGCTCTCGGACTATCGAGACTCTACTGTATATTCATTTATATTTTTTTAAAAAAACATAGGGGAGTAACAATCTATAGAAGTATCAATGAAATATTGTGAATTCAAATGACAGGTTATAATACAGACAGTGATGACGCCATCAATAGAAAACTACACCCCAGAATAAGCTAACATAATCATTAAATTATAAAAGGTGAAAAATAGGATACAAAATAAATACAATAAAGATTAAGAAAAAAATAAAATTGATTTATTTCTATAAAAAAGGCACTTTTAAAACAGTTCTTTAATAAATTTATTTTTGTATTAGAGGGCTCGAAACATTTTTTAAAAAATAAAAATTAATAAACAGGAGCACAAAAAGAATAAATATAGAAAATCACAAAGTTCCTTTGTATAAAAAATAGCTAACCATAAAAATACATATTTAATGAGATTGTTATACATCGTGGTACAAAAAATGTGTTACAGATTTATTTATTTAATGCTTCCAGTGACAAAATAAGAAACTTGAATACTTTTTTAAATTTATTATAAATAAAACAAAAAATGACCTAAGAACTATATTTAAGGTAGAGAGAAATTGAGTATACAACCTTGTTAATAAAACAATCCCACTGACAATATATATATTTTTTTACGTATTAGATAATTACTTTCACAAATTTATTTTTTATTTTTTTTAAAAAAAAGATTAATATAAATATTTAGTTAAATTTAACACTAACTTTAAAAAAGTATAAAGGTTTCTCATTAATAAAGTAAATTTGTACATAAATTATCTAAGCAATTAAAAGAACAGGTGAATGAACAGCTATCAGACAAATAAAATTAATTATTGAATGCAGTAGAACCTCTGACAACCGAATTAAAAGGGGCGGGAGGGATTTCGGATAACCAAAATTTCGGTTAATAAATAATAGGCACTTCTAATGCGTGAGAGTCTCACACATATTTTTTTTTTTTTTTTCGGTTTGCGATTGTTTCGGTTAAACGGTGTTTTGGTTAAAAGTATTTCGGTTAAGAGAGGTCCTACTGTAGATTTCTTCATCGAGGTAAATATAACTAGTTAATTGATCAGTTATTTATAAAACTATTTTAAAGCATTTGTTATTCAGTAATTTAATTTTTAATTGACTTATTCTCGCTATTCTTTCACCAAAGTTATGTTAATTCTACACTTTATAAAACCATAAATATTGTAATAAACAGATTGTTCTAATTAAATCTAGAAAAAAAAAAAATATATAATATAAATTTAAAAAAATTTAAAATCTAATCATTTTGTTATTAATATTTGTATTTATGAAAAACAAAGCCCTCTAAGAAAATAAAATGATTCGTATGCCACAGGTCATTATACAATTTCATCAGTTCTTACATTTTTTTTTTTTCAATATAAACACACACAGTAAATAAGTTATAAAAAAGGCTTCTTCATTATCATTTAACTAAAAGACCTTATTAATTTTTTTTCCTAAAAAAGGGGAAATAAGGTGAAAAAAAAGTAAGTTTAAAAGGGGTTAAAATAAAAATAAAAGTACAGATTTATACATAGAATTTCACTATAATTAAAGGAAAAAGTTTAACTGACATTACAATAATAATAAAAAAAATAAAACTAATTATAAGAAGGAAGATTAGAAAACAAAACATGGGGAAAAATACAGTGCAGAGCTTGCAAATTATTAAATTAAAATTAAAGTCTAATCGAAAGTAAGTCTCAGTATATATTTTGTTGAATAAAAAGGCAATAACAAAAGGCCATATTAAGGTTTATATCACAAAATGTCTCATTTTAATGAGCTCTTAAAATCATCAGATTCTTATACATAGCTTATCGACGTAGAGTTATGCATAAATATATGATGATACATTTACATTGCTGTAGTTTATAAGTATACAAATTTTATTTTCTAAGTAAATATAAAGGTAAACGCCCTACTTGAATGAAACATCTTAATATTATAGTAAAAAGTAGGTAATATTAGCGAGAGATATGTATCAGCGAAACAACTACAGCAACTATTTTTTAATCCTTCAAGGAATAAGAAAATCCAATATAAAAAAAATAAAAAAGTTTGAGATATTATTTTTTCATATAAACTTTTAAAATTGTGTGTAAATATAATCAACTTACTTATTTTTTCTTTTTTTTTCAAAAAATAAAATTACTTTAAATTCACTGAATGATATATACCGTAGTAGAAATTTATAGAAATCAAATAAATTTGTATTAAGCTAAAGATATAGATTAGACATTAGCTGGCAGATAAAATTTTATTAAAAACTTTGAAAAATGTATTTTATTCAATAGAATAAATAACTGCAGGCACTATTGTACAATCTAATCGTTAAATCGATAAAAAGATATAATCATCTGTGATTTTCAAAAATTAATAAAGCTGCCAGCAAAAGCCGTAATCTTTTATTATTAGTATAATAAAAAAATAAAATTAAAAACCAAACATCATATACTTACCCTCACCCAAAAACACTATCACGTTAACTGATACATTTCATTATAGATAGAATTTTATACATTTTACTTTTAGTTCTCAGGAATAAATTAACTATGTAGGAACTGGTTTTACATTATAAACCACCATAAATCTAAAAAAGAATGATAATTTAATTATGCTAAGGTCAACTCCCAAAAATGTTTAGTATCAAAAATAAAATAATAATAAAAATAAACTAAGACTTTGAAAAAAAAAAAAAAACTAACAATAAATTCACATTTTTCCAAATGGCATGTATTTAAAGATAGCATTTAATCATGATCCAAACATTGATTTTATTTTAAAAAAGTTTAAAAATGTATGTAGGTATTGAAGTACAGTTTATATAAGTACCAATTAATCAAATAAAAAAAAGGATAATTAATTTTGAAGAGTATTATTTAAATATTAAGAGAAAAAATCCTGAGAAATAGAACTAGAAAAATAACTTTCTACATTCTTCTCTCCGATAGTAGTAATACCACATAATAATAAAAGTAACCAGAAACATTACATAATAATAGCACCACAATTTTATTTATTTATAAAAAAAAGAAAGAGTAAATTTATAGCACAAAAACTAGAATAGCACTATCTAAATATAATCAATGCATGGAAAACTCAATAATTTGATTGTCAAGTCAAAAATGAAAATTTAAATAAATTTGGCAAGGATGAAAGATTAAAAAATCAGCCTAAATAATAAATAAAGTTTTGAAAAAAAAATAGATTACAATAGCTTCTAATAAAGATTGAAAAATTGTTTTTTTCCACATCAAAATTTTTCATTAGTTTTATTTTACTATGAGTAAGGTTCCCAAACACTTACAAACAATATTAAATGAAATCCCCCTAAAATATTCAGTAATTTTCCATAAGATGATTAGGGACTGATTAACTGTTGAATATTTACTTTAAAACACTATTTACCTTAACTTTTTAATGAATTTAAAATAGAATAAACTCTTTTAATCTATTTAAAAAATAAAGAGAAAGAGCATACAGGGAACCACTGTTATTTTTTAAATGGGGGAAGTAGTTCTTCATTTAAGTGAGATAAAAATTGATTGTCAATGTCTAACTCGTTACCTCTCCAATGTAAGATGTCACTCATAAAAATTAGGGCTTTCTGCATTCTTCTACTGAATTATTGCATCAATGGCAGAAGATAAGACAAAACCCAAGCTTATTCTATTACTGTTTTTGGAGGAAATTCCAGAATATTGTTGATAAATAAGAGAATAGAGAATTTCTTCAAAGATATACATGTATCTCTGGCAAAAGTTTTATAACCCATGAAAGTTTTATTTTTTTAACAGTAACTATTTACTAAAACTAACATTAGGACATTTGTGTACCTAAGAAAAGGCAATAAATACAGTACTTATTTATTTGGGTACATACCAATAAGTATGTACCCAAGTAAATAAGGTGCCATAGGGAAAGAGTTTACCTGGGTACATACCATTTATATATATATATATATTGAAAAATATGTGGAAATGAAATAAAATAAAATTATAGACAAACTTAATGGGGATGTCGAAAAGCACTGGGGCTTTTGTATGGGGTTAAGAAGGGGGAAGAAAAGACAAAAGGATGTACCCTAGTAAATAAGGCGTAATAGAGGTAGAAGTTTAGTTGGGTACATACCCAAGGTATGTACCAAAGTAAATAAGACGATATAGGGGAAGGAGTTTAGTTGAGTACATACCCAGGGCAAGTATTTTGATTGACAGAAATGACAATGACATGTCAAAGAAATCATTTTTAATGACATAATTCATTCTTGAATAAAATAAAATCTGGAAAATTGGAAAAAAGTACAATTGCAAAGAGAAAGACATGGATAAACTCAGAGTTGAGGCATTAATATGAAACAAGTCATATTAGGACTGAACGAAGTGGGAGATGTTTCAATGGTTCCAGCGTAAGTAAAATTATACGGTATTTTTTATTTATTTATATATATATATTTCAGAAATTGGAGCAATAAAGAAAGATTTAAAATTTTGTACAATATACATTGGGACAAAGGAATATCCCACTTCTGTAATTTGAAGTGACAATATCTGTTAGCCTAAAAATCAAATGAGACAAAGGGACATTAGGACCAATGTATTTTGGGACAAAGGAACAACACACTTATGTAACAAAAAGTGACAAAATGCATTTGTCTATCATTAAGTTAGTCAAAGGGACATTTAGTCAATGTATTTTGGAATCAGCAATTTTCTTTGGAGTATGAAATTTAAAGAAGACACATTTTTTAATCTTAGGAAAGAAATATGTAGGTGGGAGAAAGATGAAGATTGACGTACGTTTTATATACATATTTGTAAAGATTTTTTTTAACTTAAAACAACGTGTATTTTTAATGTAAAAATATAATTTTTTTATGACATAAACCATTATAATCCATCCAAGTTGACCAATATAAGTCATCCCGGATGGATTAAAACAAATTCACCTCATGTTTAAAGTGAATTGGAGGTATGTACCCAAGTAAACAAGTGCTATAAATACTTCAAATAATAGATAATCGAAGCGGATAAATTGGAAAAATTGAATATCAAATAAAAAGGAAAAATAATATAATAATAAGGATGAAGAGATAGAATTACAAATACTATAAACAAGTGGATGTGTTGAGCTAACTTTACATTAAAGTCAAATAAAAATTAAATAAATAATTAAAAAAAAAAAAAAATATATATATAAAATTAAAGTTTTTTAGAACCATATTTATTACTATTTGTATTCAAAATTAGCAAATAATACATTAGAAATACCCAAACTAAATACAATAGAAAGCCCTCTTATCCAGTATTGGTTGAAACAGCCACTCGTGGGAGGGGGGGATCCTCATACTCATGCCACTGACCTTTCTCACTTGGTATATAAAAGGTATATTTACATCTGTTTTGTTTAGATATCTGCCTTCAGTTTGTGTTGAATGTTATTTAGTGCGTTGAACACTGATGAGAGCTTAGGATTTTAAAATTCTGAACTCTCAAAGGCTCCTCACCCCATTTTTTTGACATTCCTGTAATGTCAGCACACAAATCAAATATTTGGCACAAAATGATCAACAGTCCGTTGAAGTTGGTTGAACTATTGAAATTATGCTACGTGGTGTGACTAATGTTTTAGAAGCATTTCTTTGTTTGAATTTGCTTGTTAGTAGAAAATTTGGTTTAACCAGCCATGTGTTCAGTCCCAAGGTGACTTGGTTTAAAGGGCTTCCACTGTATTCTGTTTTTAGTAAAAAAAAAAAAAAAACCAATGGATGTGAATACAAAAAATTATTAAGCTTAAACAGAAATAAATTGTATGAAACTGTAATAAATATTTTTATACTCCTCAATCAAAGTATCGTTCTGTTAATTTATATTACATTATTTTCATCTAAAGAAACTTTTATACACTTCGGTACGCTTTGATTTGAATATTTATCATAATACTCATAATTTTTTACTACAAAAAAATAGCAGAGAAATATATATATATATATATATATATATATATATATATATATATATATATATATATATATATATATATATATATATATATAAAATAATAATAGAAATGAATACAATACTCAAAAAGGAAGAAGTAAAGAAATATGTATAATAATAATGATAAATATAAAAAAAAAAAAAATTTAAAAGAAAAAAATTATTATAAATTTGTTTCTTGGTAAATTAAGTTAATAATTAATTAACGTACAGATAATTAGATGAATCTGTATTTGGTATGAATATGATTAGAACTTAATAACTTACACAGCCTTATCAGTGCGTGAACAGATGATATCAGCAGGAAAACTGCACTCTTTTTTTCTGAAAACATTAATTAGTTAATTAAGAATAGTGAGTTAAATTTAATTCAAATATTATAACAGTTAAGTTACCTAAACCCCTTTTCTTATCAAAGTAGCACATTATTTTGACTCTAACTCTTGGGTGATTTGAGGTTGATAACTCAATAGACCATATGTATACAGTTAAGTCTCTGTAGTCCAACACCCTGCCACCCAGTAATCCAGCACTGAGGCTGAGGCCCCCCTCCCCTCTTTCCACATGTAAGATAAGATAACTAAAAGAGGAGTAAAACTGGGAAACACAGGGGCACTAGGGTAAACAAAACCGAACCATCAGTCGTTGTTGGATTGTTGTGCATCTACACTAATACATCAGTAAAACACTAGTTTTATTGTGTCCTGTTTTTTCTGTTTTAATAATTTAATTATTATTTATTATCAAACATCCAGTAATCCGAAAATTCTCTGTAATCTGACATGACATGTCCCCATATGTGTAGGATTAGAGAGACTCAACTGTACTAAGTCTAAATTCTAAATACCCCCAAATAACTCTTTTGGTAGCTATGAAATAGTAAAAAATTAGCAGGAAAAATGAATATTCATCCCATGAAAAAAATTAAATTATATTAATGTAAAGAAAAACAAAATAAACAAAAATAAAATAAAAAATCAATACAAAGCACATATTTTTTATCTGAACGTGAAAAAATGATCAAAAATTCAATGTCACACCCTGTTAATATAAGCATTGTAGGTACTTCTTTTAAGTGTTACTCCCTACGTTTTTTAGAATACAAATGTCTTTGACTAAATTACTATTAATACAAAGGGATGTTTAGTCCAATGTACTTTGGGAAAAAGGAATATCACACTTCTGTTTTTGTAAGGGGAGTAACAGTCTAAAGAAGAACATACCATTCACCTTCTTTAGATTGCACCTTCTTTAGATCTTAAGAAGTGCCGAGTAGTGTATGAATGAGGACCAATTCAGGTAACAAAAAAGGATCATGTGTACCTACTAAATGTTATTTTAATGATGAATTTCGACATTATTATTTAAAAATTAAAGTATCTGGATTGAAAGTGTATATTTATTTTTAGGATTTTGAAATACAATAACTATCTTCAGGATGCAAAAATCAGGATTGCATTAGTCCAGTGCTCAGCATCATTAATAATTTCTATGCCAAACACATCTGTCAGACTGCTTAGGATGTTGGAACATGCAATGAATAGTGTAATTTTAAATGAAGAAGAGGGTAGCTTCAAGAGAAAAAATTAATATGAGCACATGATGCATGGAAGAATGGAATAATGAATAGGGGAGCTAGTTCATTATTCATTACACAAAGAACTTATCAGTTAACAGATAAAAGTTTATTTATTGACACTTATTAACAAATGTATTAACATTTTATTTTAGAGTTTATCTAAGTTTACACTTTAGAAAATAGGAAATAATTGAAGTTATGAACTACAATTATGTTTTACCTTTTTTTATGGGGAGTTAAAGATTCCTGTCCGCTGTCACTATCACAAGGTGAATTTGATGAAGATGATGACACAGAGGAAGAGGATGAAGTAGTACATGAACTAGAAGAATCAGATGCAACTCCAGTATCAGTTTGCAAATCTACTTGGTCAGCAACCAAAGCTAAGTCAGGCTCTTTATTCTGTATAACAAGATTTACACAAATACAAATCGTTAATAGACAATACTTTTTCTTTATTTTGTAAAGGAGGGGTCATTATTTTGAAATTGAGACTTTAACATTGTGCATTGTTTATAGTGTCTTTTAATTAGTGATAAAATTACCTGAAAGTGTGGGACATAACAAAGTGAAATATCTATCAAAGCTTGAACCGTCAAGCTAAGTCTGTTATTAATATTATAACTGTTATTATAATTAGTCATCTATACAGTTTTATATAAGCATCAACAAGATCTCAAACAGAAAAACCTAAATATAAATAATATCACCATTTATAAAGAGTAAAACATACCTTTAAAACTTTATACCATTTCCGAGCAAGTTTAGGTCTACTTCTTAAAGTTTTATGCCAGACCACAGGGAAATTAGTTCTACTACAAAAGTTTTGAGTTACAGCTACTGTCGAATCTAAATTTAATACTACATGCCACCAACCACCAGGAACAAACACAGTCTCTCCAGGTTTTTGTAGTATCTCTACCTGAAATAATTAATAATAAAAAAATATATAATAATAATAAATTCTACATTTGAAGAAAAAAATTGCAAGATGCTGTAAAAATATAAAAAGTACAATACAAATAATAAAATAGTAAATACAGTTAAATGTAACAAATCATTAGATTCATCTTCTAAGTTAAATAATAAACCCTTTTGCAACGCTTGAATTGTATACTAGTACAGAATGTTTAATATGGTTTGATTGATATCATAGAAAAGTTGAGTACAATCAGGATCAGGACCAATAGGTTTAATACTATTTTCTTAGGTTTAACATTGTAGGACATTCAAAGAGAAAGTGGGATAAACAATCAGGGATATTTTACAGAGGGACAGATCTTAGAAGAGTTCAAAGTGTATTTTTGTTTAAATATGTACAATAGCCTTATTAATTTGGGAGATGTGAGCATTAGTTGAGCAAAACGTATTTAATCTGTAAAATAGATATGATTCGCATTGTAAGAAGAACATGCAAGTTATTCGGTAGGTCTGGAAAGTAAGTGCAGTTACACATTATTTGTCTTTAGAAAATTTGTGGCTATTATATGTGGTGAAAAGAGTAGTAGCTATCTTTGAAGAGATCAAAGTCTGTTGGGAATGTATCAGGACAATGAATTTTAGGCTGTGAGACCCAATTCAGTTCTACAGTGTTTTTATTACTGATGTCAAGTTCATATAGTCTGCTAAGACAGATTCTAGGCAGGGGATTTGCATCAATGGAAAGTACTATCAACCAAAATGCAGACATGGAAGTGTGTAATCATCCACTCGCATACTAGGGGCAACAACCATTTTGCCCCCGGGCGCTGAAATCTACGATTTTTATACCTTTGCCCCCCCCCCCCCCCCTATACAGGGGGCAAAATAATGGAGATAGAAAAAAAAGTTTGAAGTAAAATATTTTTATTTTTTGCCGTATAATCTAAATCTGCTATCAAAAATATACATCCCAGGACAAAATTTGGAAGTTTGGTAGTCTGGGGGAAAAATGGGAGGTAGCCCCTACAGAGCGGTTGCATGAAAACAAACTTCCCTTTACATGGTACGGATCCCCTAAGTTTCATTAATTTATCTCTACCCGTTTAGATTTTACAACGTATTATGGGTCGGGTAATTTTGCTATCTTTGCCCACCTATAGGGGGAAAAATATTGGAAATAGAAAAAAAAATTTCAAGTAAAAGTTTATTATTTTTCACTGTAGAATCCAAATATGCTATCAAAAATATACACTCCAATTTGAAATTTTGAAGTTGGGTGGCCTGGGGGCAAAGTGGGTGGTTGCCCCTAGTGGGTGATTGCATGAAAACAAACTTCCCTTTGCATGGTAGAGATTCCCCAAGTTTCATTAATTTATCTCAAACCGTTCAAAAGTTAAGAGGGGGGGGGGGGGGGGGGACTTTTGGACCACCCTGTATAGTAAAGAGTATTATGAGGGGGACATAAAAAAAGTTTAAAGAATTTCGACTGAAAAGATACCAATACGTCTATGTACCTGAGTGACCAGATTTCACAGCAATATATTAGTGTAGAGACAATCACTGCATTTAATAGGATGAGTTTTGTAGACCAGCAATCAGACTTGATATTGTGATTTCAAGAGAATGCTATGCATTTTTGTTGAAGAGATTGAGCCATTTTTAGGGAGGTGTTTTGATGCTAGTAGGAATTTACAGGATGCTGACAGTGGAGCACCAAGAAAAGTTATTATTATTATGGTACTTCTTTAGATTGTTACTCCCTTATGTTGTTTTAGAATATAAATTACTTTGAATAAATAACTATTAGAAAATATTGTTTAAATAAAATATTAGTAACAGACAAGCACACAGGTGTCTTTTTGCCTTCAGACAGTAACATTTATATCACAACCCAAACTGTTAACACTAATAAGACAAAATCTGTTATTTTTTCACGGTCAAACATAACCTGAAAAATTTGCCCTTTGGCATACAAAAGAAATTGAATTTTTGTAAAAAAAAATAAATAAATAAAATAAAATAATAATAATGACAATTCTTTAGATTATTACTCCCCTTATAAAACAAATGTGTGATATTCCTTTGTCCCAAAGTACATTGGACAAAACATCCCTTTGTTTTGTTAGGTTGCGGGGTGGTAATTTAGTGGTAACAAACACTTGACTTTTAAAAAAAATATACTGTTAACTTACTGGTTTGCAATCTTCGGGCCATGAGGGTAACTTAGTTTTAGGATAAATGACTGAGAACCATGTTATAGCTTCATCCTTTTGTTTTCCACCTTCACTAGAAGAAGCTTTTAGTAATTCTCTAGGAGTGTGAGTGGGGAATAAGCACCACCTGTATTTAAAGAAAAAATAAGTAATATTATAATGCAATTTAGATGGGAAATTGTAGTGTAATAGCTACTGGGCTGATAGTAATATCACCTTTTGTGACCGGAGACTAATGAATTCCATGCAGATGTTCCAAGAGGATCTATATGAATTCCGGTCCCAGATCTAGCAGGTCCCATCACAAACCATCTATAAGGTGGTCTTCTATCTTCTCCTGCATATCGAAATAAATCATCTCTAAAATACAACGGTATCTCATAATCTTCCAACAACTTACACCTTCTTTTATCCTAAAAACAAAAATATAATAAAAGTTATACACCATTTGGTATTAAATAAAATGACGAGGGGCTATTTTAGTCCATTTTAAAATGATTAAATCCGGACTTTTGAGTGATAGTTGTAATCTGACTCCACTTAACTATTAGTTAGAGTATTCTTTTTTAAATAAATTTGTTAAACAATACTAATATATCATTTATATTCTAATGTCTAGTAACATAAAAAAAAGTTTATGCTTCAAATAAACATGATGTACTTACTTCTCCAAATCCGCTATCGAAAATATAAAGTGGGCTATCATCAGTAGTAGAAACCATGTAATCCACAAAATATTTCATTTTTATTTTAACACTATAACCTTCATTGTCTTCCCCACATTTAAATCTTTGGTTGCGGTACTTTTTTTTTAATCTCTAAAAAAATTAAGACAACAAACAACAATGAACAAATATTTTTACAAAAACCAGTAATTTACTATTAAAATTAGTATACAGTAATACCCCGCACTTACATAATATGTGGGACTGCGAAGTATACCGTAAGTTAAAAAATACGTAAGTCGAAGAATGTACTTAGATCCATTCTTAACTGGGTACTTGTTGGTAACAATTTTTATTGGAAAGCCTTTATAAAAAATTGAATATGTATGAAAATACTAAGTAATTTTAAAAGAAAGAAAATGACACTGAGATAAAAAATATCTTTAAAAACGACAAGTACAATAAAAGTTATTTCAATCCGAAAATAAAAACATTAATGGGTATTAGAATATTTAATACATAAAGAACAACAAAACCCAATAAAATAAAGCAATTATAAATACATTGTGAGATAAAACTCCTTTCAAAAACGATGATCTGACTTCAATTTCAGAGGAATATAGCATAATTGTTTGTTGTTTTTAGCATAAGTTGTAATACATCACTCACTAAATATAAACTTTGTAATTATTTCACAACAAACAAAGTTACAGATTCACGTTGACAGGCTGTGTGCGCATCTACATATCAAATTTTGATTTATAATCGAGAGCAGGCGAGGCCGCATGGAATAAATTATTTAGCATGTCTCCTCGGCCATCAATAAATCAAGGGCGGCACGAGGTCGTAGGTTCGATCCCTCGCCGTGATACTCTGATTTATATGGCTCACTAATGATCAAATCATACTCGCTTCGGTGGTACAATGTAAAGAGGTACGGGCTAGTAAAATGGACCTAAAAGATGGTCTAATTGCTAGGTTCAAACAAGTGGTTCGTCCTACCTGCCTAGTAATAGTACTAGGACCTTACTACTAATTGATATATAGCCACATGAAAAGGAAAGTTTCAAAGTTATAGAATCGACCCCCTGATCACTTTTAACACCAGTGTAGGTTGTTACGTAACACCAAATTTATGGGATAATGTAAGTCGGGGTATTACTGTATAACATTCACTTTTATAAAATATAGTACACTACTACATACTGACAAAACTCGACTTACGAGTTTAGATCAATCAAAGCTAATCAGAAATTCACACAAACATGTTTTTATTACTTAGTTTACGCATGCAAACCAGAAAATCATAAACTCAACTCACATGAAGGGTCCATTTGTCGGAGGCTCCCCATTCTTTCAGGGAACCCACAACCACTACCGGTATCGATGGTTTCTCATAGAGTTCGATAAATTCTTCAGTTGAGACACAGTCGACATTTATTCTTTTTGTGTTATCTTCAACAACTTTATAGTTATCGAAATTGTTTGCATATCCCAAATGTGTCCAGGTCCATGCTAAATTTAGTTCTGAAAAATGTAAATAAAAATGTAAACATTAACTTTAATTACTAAATAAATTAATAAGTGTAACATTAACTATAAGAAGAGTTTAACTTTTAACCAACAGTAGATTTAATTCTTGGCTAGATATTTATTAAATTGTATCTTCTCGAAACCAAATGATGAAATTAAAATATGTGTCTCTCAGAGTAAAATTTTAATATTATAGGAGACTAATAAACCACCTAGACTATGAAATAAATATAATTAACTGCAGCATATTGTAAACTGAAATAAAATCAATCCAAATTACAATGCTGTTGGTGAAAAAATTTCACAAGCTTTTTTTTACAATTTTTTTCTGGATTTCCTTTCCTCTACCTATCACTTCTAAGTCTTCCTCGGGAATGATTTGCCATCTCTGATAAGCTTTAAAAAGTGGTAATTTACTTACTTATTTGTACCGCACAATTTTTAATTTTTTTTTTCACACTATTTTTACAACCTGATAAGAGGCATTAGTGTAAACATAGCATGAAAGATAATAATTTGTGTTGACAAGTTACATTAATAAGTTGATAAAAAACTAAATAACAGTAGAAACCCTCATATCCGTCATCTACGGGACCAGAGCATGGTCAAAACACAAAAAAGTTGGATAATCCGAGGAAAAAAGAATGATTTCTTTGTAAAAATTTAATCTTAATTGTTAAAAATAAATTTACACACGTACTCTAATCTACATATGTATAATAAAATATACATACTACTCCTATTAAGGAATATGCTTCAAAGTCTTACAGACTCTCTTTCCAATATTTAATTATTGGTGTTACACTAACTCCCAGGGAGCCAGGGTAGCCGAGCGTCTTAAGGCGCTCGCTCAGCCATCAATAAGTCGAGGCAACTCGAGGTCGTGGGTTCGATCCTGTGCCATGATACTCTGAATTGCATCAATAAATCGCAGACGGTGCAGGGCGAGGGACACCCTTTAAAGGGACTCTTCCCCCACTCTTTGAGGTGGGTCCAATCCATGTCATGATGACGTAATTTGTATCTACGGTTCGAGGACAGAGCAGGGCGAGGGACACCCTTTATGGGGACTCTTCCCCCACGCTTTGATGCACGCTTATATAGCTTACTAATGACCACACCATACTCGCTTCGGCGGTACAATGTACAAATGTATGATGTGTGAAGTAGCTGGAACTCTCCACCACGGGGCGTAAAAAGGGCCTAAGTGATGGCCTAATTGCAAGGTTCAAACAAGTGGTTCGTCTTACCCGTTCTAGTAGGAAGTACTAGACCACTACTACTACTACACTAACTCTGAAGCTAGTTTTAGAACGGACTCACCTTTATCAAGCCGTTGAAGAATATCTAACTTCTACAGTAATCTACACACAACCTGTTTTAGTTTCAGTTGAGCCGCCATATTCACTAAAGATATAGCATAACCCTGGATTGTAAATATAGAATAATAAGCACAATAATAAGAAACAAAGTGTAGCGAATAGTACAATAGCAAAAAACCAACCGGCTGATTTTATTGTTTTATACTCAATATTTTAATAAGGATGAAGTTCCGTCGTGTCAGATTAAACTTCTTTTTTTTTAACCAAGGGGTGTCATGGTTGGATATTCCAAGGTTGAATATGAGGGGTTCTTCTGCAGTATATTTTTTCGTTAACACCATTTATCCTTTGGTATATTACATTTGCTAACACTTAAAGAGGAAAATTGATAAGCGTATTCTTTGGTATACCTATCACATTAACTTAACACTCAAAGAGGTAAATTGATCGGCTTATTCTTTGGTACTTATATTTCATTAATTAACACTTAAGAAGGAAAATTGATCAGCTTATCGTCAAAAAGTATAATGTTTAATGAAGACTGGTTTCGACCACTTTAGTTGGTAATTATTGTAATAAAATACCAATCAATCTCATTTAGAATCATACAAGAATATCTCCAGCAGAACCCTTGGCTTCATTTTTTGTGATAAATATATTATTTTTCACATAATTTAATTGGAAAAGTTTTTAAATTAATTACTTCGATAAATAATCCAATTAATATTTTAAACATAAAAGAGTTAGTCGAAGTTTTAATTTTTAAAAAAATGTTTATTTAAATTGCCATACTAGGTGTTTTGTGGAGAAAATCAATGCCCACTATTGATATTTCTAGTTAAGCAATATTCTTGTTATTTAATAGTCGAAGAGGAGATGAAACACCGCGTGTCAAAGTATATGAGAATTGAGAATGTTTAGTTTATTTTGTGTAACTGTTGTTTTATAATTAGACCGGTTAGAAGGTAGATGACAACACTAGAGGTATTACACGTTCCAACCCACCTGTTACCTAGGTTACACAAGCCCAGCATCAATTAAGTTACTACGTAGCAATTTTCAATATTAAAACAACCGAACAAAATCCTAAAACAACTAAATCCAAAACACTCTTCTAAACTATACAGAAGTGTACGATCAACAAATCATAAAATAACTTGAAACAATTACAACAAGTACCGGACTTCCTTGATAAAAAACTATTCCGTTTCATTTCCTAGTTAAATGTCACGTCCGGTTTAAACTGAAAATCAAACGCTATAAAATAATTAATACACACTTCATGTAAGATGATAGAAAATTCAGCACCGAAATTTTCTTTTTTTGGTCGAAGTAAGCAAAGGACAGAACTACAAACCTGGACGAGATCTCCGTTTTGCATCTCTAATCCGTTTTTTAGTTCTTCGATCCAAATGCGCGCTTGAATATCCGGAACTTTTACTAGAATCGTTTTCCATAAACTGAACTTAAAACTTAAAAAATAAAAACAAAAAAAATAAAAAAAATAAAATTTGAAAAACTAGCCCGAGTGCTCTGAGGCAGGGCAGGTTATCTGTTTTGTTCAAAGGCACAGAGACACGGGGTTCGCGTTCATAAATTCAAACGACTTAAACCATATGTATTTAATTCCATCACACTACCGACATATTTATGATAGAAAACATTACTTAAAATATTATTATTATGTTTATAAAATATTGGTACACAATATTAATATAAGCTAAATATATCAATTTTTTATCGGTTTATTCTATAATAGTTGAAAGATTTTAATCCTTCGTCACTAAAATTTTATCTCACATCTCACCTTACAACCCTGTAAAGTGGGTACCCTGACTGTAATTCTCTCAATTTATAAATAAATAAATAATAAATAGTTATATAATTCATATAAGATACAGTTTATACATTTACATGTCCTAAACTTTTTCTCTAATTGGAGAAAAGTAAATATAAAAATAAAACTTTTATGTTTTTTCCCCCTCCAAGATAAAAATTGGATTTTGTTATCAGTGGTCACATGATTGCACGTCATTATCATCACACCTTTTATCTGTTTAGAGTTTAGATTAAAACTCTCCCAAGTGCTATCACAAAAATGTAATTTTTTTGCCGGCGATAATAATATATTGTTTTGTGATATTGTCTTATTTTTTTTTTTCTGCCACATTTGATTTGTTTTATTCTTAACTAGTTTCTTAAGTTTATTTTCTTTTCGATTGAAGTTTTTACCGGGTATTTTTTTATTATTTTTGTATGTAAGATATTTGTTTTTGTTTGATTCGTTTTGCAGACTTTTTTCGTTTGGAATGGCTAAAATCATTTCCAATTCTGGTTTGTTCCTTCAAGTTATTACTTCGCCGAAATTATTTTTCAATGCTACCAGGTGATCTATAATTTTATTTTGGTTAAAGATAAAATTTTGTATAAGTAAATTATGTTATTATCTAAGTTTGTGAAATCGGTTGCGCCTGATTTTGATCGGACGAGTACCTCGTTACTAGACCCGCTTTCAACGCGTTTTGGTAATTCACTTGGAAATGTATCTTCTTTTTTACAAGTAGCGGTGTCCGTTCAAGTACAAAACACTAAAATGAAAGATATTGACGATATATTAAAGTCCCATTGATAGAGATATGTCTACAAGAACCTTAAGTATTTTATATAAGGATGATAATGGACCAATATTCTTATTAAAAAATAAATATATATTCCATAGTGTTTTATGCTTATGATATGAAGCACAGATGCCTCCATATAATTCAAAACAGTCAAAGTCTCTCCTATACTGATATTACAATTAGTGTTTACTCTGACAGTGTGGGAGAAGGGAGAGCCAATGAGAGCTCAGGATTTTGATGTTTGACCAAAATTTCAAGCTCTCATTGGTTCACGCTGTCAGAGTAAACACTAATTGTAATATCAGTATAGGAGAGACTTTGGCTGTTTTGGATTATATGGAAGCGTCTGTGCTTCTTATCATTAGCATAAAACACTTTCCCGCACTGTCAGGGTAAACACTAATTGTGCTATAAGTATTGGAGATACTTTGGCTGTTTTGAATTATATGGAAGCATCTGTGGTTCATATCATAAGCATAAAACACTTTCCCATGCTGTCAGAGTATACACTAATTGTAATATAAATATAGGAGAGACTTTGGCTGTTTTGGATTATATGGAAGCGTCTGTGCTTCATATCATTAGCATAAAACACTTTCCCATGCTGTCAGAGTAAAAACTAATTGTAATATCAGTATAACTTGACTCACTTATGGAAAAGTGATTGAATGAAAACATGGAACAGCTTAGAATACCCTTGACTGTAACACACTATATCATTTTAAGTGACATAATTAATAAAGAAAATCACTGAAAACAGAAAATGTATCTACCTTTCTTCAAAATATACAATATTTTTACATTGATTATTTATTTATTTGGTAACAATGGAGTTAAAATACTCTACGACAATTTTCTGCCAGGGTTATGAAGTACATACCCTAAAAAGGCAATTAAAAAAAAAGATTCAACAATAATTTATCTTTGAGGTACAGAATTATTTAAGAAGAAGTTCTAAATTCCTGTAAGTAGGGAGACGTATATAGGAACTTGTAGTATTTTACATCGTAAGCATGTTTATATGGACGAAACTCTCATATTCTACAGTATTTTGTCCATATCAACATGCTTGTTTAAGAGATGTAGTTCAATAACCAAACAACTTCTTCACACTAAAAATTGTAATAAACAATATACTGGTTTCGGCTTTTTAGAAAACAGCCTTCTTCAGATAATCTAGGTTACTAAATAGAGAGATTATCTGAAGAAGGCTGCACCTCTTTCATGATGAATTGCTATCACACATTGGAGAAAAACACTGTCGGGGATGCTTCAGTATAATTATAAATGCTCAGTGAAAACAATTACCTTTTATTTGTTTCTTCTTAAAATACATGCTTGTGGTAATACTATTATAGTTATACTTTTAAGAAGTGTTGTGCAAATGTGAGTATACATTCAACATGCATGTATTTCTATTCTTATCTACATTTTCTTAAATATTAATGTTTTTAATGTATTTCCTTATTACAAGAAAAATTTGGTTTAACCAGCCATTTTGTACTAATGGTAATTAAATTGGTTAACCACCCTATATTTGTTTACCACTTATAAATATTTCCTTTGTCTAAATAACTATTAAAACTAGCTTTGGGGCAAAGGAACATTACTCTTGGGTATGGATAGGTAATAATATCCCTTACTCTAATAATCTATTAAGACAAGAGAATATTTAAATATTAAATTAATTTTTGGTGGATTATCAAGTAGGCGCTTTTATAGAAGAGGGCCCCCCACTTTTTACTTTCTCATATAAAGAGAAAGTATTGTGATGGCGCGAAAATTCGATTTTGATGGATTTACACATTTTGAGGTCCCCTGAGTCCAAAAAAGTGGTTTTTAAAAAATGTCTGTCTGTCTGTCTGTCGTCTGTGCAGACGCCTGGAGCCTAAACTACTGGGCAGATTTTGACGAAATTTGGCATACATGTTCAGAAAAATCATACCCCGAGGCGAAATCAAGAAATGAATTTTAGCTCCAAATTTAGGGGCGCTGCTCCCCAAAAACTCTGAAAAAACGTGAAAAAAATTATTTCTCGAAAACGGTTCCGACGATTTTGATTAAAAAATTCTAAAATATAGTCCATTTAAATACGAATCCAACGATATAAGCCGTTTTCCCGGGAAAAATCAAGTTCCTGAGAAAAAAGCTTAAATCACGGACTGAGAGAGCCCGGGTTCGATTCCCCGCCCGGGAGAAGTTATTTTTATGATAAATTTTAATGAAATGCACAATAATAATTAAATTTACATTCGAAAACTAATAAATGGAAAACACTGGGCTAAATAATTATGAACTCGTATATGAAAAAGTTTGTCTGAGTTGTCTCGGACCGATTTTTTTTATTTAATAGTGTGATATTCCTTTGTCCCAAAGCATAGCTACTGAAATATCCGTTTGTCTTAATAGGTAGTTAGACTAAGGGATATAAACGCTTCTGTATATTTCCTATACAAAAAGAGTACCCTTTTATATAAGAGTACCATCAAGTAAATGAGTGCCCATTTTGTTATCCGGCCATGGGTTCAGTGCCAAGGTGACGGTCCAGAGGGTTTTCACTCTTCTATTATATTAATGATGATTCTTTTTATTTTTGTCTGTCATGCATTTCATTATGGCTATTTGTTTGTCGTAGGTCCTTGAGTGTTACACCTGAGAGGTATGAATCCAGTGAAGGATGGTTCAGTAAACTTCTGGTGCGAAAGATCGAGCCTACAAAGGAGCCCCATTCCCGGATGCTTTCCGACAAAGACGTGATTTATGAACTGCATACTCACAACATTAAACCAGATTCTCGCTCGGCATACCTCACGAACTAGTAAGGATATTATCAATATCTGTTCTTGGGGATCAGTGTAGCTATGTGGATTCAACTCACCAAAACCATGGTCCAAACACTGTAATATCTGGTGACAAAATCAGATAGTAACGAATGTTTTAAACTGATGGTCACATAGATTTTAAGTCCCCAATTGTCTAGCCTCCTGCAACCTAAAACAAATAGAGGGGAGGATATACATGTTTATACAGTCCTCCTTATTACGCACTTCTGTACAACAAAAATCGCTATATAACATTTTTTTTTTGTCCCCAGGAATTTTCCATACAAAAGTGTTTCTATAGAACAAAAATAATGACTCAATAGTGAACAAAATTCATAGAAATAAGGATTAAGACTGACAAACTCTCTGTGAATTGACATTGGTGGTGTTTTTGATTCCTTTATTTTCTCAGAATCATTTTCAGGAGTTAATTGCACTCTAATAATTTTGAGTATTCTACTTACTTTAGTTTATGTGGAATAAGAATCATCGTTGAACAGTAATCATTTTGGACGTTTTTTATGCTCTTGACTTTTTACAGCATAATTTACTCACTTGTACAAATTACTAAAAGAAAATCATCACTTTCAGGAAAAATTACTTAATCTATCAAAAGACATAGATAAAGGTATGAAGAACAAGCAAGTATCCTGTAAATATGAAATCGCTCCGAGTTTAGTGTACAATTTTTAAAAACTGCGATTCAATATTTAAACAAGTTTTGCAAACTTTTTAAAAAATATCTAGAAGTTGCAAGTATGAAGACGTAGATGAAGCAGTTCTGCAATGGGTGAAAATTTAATGGTGCAGGATAAAAATCTTTCTCTTTCAGGACTGCTGATTTTTTTTTTTTAAAAAGTATGCAACAAAATTTCTATATAGCGATTGTTTTTTCTGGAACCATCAATTTGGTTGTATGGAATGGAGGTCTGACTGTATCTTCACATTTTTTAATACATTTTAATATACATTTATACATTTTAATATACATTTATACATTTATATTTAATATACATTTTAAATGTATGTATGTATTAGTTAGCTTCCTTTAACATTAATTTTTAATGGTGAAGATTGATATACAGTTTTAACCAAATTTCCTTCAGAATACAGCATGGTGTTTGTTTGTGCCTTTTTAAAATTTTACCCTACTTGCTTGTTATATAGCAAATTATACAATATTAAATAACTGTTTTTAAATAGAAATTCTACTTATTGTGACACTACTAAAGTATTAAAAGAAAAGTTAAAATGATTACTAAGACTGTGTTTGCATTGCACATTTTACTTTTGCAACTACCCTAAACATTAATCTTATATTGTGCTATTGGCACAGATTAAAATAAATGTTTTGTTTAATCACTAAAAGGTGTGGATACACTTGCATCCTTAAAAATACATAATATTTTGAGTGTACCTTCATTCAATAATGCTATTTTTCTTTTCTTTTCAGTGAGAAAATTGTAAAATATCTCGATCATCATAAGGGGGAATTAAACAAAGAGTTAGTGGGTTCATGGACAGTTCATGTTGGAGACATGGATCAGAGTTTACACCTGTGGCGATTTACTGGAGGATTCTCTTCCATTGATGCAACCAATAAAATATTGTTGAATGAGAAGGTATTTTTGTTAGATTTGTCTTGATAAATTATGGTTTGAAATTGTTGTTAAAATGCTAAGTATTTTTTTCATACTTTTGACTATTTTCTAGGAGTTTGTAGACTTGGAAACTACACAGAATGGGTTATTGCGCTCTCGTCATCTCCAATACCTTCTATCATTCAGCTACTGGCCAGCAATAGAAGCTAGAACCGGAAGTAACATTTATGAAATAAGAAGTTACAGTTTGAAGCCTGGCACTATGATTGAATGGGGAAACAATTGGGCTCGTGCAATAAACTATCGTAGAAATAACAGAGAGCCGTTCGCTGGATTTTTCAGTCAAATCGGACGCCTTTACAACGTCCATCATATTTGGTGTTAGACATTTTTAATTTTCTATTATAAATTGAATGTTGTTACAAAATATTTTATCTTTCTCCATGCTTAACTTGCATGATTTAGAGATATCTTGATTTACTTAATTTAAATTTGGCAGAATTGGTTGGAAGGAGGTATAGCATGAATGAGAAAGAAACGTATTAAATTATGTCAATGTTTTTGTTAAACAATTATTTACAGAAATATATGGAAAAGAGAAATTATTTAAGCAAATTAAGGGACTCAAGAACTATATGGGTCTTTACAAATTTAAAAAACTTTTTTTCGCTGAAGTAGCTGTTGCAAACAGAGGAGGACCTCTGACAGGTATTTGTAGTCAGAAGATGGCGGATACTGGCTGAGGCTTGGGATCTTTAGGAGAAGACTGTGTGATGGACTGGGTGTGGATAATGATGATGGACCAAATTTTATTAAAAGCGGAGAATTTGTTTACTGCTTAGTATTGATACAGATGTCTAGATAGTTTGAGCTTCATGCCCACTAATCTCTTTCATAATATAGATTAATATTTTTAAAAATTATTTTTGATTTCAGGCTATCGTGACTTGGAGAAGAGAAAGGAGACTAGAGAATCAGCATGGAGACTCCCAGGTTGGGACGAATGTGTAGCTTATACTGTTCCTCTAATAAGGGAAATGCATTCCAGAATTTTACATCCTACACCCTTTTCCCCCACTCAGTAGTTTAACAAAACCAGGTTTCTGATACTTAAAATTATACTCAATTATATATTTAATAATATTGAAAAGAAAGGATAAACTCTATTTTTGTTTAACATTATGAATTTGTTAATATGCAGCTCGTTTGTAATATTTGGATATTTTAATACGTCTTTTTCTTATTTTTATTTCATCTTTTTAATTTTCTTCTATTAAAAATACTTTTGTAATCTTTTCTTGATGTGTTAAAATTACATTAGTTGTTTGAGCCATAGGGAAAACTACCTTATATTTTTGCCTGAATCTTGCATTCAGGTCTGTGCTTTTTATTGTTTTGTAAATATATACGATTACTGTTAAAAACTATGAGTCATTGACTATTAAGACACAATAAAGATGAATGCATTTAATGTTATTTTGTTATGAAATGGAAATAAATATGTCTGTGTTGATTAGATCTCACAGTGTAGTTGATTTATTTTTATAAGCTTTCCTCTTGCAATTTGCAGTTTACAAGTTACAATTATTATACCTTGAGATTTGCGGATGCTCTTTACTTTAGACTCGTTGAATCCTTTGAATTTAGCAAAATTCATATGGAAATTGGCGTCTTCAAAAATGTTAGCAGAAAAAAAAATCGTATTTTTTGTTCTATCAAATAAGGTAGAATGCTAGTCTTAAGAGAGATTGTAGAACAAGAAAAAAAAAAATAGAATACAGTTGAGTCTCTAATCTGTCACATATGGGACCATGCCATCTTGGATTACAGGATTTTAATAATAAATAATTATTACACAAGTGAATCAGCCTATTTATTAATGAAACAACTGCATTTACAAAATTATATTAATATCAATTGATGGTTTGTTTTTGTTTACCCTAGTGCCTCTGTAGGTTTCCTAGTTTCCCTCTCCTTTAGTTATCTTATGTTACACATGGCAAGAGAGGAGAGGGGGCCTTCGTAGTTTAGTTTGTTAACAATTGTTATTATTGACAAAGCACAGTTTGGGTTAGTGAGACTCTAGTTGATTATTCAGAGATAAATTGTATCTTTTATTAGAAGTTTATCAGTATTCATTTATTTTATTAGTGTCTATATGCTTCAGTCAATTGTGTAGAGCCCATGTAATTCAATTGTCCCAAAATTTAATCGACGTTCTTTCAATGTGTAGAGCTAGAGGTATTTTTAGGACCTGTAGAAGTGGAAATTATGGCTTTGTAATTACCATTGGCTTTACTGACTTGCTAGGGAGAGGTGTTATATGAGACATCTGCTTTGAATTCAGAATGTGAAAGGGGTTTTAGGGTGGTCCCTAAATCTGAACTATACTTGATAGCCATTATAGGTGTTGGCTGAAGAAAGGATGTCATTTGAACTTGAACTGTAAGGAAGCTAAGGTAGAAGGGTAATCTTCAGTTTATTTAAAAGCCTAACTTGCCAAAAAATAGAAAAAGCC
The DNA here is from genome assembly GCA_951217055.1 of Gerris lacustris. Classification (NCBI taxonomy): domain Eukaryota; kingdom Metazoa; phylum Arthropoda; class Insecta; order Hemiptera; family Gerridae; genus Gerris; species Gerris lacustris. Next base: position 18,862,581 of record OX578285.1, read on the forward strand.
TAGTTGAAGAAACAATTTTGAAGTATTAAGTTTGAAATCCAAGAAGATACAATTTTTTTCTAAGGTGGAATACAGCTCTAAAGGCGGCCCCCACACAATCCGGCAGCTGTATGCAACTAAAACTTTCCACCTAACCTGACAAAGTGGGAGTGATGTAGTGAGAGAGAGAGGGGTAGGTTTGCGCATGCACATTGTCTAAACCGGATGCCTGATATCCACCTTATGAATTTTTCATCAGGTTTGACTGAAAACGTATGGAATAAGTCATGTTCATATAGCCTAAAGTTGCCAAAACGGTCTGTCAGTATCTCAACACACCATACAGTGGCCAAACAGTTCTGCGAAAATACTAGGACCTGTCAGGCGACTGTATAGTGTTGAGAGACCTCAAGATGGAATATTTTCATGTTTAGGGTGTGGGATCATTCTTTTAAAAAGAAAGTGAGTGTTTCTAAGAAGTATATTGGGCATGAAACAACGAACATACTATATTGGGCATGAAAACTGATCTATACTTTTACAGATTAATGTTACCATTTCTATGGCTAAAACAGCCCAATATATATGTTGAGAAAATTACACTTTAAAAAAAAAAAATAGCTTATATATTATAATATTTAATCAAGCTCTAAAACTGTCTAGAATATAAATGCCTTGGATTACATAGATGCTGTGGTTTTAACTTGGCATCACTCACGTCAACATTTGTAATGATTATCTTTAATTTAAATATTAACCCATTGAATGCGGTTGGATCCATGCCAGGCTAAGGCTGCTGTTGGTTATATTCCCAGTGAATCCAAGCCCACCCTTTCGGCAATCCGCAGCTCTTCTCCTTGTGCCTCAAAATCAGCGCAGTATTTCAGGCTCTACTCATCTGCCAAATGTCAAGGACAGACAGACATTTAAAAAAAAAAAAAAATTTTGGACTCAGGGGACCTCAAAACGTGGAAATCCATAAAAAAAAAATCAAATTTTCTCGCCATCATAATTAATTATAAATAATAATAAACAAAGCTGTAAGAGCTCTGAAACCGCATGCTGAAACACTCGTGCTGTGAGCATTTTGCAAATTTTACTGCCTGGGGCTTAACATGAACTTCATTTTTTATTTAAATATTATCACAGTTTTTGCTGTGTGAGTACTTACATTAATTTCCCATATTTGATTATCTTTACAATACTATTTACTTAAATCAACACTATTACAAGGTAACTTACATATTGTCCACATTTTTTATATTAATTAGCAAATATTAATTTTCTTAAAAATCATAATTTTTCTTGAAGAGAAAAACTGTCACTTGGGAGGACTGATAACAGTGAAAAGGAACTATAATATAGTTTGCATTATCTACAAATAAAAAATATCAGTTCTATAAAACAACATTCAATGAGAATTGTATATTCAGGTTAGTTAGTTGTTTTACTTTTTTTTTATTACTTATAAAAAAGGTAAATCTGGTGTGTCTGACCAAACTTTTGTTTTTTTTCCAGCGAGTAGAAGTAACACACCTATGTAGCATTAGAGCCACTAAGTAAGCAATATAAATTATATGGGCTATTCACATGGGAATACGCCACCAGTCGGGGTGGATATCTACCAACCAACAAGCAACAACTGCTTCTTCTAAAGAACTGATCAAATTTAGATTATCTGCCAGATACTGTGGTGGCCCATGTGAAGGGGGCCTAAAGCCAAAGGATTAATGTCACTTGTATGTACATAAGAGTTATGTCTCTTGGTCCAAAAATTATTTAAAAAAGTTAATAAGGAATAATTAATGTTAGGTCGGATACGGCAGATTTACCAAATAATTTTGGTACTTGGTAATTAGGAGCCCTCCCTAAAAGTTAGGAGGTGGTTTCTCTAACTTTTAGGGAGGGGTCCTAATCAACAAGTACCATAATTTATTTTTATGACTGAAATATTATAGAAAAAGGAGTTAAAGTTTTAAAAATTACATAATCTAATCGAATTCTTTACATTCTTCTTCATCTTTTACAGTTATAACCATACGGGAAGGTAATCTATCCCACTAGATTTTCCAAGTTCTTGGCGACACTTTTATCGCTTAGTGCTTCATCCCTATTTTATAAGATCCTTGTTTATGATAACGATAACTATCGTAGGTTGTAAAGTAACAGGTTACAAATATACCTAGACCTTAGTGCTTCAGACATCAGATTATATTGGTCATATTTATTTTTGCATAGGCAAGGTAAACAGTGTGTACGTAATGCGATATTATTTCTACAATCTAGCGTCCAGTCGCTACTAGTAACGCTGTAAGATAATATTAGTTTCTAATTCGAAGCGAACGATGCCTCTTGAGAACGACGTCCAAGTTGATGTTAAAGTGAGGAAAGGTAGGTTTAAATTTGTATCGCACTCTAAAGGTGGGTTCAGATCTAGCGGATACGGGCGTGCATCCGGCTGTATAGTTTACAATATATTCTTGAAGCCGTGGAGACGTATTCGCTGGTTCCCCCTTCGCCGTTCAGTCAGGTGTAAGGTTATAAACAAAACAAAGCCGATTCATTTATCTACTTTTCTGAAGGGATAATTTCCGCTGATGAACGATTTCTTGTGATTTATCAATAAACTTTTTAAAACAGTTCAATGTACGCTGTTGTTTATAGTCATTGCTTTATTAAATTCTATGCATCAAACATCATTTCAATGCATTGAAGTTTAACTTATGACCTTTCGCCGATTTCTTTTATTCTTTTGATTGGTTTATTTAAGCCGGGTTTACGCGATTCAAGTATACTTGCTCCAAGTCACTTTGATCAAATCCACTTGGTCCAAGTGTTTGAGGAACTTTGAAGTAAGGTTTACACGATCAAAGTATACTTGGTCCAATTTTGTCAAGAATTTTGATACACTATAAAGTAGAGGTTAAGATAGATTGTGTGAAATGTTTTTCCCTCTGGAATTTTCCAGTTAAATTGTGCTTATTAAGTTTTAAAACGGTGGTGGTATATCATCTTCTGGTTAACACAACCCACCTCAACCTCACGTCTGTCATATTTTGACAGCTCGTTCTCATAATTTGTCAGGTGGGTGCCATTTTTGTTGTTATCAAAGTCTACTTAAATGGAACCCACCCAACTCAACTTGGATGTCCAAGTTGACTTTGACACACTGTTGTGTAAACCCGGCTTTAGAAGACATCTTTAAAGCACTTTCGTTTTTCTTTTAATGCGAGGGGTAGAATAATATACCATTCAAATCAACTTAAAAAAGCACAAAACTAGAATAAAAAAATAATTTTGCACTAAAATATCACAACGATTCTCCCCTTCGGAGTAAAGTAGTAAGAAGACAAAACGGTTATTATAGTGGTAGAAATATATATTTAAATAGACTGCCAATTGGTGTGGCACATAGCTTCCTCGCATGCTATCACATACTTTTTGATTTTATGCTTTTACAAGCCATTATTGTCTAATTTGTTTAATTGTTTCCCCTATTTTTTTTTATCTGTCAAAATTGTTTTGATTTTTTACTTGAATTAAATTATCAATAAGGCAAAAGTTAAAGAGCGCAGACGATTCAAAGTAATCTGGGGGCTATCTGCGGGCTACTTTCGATAAACTATAAAAGTTTCATACAAATCAGATAAGTACTTTTGAAGCTATAGGTGTAAATTAATGTATGTTTTTGTGCGCATTTGGAAGAGAAACAAATGAGCGTAGAAAGTTGAAACTTATATGGGACCAACAATGGGCTACTCATGTCCTACCACCCAAATTTCATTAAAATTGGACGTGTAGTTTTTAAGATACGTTTGTTCGCAAACATTAAACGACAGACAGACATGGAACCAAGAATGATCCCTGATGTCTGAAACAGATTTCTGTCTTGGAAAAGATAAATTCTGGTCTAAAAAAGAAACATCACAACAAAGACACACATCATATTTCGCATTTATTTATTATTATTGTTTTATGTACATAAAACAGTGTAAAAAATCTTAACTATGTGATTGTATCAATCTTTTTAAAGTCAATCATCATTACTGCTATTGGAACTAGCAGTTTCACACTCTGACTGCATAATATTTGCCTTACAGTACATGCTTGGAATCATAAATAAACACTTTGTATTGTGTAATAAAATATTTTTCCTTTCCTTTATTCGGTGTAATTAAGTAAGGGGACCTCAAAAAGAAATTTTTTAAAGCATCGACGAAGTTGCAAAATCATTGTATAGTTCACTTGAGTGACTGAAAAAATTTCTGCTAGTATATTTTAATGATTTGAGCATATTCACTAGACGGAAAAACTCTCAGTTTTCCTCGATTTTTTTTTCAATTAGCCCAAAAGCTCTGTCACAAGGCATAAAACTGTGGCCGGGCTCCTGATAACAATGAACGATTTTAGTGAAACGTCCACTTCTTACTAAGTAATAAAAATATTTCGTTAAAGCATGGTTTTTATTTTGAGATACGCAGTTATCCAAAAATAACCCATTCAACTTTGGGGCATAAAGGAGTCAGCTCCAGGAGCTGCATCGTTCTTACACCAAACATTCAAGACAGTCAGCTCCATCTGTTTAGAAAACTATGAACTACTTAATGGATTTGTATCCTTCTTGCACCAATAGATAGAGTATTTTTTTCTGAACATAATGTAATATATAACTCAAATTGTGAAAAAATGGAGCTGCATCGTTTTTGCAGCAAGCCCCTCAATTATTAAAATAGAATAATTACTTTTTAAAGAATGGGTTCAAAATAAAATCATAAGAAGATAGAAGAGGACTTGAACTGAAGGTTTCATTCACGTTTTAATGCGCTTTGTTTGGAACCAACTTTTTGTGGAGCCGCTGCAAGATGGCCATAGATGAATCCGCCTGCACAGAGGCCCAGTACCTGCCTGGTACTGGTAATACAACACAGTACCTGCCTGGTGCCTGGTAATACAACATTCATGTTTTCAACCTAATGTTAAACCTTGCACCTCATATACTTACCTGGAAACCTCACCCTCTTACCGTGGACAACATAATTCCTTATAGTAAAATAACTAATTAAATATAAAAACAAGAAAGTTTCATGTTTACTTGATACATACAATAATATTATATAAACGATAATATCTAGGTAATATACACATGCATGCCTATGAATTCATACAGAATATTTTTATTATCATCACCCTTATTGTAGAGTATAATAATAGTCAACAAACTTAAGACTACATTTAAAATAAATTAACAAGAATAAATAAATATGTAAATCATTTTTTTTTATGATTAACAAATAAAACTGTCTAAGAATTCGTGTAAAGAGTAAAAAGCATGCAACTTGAGAAATTGTTCAATTTTAGGTTTAAATACTTTTAGCTCTAATTGTTGTACAGTTTTTGAAGGTGATATTTGAAGGCTGTTTTGTGTCCTGAATAGTCTGCTGTATCTTGATTGAAGGTTGTGTTTGTGTCTGGTATTGTGATGGTGTACTAAGTCTGTGTTATTGAATAGATGAGGGTTTTCTTTAACATATAGCAGGCATTGTAAAATATATCAACAGGGAACAGTGAGGATTTTTTCCTTCTTAAAATATTCTTTACTGTCTTCTCTGTATTTAATTTTGAAGATAGTTCTTATCGCCTTTCGCTGTATTCCAAACACAGTGTCTGTATGCATTGAGTGACCCCAATGAGTTATAGCATAGCTTAGTCTACTGTGAAAGACTGCATAATATACTGATATTAAAATGTCTGTGGATATTCTGCGATGAAGAAAACGGCAGTTTACGAGTGGCATAAGCATTTTCGCTACGGTCGCACGGCAGTCTGCTGAATGGAAATCAAAAACATCACCAAGAAAACAAAAATTTTGCTTAGACAGAAGCCGGGGTAAAGTCATGTTGGAGGTGTTTTTTGATTACCGTGGCTTGATTCATTATGAATTTATTCCTGAAGGGAGAACAGTAAACATAGAATTGTATTCAGAGATCTTAAGACAGTTACGGAAACGAATTCGACGAAAACTACCTGAAAAATGGGCAGGGAATGATTGGTTTTTGTTGCATGACAATGCCCTGTCACATCGACCTCTAATGGTGAAGCAATATCTTGCCAAGAACAATGTTACCACTCTGGAACACCCTCCCCAAATATTCTCCCAATCTTGTACCACCAGATTTTTACCTGTTTCCATGGCTGAAAATGGCATTGAAGGGACATCGCTTTGCTGATTCCTCAGAGGTAATTGAAAATGCGACGGAGCGGCTGAAAGAACTTTCGAAAAACGGCTTTCAGGAGTGTTTCCAACAATTGTATGAACGTTGGAATAAATGTGTAGATGCAGGAGGAGATTATTTTGAGGGAAAATAATGTGAGAATGTTATATATACTGTATACTGTCAATAAATTTTTATTAACCAATTCGGGGAACTTTTTGACCCTACCTCGTATACATTCTTCTATGTGGTCTGGGCTGGGCTTTGGTCTGGTGCCCCATGTTACTCCAAACATTTTGGTCTGATGTCCTGGAGTGCCAACCTCTCATAATTGCCACCAGATTGTTCTGTACTCCATCCATCCATCTAATCCTGGGGCGCTCTCTTCTTCTCATAAACAGCCTTTTGTGTAGTATGCTTCGGGATTCTATCGCCTGTCATACTCTCTAGCTTTTCATCGTATTGTATCCTCCATATGCCCTGGTCTATTATGGGACCATACATTTTGGGTAGGATACATATTTTGAAGGTCATTAATAATAAGGAAACAAAATCCTGATGGGTAACAGGTTTGCTAGGAGGACAATAAACAGAGGAAATTGTGTGGTCAAGTGGTCAGGCTTTTAGGGTTATGGCCGTAGATTGGATAGATTCTGTAGGTTTAAAAAGGATGCAGAAAGTGGGAAAGGTAATTTCTTTTAAGGATCGCACTACCCCCTTGTGCAGTGTTATTTGGATGGTCATTTCTGTACTAACTATAGGTACTATCTGAAATTCGATGTTTACGTTACATATATCCACAGAAGTAAAGATAAACATTATAATCAGAAATTTGGATCCTTGAAGGGTAAGAAGAAGAAGAAGACTAGTACTCTTTCATGCTAGGTGGCAATGTTTTGGCTACTCGAGCCTAAAAATAATATTTATTTATTGTAACATGACATACATAAGACTAATCATTGTAGATAACATATTGGAAATAATTTAGTAATTACCTCTATCCTAAAACGTTAAAAATCTATTCTCAAGCAGGAAAAAAGGTTGATAATTTGAGTTGTGTCAAGTCTCATTGGGGAACTTTTCGTTCACCACGTCAATTTTCTATAATCAATTATTCACAGTACTTGTAATGTGGTGAACGAAAAGTTCCCCAATGAGACTTAACACAACTCAAATGATCACCCTTTTTTTCTGCTTAGCAAATCTCAGTGCATGGGAGAATCCGTATAATGTTCGCGTAAGAACAAAATCCAAATTGAGCTAGAAAATACACTTTAATTTATGAATATTCAAAATAAACATACAAAATCATAATAAGTTATCATTAAAACTGCATAGGGATTTAATAAAATAATAAAAAATACGAGAGAAAAAACAATTTATTTTGTAAATATGTATTAAAAATTAAAGAAATGTTTCTAACATAAATAGCACTCACTTGTAAGTAAATCTAATATTTATTATTAGAAGGGCTTAGATTAACTTAACATTAAGGTACTCATAAAAACTAAAATCTTTTGCAAATATGTAATATACATATGATACAATTGAGTCTATATTCAATAAAAAAAGAAAGGTGTGATTTATTCATGTACATACTCCTAAATAAATTAGAAATGACTCACATTTCAAATCTAGATTAAACTTATTATTATGTTATATACCTTATAATTATAAACAACCAACGTTAGGCGACTTGAAGCCCACATTGGAATTGGAAATTTAGACTTCGACGGATCAATAAAGTTATCTGTGATATAGTCCCAAAATCGATCATTGCAATGGCTATTTTTTGGCTCATAAAATCTTCAATATAATATTACTACGTTCACACATCGTTTTGGAAACGGTTTTGAAAACGATCCGCTAGTTCAAAACGCTGTACGAACGGAGATCGACGGATCGTATCGGGTTAGATCCGCTCCACCAAAAATACGAGATCGGATCGGGGGATCGAAATTCAAAACGCTCGTGTGAACAGGTCGTGGAGGGGATCGAGATATCAGGTTATTTTAATCTTTTCCACTTTTTAAGTTCTTGATGCTTTTAAGTTTTCGTGAGCTTCCGTTTCCTTTTTTTTTTAACTGCAAAAACGTTTTTAAACAAAAGTTAATACTATAAAGAACCTGTAAAAACTTTTAATCACTTGTAAATAAAATGTAAAAATTCACGGACATATTAGGTAACAAGAAAGAAGGTTTTACTCGTGACGTCACCGTTACGAGATTTCGAAAACAAAAATGTTTCAACTTCTATATAGGGTAGTCCTATATAGGGTAGTCCGAAGATGAACTTCATCAGTTGACCATCGTTGGTAGAACATCGGTAGACCTCAGTAAATTTTAAATCCTGAATTTTACTTCACCAAGCTTGTGCTAAATTAAATCTGCACCCTGTAATTGAAGTGCTTAGGAAGACATTTCGAACGGCTTGTTGGATTCCAATTTCGAAGTCCGCTACTAAGTTCTTTGGGTTTAGACGGGGTGCAAGAAGGTATAACCCTGGGCTTATCTGACCTCCCCCTTCAGACATTTTAGACTAAAGCGGCCTACACACATGGGAACTTGGTTCGTATGAACCAAGTGTGTAGAGGTGAACGAACCAAGTTCGTGACGAACTTGGTCTTCCATCGGGTTGGAAAACATTTGTTCGGTTCGCCGGCAGAGCGAACCAGGTTCGCCTGTGTGTAGAGGACACGAACCGATGTTCGTCATTTTATCAGAGAGAGGCTGGCGCACTTCGACCGTCACCTTTTTCTAATCCTAAGGGGGGCTGGCGCACTTCGGTACCAGCCAGGGAATCCAATCCCGGATGAATTTTTCAATCCCGGGATTTTGGGACCGCAAACACGAATCCTGGGACCAATCCCAGGAATGCCCAAATTCCAACTAGACTGATAAAAAGCCTAGAAGCATGTAGTTATGATGTAGTATTATTTATTTAATTATTATTATAACAAAATATGTTTTTTTAAAAAAAAGAAGATAAACATTAATCACACTAAAGGAGCAAAAACATTGTTCGTCAATGTGGTCAGGTAGGTAAATAGTAGATACGTAAAAGCTACACAGTGGTTTTTAGTTTTAGGCAATAAGTTGTATATTTAAACTGTAAACTGCATCATTTTTACTAATAAATGCAATTTCATTTTTAAAAAAATTAAATACATTACATAATAAAATAATGAATTATTAATAAACTAAGTAGGTAAAAGATGTACCTAATGAAAACAACTAATCATCCCTGTAATACGTTTTAGCAGCAAACAAAACTCTTCATTCTCGACATGTTCATAAAAAAATGCTGTTTTGGTTTTAAAATTATTTGAATTTATGAAACTTAAACAAAATTGAACAACACTCCGCCATTTTCAAATAGAGCTATTTCTTTTCTTATTGTAATTAAAAGCTCAGTTTTCGTCTGTGCTTCAGGTTCAACAGTTTTCATAATTTTTTCATAAGTTTTTGATTTGAAAGTTGTGTAAGTGTAGCTGGAGCTGGATAAATACTTCCCTCTTTCTTAGTACCTCCTTGAGTCCACATCGCGCAGTCAACAAATCACAGAATATGTCTACTCTTACTACGCTACTAGGTGCACCCGACTAATATTATTGTTTATTCAAGTCATTTATTTGGTTGTTTATTTAGTTAGTTCACTACTTATAAATAAATTAATTATGCTTATTTAGAAAATCTATTATTCTCTTGATTAAACAGTACTTCGACCGGTCAAAATACCTTAAAACGTAAAAATATCCAAATCCCGAAATCCCGGGACTGTTACTTTATAATCCCGGGATTGCCGTAGGGGTAAAATCAGCTCGGGATCCGGGATCGATTCCCTAGACGTGGGCGTGGGCCTCTTGTCTATGGCATTCCCCATAAGCTTGCTGACTCGGGTCGGACTAGTGTTCGTCCAAATTAAGTGGGAAAACAGAGGCAATATAAATAAATCTGTTTGCCATATTGTGACAAAACTTTTTCGTATTACATACATAATAATACTAAATTTAAATTCAAAAAGCGTGCAGAAAATATTTGATGCCAAATGTCCCAATTAATTACCTAGCGAATAGTTCTTTTGTTTTGCTATAGGTATTTAATTTTCTTAGAGAATTCATAGTGAGACATTTTTAGATAGAATATAGAAATTTGGAACTCGTGTGTGCTCCAAATCCACGTTTTTTGCGGTTTAGGCCCGGTGTTATCTTCCAAGCTTACCAAAGAAAGTGGAAGATATGTGATATAGTTCTGAAGAACGAACATTTTTGTCTCCGATTTCAAAAATTCAGAAATCCGTTTCAGATATCAGGGTACATATCACAAGGTCCCATGTCTACCTAGACACGAAACTAACATATCTTAAAAGCTATTCGACCGATATTAATGAAATTTTGATGGTAGGTCATAATTAGCCAAGTCATAACATTGTTGGTCCCATATAAGTTTCAATCTTGTGCACCTACATGTTTCTCTTCACATGCGCATAGACGTACATTTATTTACACCTATATATCTTCAAAAGTAAGTACTCATCTGATTTTTATGAAATTTGAATGGTTGATTTAAAGTATCCCGCAGATAACCCCTGATTAATTTTAACCGTCTTCGCTCTTAAAATGTTGCTAAATTGATATTTTAATTCGTGTAAAATAGTCTGCCAATTTGTGGATATAGCTTCCTCGCGTCCTATTTCGTATACTTTAATGATTTTATATTTTTACAACCTTTTATTGTCAAATTTATTTAATTTTCCCCTCGTTTTTAAATGTGTCAAAATTGGTTTGATTTTTTACATGATTTAAATGATCAGTTTAGCAAAATTTAAAGAGCGCAGACGGTTGAAATTAATCTGGGGCGATCTGTGAGCTACTTTTCGATCAGCCAAATTTCATAAAAATCAGATGAGAGAGAACAAAAGGACGCAGATATAAAACTTATTAGTAGGTCATGTCGAAAATCTGGCTACTTAAGACGAATGTGTTAGTTGGTGCAAGGTAGGTCCTTTTATATGGTCTGAGGCAAAATAGTGTAGATAACTTATTCACGCATAGCGTATCTCTATGTGAGTCTCTCGCCACAGACTCTGGGAATGTTTTACACACTGTCTGACTCATATACATATAACTATGAATGCGCATAATAAAAATACCTGGGTTTTGACTGGATAGAACAGCGCAATATTTCTTCTAAAACTAATCAAAAACAGAAAAGCTCGTATGCACTGAAAAATTCACACGATAATCACAAAAGTTTACCAAATATGAATCAAATTATAAATATTTAACTGTGCCAAAAAGTGGCGACAAAAAATCCTCTTTAACTTAATTAAATTATTATAGAATGAAGAGCCCATATTCACTCTGTCTGCTGTCTTGGCCCAAAGCCGACTCTCTCAAACAGGCTCTTACTCTCTAAATTGGTTTTATTTGACAAATGTTTAATTTTGTTTTTTCAGCCACTGAAAGAATATCGGAAAACATCCATATCGTCGCTAATGAACCTTCCTTGGCATTTTATCGTCTTCAAGAGCATGTGCGAAAAGCTTTACCTTCGATGGTCGAGAAAAGAATTGAAGTTATGAAGCTTAACCATGAACTTACAGGTTGCTGTTACGATGTCGAATATTCTCTCAGGTAGTTATTCAATTATTTCATTTGGCCTTTTTACAGAGACAGACTACTGTAAGGTACCTGCAACAAATGTTATCTGTTGTTTTGCAAATAACTAATTGACTTAACAGTTTTATAAGTAACTAGGCAGCTATTTTAAAATAAACGTATTTACTTGTTTGTACTTACTCTGCATTTGATTAGTCTAGAGTTTATAATATAAAACACTTGGTTTCAGTTAATTTAAAAATTTATTTTTTTACACTGGTAAGAATAATAAAGCACTACTGGTACGAATACTATAATAATAGCACCATGTTAAAAGAAGGTACCTTTGAGTGTCTAAACAAGAGTCGAAAATAATACAGTGCAACCTATTCATACCTCTTTCCTAGTGAATTAAAATATTAACACAACGTTAAGGCCCGGCGCATATTGAACCCACGCCACGCACAGCCCACGCGTGGGGGGTTTTGTAAACTACAGGTTCCTAACATTGGCGCATATTGAACCCAGCCCACGGCTAGCCCACTCAGTCGTCACCCATGCGTGGATAGGTTTGTGCCAGCCGTACAGATTTCGTGGGTCGTGGGTCAGACTTTTGCAATAGATTCAAGGAACTAATTTGCCTAGTACTAGAGAATCCAGTATTATATAATATAATACCAGCCATCAAGATTACATGCGAATCAAGCTTAAAGATGAAATAAGTTAATTTATTTATATTATAAAATATTCTATTTCTATAAATATTATTCATGGAGTTAATTAGGTAAATAATACAATTAATTTAACTAAATTATATAATTAATCAACAATTAAATAAAAACAAAACTAACCAAGGAAAAAAAATATACTAAACTGCGAAAATTTTAATTTTGTTTTAACAAATATAAAAGAAGTCAAAATAAAAAGAAAAAATATATTATTAATACTAGATTATAATTATTAAACACTTCTTTTAACGCTTATTTTTTTTTAATCTAGTATCCCAATTAATTAATCATTGCTAATTTTACAAGCTAAGAATTTGTTAAACATAATAAGATAAAATAATATATGTAGCTTCTATTTAATTACTTTCCGCATATATTATATCTATATTTTTAATAATATTAAATCTAGTTTTTTAATACATAAACCTTTTATTTATTTTATTTTTACTTTGTATCATGGGAGCCTATATGGAAGGAAAAATATTTCATGAATTTTTGTGAACTAGTCCCTGTTCAGCCGGAAAGTTTTTCTTAACACCTTTTGAGGAATTTCCTGACACAATTTAAATTCTCCATAGGTACCTCTCTTACGTAAATATTTGTTTTGTCTACCTCTGTTTTTTGTTTTAATTAATAAATGAATAATATCTAGTACCTCTTCCTCAGTTTCTGAATCGATATCGTAAGAAGAAATGTAGGAGAGACCACAGTTGGGCGTGGACTGGGTTTCAATATGCGGTGCCTAGCCCATGCGTGGACGTGGGGCTTGCGTGGGTTGACGTGGCCTGTGCGTGGCGTGGGTTCAATATGCGCCGGGCCTAACTCTTATGTTGTTAGTTTAATAAAACAAAATCCGGTCTAATATCGAGAACGCAGATGTTTAATTTTACATGTGATTGATTTATACAGGTACATAACTTTAATTATATAGAGTATACAAAAATGTTACTAACTAAACATTAATCTAATTTAGGATTTACTATTCAATGTATTTTCTTTAGAAACTCATCATCTCCCCTCATTGATACTCGTTAACTTGGAGTGCACCATTGGGCAAATTGACCCAAACAGGTCCCAAAGTTTTGCACTAGTTTTGCGACGTCGAGTTTGAGTTTTGCGACGGCTTCCTTATCACGATTAATCACAAGTCAAATAAGTAAACCAAGTTAACTCTGGAGTGCACCATCCGATTTGACCCAAAGAGGTCCCAAAGTTTTGCAACGTTGAGTTTGAGTTTTGCTACGGTTCACAAACGTCGCAAATTCCATATATCATTAAACAATTGTAAGGTGCACTCTAAGTTAACGCTGGAGTGCACCATCGGCCGAATTGACCCAAACAGGTCCCAAAGTTTTGCACTAGTTTTGTGACGTTTTGCGACGTCGAGTTTGAGTTTTGCGACGCCTTACTTATTGCGATTAATCACAAGTCAAATAAGTAAACCTAGTTAACTCTGGAGTGCACATCCGAATTAACCCAAACAGGTCCCAAAGTTTTGCACTGGTTTTGCGACGTCGAGTTTGAGTTTTGCAACGGCTTACTTATTGCGATTAATCGCAAGTCAAATAAGTAAACCAAGTTAACGCTGGAGTGCACCATCGCCCGAATTGTCCCAAACAGGTCCCAAAGTTTTGCACTGGTTTTGCGACGTAATGCGACGTCGAGTTTGAGTTTAGCGACGGCTTACTTATTGCGATTAATCGCAAGTCAAATAAGTAAACCAAGTTAACTCTGGAGTGCACCATCCGAATTAACCCAAACAGGTCCCAAAGTTTTGCACTGGTTTTGCGACGTTATGCAACGTCGAGATTGAGTTTTGCGACGGCTTACTTATTGCGATTAATCACAAGCGAAATAAGTAAACCTAGTTAACTCTGGAGTGCACCATCTGAATTGACCCATAAAGGTCCTAAAGTTTTGCACTGGTTTTGCGACGTTATGCGACGTCGAGTTTGAGTTTTGCGACGGCTTCCTTATAGCGATTAATCACAAGTCGAAAGTGCAATCCAAGTTAACGTTGGAGTGCACCATCGGTCGATTTCAACCAAAAAGGTCTCAACGTTTTGCACTAGTTTTGTGACATTGAGTTTGAGTTTTGCGACGGCTTACTTATTGCGATTAATCGCAAGTCAAATAAGTAAACCAAGTTAACTCTGGAGTGCACCATCCGAATTAACCCAAACCGGTCCCAAAGTTTTGCACTGGTTTTGCGACGTTATGCAACGTCGTGTTTGAGTTTTGCGACGGCTTACTTATTGCGATTAATCACAAGTCCAATAAGTAAACCAAGTTAACTCTGGAGTGCACCATCTGATTTGACTCAAAGAGGTCCCAAAATTTTTCACTAGTTTTGCAACGTAATGCGACGTCGAGTTTGAGTTTTGCGACGGCTTCCTTATAGCGATTAATCACAAGTCAAAAGTGCACTCCAAGTTAACGCTGGAGTGCATCATCGGTCGATTTCAACCAAAAAGGTCTCAAAGTTTTGCACTAGTTCTGCGACGTTTTGCGACGTTGAGTTTGAGTTTTGCGACGGTTCACAAACGTCGCAAATTCCATATTTCATTAAAAAATTGAAAGGTGCACTCTAAGTTAACGCTGGAGTGCACCATCGGCCGGATTGACCCAAACAGGTCCCAAATGTTTGCACTAGTTTTGCGACGTCGAGTTTGAGTTTTGCGACGGCTTCCTTATCACGATTAATCACAAGTCAAATAAGTAAACCAAGTTAACTCTGGAGTGCACCATCCGATTTGACCCAAAGAGGTCCCAAAGTTTTGCACTGGTTTTGCGACGTTATGCAACGTCGAGATTGAGTTTTGCGACGGCTTCCTAATCGCGATTAATCACAAGTCAAATAAGTAAACCATGGTAACTCTGGAGTGCACCATCCGATTTGACTCAAAGAGGTCCCAAAGTTTTAAGGAAGCCGTCGCAAAACGTCGCAAAACTAGTGCAAAAATTTGGGACCTGTTTGGGTCAATTCGGCCGATGGTGCACTCCAGCGTTAACTTAGAGTGCACCTTACAATTTTTTAATGAAATATGGAATTTGTGACGTTTGTGAACCGTCGCAAAACTCAAACTCAACGTCGCAAAACTAGTGCAAAACTTTGAGACCAGCGTTAACTTGGAGTGCACCTTTGACTTGTGATTAATCGCGATAAGGAAGCCGTCGCAAAACTCAAACTTGACGTCGCAAAACTAGTGCAAATCTTTGGGACCTGTTAGGGTCAATTTGGCCGATGGTGCACTCCAAGTTAACGAGTATCCCTCATTGAACGGTTCCTTACTTGAGTATAATTTAAACTAGTCATTCACGGTCCAACTCGGTCGTAGGACGATCACTCTAACGAGCCAATGTGGTACGACAGTTGAACTGTGGGTGGGGTGGTTGGGAACATGTCGTACGACAAGTTCGAGTCGGATTCTCCGTGCATCCAACACTGATCCAACTTGCCCCGCCCCGTGCCGTACGACCTAGTTGGACCGTGAATGACTGGTTTTAGAAAAACGTAGCGCATGAAGTAAAAATACCAGCTAACTGATACTCGAAGTGACTTGGACTTATTTTCGCTTCAGTTTCTGCCTTTAACTTAAGACATTCAACTGTTATATGGACCTGTTCACAGTACCTACATTTACATTTGATGGACTACTATTTATTAGTAGTTGATTGGTAGTTATCTTCATAGTTACGACTTTCTCTTCCTCGCTGGACACCTGGAGAACTTGAAAGAGTCGATGTATGATAATGCCAATCTCGAGGTTGAGATTGCCATTCTAGCTTTCACAGCTGGCTTGTTACTGGGTCCTACGACTGAAGATTGTTTGACTTTATAAACAGAATGGTTGATAGACCGAGCTACTCCTTCGACGTAGGTTGTAAATGTAGAATAGTCTCATCATCATTAAGTCGTTGAATATAGTTTATCCAGCCTGGAAGAAATGTAGGAGGTAAGCGAGACACAACCTTCTTTAAACAGATCTTAGAAGATAATTCTTGAAAAGCTTTGCCCTTACGGTACTCGCACTTAGGATGGTACTCGCAGTCCGGTGATTCTCAGCTAACTCAATCATAAATTTTGGGTTGTCTTCCCTTAGGCTTGGTACTTCCGTGAGCTTTCGAAACCATGCCTCAGTGATAGTTGCACTGTTACCAAAGCGACGTGTCAGTATAACTACACTATCTTCTTAACATACCCAAAGTTTGCTTGAATCAGTCAGAAGAACTTAGTAAGTAGAATTCTCTTCTGAAGGTCAGGAAGAATGAGGACCTCTAAATGTGTTATTATCTGTTCCCGAAAGACTGGAAATTATTCACTATCTCCTTTGTATTTAAAGGTAACAAGAGAATTTATTAATTATATTTTGGCCATGAGTAGGGTTGCATCAACTTGATTTGGTCGTGGTGAGAAGTTGGACCTGATACTCGATAGGGCACATCTTGAACTGGTGGAGGGAGCTGAAATTGGTGGAAACTGAGCTGTAAAATAGCTAACAGG